>JACGCM010001954.1:0-1200000 GCA_014058105.1 Kingdonia uniflora | reverse complement strand
CCTTGGCTGGCGGGAGAGGTAAACCAATTGGATGCTGTCGGTAACGGTCACGCAATGGGGTGTCAACCGGGGAGTGAAAACAACGGCCCCGGTCTCGCCCGCTAAATTACCTTTCTCTCTCTCTCCAGCTTGCATATAACAAGAACCCATAGTCTTACGCCTCCCGTTTGACTGAACACTGAACACATCATCATCACGTAGCCCCATCCATCGACGTAGGGCATTCGGTATTCAAAACCAAACTTAGGGTTTGTCTTTGGCGGGGCTCGCTTGCCGGTATCGGTTTGGGGTAGTGACGGTACGGATCTGCCGGCATAGGGAGAGACGTCCCAAGGTTGTCTATAAAGGGGCAGTCCCTGGTGACTGAATCTGTCGGTCATCGACTAGTAGCAAGCCGGTTTGAGATGGCCGGTATGCTACAACCTCCAGTGGTACTCTCGGTGCTAGTTCGGGGTCCGACAGTCCTCTCTCTTTGGGGAGGGGCGTCCCCTCTATACCGGTTGTCCTCCTCGGCGAGTTTAATGGGTCACGGATGACCGGTGTCGGAGAAGTCGGCCGTTGGCCGTCACGGAGATCGTCTATAATAGCATCATTCAAAGGAGCCCACCATGAAGGATCTATGTTTTCAAAATCAGGGCTTGCAATGAACGGTGCAGCCCAATCCATCGAGCCCACAAGCTCTGGGTCGGGTTCCCACTAGCTGCATGTAGGTTGGATCTGGGTTCGGTGTTGATAACATGGGTCTGAACTAATTGGGCTTGATCTGGTTCGGTAGGGTTAGATCATGAGTTTGGGTTTGTGCTTGATACACTTGGGCTTGCTATTATGCAGCCCAAGCTAAGAAATCTGTTTTGTTTAGCGCAACCGGGGTTGTCGCCGTGGTGGTTGCTGTTGGGGTTGAGGCAGGCAAGGCTTGGCTCTATCGAGGCGTCTCTTTGTGCGTACCACCCACGTGGTGGTCGGTTGTCAAGGCCGGACTCTTTGCGCCGATTTGGGTATCGATTCCCCCACTATCGTGAACTCCGATTTCTATGTTCAAATTCGCAAAAGGATTATTTAGGTCGTCGCTCCTCGCGGTAATGCTTCCCTTTAGAAAGAGATCTTCTGTTACACCCAAACGGAGGTGGTTGGGGGGGGGGGGGGGGGGGGGGGGGGTGAAGGCTCCTCTACCCAAAACCTCGATATGCTTATCAAGCCTATCTGTTACGGTTGCTACATCTTGAGCGAGAATAGGTTTCTTCGTCGCGGGTCTTCCACGAGGCATCTTTGCTCTTGAAACTGACTACACTTAGATCTCAACGCAGCTCTGGTACCAATTGATGCGATTACTACGAACGCGAAAACGAGATTCGTATGAATATCAGGTTTTAGTTCAGTTTTAGAGGGTTTCAAACTAAAGAACTTCAACTTTAATTAACCAAATCAACTGTTGAGATTACACGACCCTCTCCCCTTATAACCTAGGTTTCCCTATAATCACTCCTACAATATCTCTCTAACCTATCTAATTAAGAAACTTACCTAAAAATTAGAAACTGCTAATAACCCATATTGGACCTCTCCAACAGAGCATAAGCTAACATGAAATTAAACATAAGTCTCACACGGGGTAGACGACCCTATAAGGGACGTGCCACGTCAAATACAGTAAACTCACTTTTAAATTCACCAAAAAAATTAGATTGATTATAACGCAAGGAAATATAAATACTATAGAAAAACAAAAATTGGTAATGCATGCATATTTTCCTTTCTTTGGTAAGAAATTTACGTATGTGGTACTGGAGTGTATATCAATTTTCCTGTGTGTTCTCCCATGTTTTCCTTCCTTCTAATAAGTTATGACAGTGTTATAATGCGATTTATCACATCTCGACCAAAACTCACGATAAATTTAATGTCTAAGCACTCGATCTGACTTTGAAATTATACAAGAGGAACTTGAAATATTTTCTATTTCCATTTTTTTAAACAGGACTCATTCCAACTTAACATGATAGCTAACATAACTGAGCTGTTTCAGGCATACCCTCGCACTCAGCTGACGTCTATTGTCCTGCTTGACCATCTCCATTAGTGCTGTCTCCAGCTCTTCAGCTCTGTTAATGAAAAATAACCACATGAATGTAACTGTTGCATCAATATACAGAAAAAAATGTGACTTTCACTTTGTGGCACAGAAACAAATTGGCTCCGTGACCCTATTTATAACTGCAAATTCCTCTTTCTTACAACACCACAGAAATATAACCTTTAGACAATATCAAAACTTAATACACAAAAGGTTTAGACCTGAGGACGGAGGATCTTTTCTCCTCCAGCATTCTGCATAATTCCACCTTTAACCACACTACCTAAATACAAGTTGTTTCAGTTAGAAACTAAAAGATTTGAAGAAATGGCTAGAACTTGGCAACTAATAAAGATAATCAAGTTCACAAAAGCTTGCGAAATTTCAGGGAGTGTAATGAAATTTTTTACGTATAGGCTTAAGTTCTAAATCATAAACTGGACATAATGGTGCAAATTTAGTCCAACGGTGCCATCAAAAGTGCAGATAAAGCAAGTTCCAAGCTCAACATGGATGTCAAGAGTTAGGATGCTGAGCAGCGATGAATTAAATGAGTACGCCCCTTAAGGCCTTTCCTCATCGTGTGGATATTTGAACCTGTCATTTAAAGATTTAACAAATAGTTGGCTAAATGGAAGAGCAAGAAACTGAAGATAGGATGTTTACCCTGGTAAAGACCGCATTACGGAGTCTTGCCAATTTTTTATCAGAAAGTACAAATAATTTATTGATCAATAAATGAAACTTTTCGAGGTGGAAAGAACACAACCCGAAGGCAAAGGAAAAGAAAAACAAAACAAAACAAAACAAAACACCCGACCTCGCACCGAGTCCATGGTAACTAAATATTTCCATCACGTCACATGTAGTAGCCTACTCGCAGCCTTCTAGCTCCAGTTGAACACTTGAAGGCTACATCGAAGCCTAGATTAATACCTCGAAGCCCAATCAATCCGTAAACAAGCTTTCCAAGACTACACGAACTTCGACTATGAACAGGCCTCGAAGATGAAGGTAGATCCGTCAGATTCGTCAGCATACGAACCCCACGTCAGCATCAGAAATACTTCGACCATAAGTTGTACATGGTCGAAGGCAGACTTGTCAGATAAGCCAGCTCACCAGACAAGAACGGCGCCACTGTTGGTCTGACGACTACACTGACAGAACCAACAACGGCTACAGTGTCAGAGAACAATGACAAAACCAACAACAGCTACAGTATCGGAGTACAGTGCCAGATCCGACATTTACGGCGTCAACACCAACTTTGGGATACCCGCCTAATACCATACACCTGTAATTTGACTTTCCTTAGTGACTCAGCCCTTCCTATGTTCTATAAATAGGAGAGAGGGGGAACCAAGGAGAGGTTACGAAATCTCTCCCCAAAACCCTTGCAGTTTACCTTCGATCACTCTGTAAATTACCCAGTACTCGAACCTTCGACTACTCGACAGTAATATCAAATCTCTTAAAAATCCTCATCAGAGGTCGTGGAGTGTCCCATTCTAGGCCTCCACGCAAGTATATTGTCAGTAGGTTATTTGTATTATTGATTATATGCTTGACCCCTTTGATAGAAGATAAATCTCGTGGTGTAAGAGCCGACTTCCCCTCCTTGCGAAGTTAGGCCCCTACATTTGGTGTCGTCTGTGCTTTCCCACCCTACCAGTCTCTCCCTGCCTTGTACTTTCCCTTTCCAATTCCTACAAACCACTTCCAATGGCCCCCACCCTACGCTCTACTGCCCAATTAGCCCTTCTTACTCAGCAATTCGCTCAGGCTGAGGAACGACACCAAGCGCAATTGCGTGAGGAGCGCAAAGAGCACCGACAAGAGTTTGAAGCTGAACGGCAATGCCATTTGGATGACGCCGACAGACAATACTGCGCCATTGACGACCTACGCAACACAGTTCGGGAGTTGCGACGACTACAACCTCTAGATGCCCCTCTGCCATCTCGAGCAGCCGCCCCGTCGCGCGTCGCGTGTATCTGCCCGCGCTCGACTGGGTCCTCTACCACATCTGGAAGTACCCCCGGTCCATCTTGGTGCCGAGGATGCTCCCCTTACTGTCCCCCCTACAGGCTCCATCCATCCCACGGAGGACTCCTCTGATTCCACTCTTCGCTCCAACAGACACCCTAAACGTCGCCCTACTCGAGAACGCCTCGGGGAGCGCAGCGCCGAACACACGCCAAACACTCGGCCTCATCACCCCCGAACCTATCGATCCCCCCCTCATCCTGCCTATCGTGAACAGCAGGACCTCGACTACAAAATTCACCCCACCATTCGCATCAGTGCGAGCCCAACACCAAACTCGTGGAGTCGGTTAAACAACCCCCTCTGCCTCAAACTCCTCGCTATTGAGGTGCCTCCAAATTTTTGAGCCCCCAAAATCAGTAAATATCGCAACACTGATCCTCAATCCCACATTCTCGAATTCCAAAATGCTCTAAGCCTTTACTCCACAGCTAACCACTTGATGTATCGACTTTTCCCCACCAGCCTCACATATAGCCATCTTCGTTGGTATCATAACCTTTCCAATGGCTCGATTCGAAGCTTCGAGCAACTATCCAGCCTCTTCATCGCCCAATTTGCCTTCAACAAGGACCTTGAAGTCCGAGTCGATACCCTCTTCAATTTCAGAAAATCCCCCAGTAAAACCCTTGAGGCCTGCACCAAGAGGTTCCTCGACGAGTCGCGCAAAGTCGAAAACCTCGACTGCGCGAATGCCATAGTCGCGTATTCGAACGCTTTACCGGATAACAGTCGTGTTAAGGAGTACCTGGTCCTCCACAAACCGCGAACCCTCGAGGAGATGCTCTCAAAAGTCAATGGGTATATCGACCTTGAGTGCCTCCGCGAATCAAATAAGCAGGGGCAGCCTTCGACCACCAACCAATTAAACCTCGACAAGGCCCACCTTCTACTCCTACACCCTTGATCGCTCCTGTCTCACAGGAGATTGAGAGCCGCAAACGTCCCCACACTGACAACACTGCCGAAGCTCACAAAAAACGACCGAAGCCGGTCCTCCCCAAACTTAGTGCCCCTATCAGTACTCTTCTACCACAGATCCATGCAGACCCCATATGGCGTATCCCTTTCCCCATCGAGGTCAAACCAAGCGAACCCTATTGCGCCAACCACAAGTGTAACTGTCACCACACCAACAAATGTTTTGCCTTACAGCGTTCTCTCGAGATAATTCTCAAGGCGGGGTCGTCTACATCAGTACGTTGCCGACCTACCAAGCTACCTCGACGGGTCTTACCTCAAACCTCAACCCGCTCCTGCCGACCCAGCCGAAGTACACATCTACCAAGTTCATTTCATCGAAGTGAATAATATCGACAGTGGCCGTTCCAAGAGCAAACGCAAGAGTGTCGAAGAATGCTACAAACTTACTTACCAGGAGAAGCTACCCGTCCTCTTGCCAGAGTCAAGCCAATGCCCTCGACCTGAGGGTATCTCATTTATCTCATTTATCGACTGTGATACATCGCATGTCCGTTTTCCCCATTCTGACTAAAGTTGAACACCTCGTCCTCCACACCATGCTTATCGATACAGGAAGTGCAGCCGATGTACTTTTCCTTCAAACCATCCAAGCCATGAAAAAAACAGACCTCATCACTGCAGCCAATGTCGAACTGAAAAGTTTTAATGGGGCTACCAAAGTTGTCGTTGGTCGAATCAGCCTTCCTCCTGTTACTACTGTTACTACTGTTACTACTGCCCAGTTACACTGCAAACCAGTTTTCTTGTCATCGATAAGAAATCTGAGTACCTCAGAATCCTTGGGCGCAACTGGCTCCATGCCATGCGCACAATACCTTCGACTTATCATCAGACCCTTCGTTTCAATACCTCCTATGGAACGTGGAACTTAAAAGGTTCTCAACGTCTCGCCCGTTCATGTGAGCATCCGGAGATCGATCAGACCCGAAAACTCGTCAAACTAGCATAGCAATCACTGCTTCCCTCTATCCCTGTACCTTCAACACTTGCCATCTCACCCATCGAACCCACTGTCTATATTGAACTCGACGGTCCTGGTCGAGGTACATTCATCGAAACCTTTCTAGATGAGGTTGAGCGCCTCGAACTTACAAACTTCCTTCTAACAAACAAAGACATCTCCGCATGGACGTTTCAGGAGATGCTCGGTGTCGATCCTAGTTTAGCCTGTCATCGCCTCGACCTCATCCCTCACTCCATAGCAGTAAAACAGAAGAAGCGTACCTTGGCACTAAGACTTCGAAAGGCTGTAAACCTCAAGGTTGACAAACTTATAGTCGCGGGTTTCATCAGAGAGGTCAAGTATGTTGATTGGATATCTAACATTGTTGCAGTTCCTAAAAAGAACGGCAAGATCAGAATCTGCGTCGACTTCACAAACCTCAACAAACACACACTGAAGGACAACTTTCCCCTCCCAATCATTTTAGTACTCCTCGATGCCACTGCTGGACATGAGCGCCTATCGATGATGGACGCGGCTTCGGGTTATAATCAGGTACCCCTCCTCCCCGAGAATTAACTTAAAACTTCTCTTATCACTGAACAAGGCCTTTACTGTTTTAACGTCATGCCCTTCGGCCTCAAAAATGCGGGTGCCATCTACCAACGCCTGGTTGCAACCATGTTCAAACCATTGCTTGGCAAGTCGGTCGAAGTTTACATCGACGACATGTTATGCAAGAGCCTCCAAAAATAGACCCACATCCAGGACCTAACCGAAGTCTTTTCGATACTTCGAACATACAACATGAAACTTAACCCAGACAAACGCCAGTTTGGTGTTTCGTTTGGCAAATTTCTAGGCCACCTCATCAACAAACGAGGTATCGAGATCGACCCTACCCATATCCAAGCCCTCATCGACATGCCTTCGCCCCGAACCAAAAAAGATGTCCAAGAAGTGGCTGGTAAAATAGCGGCCCTCAACCGTTTCATTTCCAAATCCTCATACCGCTGTGCTTGGTTTTTTTCTCTCTTACGCGACCAAGGCGTCCGCAAGGCTTAAAAGAAAAATAACCCTGAGATTAATTGGACACCCGACTGTGAACAGGCCTTCCTCGAACTTAAAACATACCTTGGTCGACCATCCATCATCAACACCCCTGTTGAAGGTAAAACACTTGCTTTATACCTCGCGATCACTTACACTTCTACCAGCTCAGTCCTCATTCGACTCGAATCCAACATTGAAAAACATGTCTATTTCATCAGCAAAACTCTGACACCTGCAGAGACTCGATACACGAAACTTGAGCGTTTGCTTCTCACCCTCGTCTACACTTCCTAAAAACTCAAACCATATTTTCAAGCTCACCCTATCCGTGTTATAACAAGTTATCCCCTTCGAGAAGTTCTTAGAAAGAAAGAAAAATCCAAATGAGTACAACAGTGGTCCGTTTATCTGGGGAAACACGATATCGCATTTGAGAAGCAAGTATCCCAAAAAGGCCAAACAGTAGCCGATTTCCTTGCTGACTTCCCGGTCGAAGATGTCGACTCGGAGGAACACGAAGATGAACTACCAGCCCGAACCCACAGACCCATGGAACCCCAACACAGGCTGGCGTCTCTTCACAGATGGATCCGCTGGACCTAACGGTTCGGGGGTCGGTATCGTCCTGGTCACACCCACTAATGATCAAATTGAAAAAGCAGTTAAGTTAAACTTCGAATGCTCCAACTACGAGGCTGAGTATGAAGCCTTGATCCATGGCCTCGACCTCGCACTTGACCTCGGTGTCCCTAAACTTGCAGTTTTCACAGATTCCCAACTCTTCTAGAGACAATACTCCGGTGAAAATCAAACCAACGGTCGCATGGCCGAATATGTTCTCGTCTGCCAGCGCATGGACTGTTTCCCTGAATTTTTTTCTATTACTCACTATCCAAGAGGCAAAAACAGACACGCAGATGCCCTCGCCTACATAGCAGCTATGTTAGCCAGTCTGAATCCCGAACTCTTCATATCGAAGTACTCGAACGCCCAAGTATCAACCAGATGGAAGTCAATGCCATCAATATTGGGGGTGAGAGTCTCGATCCAGACGACTAGCGAACACCATTCCTCGATTACTTCAACAATCCTATCCTCCCAGACAATCCCAAAGCTAAACGATCATTATTAGAAAATTGCCGCAGATACACCATTCTCAAACGCGAGTTACATCGCATATCCCCAAATGATGTCCTCCTTCGATGTATTTCTCAAAACAAAGCCTCTTCAATTCTCGCCGAACTCTACGAAGGTACGTGCGGTGTTCATACCGCTGGTCGATTTATGGCCCTTCGAGCCGTCTCCCAAGGTTTATTTTGGCCCAATATGTAAAAACAAGCCGAAGAGTATGCCAAACACTGTGACAAATGCCAACGCCATGCCCACGACATCCATAGCCCTTCCCAAGACCTCCACTTTAGCTAAGTTACTTGGCTATTCAAACGATGGGCAGTCGATCTTGTGGGTCCTTTTCCCAAAGCTTCGGGTAGTCGAGAAAACATCCTTGTTGCAACTCATTATTTTACCAAATGGGTCGAAGCCGTACCTTTGTGTCGAACCAGAGAAGAAGTCATCAAATTCCTATGGGAGAACATTATTACACGCTTCGGCTGCCCTCATATGATTCAATGTGTCAACGGTCCGCAATTCGTCAGGAACAAAGTCAGAAATTTCCTCAAGTACATCATCATCATCTCCCCCTCAACACCTTACTACCCCCAAGGGAATAGTCAGGTCGAAGCAATCAATAAAACAATTGTCGACGGTCTCAAAAAGCGTGTCGATGCAAAGAAGGAAGATGGGTTTAGGAATTACAGCATGTGGCTTACCGAACAACACCAAGAAAAGCGACCGGCTGCACCCCTTTTTTCCTAGCTTATGGTACTGAAGCAGTGCTCCCTACTTAATTCGAAGCACCCACACGAGATCCCAACCTCCCAAACGAAGATAATGAGTTCGAACTCGGGTGCAATATGCTATGGATCGACGAAACCAGAGACCGAGCCATCGCCAACCTTGGCCATTACCATCTATTCCTCCAGAAGTCATATAACAAGCAAGTTCGACCACGAAGTTTCAACATTGGAGATCTTGTACTTCGACATGTCGCACAGTCTTCGAAGCCTCAAAATGCCGGCAAGCTAGCCGAATCCTGGGAAGGACCTTATGCCGTTTATGATAAAACCGACAAGGTTTCATATTACCTGATGACAGAAGACGAAGAGCCTCTACCAAATCCATGGAATACAATGCAGTTAGTATCATACAACAGGCCACGACCTTCATCTTGTTCCACTGATGTAAATACAGTATAATCAATGAACATATTTTCCTCTGAACTTTGTCTCCTATTTCCAGTGAATTCCTTGATCTAACCTAAGTGTCATGTCAACCTTTCGACCCGACTGACACTTGGGGGTGACCTTGAAATTTTTCAAGTCTCCAATTTCAAGCAAACTCGAGGGGCACGAATGGTCGACATACCGGACCCTCGAGAATGCATTGGGGGCGACCACGTTCTACTTCGATCAGGCTCAGGCCTTCAAAGTCCAGTGAATTTCTTGGTCTAACCTAAGTGTCATGTCAACCCTTCGACCCGATTGACACTTGGGGGTGACCTTGAAATTTTTGAAGTCTCCAATTTTGAGCAAACTCGAGGGGCACGAATGGTCGACAGACCGGACCCTCGAGAATGCATTGGGGGCGACCACGTTCTACTTCGATCAGGCTCAGGCCTTCGAAGTCCAATGAATTTTTTGGTTTACCCTAAGTATCATGTCAACCCTTCGACCTGACTGATACTTGAAGGCGACCTTGAAAATTTTCAAGTTTCCAAAGTTCGAGCAAACTCGAGGGGCATGAATGGTCGAAGAGACCGGACCCTCGAGAATGTATTGGGGGCGACTACGTTCTACTTCGATCAGGCTCAAGCCTTCGAAGTCCAGTAAATTTCTTGGTTCGATAATTCTACAAGCATGCTACACTTACAACATATGCAGATACAAATATGCAGGAACATTAACAATTCTACTACACACAAGAAATCTCAGTACAGCATATATCAAAAAATCAGGATCAATACAAATCAACAAACAAATTCAAGTTCAGCATCCATGAGCAAGCCAAATCAATCACAAGATCACAGCTCAAGTGCAAAGCAAGCTCAACATTGTTCAAACATTACAACAGAAAGATCAGAAAAAACAGTTAGGCACGCCCAGTACAATATCACATATCGGAGTAGCTACACCATCTCCTTTTACAGGTTCCTCCTCGTCAACAACTCTAGAGCCCTCAATCGAAGGATTCGACACAGTAACATCCGCGACTTCCTCAAACTGCGTTTTTAAGTTTTAGGATCATACCCCAAATCTTCGATGAACTCCTTCAGCCGGACATTAATCTCACATTCATCATCAAACTGCCCTTGAAAGGTCTCCCTCTGTTCTTTCATGGCCTTATCCTTCTCAGCCAGCTTCGCCTCCAGCACTTGCATATGATTGTAGCGCTAAACTTCGAGTCGCCTTTCGCATTCACCTCTGACAGTCCCTTGCTCTCGCTTTAAAACGTTTATCTCAGAAACCAACAATGCCCTAGTCCCTCGGGCGAGCTTTAGATTTTCAAGTGCCTGTTTCAATTGCCGGTTTGTTACTTTTTGGCCCTTGATGAAAGCATGTGCCCAAGCGTCTGTCTGCTAGAATATTTGAGCCATCAGTATCTCCCGAAGCATGGTGCACTTGAGAAAAAATTTAGAATTTCAGAAGAAAAAAAAAAAAAACAACAAAAGCAGTTACCTGATACATACTCTTTTTCATCCGCCTCCCAGCCTCCTCGGGATCATTGGCGCAGAGTGTCGCCATCGCAGCAGCAGTGGCCCGAGCTTGCTCCTCTAGTTTGGCCTCTGTCAACTCTTCGTCCACATCCTCTACATCATCCTCCTCCAGCCCCGTGCGCCTCTTCCGTTGAGTTACCTTCGGCTGTTGTGCCCTCGGAGATTTGGGAAAGACCTTCCCCTTCCCTTTATCAGCTTGCGTCGACGTCTGTTTCGACGTATGCCTTGAGGCATCACAGGCTACTTCGGGCACTGGTCCTGCCTGCTTCAGCGCCTACTGCCCCTTCGGAACATAACTTACCTTCCTCGACAATTTCACTTACTCCATTCCTTCGACACCTTTCTTTTTTGATGGCTTCGGCGTAACGGATACGTTTCGAAACAGGGAATCTGTCCTCTTCTGCCTCTTCCTCTTAATACCCAGTTTCCTGAAAACATAGTTCACCCACTCCTCGTCCGAGTTCGGATATTAGGACCTGCAGAACAAGCAGAAACACGTTTATCAGTATATTCGATCAATACGTCAAAAAATCTTCGACAGACAACTTACTTGGATTATAGACCTTATGTTGTAACTTATAAGGATCTTTCCCTTCAACATTCTCATAGTTACCCCGTACTACAACCAGGTCTTTATCCCACCCTCGACCCGTCGAGCACAGATCAAACAACCAGGGCTTATCTGCGTGACACTGGATGTGATAGGTGCCCGCCTTCTGGTTTGCTTTCCTAGAGTAGAACGATACAATATCGTACCACTCGATCAAGCTCCTCCCCTCACCTCTCAATTTTACATTCATACCCTCAACTACGTTCATCATTTCGTAAAAATTCTCATTCATCTGGCACGGGGCAACTTCCCAAAAGTTCAGCACCTCCTTCACCAGCCTTCGGAGGGGTAGTTGCATTCCTAGCTGAATTTGACCTCTATATGCCATAATACCCTCTCGAGGTTTCGATTGGAAGGTGTACCCTGACCCCGCAGAATATAATATCACCCCTACCTTCGACAGCTCCAATTTAGACACAAATCGATCTAGTCTCAGCTTCTTTCTAGCCGAAACAGCAGCCGCGGCCTGCTCCGAATCAGTCGATTCCTCACTATGATCACTTTGCTCCCCCTTTCCCCTTTCATCACCCGAAGGCTCAACACTACCTTCGTGTCCTTCTCTCTCTCCTCCCTTTATCTCTTTCCCGTCACTCTTCTTGGTCACCAGTGTCTTACGACGTTTCCTGCGTGAAGCCCCAATTTCAGGAACCACCATTGCTAATGGGACATCTTTTGCAATGTCTAACTCTTCTACGTCGCTGCTCTCACCCATTGGAGCACGACCATATACATTAGCCTCATTTTCTTCAATCTCCTCGTCTAGTAGCCTCAGTCTCGAAGATCGACGAGTACGCATCTTATCCTACAAAAGAAGAGGCACGCAATTAGATCGATATATTCGACTATTACGTGTCAATAACCTATTTTTACTTACTCTCTCCAACCCATACTATCATAGTCGAATGTTCGACTCCAATCCCTGTCACACCGTCAATACCTTCAGAACCCCAAAAGGCTAGACCCACAGATACAAGGTTTCTCCCCGTCCTCGATTATATCATCACAACTATAAAATCCTAGCAGCCTCTACCCTAATATGTACTCCACATACATAAATAAAAGACGAAGCAACAAGACAGAAATAAGATGACATACCTGCTTGAGTAGAGTATTTATCTTTCCTCTCAGTAAATCAGATGATCGCACAGCAACGAACAAGCTCTATGGAACAATGGCGTATGTCCCCTCCTCTAACTCTCTGGTTTTTTTTATACATGGGTAAACGGGAACAGTAACCTTGCTCTTACCATTATATATACCTCCTCGAAATAATAAAAAACTGCCTCGATTTCTAAAACCGCTATCATTACCACTACCTCACTACCCCTACTTTTCGGTTGAGATGTGTTTTGTCTACTTTACCCTCCATTACCCCCACGTGCACGTTTCACGCTCACATTCACACAATTTTTTAAACCAAGTCAAACCTTCTGATCCCCACTCAAAGCTGTCAAATCAAATCCTTACATCAAATCAACCTTTTTCCGTAATCCAAGAAGACATCATGATGCGTGCAGGGCACTCTGCCCCACGCTCAGTACAGTTTCTGACATGCCAGCTGTTTGGACTGTCAGTACTGACAGTCGAAGCTCACCTACCTTCGAAGCCCCTTCTTCCCGTCTGCGAATAATCGTCTACATCATGTCTCGAACATTCGTCCACAAATAACCTAATATTCGATTTCAAATGTGCTAGTTATTCGATTTCTTTCATATTCGACATTCGACAAGCTGTTTTCGCGCCTAAATTACCTTCGAGTATTATGATGGTCTTACTTACACACAGACATTTCAGTATTTTACTTCGACAATCATCTTATAGATTTTCAATTTCATTTAGGCAGACGCCCTTACACCGAAACACAGAAGAAAACATTCAACATCAACAAAAAAAACTACAAACATTCCTGCCTACCATCCTACACCAGTACTTTCACCACATTAAAGAACTCCCTATTTACAGATGGGACGCTTCTTCGAGAACCCAACCTCAGCATCTTCCTTGTCCACCACCTCCTCAGCTAAAGACTCCAGGAAGGTGAACCGGTCGCTGGTCGCTGGGGAGCAGGCTCATCATTTGTAGCACTCTCCACCAGTACGCATAGGGCATCCCACTAATGGGTTCCCCTAACTTCAGTTCAAACAAATCCAGCATAACCCAATCAAGGCCTCGATCACCAAAAAACCTCTGCTTCAACTCGAGCGTCTTCTCCCGAATACGAAGTCCCCTTGCCGCCACTTGTTTCTGGTCCTGGTGTTAGGAGTATCTCCGCTGCTGTGGGGAGAAGATGAAAACATGTTTACACACAGAGAATGCAAACGTCTGAAATTTTCTCAAAACGCCATACTTATACCTGAAGGCAGATGCATTTAAACCCTCCTTAATCAACATGCATTTATCACAGTCTTAAAAGTTTCCCTTGAAATCTCAACAGTCAAACCTTTTCAAATTCCCAGACTTAACCGTTTTATCAGCATGCACACTCAACACCTATTTCTGAGATTTTATAGTCGACACCTCCCTAGTCTCAAACCCTCGACCCCTTTATGCCTTCTCCTACAACTCTTTCAATACATACATCGAACTTCGAGAATTCATAGTCAATTATTCATTCCAAGTCGAATATTAACCAATGTCTTCGATACCTACATGACAAATCGAAGCACTTTTCCCCTCGAAGATAGCCATTTCTACTATTTACCCTTCGCAATTGGATGTTCGATCCCGCGCCTACAATCTAATTCATCTACCATATTTACCATATACAAAAACAAACAATTTCAGTAAAGTGATGTTCTCATTCCATTACGTCGATTACAAAATAAAGAGGACAGTAAGGAAGAAGAGGAAAATCTACAGACATCAACCAAAACAACAACAGAAACCTTCAAATACAGTCATACTCAAATTAACAACAAAACCCACCACCTTACAAAGAACTCGCCCTATTTTCAGACGGACCAGCTCTTCCCGCCGAGCCCTACTCATCCTCCAATAACTGATCCTCTTCCTACACAAGACGCTCGGCCAAAGCCGACAGGAAGAGATAGCGTTCTTCAGCAGTTGTAAACCTCCACTGCATCATCCCCCACAAGTACGCATAGGATTGCCCGTTGATCAGCTCCCCAGGTTCTACCTCCACCAGGTCGGGCATGATCCAGTCGAGCTCCTTATCACCAAAGAACTTTAGCTTCAGTTCAGCCGTTTCCCGTCCTATTCGGCGGTCTTTGGCAAACCCTATCCTATTCGACGGTCTCTGATAACGCGTGTTGGGAGTGATATCCATGATTGTTTTCACAAAATGACGAGGAAGAGAGCGAAGACGAAGAGTATACAGTGTTACCCCCTCACCAGCCATATTTATATCCTCATTAACATCATTTATTACTCCGTAATCACCATAACTTCGTAATTACCCTCATTTATTACCTTCCTCGAAAACCCAATATACCTCAGTCAACCGTTCAACTTCCAACAACCAATAGTTTTTCTCAGCAAATGTCTCTACACCTATTTTCGAGACCCTTGATGAGAGGGGGTGAATGTAGTAGCCTACTCGCAGCCTTCTAGCTCCAGTCGAACACTCGAAGGCTACATCAAAGCCTACATTAATACCTTGAAGCCCAATCAATCCGTAAACAAGCTTTTCAAGACTACACGAACTTCGCATATGAACAGGCCTCGAAGATGAAGGCAGATTTGTCAGCACACGAACCCTACGTTAGCATCAGAAATACTTTGACCATAAGTTGTACATGGTCGAAGGCAGACTTGTCAGATAAGCCAGCTCACCAGACAAGAACGGCGCCACTGTTGTCGTCAGGACGACAATAGTGACATAACCAACAACGGCTTCATTGTCAGAGCACAGTAATAGAACCAACAGCTACAGTGTCGGAGTACAGTGCCAAACCTGACATTTACGGCGTCAACACCAACTCCGGGATACCCGCCTGATACCCGGAGGATAGACCTGTAATTTGACTTTCCTTGGTGACTCAGCCCTTCCTATGTTCTATAAATAAGAGAGAGGTGGAACCAAGGAGAGGTTACGAAATCTCTCCCCCAAAACCCTTGCAGTTTACCTTCGATCACTCTGTAAATTACCCAGTACTCGAACCTTCGACTACTCGACATTAATATCAAATCTCTTAAAAATTCTCATCAGAGGTCGTGGAGTGTCCCATTCTAGGTCTCCACGCAAGTATATTATCAGTAGGTTATTTGTATTATTGATTATATGCTTGACCCCTTTGATAGAAGATAAATCTCGTGGTGTAAGAGCCGACTTCCCCTCCTTGCGAAGTTAGGCCCCTACATCACAAAGTTTTCAATCGGGAAATGCAACAAAATATGATCAACAGACTCATCTTTAATACAGCAAAGAAGGCATAAAAGTTCCACGTCTATACCTCTTCGTCTTAGTTGATATCTAATCATTGTTCTCCCCCAAGCCACCCCCAATAAGAAAATGCTACTTTAGAAGGGATATCTTTTCTCCAAACCAATCGTCTCGAAAAATCTACCATTAGATACATACCTCTTATGCTTATAACTTCTACCAAATGGCCGCACATCGATCTCACAATGAATTTTCCATTCCCGCTCTACCCATTTCCTTTTTTTTTAACCCTACTGAATCGTAACCGAAGTGAATTTTTGGATCATAGAGTAGACGTCATCTCACTTTCTATACAAAAGATCTCTCTGAAAATGGAAATTCTAATTTGTTGTCCCCATCCATTTCATTAAACTCCACAACTCTCCCAAATTTTATGTCATAAGCATTGTAAAGAGAAGGATACGTAAGGGTCAACTATCTTGAGTCATACCAAACATCATTCCAAAAGCTAATTGTCTCCCCATTTCCAATGTTAACATCAATGTCTTCTTTAACCTCGTCCCATGTGCTGAAAAATCGACCTCATAACCTCACTTTATAGGTAATGATGGGTTTATTCGAAAGCCAAGAATGTTATGTAATCCCAAACTTAGTTTTAATCACCTCAACCCATAATCCATTCCCTTTGTTATAAATTCTCCATAACGATTTTCTAAGTAACGCCGCATTCATTTTTGTTCGAGTCTGCCTAATGACACAATGCCAATGCTCTATTATCAACTTTGATGACTTCCAAACTTGGTAAGGTCGTCAGAAATGTTATGTATGAGGGGCTAATCGGATGGGAAGCTTCATTCCCTGATTGGAATTTGCAAGTGTGTGTCCGTCGAGGGGATGAATACTACATTAATAGGTACCAACTTGTGGAAGTTGGGAGAGGGAAAAATCTTTTCAGCCGAGGTGAGTCAAGCGAATATCCAATGCATGAGTTAAAATGGTTATCTTATACACCGAGGATCACCCAAGGAATGAGTTTACAGAGATCTATGTCATTGGAGGCAATCATTTTAGACAAGATAATAAGCTCTAAATTTTCAATTAGGCAGCTATTTAGTTGTTTTTCACAATGTGTGGTGCGATGAGAGTTCATTCGCGGCATTTTATTCATCAATTTATGAGGTCTACGATCTGAAAATCAGAAAAGATTAGCAGAGTTCTATTCTAGGGTAAGGAAACGATTAACTGGGATACACCCGTGCAGATATATTCATTTCAGGAGGTTCATTTGGATATGTAGATTTACATATTAACTTTGGCGATGACTCAAGTAAGTGCTTATGAGTAAGGATGCAAGAGATGATTGGAAATTCTCAGTCCGGTACTTTTACTGCAATATGGTAGAGGTGAAAAGAACGGGACTGATTACCAATCTTGGATTATCTCTAAGAAAGGAATGCAGAAGGATGCCCTCCAAAGTCTATTTCTACTTTTTTAGCACCTGACCCAATATTACAAGGGACAATAATTGTGACGACCTACCGAACGCTGGCCAAATCCACCCGAGCGTTTTGAGTTTTGTCCGAGTATATATGTTCTCTATATCCTAATATAGCTGCACGCCAAGTTTCGCCGAAAACGGATTCAGTTAAGGGGGCGAAAAGGGCCAGTACGCTTTGTCTCATGTTTTAACGTTTCCTTTTGGAATTTAACCATTTACTTAGTAGCTATATTAAGGAGGAACCTTGGTCCAATCCTCCCCATGACTAAAAGAGCTTTAATGCTTGGTCATCAAGGACCCCGGCTCATGGGTTATCTACAAGGGATAGTCATGAGTTCTCCTAGGCATAGGGAAGGCTAGGGGACATTGTCTCGCAATGCGGGCCGGTTTTCCAAAGAAGGCTTTATATGGCGCCGCTATGCCCCACGGGCTACTCGAGACGCACCGCCCCTTACAGATGGACAATATAAATAGTCCAGGCTCGTCGCCCCTTCATATATGAGTCCCTTATCTGAAACCGGCATATTGAGCTACCCTGATCTGCTACAGGACAGGTGTGCTTTTCGTACCTCGTGCGCGTCACGAGAGATTACGTTGTAGGGATTATTGAGAGAACCTTCAGCGTTGTTGCCTATCCCGAATACATATTCGATGACCCCTCACGAGTATCCAGGATTGTCCGGATGTCGCTCTAGCATCCATGGGTTCTATGCCACTGACGCGCCGCGCCCGTGAAGATGGCTGGTACACGCCGACGGCACGTGCGTGTACGCCGCACGGTCCCTTATTCCGCTGTGCTGTAGAGGCAGACCCAGGTTGGGCCGTGACAATGATAAAGAGGGTATGAACGTGGATCCTTTTTTTATGTTATGCAGGATGACGGGATTAGAAAGAAAATTATTTACCATCTCTTCTTTCTTCTTTCTCGAAAAAAGTATCATTAACATTTCTTGATTTCTTTTGCGTTGATTAGGTCTTCCAAGGCTACTTTATGAGCAGATTGTAGAGTCGATGGAACAATGCTTGATAGGAGAAACATACGAAAGGTAATGTGGGATCTCACTCCATATTCAATTGGGTAGACTTTGCAGAAGGAAAGGAATGACTAAAACTTCAAAACGAAGGTAGATAATCGTCACATACTGGTACTAAAAATAAATGTGATTATTTTGCACTTGCTTTACCCTCCAACTTATGAGATGAGTGACTTTTGAGAAGTTTATTGAGGCTCTTGGCTAGTATCCACTGAGATTTTCGCTCAGTTAATAACTATTTGTCTTTGCGAATGGTGACTCCTATGAATTAACTACTGGTACAGTGATGGAGGAAGAACCTCGAGGCTTTGATAGAAGATTAATTATGCCCAAGACAAGGTTTAAGCCTTAATAAGTACATCTTGTTGTGCCTGTGTGAACACTGCAGCAGACTAATAGAAGTAATGAAGGGGAGTTATATACTCATTTTTCAGTTAATTAACTGATTTTGATATTTTAAGAAATGGTCGTAATATAGAATGAAGTACTAACGTATATAAAATTTTGCCAAATTCAAAAGGCTTCTAAGTGCACCACTTAGGTTATGGAGTTTATGATGTCAAATGTGTTGGCTGATATTACTTGATAATTTTTGTTCTTAGTTATTATTTTCAGAATTACAGTTGGATGCTCCTCAAGCACGTTGTGTGGTTATCTCCATGTAATGTGGTTCTGCTCCGCTACAGTTTCTATGATTGTTTAGAATCTTCAAGGGCAATAACATATAAAGAGAAATATGTGATATTTATTAAAGTATTTTAGTTTTATCTCCTAGCTTAGCGGCTACTCCTTATGCTAAGTCCCGAGCAGCCTTTGTACAACCAAACTTCTCTACTAACTTCTATAAACAGAACTTCATCAAGTATAAAGAAAACTACATCTCCATCCACGAACAAGTACTTTGATGAGCCCCATCCACAATATTCCAAGCCAGTTCCTCTTTTTTTCGGCCCCATGATGGCAGTACGCACTACCCTTGAACCATCAACTTCTCCTCAATGCCACAAGTTTTTTTATTAAAAAGAAATTGTACTTGAGATAAACTAAATGGGATATGAATCATATGATGTAGAAAACCAGTACAAGTTATAAAAACACATATTAAAGCAAACAAGCACACACACATATAAATACATCATATCCACTCCATAAATTATGTGAATCTTAAAGGTTTGTCAATTCATTGGGAAATTAAACAGATATACCTGTTCTTGAAGATCTGGTAAGGAATCTACTTCGGCTTCCTCTATTAAACTAGGAAGAAAGACTTCCAGATTATTCGACCCAGAATCCAAACCCCCGTTTGTTTGAGCATCAGTTGATCCTTCTGTTATCTTAGTGTCTGTTATTAGCGATCCACTATCGTGCTTGAAACTATATAGCTTAGATGCAAGGCCCTTGGAATCCTTCCAAACATGGACTCCTTTTGATCGTTCCTCGATCACAGCAATAACTGAAGGCCGATGCTTATCTCTCAAATCTTGCAATCTGGCTTCATTTACAACTTGGTAACCCATAGAAGCAGTCAAGACTAGTTGGCTGCTATCAAATGTTGACCCAGTAAGTGTTTGTAACAATGTAACTGCATCGCCTGCATCCTTTGTTGTAACTAGCGCAGGACCTGCAATTACTAGCTGATATAAGTTAAATGATTCAAGTCGGGGGTTATCAACAATTCGATTGGGACCTAATTGATGCAAATATGAATTCAATCCAACTGGTATCTAGCAAATCCGAATCCCGGTTTAATTTAAACTGTAAAATTCAATCCCAAGAGAATTCAAAAATATAGGAATATATCAGACCTAAATCCTAATCAAATCCACATGTAATCAAAGCCTAAATATCATACTTAAATTGAATATATATATGGATCAGTTCGTTGGTTGGGTAAATTCTAATCCTACCCAGCACTTATTAAGAATCTGAATCCTAAATGGATTGGGTTTGCATTGATAAAATTGTCGCCTAAATTTAAGCCTTTAGTTGGATTTTGGATTTCGTATTGTGTTTTGCATATTGGTAAGCACTAGATTCAAGATTGATATACATGCAAAGATGACATTACAGCTAATTTGCCTATAGATGTGCATATCATAAAATCACAAAATGATAATTGATTTACCCAGTACCATATAACTCCATCAATGAAAGTGTAGTCCGGAATAACATAACCCTGTTCCCTTCAAACAGAAGCACATCCCAAACCCGAAAAACTGCAATAAAAAAAAAAGTGATTCATATGTTAGATAAGTTGAGGATCTGCAGTATGTAGAAAGATCAGGTGTCAGTTAGTGAAGGAACTGCAATATGATAATAGTAGAACCTGACCACTTTCCCAGGGAAGCATATTCACAAAAATAGAAAGGAACCAAGGTCCAGTAACCCATGCTACTTGCACGCCTAGATAATCAAGATGATTTACTGCATAATATTAAGAGAAATTACTGAGCTTGCTGCATAATCATCTACCAGAGGAATAGGATGGTGAGCAACATGAGTAAAAATACCAACCCAATTTTGGAAATCTCTCACGCACCAAATCCTCAAATGCAAGTTGGTCTACCTGTGGAATCGGAACATAAACAAATAAATATAACAATGTTGTCCTCCACAAGGTCAGGGTGACATAACCAGAGACAAAAAAATATATACAATTCTTAGACAAAATTTATTAATATAAGAAAAACAAGAGCAAAATAAGTATTACCTGAGATTCTGTCATTTCTTCCGTGTAGTACCCATCAAAGTAGTCATCCATAATACCCATCAAAGTCCTGACAGATTTACATCTAACTAGTTTATTATAACAATTGTATATGGAAAGTGCAAAAGCCATCAAGTTTATAAAAGTAACTCAACACTTGCACCTATAAAAAAAAGAAACTGCAAAATAAGGTTATGGCCTACCAAAAAGCATTTTCCTCAGGCATCAGAAGTAATAGCAATCCAGCAAAGAAGTTCATGGCCTGCAAGTAGGACAAGATACAATTGTTTGAATGGTATAGATGGAAGTACTAGCAATAGAAGTGAACCCATCAAGAAAAATTAAGCAACATATCTAAGCCATGTAACTCCTATATTTCTAGAAACTACCAAGTTGTCATGAACCACTGCCTCCTTTTATAAGCAGTTCTAAAGAATCTCTAGTCGGGACTCTACACATTTTTCTTCATGAAGAGGTTTCATTAGTCAAAAGCATCATGATCAAGAAAGATCAAAGGATATGCATAAGCTGCACAAAAAATAACGCCTCATACCTAAGATTAACCATAAACACATTACATGTACCCAAAAGAGCATACGGATAGCGAAAACAATTATTCTACATGATATGAGTTATTACCACAAGTAATGGCGCGACATGATAACATTTACATAGTGGAAAGTTTCAAGGGGATATACTATGTACTCGTTGATTGTCTATGCAACAAAACTATAAATCAAGGGAAAGGATTTAGAGACACTCAAAAATGAGACACTCAAGTCTCACTCAAAAGGAACCACACATCTCTAGAGATGAGTGGTCCTCATAATAGAGGTAGAAAAGAAAAACCCAAATAATATTAGGTGGAAATGAGTTGGCAGAGACTCACTCCCTCTCTCTCTCTCTTCACGTGGGCAGATATTTTTCTCTTTTTCTCTCTCTCTTTCTTCTCTGTAGTTTTAAATTTGAAAGCAGACCTCTCCTCTCTCTCTCTCTTCCACTCAGATCTGATTTCTTTTTGTTTTCTCTCTCGGTCCAGAACAATGGCGGATTTGATAATTTGAACTCTCTCTCTTATAGAAATAATAGGAGAGATCCCTCAAACTCGATTTCTCACCATTAGAGATGAACTGATATTTGATTCCCAATCAGGTTGTATCTCATAGAGCATCGTCTACGAGTGATAATATATCTTTTTCTCTTCGTCGTTCTAATTGCTAGTTGTGACAACTAATTTCTATCCCAACGTAATTTGCATGAGTACTCTCACACAACTACACCAACTTAGTTTGTTATCTTATTTTATTGTCGATAACAACCCATTATCGACAATTATGAAGTCCTAAAATATTGTCTTTACAGATCGATGTGTTGGGTAAATCAACAAGTACTAAAATATTGCCGAGTAGATTACATATTGTCAAATTATTGTCGGTGACAAGTACTCATCTCATCATCATCATTTACCTTTAAAGAGGACCCATCTCATCGTTTGACTTTAAAAAGGACCCATATCATCATTTACTTTAAGGAGGACCCATCTCATGATCATCATTTGGGAGTTATGAAATTGTCGATTTGGTCGACAAAACTGCCACCCCTAATTATCAATTTGGGATGGCAACACTAAAGTCATCCACTTGTTCTTCTACAGCCCTTGTTGTTCATTAACCCTTGTCAAAAACCCTTGTCGATTAACCCCTATAAAATGTTCTTCATTAACCCTTGTTCTTCTACAACCCCACTTTCCATAAATTAAACCACCATTAGAGAAAATTTGATTGTCGATGAAGCAACAGTAAAGTCATCCACTTTTCTGTCGGTTGAGCTGTTCGGCGAAAATTAGATTGCCGATGAACAGTATTTTTGAGCACAATATTGCCGAACAAACTATTCATCGACAATTGTATCCATCATAGTTGTACGTCCGAAACGCTTGAACTAGTAAAATTGTCGGTATGCACCCTATGTTGACAAAGTTTTTAGGACCCCAATTTACTCACACTAGAAACCATAGATACAAACCAAAAGTATTAACCAGTATCCTTCGTCTTCAACCTCTTCTTTGATAGAAATTCAACCGTTCTTGGAAGGACTGCAAGACACACTGAAATTGAATGCAAACCTAACAACCTGCAACAATTTTCAATCGAAAACCCAACAACCTGCAATAGTTGTTCTTCGATGGAATCGAAACCGAACTTCAGTTGAACTCCATATCTCTTACTCGGATTCTGAAAGAGCGATGGAGGGAAAAAGACTGAAGTGATGCTTCACATAAAACCTAATATCGTTATGTTGAAGAAATCGCTTAGAGATTTGGAGTCAGGATCTCTAATAAACCTAATATCTCTCTCGTAAATCCTAATCTTCGTCTCCAATATTTTGAATCTCTAATGGCAGATTAGAGAAAGAGAGAGATTTAAGAGAGATTCGAGATTTATAGAGAGAGGGAGATTTAAGAAAGATTTGAGATTTATAGAGAGAGAGAGAGAAAGTGAACTTATGAGAGCCTGAGAGAGTAATGGTGATATGAGGGAGAGAGAAATCGAATTCAAATTGGGAAACAATAATAGAAAAAGAGAGACACGTGGCTGCCACCTAATATACTTTACCACCTCAGTTCCCTATATAGTAACTCACAATTTTAGGAGCCACTCATCTAATAGAGATGAGTGGTTCCTATTGAGCCAGACTTTAGTGTCTCATTTTTTAGTGTCTCTAAATCCTTCCCCATAAATCAAAGTTCAACTTTTTTTCTTTTTTCTTTTTACTTTTTTTAACAAAGGCAAAGCCGGGTTTTGGCATAATTTGAACATTGATAATCAGAGAACAATTTCTACACTGTTTTGAGTTCAAACTTTAAATCCCGTACATTACCAAAAGGAACCTGCCAACAATTACATTCCTTGTGGTTCAACAGGCAACCTACAGAACTCTATCAAAAATTATTGCCTAATTCAACTTTTCTCATAAAATTTAGTGGGGTAATACTGAATCCAATATCCCAGCAACCGTGAAAACACCTCCAATATTAGAATTAGAGGTTATGAAGAAAAAACTTGATCTTCTTACACTTAGCATAGCGGATGGCGGAGACCTCAGCTTGTACAAGCTGCAACTGCAGATCTTAAACCTTCAACAATGACGGAGGAGAGAAAATCAAGAAAGAGAGAGCGGGAGAGAGATATCTTGAAATGAAAGGTGCCGGGGAGGGGTGATCAAACCTCCATCGCACCTAGGAGTTGAGTTAGAGTCAAGGGCACAAGTCATTTTTTCTGAGACTGGAATGAAGAAGACCATCGATCCGATTAACTTAGTTACTCTATTAATCTGGTGCAACCCATCTCCATTCAAATCTGTCTCCTGAATTAAGTTCTACCCTCTATTGAATCTCATCCCTCACCAACGATCAATGCAACTGTTCAATAATTGAAGTCATTCTCGTTATATTACTGTAAATCGAAGATGTATTCAGTATTTCGCTGAGATCTTGCCTAAGAGAACTTTCCAGTTATCGTAGACATATCACCCTAGCATTGTATTGATAACCAACTTTCCAATACTTTCACTAAGTTAGGTTTATGTTGAAGTTAGTCATAGGCTCATAGCTAAAGGCTTTCATTTCAGTCCCCTCGATATGATGTATATTTGTGTTCTCTACTACCTTGTTGTAATATGGATTTGCTAGGTTGTTCATCGGCGGAACAAAGTCAGTGGAGATAAGTACACTGCAAGTAATCGAGAGCATCACATAATGGATGGATGGATGGATGGATGGATTTATTTCCATCAAGTACTAGTAAGTTGCTCCAATAGTGTAGGTGTGTGTGTGTTTTGTGCGCATGTTCTTAAAATCTATTGTGAGATCAACGGTTGGGACTTAATCTACGAGAGAGTTTTCAAAATCTAATGGAAAATCTTACTATTGTGACTTAATGTAAGAGATAGTTTCTTAAAATCTAAAATAACTTCATTAGTCTTATGCGCAGAAATAAAAGCTTAAGATCCATGCACCAAACTACGCTTGGTTCCGCCACATTCCACTCGAGTTGAGGCATTACATCAAATACTTAGGCAGAAGATGAGACACAAGTTCACTCCAAGCAAAACATGCATATTAGCTTATAACATACAAAAAACGAAATCCCCAAATTCCAATATCTAGGTTACTGGTCTTCAAAATTACAAATGAAAAAGGTTTCAAATACATATACATAGGTTGTGACACAAGTACCTGGCAGTATCCAACAGACGGATTATGTCGAGCATATGCTGTAAGTAAACGCCGCAAGGCATTTCGACCATCCTCATCCAACGCAGGATGTCCTGGGAACGTCCGAGGTAAATCCTGCGGAAAGAAACAATCAAGACAAGCTTATGAGAGGCTTGAAATGCTTAAGCAGTTTTGCCAAGGTAGCACTTATGAATTTACAAGAGATAGTTTTAAGTTCAAGTTCGATAGATTTAGTTGACGACCTTCTCAATCTGTGCTTTCCATTTCTCAGGGGCACATCCGCTGCGTGAACTTGGCCCCTTAATTGAACTAATACCATCACACTTGTTATTGTCATTGGAAACAATTTCCTGGTCTAGCAAATCTTGGTAATATCTCTCCACGCGGCGAGCCCTCACGCCCACAAAGGTTTGCCATAGCTGTTAAGTACAAGTTAAAAGCATAAAGCAATAGATTTTGACTCACAGAGAAGCAACAACCACAAGAGTGCCACATGTGCATATGGAACATAATGATGTCCAAAATATCGACACGTAGAAAAATTGGCAGCCCTATATGATATGATATATTAATAAGGATATCAGCTGAATAGTGGATAGTGGATACCTTCAAATTTTAAAGGCCAGATATATTAGGATTAGGTAAATTATCAGATATATCAGTTATGTTCATCTAACGATTGATTTTATCATATGTTTATACAAACTAACAAAGGTATATCACTGGACTAGAACACTATAGTGGATACATCCTGATATATATCGAATTTGACAGCCAATATTTTTGTCATTTCCCACTAATTCAATTTGATAACCAGTTTTGGTTTATCCAGAACATGGAAATAATAACTGACAGATATCCATTAATTTTGATATGTTAATCATTTACTTTACCTCTCCTCTGAGGGCCATTGGCACACCTCCTCGGACAAGGCATTCCAGTTCTTCCTTCCATGGAAAGAAAGGTTCGGTAGTGACTCCATCTCCAGCCTCTTGAATTGGATCAGATCTCTCCATGTCGTAGAACTCGTCATCTGAGTCCTCTTCGGAGGTCCCTTTTGAAGCTCCTGCCTCATCAATTGGAGCAAGGTGGTTTCCATTTTTGGACTCTTGCTCGTCTTTAAGTATATACTTCTTTTTTTTCACTCGAAAGCTCATCATATGCTCAATTGCACCCAGAGAAGGTCTAATATGGGCCCATATTTGAGCATTATCACTTTTCGCTTTCTTTGTCCCTTGCACATCTTCATCATCTGAAGCATTAGAAATGGACTTCTGGTTGGTTGAATCGCCCTCATCTACACCCTTCTTAGATACAGTATCTACTTCCTGGGTATCAGCAATGGAGACTGTGTCGTCTCTCTCCTCTGGTGGACAATTTATAGGCAGTTTAGGGGACTCGTCTTGATTCTCAAGGAAATACTTCCATCTGTCTGACCTTTCCTCTTCTTCCTCCTGAACGCAAAATAACATCTCATTTAGATAAAACCCATATCTGTCTTCTTCTATTTCTAAGATAAAAATAAGATAATACTAATAAATAACTCTTACTGGAGTTACACTGGTGCAATCAAAATTGCAGGTGCTTCTTTACGAGCATTTCCTAAAATTATTATATTCCATAGGTTTTTGCGAGCAGAACTATTTAAGAGTAAGCCGCATGATACTATTAGTTGTGTCTATAGGTCTACAAATTCTGGAAGGTGGGTATTTCGGTATTGTTGAGTGGTCGTAAATGTTTGCCATGGCACATTTTAAATGGAAGTTTCACTCCTACGATGTTGCATCTTAGGCTCGTAATACTTATCTAAAAATAAGATAAATAAAAAATCTCAAGATTGCATATATTCAAATCTTGAGTTTACAGTACATTAGAATATATTGCAGGTGGTGTGCAAAGAATGTCCGATCTTCAAGTCGATTTCCACTGAATAACTATAGCTACGACAGGCGCATGGAGAAGATGATGCATAGCACTACTAATCTTTCAAAAAGTGCAAGCTCAATAGGCGCCAAATCTCTTAGTCACAGCTATGTTATAGAAAATGTTAAATAACCTATTTTTGTTCGAAGGGCTTAGGAAAATGTAAATCATTCTAGATAAATTCTATGAAAAAGCACATACCTTGTAGATACTAGCGTACTCTCGATATCTCTGCAAATGTTGAGGCCTCACAGCAAATCCGTAGGCGTCCCTGTCCAAACCAAAGATTTTCTCAAATTCCCAATTTAATTAACTATTTTCACACCACTCCAACGCAGCATTAATCAACAAACTTGTGATAATTAACCCAATTAACATAATTGGCTACAATCCTAAAATCCCGCATTCACATAGTAGTAATTTGCAAGCATGCTAATTTTACCTGGACTCAACGTCCAAAGAACGCCAACTCAATCTGGACAACAGCATATTTCACCAATCTTACAGCCCATATCGCTCAGCATTGCCAATGCACACTAATAACTAAACCCCACCAAACCCTAATAAATTCCCACTTCATCAACAAATTAAATCTTACTAACCCACATTACACTTACCGCTAACCCTAAATTCGGAAAACTCAAAATCAAAGATAATAAAATCCTCCTCTGCACAGTAAAACGTCGAATTCTCTACCCAATCATGTTCTTACTGAAACCTAAAGCTACAACTACTCAAACCCTAATTCCCACTTCACGATCAAATTAACATATACCAACCAACATTACAGTAACCACTAACCCTAAACTCTAACAAAATCAACCAAATTCAAAATCAAACACAGTGCAACAACATTCGAATTATCTCAATCCGAATCATCTCCTCCTCATCGAAACCTAACCCCAAAATCACCATCACCATAAACAAGATCAAAATCAATCAACCAATCCTTCAATCGAAACACGAATCACAAACAACCATATTAGTCTGAATTACGACGTAATTGAAACATTCGCCTCGATCGATTGCGATTGAGAGAGAGAGAGAAACAAAAGCTAAACCTAGAATCGAGAGTTGTTTTTGTGAAACGAGATTTACGGAGATTTCGGGAATGAGAGAGACGCGTGTGAATGAGTGAGAGAGAGATGATTGTACCTTTTGTGCTCGAAAGTGAGAATCGGTAAAGTGGTGGTATTTTTGTTGTTGTGCTTCATCTTTGGGACTGACTCGATCGGATTGCCGAGATTTGAGCGTTGGTCTCTGCAACTGAATTGTGAGAGAAAGAGAGTGAGGGGTGATGGTACAGTGAGAATCAGATGAGAGGGCACATGCAAATAGTGTGTGCTCTACTGTTGGTGCTGCATGTGATATTGAGTTGTTGGACAAAGAGATGCTGAATATTCACTGAACCAAATCTACTTTTTTCAATAATAGCAATGTCATGGGCCAAGGAGGTATATTATGTCACTTGTATAGTTGTATTGAAGTTTAGAGCATGTGAAGCTGTGGCTTGCCCAAAATCAGCAAAACTGCTCCATGAGAGCAAGTTTGCATTTTCGAAACTTATAACATCTTTAAGTAGGCTTCAAACAAATTTAAACAATTCATCAATCTTTTTTCTTTTTTTAAGCAAATTTCGTAACCAAAAAAAACTAAACAGTAAACTGTAAGGGTCGATTTTCGTAACTCGAATGGTTCTTACACCAAATGTACATGTGACTCAAATATTAATAACAAAGAATATTAATTGAAACAGGTGTTTAGCGTGAAAACCTCTGAATAAGTAAAAACCACGACCTCAGCTCGAGAATTTAGTGAAAGTAACCTCATCATTTCTCCTATGTTTCTCATACCTTTTATAGACCTTTTGATCAGTTCGTTTTCATGTGTAAGCACGTTCTCCTGGAATGAAGGAAGAGTGGAGGTTATTTCTGTAACTGCTAGTTCGCGGGAAACACGTGTCTTTGACTCATTTTGTTTTACTTTGAGTGCTCGAGCCACGTTATTCTTCAGTTCGTGGTCCAGGTGTTACTGTTGACAAGGTGTATGTCACGTGTCTTTTACGTGAATCTGACATGATACTAGTTCGTTGTTACCTCAACTCGAGGGACAGATCCCTATAATCACCCCCTCTCAACTGAAGGCATTGGTGTATTAAGTTGAGAAGTTTCAATCGAGCTTGTTATATGGAATGCATATAAGTTTTGTTGGAAAAATGTAATGATGGATTTGCTGACGTGGACGTCTTCTTCTTAAAGCACTGTTGGAGACTGAACTGCTATAATAATGTGATTGTTGTATTTGGCTGTTGGATTTCCTATAAACTATTTCTTTTAATATTTTTTTTATTGGAATTCCTTCTGAGCATTGAATGTAATCCCTACTATAAGTATTGTTGTTGTTGTATTGACGATTATTCGTCATCAAGTATTCGTGTCTGGTGAAATCTTCTTCTTAGTTGCTTATGTTCTTTACAATGGGGACAACGAGATTTCAAGAATATGAGGTAGGAGTGCTTGTGAAAGTACAGGAACTTCAGTTTCGGTATTTTGGGACCCAGTCCTTTGACCTTCCAACTCTCATTCCCGTCTGTCCTACCTATCAAGGTATGACGTACGAGGAGGTAGAGGAAACATATGAGGATTGGTACTAGATGGTCCACTTCCATTACATTGTACAAGTAGGCAGTGGCGCAGGAAAGGCTTTCATCTACTTGCAAAGCAAGCGATTACAGATGAAGACGAGGCTGGTGGTATCTGCTCAAGGAAACAACGCTATTGCTATGCATGTGATTGGTTTTCTTAGAAACCAATAATTTTGTATTTTGTAGTCTCTATTTTGTTTTTGCTTTTTTTAGTATTATCCAGGAAGATCTGAGCATTTTTTAGACTTTTTTTTAAAGTCTATTCGAACAGACTCTTCTTTTGTATTCGAATAGACTTATTTTTCAATTCGAATAAGCAGGTGTCTGAGTAGCTTATTCGAATAGACTTCATGTTTGTTCTAATACACTTTTTCCTGTTCGAATATACTAAAAGTATATTCGAATAAACACAAGTCTGAGTAGTTTTGTTCGAATAGACTTAATATTTGTTTAAATACACTTTTTCTATTCGAACAAAGGCTTGTTCTGTTCAAACAGAGGCGTGATTCAGCCTATAGTTTTAGGCATTTAGGGGCATAATTATCCTATTTTGTAACTAGGAACTTGTAACCCTTATAAAGAGGTAAGGCTAGGCAAGAGAAGATCATGTTAGATCAATCAAAGTTATAAGAGAAAAGCTTAGGGCTTGAGATGAATTCGATTGTAATTGATTATTGATTAAGCAATTGAAGCTTTAAAGGGAATTTTCTCACCAAATTTGTGTATTCTTTGTACAATTCTTATTTTTAGGGTTTCTTAATTCGTATTGTGGATTAAGCGGTATCAGTTTTTCAGTAACGATTCTCGGGGGTGATTGTGGTTTATAGTCTCTACACGTGATCGTCTCAAGCAAATGAAGGAGAAGCTAGTGAGTCCGTTGAAGATTTACTGGGAACCTAACTTGAAGAAGAAAACCAATTTAGAGATGGGCGATTCTGAAGATCGACTCACAACTTTGGAAATGAAAGTTTCTGACCTAACTACTACTCTATGAGAGTTGATAAAACAATTGCGTCTCACAAACCCCGGGAAGGCTTGCGAATGATGATAGAGTAGTAGTTAGATCAATGATAGAGACGAGGGTACTGAGTTGACCTAACTTCTACGGTAAGATCGCTCGAAGAAGAAAAAAGTTGTTGATGATGATAGAGACGAGGGTACTGAGGAGATAGATAGCGATCCTAGTAATGTTGAATCCATCAATGAGCACTCGGGTATTGGTAAGTTGATGAATCTTATGCGTAATCTTTGTATCGACTTTAAGATTGAAATTTCGGTTTTTGATGGTTCAATCGATGTCGAGAAGTTTGATAATTGGTTGGATAGGTTAGAGACCTATTTTTTTGTTTACGAATATTCTAACACTCAAAAAAATTGTTTCTCTACATTGAAATTCACAAGTAAAGTACTCACGTGGTGGAAATCATATCGGAAACGTCACAAAGTAGGAAGTTTGAGTTGGAAAGAGTTTAAGATGTTAGTGAGGAAGCAATTCTATCCGATTGGGTATTGGGTATGAACAAAAGCGCTAGTACAAATGACATAATTTGCATCAAAACTTTAGGTAATCCGTACAATAATTTACTACGGAGTTTCATAGCCAAACGTTGGTTTTGGACATTGATGTGGATGAGTATGAGGTGTTCATGAAATATACGTGGGGGGGTTGTCAGAGTCCATTAGAAGAGAGTTAAAACTCTTTACAGTAGAAAATATTGAAGATGTTACCGTTAAAGTAATTATTAATTGAAGGCAATTACTTGAAGAGTGACAAGAAAGACGACAAGAGCAAGTCAGGGTATAAGTCTGGTTGGAAGAATGAGAATAAAGGGGAGTTCAAGAGAGAGGAATCTTCATCCAAGGGGAATTACTGTAGTTATTATAAGGCAAATGGGCAAATTTCAGATAAATGTTAGAAACTTCACCCGGAGCTTAGGCCGAAGGAGGAGAGGAGCAAGAGAGAGAAATATGCACTAGCTGTAACGATTATTGATCTTCTAAATTTAGATAAGCCAAATCTTAAGCTTACTTTAATGTTCAAGTAACCTATAACTATCGATGAGGCGAGTCGTGAAGAACTTTTTTATGTCAGCATTCAAGTGAAGCAGAACTTAGTCGAGGCCATGATTGATCTAGGTAGTCTGAAGAATTTGATTTCTGAGGCAGCTGTGAAGAAGATGGGTTTGGCTACTGTGGCTCATCCTAAGTCGTATAGTTTGGGTTGGATTCAGAAAGATGTAGAATTGAAGATCACTAAGCAGTGTACGTTCAAGATTACGATAACTCAGAAGTTTATTGACGACATAACATGTGAGGTAGTTCTATTAGACATGTATCAAGTCAACTTGGGCAGTCCTTATCTTTGGGACTGAGATGTAATCCCTTACCGTAGAGCTTGCAAGTATCATCTTGTGAAGGAGGGGAAAGAGTTTCATATCAATGCGTGTAAGGAACATATTACTACCAATAATTTAGTAACAACGACTCAAGCGAAGAGGTTGGTTAATACGAGCGGCAAGTTTGTTTTGTAGTAGGTGCGACCAGTTTAAGAGGGTTCGTCGGCTAAGGTGTTGTCTATTTTGGCAATGTCTCCTAAGTAACAAACCGATATAGGGAAGTTGCAAGAGGAGTTTGAAGACTTGTTTATGGGCATAGAAGGGATGTCATGCAAGAGGGATGTAGAACATGATATCACCTTGGTGAATGGTGAACCACTACCCAATATTAGGTTATATCGGACTTCTGTCACAGAGTCTGATAAGATCAAGAAATAGGTACAGGAACTCCTAGGGCAATGAGTTATTAATCCAAGTTGTTCACCTTGTGGTTCACTGGTGTTATTGGTGTCGAAGAAGGATGGGTCTTGGAGGATGTGCGTGGATTATCGGGCATTGAAGAAAATTACTGTGAAGAGTCGTTATCTACTTTTACAGATTGACAAGCTTTTAGATGAGTTGTAGGAGGCTCAATTTTTCACCAAGTTAGATCTTAAGTCGAGTTACTGTTAAGTTAGAATTCGGGAAGAAGATACTTGGAAGACAGCGTTCAAGACCAAACAAGGACTACTTGAGGGGTTGGTGATGCCCTTTGGGTTATGCAATGCTCCGACGACATTTATGCGGTTAATGAATGAAGTACTTTGTGTTTTTATTGATAATTTCGTGATTATGTATTTTGATGACATCTTAATATATAGTCAAACATGGGAGGAACACCTTGTACATTTATGCAAAGTGTTGAGCATTTTGCGATCATAACAACTTTTCTAAATGGGAAGAAATATGAGTTTGGGAAGAAGGAGCTAGTATACTTAGGATTTATTGTTGATGATAGTGAGCTTAAAGTTGACCCAGAGAAGGTCTCGGTCATTACTAATTGGCCTAGACACCGTACAGTGAAGGAAGTGAGGAGTTTTATGGGTTCTTGCCAGTATTTACGAAAGTTTATTCGACATTTATAACAAATAGCCACACCGTTACATTCCTTGACAAAGGTTGGGGTAAAGTTTTTGTGGAAAGATTACCATGAGAAGACTTTTATGTTACTGAAGCGCATGATTACAAATACACCAGTGTTAACGTTGCCTAATTTATAGCGGTCTTTTAAGGTCGAGACAGATACATCAGACTATGCATTGGGGGTAATTCTTTTACAGGATGGGAAGTCGGTTGCTTACCATTCTGAGATGTTTATAGGAGCAGTATGAAACTATCTTACCTACGATAAGGAAATCTACGCATTATATCAATCAGTGAAACATTGACGGAGTTACTTATTGGAGAAGGAGGTTATTGTACATTCTGATCACAAACCATTATAGTTCTTATATACGCAGTCCAAGCTACAGCAAGCTCGCCATATGAAGTAGATATTGTACCTACAATAGTTTACCTTGATGATCAAGTATAAGAAAGGAGTGGACAACAAAATAGCTGATATGTTATCTCGACCCCCATTACCAACTATTTCTACTTTGTTGGTAGCTATACAGATACAACCTATTGTTCCTTCTGAGTATGTTACATGGTATGATGATGACAAGGAGCTCATTGTGATTCATGAGAAGTTACTGCTAGGCAATACATGCGAGTATATATTAAAGGATGGTTTGATTTACTAGGGCAGCCTACTATGCATTCCAAAGGGTGAAGACTGTTTGTATTGGATTTGAAAGGCACATTATTCCTGGGTGGCAGGTTATTTTAGGGTTGAGAAGACTTTTTTGAATTTATGGCATTATCTCTATTGAACGATGATGTAGGTGGATGTTGCTCGTGTGGTTCGTGGTTGTGTGCTATGTAACACATCGAAGCCTTCCAACCAGAAGATAGGACTGTACTTACCATTGTCAATTCCACACCGACCGTGGGAGAACATTTTGATATATTTTATGGGTAGTTTGACCATGACCAAGTGTAAGAATGACTATATGTTTGTTATGGTGGATCGATTTAGCAAGATGATTATTCTTATTCCATGCCAGAAGCGGTCATCGGGGAAGGAGCAACGCGATTGTTTTTCAGAGACGTCTGGAGGTATTTTGGGTTCTCTTATTCTATTATTTTTTTATAGGGTTAGCCATTTTTTTGGGTATTTCTAGAGATCGTTATGGGGGTGATGGATACCATGTTAAAGAGAAGTACCGCTTTTTATCCGTAGACGGATGGGCAAACAGAGGTAGTTAATCACACTTTGGTATATTTACTACGGGGATTCTATTCTAAGCATCCTAAGACTTGGAATGAGAGTTTACCGTATCTTCAGTTTGCGTTTAACCATGTAATTTATGGTTCCACTTTGAAGTCTCCATTTGAAGTTTGTTTGGGGTACTTTTCTTAAAGCCCTTTTGATTTGGCTTTTAGTCTTGGCGACAAGACATTATCAGGAAAGGAGGAAGATGAACAAGTTAAAGCTCAACGTTTCATTGAAAGGATAAACAAGGTTCATGAGGTGGTAGAAGCACAATTAAAAAAGACTTAAGAAAAGTATAAGGCTCGGCACGACAACATCGGGTTGAGTGTACTTTTCAAGAGGGTAACCTAGTTTGGCTGTATTTGGGTAAGGAACGGTTAAAGGGGAAAGGTAAGAAGCTCAAACCTATCCGTTATGGTTCATTTATGATACTAAAGAAGATTGGTGACAATGCATTCTAATTGGATTTGCCACCTTTCATGAAGATGTAATCGGTGATTAATGCCGATCATTTAAAGCTGTTTGAGCCGTCTCTTTTAGATGAAGACTCTACAATTAACATTCGCCTACCGTTAATTGATAATTTATGGATGGAAAAAGAAGATCCGTTGCAAGAGGATGACATTTTAGAGAGAAAAGTTCATGATACAAGACGGGGTAGTATTGAGTCATTCCAGGTTGGGAAGAAAGGCCAACTACCTTACAAGTAGAAGTGGTACAGCAGGGAAATGGGCACAGCCGTATTCCCATACCTCCAGTTCTAGCTTGAGCAAGAGCTCAAGGCTCCTAAAAGGTGGAGCCATGATCTAGAAGGATCTGAGCATTTTTTAGACATTTTTAAAGTTTATTCGAACACACCCCTTTTGTATTCGAATGGACTTCTTTTTCTATTCGAATAAATAAGTGTTTGAGTAACTTATTCGAATAGACTTCATGTCTGTTCGAATACACTTTTAAATATATTCGAATAAATACCTGTCTGAGTAGTTATGTTCGAATAGACTTAATATATGTTCGAATACACTATTTTTGTTTGAACAGAGGCTTGTTCTATTTAAACAGAGGCACAATTCAGCCTATAGTTTTAGGCTTTTAATAACATAATTACCCTATTTTGTGACAAAGAACTTGTAACCATTATAAAGGGGCAAGGCTAGGTAAGAAAAAATCATGTTAGATCAATCAAAGTTCTGAGAGAGAAGCTCAGGGATTAAGATGAATTCGATTATAATTGATTATTGATTAAGCAATTAAAGCTCTAAAGGGAATTCTCCTGCCAAATTTGTGTGTTCTTCGTACAATTCTTCTTTTTAGGGTTTCTCAATTCGTATTGTGGATTATCTATTTTTTATTAGTTGGAGGAAATAAAAAGAATTTTCTCTAATCTGATATATGAAAACTTAGTGATTTGTAGCATATGCTATTATAATTTGTTAAAAACTGTGTATTGAACTGTACAAAAATTGTAAACTTGTATGACAAAAATAATATCGTATGACTCGAGCTAAAGTTTAACAATTGGCAAGTATCTATTTATTAAGGTGGATAACTATGACAGATGTGAAGATTATCTGTTAATATCGTTGGGGCTTAAAAATTGGGATTGCATTTTATCGTACTCTGTGGTTATAAATAAAGGGAGTAAAATAAAATGTTAAAATCAGTGAACATGGTGAGTGTAATAGCCTAATTTCTTATTTTGAACTTAGTCTTTACACTAATGATAATCAGAGCGTTTAGATGAATAATGAACGAATACTAGTACAAAGTTTAGCGCGAAAAACTTTTGAATAAGTTAAAAACCATGACATCTCTTGAGGATTTAAAAAGAGATATATTATTGATAGTTGCTAGCTATTACAAGAGATGCTCTAAGTATTTTTGTATAGAGTGTTTGAGTAAGGATTCCTTTGTCATTCATCTGGACTTCTCTAGTCTTATTTATAGGTCTTACAATATGACCATTTGACGACCATTATTATTATTAATGATGGACGTTACAATATTTTTATTTGATAGTCTTTGAACTAATTGTGTAGTGGTCTGATCTTGTTGTCTTATAACGGCTTTATTAATGATCGAGTACTTGTTGGACTCGAACTGCTGATGTAGAGGTCGAAAATGATGAATAGAATTCTGTAGTTGTTTCCTAATATGCCATAAATGTGCCACGTGTATGTTGACAAGGTCGAATGGTCGTATGATGGTCGAAGATAAAATTTGAGCTCGAGATACGGAATAAGGCACTATAGCCGCCCCCTCTCAGTCAATAGTACGAGAACTAGTATGGTCGAGTGGTATTGGTTGAGAAGCTTCATTAATACTGTAATTAATACTGGGGAATCATTTCTAATGCATCTTCATGAATGTCTGCTGTGGCTGTTGGGTTTTCTAGAACCAATGGCTTAGGTCAATATTGTTGCATGGGAATTCCTTCTGATGTTGGGAATTTGGAAAGTTGTCTTTAATGTTGATTATAATATAAATAACACTCTAACTTGCTATTACAGTTGTGATTAACCAAGTGTTTATCTGATCTTTTTCTTATGTATCTTTCCTTATATTTTCTTTAACCTTCTTTCTACTTTTTGTAACCTTCCTTCTGTTGAGAGGATGGTAACCACTAGGCAGTAATCTCTGGAGGCTAGGATTCTTGTAAAAGTAGAAGAACTTCAGTTCTGATACTTTGGGAATCAGTCTCTGAGTTTATCTATGCCAATTTCAGTGAGTTCTACTTTCCATGGTATGACATATGAAGAGGTGGTAGAGGCGGAGAACGATCATTATCAAATGGTGCACTTTCACTATCTGTTGACATCGAAGGAGGACCTCAGGAATGGGTTGCGTCTGCTGGCAGAGGAAGCTGTTAAAACTGAAGATAAAGCGGCAGGCATTTACTCGAAGGAGTCTCGCCGATACCATACTAGTGAGTGGGTTATATCTAAGAAATAGGACCATTCTTCCTTTATTCTGTCACGCGGGGTGGTAAAGGTTATGGTGGAAGAGATGGTGGTGGAGGAGGTTTTCTCTTCTGTACAATCATTATCTCTTGTCGTGAAGAAAATCCTTCCGGAAAGAGTTGGGTCAAGTACAGATACTGTAACTTCCTCGGTGATTTCCAGTTCCTAGATTGCCTAAGCCATTCTGGCAGGGGATCAGAGTTTGGAAGTATGCTTCAACTTTTCATCTTCAAGTTCTGTGCCTACTATTTTCTTTTCTTGAAGAAGAGTTTCGGGTTTCAAACTGATGTAGTCTACAAAATAATCTGTGTAACTGAAAAAACTTGTTATCTGTAAAGCATTCTGTAAATTCTGAGATGTAAGAAACATTTGAGCTAATGAAAAATTCGTATTCTTCCAATTTTGTATTGTGTTTCGAAATGATTGTTATATGTCTAGCATACTTGTAAACTTCCATATTTGATAAAGGGAATTGTGAACTGAGTAATTCGAACTGGCATTAAAATATGAAGAAGTAAAAAATGGTAAAAATAATTTTTGTCATCTGTTGAAGTGTAACAAACATTTATGCCAAACTAAAAGAGGTTTAGTTGGTTTGAGCTATCAGACATCAAGTTGTTGTGGAATATTTTTGAACAAATCGAACTAAAATGAACTTGGGATTTTTATTAGTGAAGATACTGGGAAATGAGGTTTGGAAAGAGAGGAGTCCGAAAATGTAATGAGGTTATTTAGTAAATATAAGCAAACAAGTGGCTAGTATAATCGTACTAATTTGAGAAGATTGGTATGTTCACGGGCTATTGTTTCGAACTGACTGAAAGATGTCTTGATATAGGTTGGTAATGATATATGTCCGTATGTGCTTTGTTTGAGCTACTGCTAGAGGTACTTGAATATTCTTTGTGATCTCCATCTTTGTGGATGTGTTATTTGTGCGAATAAGATCTGAGGATATATTTTGTAGAATGGAAAGTATTGGCTGTCAAAATATCCTTGGCATTCTGCTGATATCCTTATTTCCAAAAATCTGTTCTTGCAAAATATATCTTCCCTCAAAATCTGTTGGGGAGGCAATCTTAGTAGTGTAAATAGATCGTCGTGCTGGCTATATAAGATGTTGAGTCATATCTGTTATGCCTTGTATCTTGTGTAGGAAAAGCTTACTATTGCCTGATTAGATTTTATCATGGTGAGAATATGTTCTCAGCGTGTTCGTCATGCAGCAGAAGGTAGGTTGAGCATCAAAGTAGCTGAACTCCGTGAGCGCTATTTTTGCCTATTGCCTTATAATGCGGTGTTACCTGAGTGGACATTAAAGTTGGGTGGGTTAGATGATAAAGGTAGGCGTGCAGAGTATGATCATTATTTCTGGTGTGATGTATTCTGTGAGTTACTGCTGGATGAAACTTTGCGAGAAGAAGCTATTCGAGAGATCGTGCGGGACAAACTTGCTGAAGAGGATGAGAGAGCAGTAGGAGGGGAGATCATTTTGTGTGGTGAAGTGAATCATCCGGGTTACTTTTAAATGTAACTATATGTGATTGCAAGCTCAAACTTTGACAACTTGAAATAAAGAAGTAATCTGTTTGCAGTATTCTATTTTTGCTATCTATTGAATATAGAATAATACAGATTGAATCTGCAAACTTGAAAAAAAAAGATCAATGTGTTTACTGAATTGCTCATGTGATAAATATTGTAGGTTACATCTGTTTGAATATAACAGCTGTGTAGATAATTTTGAATTTGAATATTGAGCTATTTTAGGAATGACGTATATTATGGTACGATCTTGGGTGAGTATAAAAATAAGGTGATAGATCATTTAGATTGTCTTGAGAAGGAGGGAAATAATTGTTTAATGACTAAAAGTAGAGACAAACGTAATAATAGTAGACATTATTATAAAAGTCATGATGATGCTGTGGGACAAAATGCCATGCTTGTAGGGGCAGTAGGGGTAAATGACACGTGTCTGAAAGAGCCATCGTTTCATAAACCGAGGGAGAGTATAAAAATTTGTCTATCTCTCCCTCATAAATTATCTACAACTATATAGATAGAGAAAAATTGTGTAACCAGTATCTCTAGAGAGAGGAAATGTTTGAGTTATGAGTGTAATTTGCTAGAAAAAGCTTCGTCTGGTGAGAAAACTGTGTTAGAGAAACAACGTAGTCAATCACACTCTGTGAAAGTTGTTGGCAAAGTAGAAGATTGTGGATCTTCTAGTACAGGTTAGTAAATTTGTTCTTCTGTTTTGATTGTATCGCCTAGTATTCTATATATGATGTTGTATGTTCATCTCCTTTGTATGTGATTGATTTAGGGATATCAAATTTGAGAATATAGGGGCTAAGAAATGATTGTTCACCTGTATTTTTACAGTTTGCAAAAGCTTTGGGTATGGAAACAAACTCTAGAGAGAAAAAATTGTTTTTGGAGAAGAAGAGGGAAAGGTGAAAATGATTTTCTGTTATTTTGGAAAGTTTGAAAATAAATGCATTGACTGGGTAAAAAGTATAAGTAGGATTATTTATGTTATGTGTATGGTATATCATGCCATTGTGTAAGTATTAAATCATAGATGCATAGAAATAATAAAAAATTATGTATACCTGTAGGTCTAGTATGTGTTCAAGAAATATAAAGCCTATGAGTAAATTTGTAGTATCATCTAGTTCAGAGAAAACATCATCGTTAGGTTGGGAGGATAATTGTAGTGGTATGGAAGAGACTATAGATAAAGGGAAAGTGACTGTAGGTGTAGATGTTGGAGAACCCAGTGAAGTAAATAATATTGCAGAGAAAGATGATAAAGGAGTGAAAGATAAGTCATGTTACATATATCCTGAGGGAGCAGATATATGAAAGAAATATTTAAAATTGAAAAAGAAGTTAAAAGGGGAATGGGGAAATTATGTGATGAAGCAAAGCCTATGGTTTAGGACCTTGGTATCAGGGAAAGGGAAAAAAGGGGTATACTGCTAAGTTCCTAGTCTGGATATTGGAAAAAGGATAAAGGCATTAGTGAAGATGCATAAATTTTGTAATATAATAGGGCGGGGATGACATGCCCGAATGATGGTTTTTTGTGCTATCTGAACCAGGTCGCATATGGCCTTAAGATTCCTTTAACATTTTTTCAAAAAGGGGTTATGAATATATTACAGTGCTGCCCTGTCCAATTAAATGGGAATGTATTTGAGATGATGAGGGTGTGTGAGGTACTGAATGATAAGTGGAGAGAGAATGGGGCTGTAAAGCAATTCGTAGCAGATGACATACTGAAATTTTATAGACTGAAGTATGTTAAAGGTCGTAATAGTAGTTACCTATTTAGTGATTCTTCTAGGTTGAAGTTTTTTGACTTCGAATCTGCGGGTAGAACATGGGACGACCACCTTGTATGGGTAGGAGGCAATTATATGCAGGTTTTAGATCAACCAACACTCGTTCTGAACCATAAGTATTATAATCGAAGTAAGTAATATCTGCCAACTCGACCAACCATCAATTTGTCTTTGAGCTGCTAACGATTTCTTTATTTTTGTTTGTCAGGTCCTGATCCCAAATCTTTGCTTGATAACACAAGCTTGTTCGACTACGTAGCCCTTTAGCAGGTCTAGTTGAAGCAAGTACTTGGTGAATTAGGTATTCGTAGGGATAAAATGGTACATTCCAGAGTTCCCAAAGTGTAGCGTGCTCACGAGAATTGAGCTATGGCTGAGAAGAAGAAGACCCATCTTTCTTTAGGTGACTAGATTGGTATCCTGCCGCATGAACCAGAGAGTATGAGTATGGGGCAGAAGTTTCAGAGGTTGAGAAAGCTAATGCCAAAAGCTTCTCCTTCTACTGTGGTGGTGGCCCAAGGGACAGAGGGCAGTAAGCTTATTGCTGAAGGTGTAGTGGAGGAGCAGGTGGTAAATGAGGTTACTCATTTAGAGGCGGACAAGAGGTCGCTAAAAAGGAAATAACATGAGCGTGAAGGCAGTGACCATACTAGTGCTAAAGTTGTAGCCAGGCAGAGAGAGATGGAGCAAAAATATTTTAAGATGGCGGGGACCGAGCCACGACAGCTCGAAGATATGTTTCAAGAGCAAACAATAGGTGTACATACTGATACTCTCTATTTGCTATAATGTGAGTGGTATTTATGTGTAACTGATCCTATTTCTTGAATTGGTAGCTCTCGATGCTGGTGAAGGGGGCTTCAAGTTTTATTTAGAGGTGGAACCAGGAGTTCGGGGAGCTTACTCAATAGTTCGACGCTCAAGCAGCTCATGTGAAGAAGCTCGACGAGGAGCTCAGAAAAGAGAAAGAGGGCAATGCTGAGGAGTTGAAGGCTGCTGAAGCGCGATATGTAGAGTTGTCTGAGCCCGAGGAGACTGTCTCACAAGCATTCATAGAGATACGGGCAGAAAAAGACCATCTGATCCAATCTTATTGATACATTGGGTTAACTGTTGCTAATATCGATCTTGGTCGGGCTGGCAGGTAAAAGAAGATAGTCTTTACTTCAGATACACAAGACGAACTGGTAGAAAATGTTGATGCTCCAGCTAATATACATATCTCTCAAATTGAACAAGTCTGAGCTGCTGGTAGTGAAGTGGATCCTTCATCTGAGGTAGAGACTGGCAAGCATATTTTATCCGTCTGTGATATTCTATTTCAAACTATGATGTTCTATCTTAACTTTGATGAGATTGTGTTCCAAAACTGTTAAGTTTTATAGACATCTTTTTATTGTTCTCTGTTTGAATATTTGTATGCTAACAAGAAATTTGTAATCTGTGTAGGAGGTAGAGCGGTTGAGAAAAACTGCTTCCACTCTGAAGAGATCATTGAGTAGAGCGAGGGATTCTGTGGCTCGAATTCAACAGATATTAAATAAAACTAAATATGAGATAAGATAGCTTATGTCTAACTCAGGGAAAAACTTTAAAGAATTATATGATCTAAGTGTAGACATGCTAGGATAAAAATAGAAAGAGATGATGTTTTAAGAAGAGAAGAGGAGATGGGGGAATTAGTACGCAAATCGAAAGACTTGATTTGCTTTACTGACCCGAGTGATAAAGCTAGGTGTTAAAAGCTTTTGGTAGCTCTGACACTGTATTTTGAGGTCGAAGTAAATAGTAAGCGGGGTTAAAAAGAAGCTTATGTAGAACTTTTGAAGGAAAGAGGTGTAGTGCCTGACCCAGCTCGAGTTATATTTTTAGATCAAGAAGCACGTAATCGTCATAGTGTAGAGGAGAGAAAATGCTCAGCTTGAGCTGGAGTGTCAGTTATATGGGGATATGTAGGACCCTTACCTGATGCTCATGGCTTTATGTAGGATCAAAGAGCAATAAGGATTGTATTTTTCAAAATAAGGAAAAAGTGAATAAAAGTGCAAAGGAAATTAAATGGTGAGTTAAAAGGAGTTGCAAAACGTGCTGATGTAAAGTATGAAGCAAAAAATGTCCTTGGCAAATCAATTGACAAAAGAAATAACTGTTAAAAAAAGGTAGAAGGCGATTTGAGAGCGTTGGGTGTATTGTAGAAGGAAATATGTAAGTGTTTGCACAAAGCGCACATACAATTGAGAGAGCATCTGTATCCGTCACGGGCAAAGGTCGCAGCTCGAACGGACCATGAAGGTCATATAAAAAGTGTGATTGATTATGGTGAGGGTAAAGAGCAAATTTAGGAAGTATGTAATGGATTATGAGAACGATTTTGATGTAAAGAATGAAAAAGCTGAAAATATGTGATTTATAAAGGATGATGAGGAAATGGTTGTTAACAAACTAGCTCCTAGACTGACACCAAATTTGTCAGGGGATGACGAGGAGTAGGTCGAGAGCCTGATACCTCGGTCGCGGCGAAAGCAGCACCAACAAGAGGTGGTGACATTTATAGCTCGGATAGATATGCAGGTAGATAGGCCGTGGAGTTCGAGAGATAGGGGGCAGTCTTGTAACTCGAGGGAGCAAAAGTAATGTAGTTAGGTTTCTTACCAACTTGCATATGTATTAGATATTTGTACACTCTTTTGATGATAAATAAAATCTATTTTTTGTGATGATAATATAGATATAGTAAATATGTGGATCGATAGTACTCAAGTATTATATTGTGGAGAAAAATTGTTAACTGTGATATCTAAACTATTTTGATACATGAACTGTTATGTACGTTAAAGTTAACTATTGTTGTAGGTGGAACTGGCAGAGGTTCAGAGCCAGTGTAAAGCATTGCGTGTGTTAAATGAAAAATTGAACACTGATTTAAATTTTCATCAAGAAGCACTAAAAAGTGTTACTAAGTTAAATATAAAAATGGAGGCAAGAGTAACGAAAGAGTAAAATATAGTGGTTTGTTTGACCGAACAACTACAAGATAAGGAGGCTGAAGTAGCCATTGAGCTGAAAAAATAGAGGAACTAAAGGAGGTTGTAAAGAAAAAAGAGTTAGATATTGATAAAATTCAACATCATGCTAGTAATATTTTGAAACGAATAACCCAGTAGGAAGTGGAACTAATACATGCGCGAATCAAAATTACAGAGATATTGGCGGTGTTGAAGAAAGAAGAAGATTGTGCTAATGACTTTCAAGTACAAATAGATACGTCTAGAGCATAAATAGCTGATATGCGAGCTGTGGTGAGGTAGGGAGATTGGCGTGCTCGTAAGTTTGAAGGATTGTGGTATGCCTCTGACATAAGGGTAAAAGAGTAAGAAGAAGCTAACAATGAACATAATGAATTAATAAAAAGGCATTGGCTCAAGATAGGGACTTTAGAGGATGTTGTCCAAGTATTGAAGTTAAACATTTTGGAGTTCCAAACGAAAATTGGGGAGCTGATTAGCTTGAAGATCAAATTTGAGGGGGACCTCTTGGTGGCTTAACGAAATCTTGACGCCGAAGTTATAGAGAGAGAGCATAATCAGTTCATGACGGAGGAATTGATAGCTATGTTGGGAGAAATGGACCAATTTATGCCAGTAATGGAAACATGTAATAAAGCTTTTGTGGATAAAAAATGAGCGATGGAAGATCACTGTAAAAATTTGGAAGTTATGCTGACTGAGGCTAAAGGAAAAATTATAGAGCTCATTGATCCTAACAAGGTGAAGCGCGAGGCAGGTGACATGCATGACAGAGAGATGACAGTAGTGCTCTCCTTTTTATGCCTGAGTTTAAGAGATTAGAAAAATAAAGAGATACGGTTTACGACAACTTAATCGCAAATGGTGTGTAATGTGACATGCAGCTAGTACAAACTGAGTATCTAGAGCGTATTATGTTAAAAATTAGTGTTCTTACTGAAATTAATCTTAAAGAAGGAAGGCAAATTGTTACTAGGAGGGTACCAGAATTGATGCGTCTGCGACTTTCGGGGTGCGGGGAAAGTTTACGTGGTGATACGCTGTTTGAGAGTTTGAGAGATTGAAGAGGCGTTACTAATGTAAAAATGGATTATTCGAACTATACCAACTGAAATATAGTAGATAGAGTGTGAAGGTTATGTTGTAGTAAAATTTAAATGATAGTAGAATTAGTGCCCCGTACGTATTTGTACTGACCTTTTGATAAACCAATTATGGTGTAGAAGTCTATCGTCTGCTAGTCAGATTGTGGAACCAATAGCTGACCTGTGGTATGATAGAAGATTGAATTGCCTGAAGCAATAAGCAATCTATTTTGTAATAGAAGATTAGATTGGCGGAAGCAACAAATAATCTATAATGTAATAGTAGATCGAATTGACTAAAGCAGCAAATGATATGTGATATAATAGGAGGTCAAATTGGCAGAAGTAACAAATGATCTGTAACAATAATAGAAGATCGAATTGGCTGAAGCAACAAACGATCTATAATAGTAAAATGGGGTAAACCCACTGGTATCCTGTGACATTAGAAATGTATTATGTATATAGAAGTACTTGTATAAGATAGTAGAAAAGTACTACAATGTAGGGAAACTAAACACAAGTATTTCATTGGTGTAAGATTGACGTACAAAAATGTAAGATATAGTAGAAGAGTACTGTAGGAAATAGTAGAAAATACTCTTATGTAGGTTGGTCAAACATAAGTATTTCATTGATGTAAAAACGACGTATAAGATGATAGAAATAGTAGAAGGGTACTATAGGAAATGCTAAAAAATACTCTGTTGTAGGTCGATCAAACATAAGTATTTCATTGATGTGGGAACAATGTTCACAATTAGAAGAAATAGTAGAATAATACACTGTGATAGATTATTATCTACGATATAACTTTAATCTCCTCGTGTTACAAGGATTAGGGACTCGATCTCCATTTTCTGGGGTGAGGCCGTAGAAGCCAAGTTAACTTTTTCCAACAATGATGAAAGGTCCTTCCCAATTTTCTGTGAGTTTCCTAGTATTGAGTTCCCTTTTGTGTTTTGGTACCTCTCGTAGGGCGATGTCTTTAATATCGAACTACCTATGACAAACTCGTTTGCTATATGATCTTACTAAAGCCTGAGGGTACCTTCCCAAGTTCATAGCTGCTTGGTCTCTTATTTCCTTAATCCAATTCATGTTACAGGCCAACTGGAACTCATTTTCTTTGTCTGTCATGGTATGATCATATAATGGGTGATGATATTGAGTGGGGATGATTACTTCAGTACCGTAGGCCAATAAGAACGGTATACATCCAGTCGATACTCGAGGTGTTGTTCGGTATGCCTACAACACGTATGGTAATTCTTGCTCAACTACCTTATTATTATTATTATTATTATTATTTTTATTTTTTTTTCTGTCAAGCACTTTTTGATTTCGTCGACTATAGTTCAATTAGTGATTTCGGCCTGACCATTTCCTTGAGGGTAATATGGTTTGACGGAGAGTTGATGATATTGTACTGGTTGAGGAAATTAAGGACCTTGGAACCAACGAACTGTGGTTTATTGTCGATTCTGATAAGGTGGGGGCAGCCAAACCGTATTATAATTATTTCCCATATAAACTTGATGACTTCGTCTTTGCGTGTTCGACACAAAAGAACTACTTCTACCCATTTGGTGATGTAGTCTGTCGCTACTAAGAGATGCTCCCGTTTTCCTGGAGCAGTTGGGAATTCCCCACGAGATCGAGGGCCCATCTTTTGAATGGCCAGATAACTTTGCTAGAATGGAGTTTCAAGGCTGGAGCTCAAATTTTAGGTCTGTGTCGCTGGCAGGCATCACACTTACTCTCATATTCGATGGCTTGAGCTTTTATTGTTAGCCAAAAGACTCCTTAAGTAAGAGCTCAGTTTGCTAAAGATCGTCCTACCGCATAGGATCCACAAGTGCCCTTGTGAAGTTCGTACAGAAAGGCTTGGGCCTCTGTATCAGATACACATTGGAGATAGGGTCATGTAACTGACTTTTTGTAAAAGAGGTTATTGTCCATGACGTATCGCTTAGCGTTGTCCAAGAAATGCCTACTTTTATTAGCATCCTTGGGGAGTTTACTATCATTTTTTTTGGGTCTGATGTATGTGAGGAAAGGTTGTCTCCAATCGTCGGTGACCTCTTCACCGCCTCCAGTATTAACGAAATTTGAGCTGATGAGGTTAATGATGAGGGTGAATACTACTTCGATCTTCAAATATCGAGCTTCTATTCCGAGGACTCCCGCAAAATAGGCAAGGGAATCAGAATGCTTATTTTCTATACGGGGTAAATGTTTGATGGAAGCCTTTTTGAATCTGCTCATTTTGTTGGCTACTTCTGTGGCAAAATCGATCATCTTTCCATTTTTTTGATATTTATATGTATAGTGGTTCACTATGAGTAAAGAGTCCATGTACATAGATAACTCGTGCACACCAATCTCTAGAGCCATATCTAGTCCGTGGATTAATACCTCATATTTGGTCTCATTGTTTGTGACTTCGAAGTTGAGTTGGATTAATTTCTCAATTCTGTCATTGGAAGGTATGATAAGAACGATCCCAATACCTGACCCAGGAGGTCCGGCAGAACCGTCTGCTAGAAGGCGCCAATCTTTCTTAACTATCCAATCTAATTTTTCCTCGAACTGTTCCTCATTTATGTCGGTACTATCCTCTTCCTAGTTAGGGTCATCTACTGGAAAGTCTGCAAGGAAATCTACTACTGTTTGCCCTTTTTTGGAATGCCGTGGTTCAAAATGTATATCGTGCTCACCAAGAGTAATCGACCATTGCTGAACTCGTCTGGATTTCTCTCGTTTAGATAAGATTTCACGCAAGAGATAATTTTCCATTACCCAAATTGAATGAGCTTGGAAATATTATTTTAACTTCTACGATGTATAGACGAGAGCTAAAAATAGTTTCTCAATCTTAGTGTACCGTGTTTCTTTTTGAGTGAGAATCTTATTGATGAAGTCAGCAGGTTTCTCCATCTTTTCATCAAGTTAGATAAGGATTGAGCTCATTGATTCATCAGTAACAGCAAGATATATGGTGAGTTCTTCTCCTTCCTTGGGTGTACTCATTATTAAAGGCTTTCTCAAATAGTGTTTTAGTTCCTAAAACGCTGCTTCATATTCTATAATCTACTGGATCTCGGGATCTTTTTTAGGTTTCTTTTTGTTTGTCCCTTCGCGTAGTAGGTTGAATAACCATCGACACCGATCTGAAGACTTGGAAACAAAACAATTTAGTACTGCTATCTTACCATCGATTTTCTATACGTCTTTCTTTGTCTTTGGTGAAGGCATGGATAACAAAGCGCGGATACGATCTGGATCAGCTTCGATACATTGTTTGCTAATCAAATGTCCCAATAATTTTTCTAATTGGGCTTCGAATTGATATTTGTCTAGATTTAGCCTCATCCTGTAGGACCGAAGAATTTCGAAGGTCGTGTGTAAATCTGCGAGATGGTTTTCCTTCTTGAGACATTTACACAGCATATCATCAATGTAAACTTCTATTATTTTCCCATGATGGTCCTTAAACATCTGTGTTATCAGTCTTTGGTAAGTGGCTCCTACGTTCTTGAGGCTAAAGGGCATAACCTTGTAGCAATACAAACCATGTTCTGTGATAAAAGTTATTTTCTCTTGTTTTACGGGCAATAGAGGTATCTGGTTGTACCCTGATTCAACTTCCATCATGGACAAAAGTTATTGTCCCGCTGTAGAATCAAGTAGATGGTTGATAATAGGAAGTGGGAAGTTATCTTTCAGAGTATATTTATTGAGGTTCGTGAAATCTATGCATACTCTGATCTTGCCTCTTTTCACCAGAATTGATACTATGTTCGAGATCCATTTCGGGTAGTTGGATTTTCAAATAAAACCAACTTCAATAACTTTGTCGATCTCTTTATTGACTTCTTCTCGGAGCCTTGGTGCTAAAGTTCTCTATTTCTGTTTGACTACCTCAATTTTGTCTTTTAAACTAAGCTTGTGGCATGCTAAATATGGATCAATGTCTGACATTTTGTAGAATGTCCATGCGAAGACATTACTGTTGTCTTTAAGAAACTGAATAAAAGTATCACACTCTATCGTGGGCAAACGAGTTCTAATGTAGGTATCCCGTTTGTCTCCACTGATTTTGACGTATTATGTAATTTCCATACTTGGCAGCCGGTTTTTTGTAGAGTTTTCTGTAATGTTCTTTGTGGTTTTCTATAATTGTTATGCGAGCTACTGTGCTGATGGTTCTGTCACGGTGGTAACAATATTTTCATAAGCTCGAGCTAGCTTCTGACTCCCTTTAATTTTGTAAATGCTACCATTCCAGTCGAATCGTAGCGTCAAATGATAGGTTGATGGGATAGTTCACATGTTATACAACTAGCAGCGTCCCATGATTCCCAAATAATGAGATTTTGCATTGATAGCGTAAAATACTATATCAGCTGTTGCTGGTCCAATAGTAATAGGAAGTATGATTTTGCCTACACGTTCTTCTTCAGAGCCATTGAACCCACTGATATCGATGTCGCTAGGCTGAACATTGTCGGCCAATCCCATTTGATCAATCGTACTTTAGAAAAGTAGCTCGATACTACTACTAGTATCTACCATCATTGTATGTAGTACGACATTTCACATTTTCAACATGATTACGAGTGCATCATGATGAGGAAAGTTGACATGTCGAACGTCGCAATCTTTAAAGGAGGTCCCTGTACGCTGAGAACTAGTTGCAGGGAGTAACTGGGCTTCTTTATCAACTATGGAAAAATCGTGGCATTGGCTGAGACATCGTATTTTGCATCTGATCGACCTGTTAATGGTATGAGTCTCGATAAAGTGGCTGAGGGAAATGTGTTATAATTTTTTTTCCTCTGTCGCTCCTTCTATCTGTACGATCTCAGTGGTAAGCTTGTAATTTCCATTTTTGTAATTTTAGCGTCCACGATGTTCTTATGCATTCATCCATCTGTAAAAATATACTCCAATAGTCGCTGTAAAGCGAAGCAATGTTCCGTGTCATGATGCCAGACTTTGTGGTGTATACAATTTTATTTATTTTTGATGGGTTAGAGATACTGGGCATTGCAGAAGAATTTATCCTTTTGAAGTATAGCATATATACTAGCTATTGTGACAGTCATCTTGGGAAGACAGGGCTTGGGTATATTACTACCTCTCAGAGTTTTGTTGTCATTAGATTTTGTCCGCTTCCTGTCTCATCTGTGATCTGCAGTATGATTGAACTTTTATTTTATGGATTGATCTCATACTATCAAGGTTGATTTTTGGGTTTTCTACCCTTTGGATACGATCCTTTCGAGATCGATATATATATGTTGACCTATTCGGTCATGCCTTCCAAAGTCGTAGGTTTGCTTAGAATTAGGTACTCCTTCGTTCTTCCATCCACGAGCAAAGCATTGGTGAAGGCCAAAATAGTAAATTTCTGATCAAGTCGGTCTACCTTTCTAGCCAACTCCAAGAATTTCTTAGTAAACATTTTGAGCTTCTCTCCTAGCACCTGCTTAAGGCTGAACAGAGAATAAATATTTTCCTCTTTGTCTTTGTTGTGCGAGTAATTATTGATGAAGAGTTCTCGCAACTGTTCGAACATTGTAATGGACCCTTATTGTAGTAAGTGGAACCATCGCAAAGGTTAACATTGTAGGCTGGTAGGAAAAAGACGGTATAAAATATGGTTGGATATAGAATTCAAGCATAAAGCATCCTAAAATTCTTGAACGTGCTCCACGAGATCATTTCTGCTATATTTTCATATTTTTGGGGTGTGCAAACCAGTGGGAACTTTGCAATCTAATAGTTCCTAAGCAATCAGGCACTTCTGTAACCTACTATGAATGCCTTTAACAGTTTGAGCCTGGGCTTCAAATAATTCTTTGATATGCCTTTTTACTTATTCATGAGTCACATACTGGCGAGCTGTGACAGTCAGGCTTGAGATACGTCCTTCGCGAAGGTTATGGTCACCACTCGCTTCACTTAGTCATTCGCATGCTGGAATACAAACTTTTCCATGGGGTGGATCCTCAGCTTGTCTGACTTCAGCAAAACTTCTATCAACTTCTTGGTAGACTTCCTGTACCTGAGTTGATTATGATTAAATTTAACTTTACCTCCTAAGCTGCTGGCGTGAGGTTCGAGCCTGTCTCAAATAAAAATTTATGAAGCGCCTGACATCGCCTTTGTTTTTCTGGGCAGCAATTTGTTGTCTCTACAGAGCCTTCAACGCATCTTGTACACCATCCAGCGGTTGTTCTAGAGTGGCTTGCCTTTATGATTTGGAGTTTAGAGTGGCCACTAATTCTGCTAGTACGACGTTTCGTTCTACTGGAGCAATTGGCATACTCTGGTCTAGAAGCAGCATTATGTAGAGAGATAATCAGTTGTTTATGAGAAAATGGGATTGAGAACTTCGTTTCCGCAAATGGTGCCAAATGTAATATCCTAATTTCGTATTTCGAACTTAGTCTTTACACCAATGATAATCAAAGCGTTTAGATGAACAATAAATGAATACTTGCACAAAGTTTAGCATGGAAAACCTTTGAATAGGTTAAAAGCCGCAACCTCTCTTGAGGATTTAGAAAGAGAGATGCTATTGATAGTTGCTAGCTATTATAAGGGATGCTCTGAGCATTTTGGTATATAATGTTTGAGTGAGGATTCCTCCGTCCTTCATCTGGTCTTATCTTGTCTTATTTATAGGTTTTATAATATGACTGTTTGACGACCATTATTATTCTTAATGATGGACGCTACAATATATATTTCATAGTCTTTGAACTGATTGTATTACGGTTTGATCTTGTTATCTTGTAATAGCTTTATTAATGATGGTGTGCTTGTTTGACTCGAACTGTTGATGTAGAGGTCGAAAATGGTGAATAGAACTCTGTAGCTGTTTCGTAATATGCCATAAATGTGCCACGTATATGTTGACAAGGTTGAGTGGTCATATGATGGTTAAAGATGAAGCTTAAGTTTGAGATGTGAAATAAGCCACTACACCACTACAGTGAGACTCATTCTCTGAGGGTTCGTCATACGGTTGAGGCTTGTTTGGCGATAAAAGTAGCAAAAATTCATGAATGGTTGTTCAGGCGTCTAAGGTATGTTGCCAAGCTGCCAGTATCTGTATTACAGTTCAAAGGGTTGAATACTGGGGATCGAGATATCGAGCTGGACCAATATTTTTGGTTTGATGTGTTTTACAAATTAATTATTGACCCTAAAGCTCAAAAGATTATTGTAAAAGAGATCGCCTTGGATGAGATTGCTGATAGGGATGAGATGTTCGTTGGTGGTGAGTTGATTAGGTGTGGTGTTGTTGGTCATTTGGGATGTTTCAGATACAATTATTTTTTAGAGTTCATTTTGTTAGGTCAAATGAATGTAAAGTTTTTTATAAAGAAATAATATCTTCTATTTTGATTTTGCATTTTTGTCTCCTGATTAATGTGGAATCTGTTTTGAATATTTTAAATTCAAATGCGTGCGAGCATAGGTAGTGTCATCGAAGGGAGTATAAATAAGTTAGATTTTTTTGATGGAGAGTTCTGATAGTAGTAGTTCCAGAAAAAAGGTTTGGAAGTGGTAGGATTGTGGTATTTGGTATGAGGGATATGGAGAGTTCTGAGGGGGGGGGGGAGTAGGTGGGATATATATATATATAATATTAGGCATAGTTGTAATAATGATAGAGTGTCTCTTCACAAAAGGCATGAGTGGACTGATAGAGGTAGTAGAAAAGACACCTCAGTTGGAAAACTGAGGGCAGCTTACATGAGTTCCAATAACTGCCAGCGATTAGAAAAAAATATATACATATATATATATAGCCCTTCTCTCCCTTCTTTTAAATGTTTAAAGAAAATAGAAAGATAAAAATCTAAAGAGAGAGAGAGAGAACTCCCGATTATAGAGTTGTGAGTGAGGAAAGTCGAGAGATTCGTTATCGTTTGCTGAAGGAAGACGTAGTTTTCTTTGTTGAAGATCCAGATTTTGTGTAACCAAAGTTCAATATGAAGGATGAGACATTTTTTGTACCTGATTCATCCTCTGCCATTAAGGGTTAATAGTGTTTACGATGATTTTCTGATTATTTTGTAAAAATTACTTTGATATGAGTTTTGATGATTTCTTATATTTTTTTTTGTGGGTTTTGAATTTAGAAAACTGTCTATATTTGGAAAGTCTTGTCACTTACTATAGGAGAAAAAAATAAAGTTTGAAAATGTGTTGTTCTACTTGTTAGACAGATAAGTATTGTAGAAATATATCAAAGTAATTTATTTTTATTTTTTTTATTTTATTGGGTGTAAAAGAATTATGGAAAAGGAATATAAAAATTAATTGAAATACCTGGCCCTCTATGTAGGTGTAGATACGTACGAAAGAACAAAGTAATAGACTTCCTTATCTTTTGAGCTTTTCATTCGAGATGGATGCTTCCACCTCAAGTCGTTCGATTGCTGAGGATGATGTAGGGGTTGAGGATAGAAGTATTAGGTCGAATGAGACTGTAGTATTATCTGTTGATGGAAATTCAAAGAGTGGGGGTGGTGGGGAAGATCAGGTCAAGTTTCATGATTTTCCTGGTAACCTTTATCGTTATCCTGCAGGTTCGAATGTTTTGAAGAAGTTTTGTAAATGTATAAGTAATATAAAAGGTGTATGGGGAGGCGTGATGGAGTATGATGGGCGATCGTTTAGGGAGTGTTCTGACGGCAAGGGGAATAACACATTTTTCTTTCTGCTCAATTTTGATTTTGAGAAGGCTCGTAGAGAGATTTTTGAGTCGATTTCCCTTAAATAATTCAACGGGGACAAAGCAAACGACCGGGGGGAGGTTTTTTATGCTATCTTTCCTAGTTTGACTATGGGTTAGTGATGCCTTTAAACAATTTTGCTAAAGGTATCATGAATGAGATTGACGCTTGTCCTTCCCAGTTTAATGGTAACATGTACGAGGTGATCTGTGTATGTGAGACCTTAAATAGGAAGTGGGCCAGTGAGGGAAAATAGATAAGGTTAACTCCGTTTGATGTATTAAAGTACTATAACGTGAAATACTTTGGCGCCACTGGGAGTGCATATTTTTCTTTTGTTTATACTCCACCCTAATTTTTTTACTTAAATTTTTCTAGATAAATTTATAATGAAAATTTGGTGTGGGTGAGAGGCGAGTGTTTTCAGCAAGCTGATAAGGACACCTTGGCTCTAACATATAAATCATTTAAAAAACGTAAGTAGATCTTACTAACATTGACCTATTTATATTTATGGTTCTTTGTGTAACAATATAATTTTCTGTATGTAGATCCTCATTCTTCTTCTAAGAAAAATGAGTCCTTGATTGATGTAGTAGCTCGAGAGAGGTCCAAGCATGAAGCTATTTTGGGCGAGCTAGAGATAAGCAGGAGTAAGAAAGTCAGCAGTAAATCTATTAAGGTTTAGAAATCTCAAGCGAAGTGGAAAATTTCAGGTGTTATCCCATCTTCTGGGGTGGGTTCAACTAAACTCGAGACACAAGTGGGCATTGGTTTGGCAGTGCCCATATTTAGTAGTGGTCCAATACCAGCCATAAAGCTGCAAGCTGTAGAGACCTACTCGGGAAATACAAGCCGAAAGTCCCCGAAGAAGAGAAATGTTAAAACTTTAGTTTCAACCTCTGGGACTGCAGATGACACGGAGGTCGAGGGTGGGTCAAAAATGAGAAACTGAATGATACCCCCCACCTCCTTCTGCAGTGGACGAGCTGAAGGATGATATTTTGGTACCAAGCATTAAGGATGGCCTACTCGTCCTAGAAAACAAGTTTGGGGCTGTTGCTTTGGGGGATGCTGAGGAGATAAAGTCTTCGGTGAAGCTCGAGCTATGTAGGGTAAGTCATGATTTATTTTTATTATTATCTACTTGATATACCCAAGCTTGATATTGGTAATGTCCTGTGTAGGTTTATCGTGTTCTAAAAGGTTCTTACCTCGACTTTGAGGATATAAATAAGTTGGTATGGGGTCGGGTGGCAGAGTTTGAAAAGTAAATTAGGGAATTCGAGAAAGAGGTAGAAAGTAAGCGAGCAAAGCTGGAGGAGGCGAAGGCACAATCGATGGAGGAGATTGCAAATTTAAAAATGACCTTCCAAGGAATGGTAGACAATATGTAGATGTACTTACCTTTATGGAGGGACGTCACGGGGACATATGGAGAAGATGAGGACGAAATAGAGAGGGCTCCAACTCTAGAGACTATGTCAGGGACTACTCATACAACCCAGGCTGACAACCACGAAGTGGATGACCAAGAAAAGGTAGATTAAGCTTTTTGTGTAATGCTACATTAATATTTAGTTGGTGAGGAAAATAGACCTTTACAATATTTTTTTAAAGGAATATTGGTTTTATGAGATTGGTTTATGTTGTATTGATGTAGGAATTACCATGTGTAGGAAATTAACAAACTGTGCCTTACAATTACGGAGTTAAAGAAAGAGCTTGCTTAGGAGAAAAATGCTTCATATGCAGCAGCTCTCACGACTGGATGTACTGAGGCTCAAGTTATGGAATATAGAGAACTTAGTAAAAACTATTTGAGAGATTTATGCATATCCCATTTAAGATGGGCCAAAGATAAAATTGGGAAGGATGAGGTAGCTAGGAAAGATAGGAATGGGTATTTGAAAATTTGACATTTCCTTCCTGGTGGTATTAGAGAAAATACCCCAAAAGTTACCAAAGACCTCTTTATTTTAACCATCTACTTAGAAGCGGAAATAGACGGTGAGAGAGGGTTAAAGGAAGCATACCTTAAATTTTTAGAAGATCGAGGTATTTGTCCAGAACTTGAGTACATAGAGCACCTAGTCACCATAGCGATAAACCTACATGGCTTAAAAGCTAAAGAAGTATCAGCTTGTACTGGTGTGTCAATGATATATTTATAACATAAAATTGTGGAACATATGTGAGTGAGAAGATGTATGATTGTTTAAATGAGAAATATATTTATCGTGTAATTGTGGAAAGAATATTTAGAGATGGTGATCTATTGTGCAGATCGAGCTAGAAAAAGTGCGTCGTCATCAAAAAATGCTTTCTGAATTAAATGAAAAATTGAACATTAAGTTAAATCAGATACGTGAGTCATTGGAAAATACTGCTGAACTAAACATGAAAATAGAAGTAAAAATGCTTGAGTTATAAAAACTTATGGAGAAAAAGGAAAATGAGGTGGTGAGCGTTCAAGGTAATGTGGAGAAGTTGAATGGGCATCTAAGTAAAAAGGAAGATGATATAGCAAGTACTCAGAGTCATATAGATAATCTTGTGGAATGAGAAAAGAAACTGTAGGCAGAATTATTAATTGCTCATGGTAGTTGGATTGACTTGGTAGAGAAATTAAAGATGTAACGTAATGATGTGGCTCACGCTCAAGATCCCATCAAAGGGTTAGAGGCGGACGTATGAAGTGTAGATGGGGATTAAAACGGTGTTAGGCAACAATTGAGGATGAAAGAGGTCAAAGTAAGAAATTTGATTGAGTAAATAGCGACGTTGGAGGCTGATTTGACATATGTTCGAGCAGTAGTAAGGAATTCGAATGGGCGAATAAGAAACATGGAGGCCGTGTTGACGAATTCCTAGACTAGGGAGGGGAGTTAGAACGAAACAATTCAAAAATTGAAGGCTGACCTTTTAATATCTTAAGGGGAGCTTAAGGAAGATTAAAATGGATGAATCAAAGGGTATGCTGAGACAAATGAACGAGGTTATAATAGTGATGGAGACGCGTTATGCTAAGGCAGTTCTCTAAACTGCTGAAGAAAGAAGTCATTGTACTAATTTGGAAATATTGTTAAAGGATACCAGTACAAGGATTTATGAGCTCGCTATACCAAACAAAGACAGGCTCGTGGCCGGTGTTGCGCATAAGAAAAAGATGGATGAAGTCCTTATATTCTTTGTATGTGAAATTAAGAGAATTGAAAAAGAAAGAAACACTCTACATGATAAGATGATCGCAAAGGGCGTGATGTGTGAGATGAATTTAATATGCTCTTAATATTTGGAGCGCTTTGTGTCTGACATTGGTTCCATCGCCCAAGAAAGAGTTGAACAAGGTAGAGAGATTGTTGCTGCCAGAGTACCAGAATTTAGAGCTTCAGAAGCTGGTAGAAGTTTGTCTAATGTATGCCAAAAAGGACCTGAGTAAAAGAACTCGTAAACTGATTTTGTTTATGTATTGTAGATGTTGGATAAACTAAAACTAGTTTTACCTTTGCTTTATCATTTGAGATTTAGTAGATAATGATATATACACTATAAGAAAAAACACATATAATAGCATTGGAAAAACGTTTGTTTCATATATTAAATACCAAGCATGGCCTACTCATTTCATTATGTAATTTATGGTATTTGCAATTTTCAAGCATGTCATGCTTAAACCCAATATTCAAACCATCAGCCGATCGAGTTTTAGGTTGTATTGTGAAAACAAACTTATCGATGTTGCGAAATCGAGTAACCTAGTTGTATTGTAATTCTAGTGAATCCCTAGATATATCTTGAGTCGCTACTCAAATTTTAGTAACTAACCAAATTAAAAAACAATTTTGAAAAATGAAATATAACACATTTTCATAGATAATGAGACATTAAGATCTTTGCTTTAATTCTATTGATATCAGAAATATTGATTAGGGTAGCAATCATCTTCGCATGTAGACAGTATTCTTTAATCTCAATAGGTGGAAGATCGATCACACTGCAATCAACCTCAATCAAATTTCACCATTAGAGAGAGAGAAAGAAAGAGATGATCTTATCCAAGGGTCTACTTTGGAAGAACATGTAGTGGAGGAATTAATTGCAGAAACTCCAAATTCAATCACAAATCCCCACAAAATTTTAATTCAGAGACCCAACATTCATCAGAAATCCAAATTCAAACTCAAAAATCACATAAATTGACATTGAGAAATTGGAAATATAATTAAGGGAATCATGGTTATAAATTCTCACCACAAGGATTAACATTTGTGTTAAAAGGATTTCAGTTGTAATGACCTGATTCAAGGATTTCATTTGTAATGATGCTTCTGGAGGAACGTGGAAGAGATGAATTAAGGTTGAGACTTGAGAGTCATGGGGGAGTGGATTTTTCTAGTTGGTTATAATGTTAATACCAATGTCTAGCCCGTGCAGAAGTGTTTGGAGCGAAAACTACTTTTTGTGAGGTCTTTTTGACTGATTATTATAACGATCATGAATGCTATGCATTCTACCACCAAATTATTCTCCCACAACAAATGTACTTTTAGTATGGATAATTGAGTTATGATAGCATTTGTTTGAGGAATGATGTGAACTTTTGTTTTTAATAGTATTCTATACAAATGCTATATTCTTAATGCTATTAAATGTTATTTTTCTTGTAGTGATATGTATAGTAGACATTAACGTGGGAAAAAACTTAATAGTTTTTATTGATGAGAAAAAGAATGTACAGACTGTATGGAGATTACATCTCACTTTTGGAATGTAAATAACAATAGGAAAAGGTATGTTGTGTTTTGATGACTTATCAAGATAGCGGTAGTATTTCTTCAACCTTCTAGTGTTCCAAGGGATTGGTATCATGACGTTGTCTTTTGTCATGAGGTAATAGGATCCAAGATTAGTTCGTCTAAATACTAAAAATGGACCTTCCCAGTTCTTTTTGAGTTTCCTAGAGCGTAACTCCTTTCTATTTTTGGGAATTTTGTGGAGGACTAAATCGTCAATTTTGAACTCGCAATTCTAGGCCCTCTTGTTGAATGAATTAGCTAACATTTGATGATATTGACCCAAGTTGGCAACAGCTCGAGCTCGTGTCTCATTAATCAAGTTCATATTGCATGCTAATTCAAACTCATTTTCTTCATCAGTGAGTTCGCAAACTTTAATGGAATGGTGGCACTCCATTAGGATGATGACCTCGGTTCCATAAGCAAGTAAGAATGGGGAACATTCTGTTGATTGTCTTGATGTTGTGTGGTAGGCCAACAAGACATGTGGTAGTTCCCTTATCTAATTACCCTTCTTTTTTGTTTATAGTTTCTTCTTGAGGCCATCCACTATGATTTTGTTGGTGATCTCAGCCTACCCATTCCCTTGGGGATAGTATGGTTTGGAAGGAGAATGAATGATGTTGTATTTGTTGAGAAATGCCTCCATTTTTTATCTAACGAACTGTGACCCGTTATCGATTTGAATTAGATGAGAGTAGCCCAATCTTGTGATAATATGCTCCTAGATAAATGAGATAACTTCTTCTTCTCGAGTTAGACAAAGGGGACATGCTTCAACCCATTTCGTAAAATAATCTGCCGCTACAAGTAGGAATTTGTAGTTACCCAGTGTGTTTGGGAACTCTCCTACGAGATCAAGTACCCATCGTTTGAAAGGCCAGAATACTTTACTAGCGTGCAGTTCAAGTACGAGAGCTCTTTTTTGATTAGCGTGTCGTTGACATATATCACATTTTCTTGAGTATTTATCTGTCTATTTTTGTATTTTTGGCAAGAATACTCCTTGTGTAATTTCTCTATTTATGGGGGATTATCATACAGTATGGGAGCCACAAGTCCCTTTATGTAAATCTTTTAGCATTATGTCAATATCTTGTTTGGGGAGGCACTGTTATAGGGTTCAGTCACTGATCTTCGATACAAATCGTATTTCTGTACTATGTATCGTTTGGAGTTTTCAATTAATTGTCTGCATTCTTTTGGATCTTTTAGAAGTGGCCCATCACATTGATTTTGTGGGCCGAGATATGTGAGGAAAGGCTTCCTCCAATTGTCTCCTTCATCTTGATTGCCCCCAGTATTGATTGTGCATATCGAAGTGTTATCGATGCTTGGGGTTGATATGACTTTGATTTGTAAGTATCTGGCTTCTGTACCCAACACCCTAGCTAAGTAGGCTAAAACATCGGCATGCCAATTTTCCTCTCGAGGTAAGTAATCGAGCATAGCTTTATAAAATCTTCTCATTCTATCTGTAATGAGTGCCGCATAGGCGATCATCTTACCATTTTTCTTATATTGTTCAGAGTAGTAATGTACTATCTGCATTGAGTCAGTATATACTGATAGTTCAGGAATGCCAATATCTAAGGCCATATCTAGGCCATGAATCAATGCTTCGTATTTTGTTATGTTGTTTGAGGATTCAAAATTTAACCATCTGGATTTCTTGATTTTTTCATTGGAAGGTGCTATCAACACAATTCCTATCCCTGACCCAGCAGGTCCTGCAGATCCATATGTTAGAAGCCTCCATTCTTTTTGTGATCCATTCAACTCGTTCTTCTAAAGGTTTGGAAGCTTGGTCGACATCTTCTTCTTATGTTAGATAGGGATCGTGTTCTTCCCATTTTGGATCTTCGATTGGGAAGTCGATTAGGTTACCAGGCACTGCTTACCCTTATTTTGAGGTACTCTTTTCAAATTTGATCTCGTTCTCCCCCAAACTTACTAACCATTGTTGCACTCTTTATGATTTCTCCTTTTTAGATAAAACTTCTCGAAGTGGATAGTTGGTTATGACTTTAACTGAATGAGCTTGAAAATGGTATTTGAGCTTATGTAATATATAAACGAGTTTTAGGAGGTGTCGCTCAATTTTAGAATATCTTGTTTCTGCCGGCGTAAGGGTTTTTCTAATGAAGTATACCAACTTCGCAATTATACCTTTGAGTTGTATAAGGACCGAACTTAGAGAGTTTTTTATAACTGCGAGATAGACTAGTAATTCCTCGTTTTTGATCAGAGTGCTCATCACTTAGGATTTCCCCATATACCATTTAAGTTCTGAGAAAGCTATTTTATATTCTTATGTCCAATCAATCTCCTCGTTCAATCGTCATTTGCCTTTTCTGGCTGACCCACGAAGTAGTATGAACAACCATCAACATCGATCTGATGAATTAGAGATGAATTTATTTATAGTTGCAATCTTCCAAGTGAGCTTTTGTACATCTTTTTTTGTTTTTAGTGATGGCATAGAGATTAGAGCTTAAATATGTTCGGGATCAGCTTTGATTCCCTTCTGACTGATGAGGTATCCTAGAAATCGGCCAGTGTGTACTCCGAATTGGCATTTATCTGGATTGAGTTTCATTCTCTGTGACCGTAAGATGTTGAAAACTATATCAAGATGTGCAATATGATCATTCTTTTTTAGGCTTTTGTAGAGCATATCATTAATGTATACTTCAATAATTTTTCCTAAGTATTCTTTGAACATGCTTGTTACTAGCCTTTGATAGGTCGTTCTAGCTTTTTTAAGGCCGAATGGCATAACTTTGTAATAATAGAGGCCTCTTTTGAAGATAAAGGTGGTCTACTCCTAGTATTCATCGAGGAGAGGTATCTGGTTGTATCCCGAGGCCACGTCCATCATGGACAGATGTTCGTGTCTTACTGTAAGATCTAGAATTTGGTTGATTATGGGAAGATGAAAACTGTCCTTCGGCATATGTTTGTTTAGATCCGTGAAATTTACATAAACTTTAACTTTCCCATTCTTCATTGGGACTGCAACTATGTTTGAAATCCGGTCTGGGTATTTAGCTTTTCGAATGAAACTGACGTCGATAAATTTATCAATTTTCTTATTGACCTCATCTCAGAGACGCGGTGAGAGCCTCCTTCGCTTCTATTTGATTGCTGTAGCTTGATATTTGATGCTTAATTTGTGATATGCCTTTGTTGGATCAACTCTAGGCATTTCTTGGAACGTCCAAACGAACATGTCTCTATTTGTTTGAAAGAAATATATTAGAGCTTCTTTTTCCTGTTGGACAATCCTGGTACCAATGTATGTTCCTCTGCTATGCCCATCTATCCCAATGTACTCTTTAGGCTCAACTTTTAAAGGCTGATCTTCAGCGTGATCAATATTTTGTAATTGTTATGAAGCAAATCTCTCAAAGGTGTCAAGAATGGTAGATCACTACGTGAAAAATTGCCATTAACGACATTTGTGCGCAACCATTAATGACTGTTATATTTGTCGCAAAACTAACCATATTTCCAAAATATACAAATGACGCAAATTAGAAAAATACGTCAGATTCCATCCAAAGTGCCTCTTTGAATCTCAATGCTTTAAACTATCTTAAATAAACATTTTATCGACTTATTTATCTATCGTTGTTTAAAATTTGGCTTCTAAATGAAATTGGTTCCCAATTTACCCAAAATACCATCTCTCGGCACCACTTTGTCTTATCTTTATCCATGAATCTATCTTTCTTTCTAGAATCCTCCCTGTCGCTGCAACAATTGAGGTACTCACTTCTTCTTCTTCTTCTTCTTCTTCTTCTTCTTCTTCTCTCTCTCTTAATGGGAAATTGAAGCGACAGCCTAAGATTGATGGTAAAAATGAAATTCTTCATCTGAAATCCCAGATGTCGTACTCTAAGTAATTTCCCTCTTCTGGAACTTAATTTGAAATCCCTAATGTCATACCCTAAGTAAGTTCTCTCCTCATCTTAACTTGCATCTTTGACGGTTAGTTCTTCCATGGATTTTTTCTTTTCCTATTATGAGTTTTGGTTTTTTTTTTTGTATTGTGAATAAGCTTATGCAGCAATCAGAAAAGTAAGTTGTATTTGTAGGTTTTGAGTATTCTTTTTTGGTTAAATGTTGGCCTCATCCGATTGATAATTCTTCCTGGTTAAACCTAAGAGAAATGATTAGACAGGGGGAACATATAGTGCCAATTTATATGCAGATAATTGTGGATCATGAGAAAGGAAATCATTACCAATAGAAGCAAACCCTCCTTCCTTTAAATGCCTTTTTTGCTTCTTGTAAATCTTTTTTGCCCAATGCGGATAAATGTCATTCTCAAGCCTCACAAGTCTAGACCTACGGTACGCAAATTCTCTACCTTTTTCCCTTTATGCATTCTTGCAGCGATTTAGTAAGGTTTATGTAACAAAAACTGAACTTTGTGCTTATCCTGATTTCTTACACTTTTATGCCACTGCCAGTCTTAGTTGATACACATTTTTCTCTGTATATCTCTATTTCTATGTCAATGCATTTGGACAGCTGTAACTCTAGATGATGAACTCGTTACCAATTTTTTCTATGATTTTGTTAAGTGCATACGTAGGCTGGCCATGGGTTGGTGAAGGTATCGGTCTTACCCCTTGATTGGATGAATATGTTGGCTAGCTCGTGTTCTTATCCAGATAACCTTCTCTACTTGTACCTGATTGGTTTGGTCCAAACCAGCATATGCCTCCAGAAATAAAACATTTATAGTAAGTTCAACACTTTAATTTAAGATTTTTTATTTTAAACATTGGCTTTTGTTTTGGGTTTTAGATTAGTAGTGGATCAAAGAGGGAATAACCAGGAAGAATACTTAGAAAGAGAAGATGAGAGTTTTGGAAATAGAGAGATGATACCCAATAAGATGGTTGATAAAAAAATGTAAATCTATGCCTCGAACAAGTGTTATAACAAGGTTTGATACTTATAATGGTTTGGGGAAACTAATTTGGATCCTAGACACTTACTAAGCTTTACTGGCCCCACTTTGTCTCTTCATTTCATTTAGGTACTAATAAAAAAAACTTCATTCTAATATATTTTTCTTCCTTGTTAATTAGAGCTCACTAAAATATTATGTTGATTTTATATAGTTTTCAGGTGATAATGGGTTGGTACAACCATGCTCAGTCATGGTTTAGTTTTTACCTCTACCAAAATGTATGGTAAAAATACATGATTTGTAAAGAGTATGTATGAGTGGCGATCTTAATTATGAAAAGGTGTGTGTATGGTGATGATGTGGGCAAGTTTATTCATTGCTTTATACAACTAGGGATCATAACAAGTGGGAATACATTACAACTTTTTCTATGGTGTAAAATTCTACACTTGTTTGGCTATTAAGGCAGCTGTTATCCCATTATTGCTGGGCTACTGAGAGATCTCTTGTACAGATTTTACAAACTCTTTATCTCTCTCTTTCTCTTACACACACACACACACATATAGATATTCACATATACACAAACACACACTCATGTCTCAACTTTCATTTCTGTAAATCCCTCGAACTCCAATATTAGTCTTCTTAGTTATCTTCCAACTTGAATGTATTCAGAAGGTTATCCTTTAATGATTATAGTTTCCCAAGGAGTAAGAAAACCTATACTTTTTTTAGGACTGACAAATTTTTCTCTTGTCCTTAGATTCTAAAATTGTAAGACAGCGGTATCACTACAACAAAACTTGGTTTTAACGTTAATTTTATAATGACGTGATAAACTTATAACATCCTTTTTAAAAGTGGTTAAGAAAGCAATGCCGTGGTAAATTTCTCACTTTGACGTCATTTATTACGTGACATAAAAGGCAAGAAAAAATGACTTTATTTGGGTCCACAACTCACGTGACTCTAGAAACTAAATCAGTATGGAAATGACATTGTAAGTAATCTATAATAACCACGTCATCTTATAGACTACTTCAATATTTGGCCAAAAAGTAAACAAAAAAATTGTAGAATCCTCTCTCCCTCCATCCCTCCCCGTCCACCACCCTCTTCCCTCTTCCTTCTTTCCTCTTCCCTCTTCCCCTTTTCAAACCATGCTCTACATCTGGAGTCACTTTCAAAGACTAACATATAATAAGAAAAACTAGATCACTTATTACAAAGAAATACATATAAAAAATCTATGAAAAAATACAATTCTTAAAATGCAATTGTGGAATTTAAGAGTACTAATAAAACTGTTGATGGCCATATCCCATGTATCTCTTTAGTATTATGACCATTTTTACATCAAACTTCTTAGATAAAGAGTGCTTGCAGACGTGTTTCATGGCCACCATCAAAAACTTACACTAGCGATCTTCAATAACAAGTGTGTCGTATACCTAAAACATAATCTAAGATTCATGACCAACAAATTCTACTACAAAAATATTAAGAACTATAGTCCAAAGCATGAAAAAATATTAAGTCTTATTTTTATCTCAGTAACTATTGTAACTAAAAAGCACAAGTTCACCACCAAGCCTCCATTTTTTTTTGCTTTTTGCAAAACGTTTAGTAGTATATATCCAAAAGATAGAGTACATGAAAGAAGAGAGCCAACCATACCTCATACTAGTATATGTCACTAGTGCATATGCAGATGAGGCTCTCGAAGAAAAATTAAGAAATATTTAAAAAATAAAAAGAAACCCCTAATAGGTAAGGGGCATGCCTCTGCATTATTACGTTCGAACGAAGCTAGCCTCGTTCGAACGACCATTGAAATTAGTAGTCAACCCGCATCAGCCAGATTTTGCCTGAGCGCGAGTCCGTTCAAACAACCTCCATTGTCGTTTGAACAAAATGTTCGAAAAATCTTCTAATATAAAAAAACTCAAAATTGTCGACGAATTCGTTCGAACGACTTCCACGAACGATTACCACGTAGTTCGAATCATTCAAACAACTATTTGAAAAGCCTGTAAAATGCTTCACTTGTTTTCTGGATAGTCAGTTTGTTTGAACGACCTCCAATGTCTTTCGAACGATACTTTTTTATTATGCCATTAGGTGCTATTTGGGGAATTAGAAGTATTATGTATCTGGGTTCTCTATACGGGTAAGAAAAGCTGGTTACCCTAGACACCATTATTTAAAAGGTTCTACATTTACTGACCCTCATTTGGCTGTTGTATCCGCTGAAAAATTTGCTTCTCTCCATATTTGAGTAATTCAGAACGAGTTGAGTTTCCGCTCGATTTGTTTCCATTAAGTGATCATAGTCTATGGAAGTGTGTCATTCATGAACGCTTGAACCGTGGCCTGAGAATCTGAGACCATCCAATATTTTTTCCAACCTTTCGTAACTACTTGCTTAGCGCCTTGTATGATGGCTTGAATCTCTGTGACATTGTTGTTGGTATTGCCTAGTGCTTTGTAGAAAGTACTTAGTACCTCCCCTTCTATATTCTTGTATACTATCCCAATGCCTGCTGGTCCAAAAAAACCTAATGCATAACCATCACAACATGCCTTGATCTCCCCTGGGTTCGGTAGTTCCCACCAGCAACTTTTTATTGGTGTTATGTGTCTTTGTCGGCACTGGACGTTCAAGCATTTGATAATTTGTAGATCGGCTTCGTTGTTGTACAAGCTATTTTTGGAGAATTGGGGATGTGTCCATGATGTCTCGCATTATGTCTTGTTGCAGCTGTTGGTTGGTTGTTCTCCATTACGCTTTTTCCAAAGAATATTGCAAGTAGCAAAAGCTGCCGAGACCCACAGATCCTTAACATAAGAGCTTGTATGACTGCTTCTAGCAAGGGTTGTTTGCCAGTTGTCCTCTTCATTCACCGGTGGAATTTTGAAGATATTACATATCCAGTTCCTGATTTCAAAAGAGTATTCACATTCGAAGAATAAATATTGCTCAGTTTCGGCGTTGTGTTGGCAAAAGGAATAGACGGAGGAGAGGCAAATGCCTTTGTTTGTTACTCTATCATCGAAAGAGAGGGATCAGTTAAGAAGTTTCCAAGCAAACGAGCTCATCCAAGGGTGTAAGTTGTTGTTCCAAACCATTCTCTACCACCATGCGGTGTCTTGGGTTTTGTGAATACTATTGAAAGCGTTCTTAACTATAAATTTCTTGTAAATGTCTGGCTTCCAAATTTGTTGGCCCTGGGCTTGGGGATCACAATCAAGTCTCTCAAGGTTAATTACCAATGTCATAAATAGCAGTAGAATATCCTGGGGTATCTCTCATCCTTTGTTGCTGATAAAACTATTCAACTTTGCAGTATAGTTCCTCTATAAGTGCGCTAGAAGGTTAATGTACTCTCTCAAAGGGATATCCGTTGCCCAACAATCTCTCCAGAAGTTAATTTTTTTACCATTGCCAATCACCCATTCCATGTGTTGACTTTCCAGATGTTCCGCTGCTTGTATCCCCCTCCAAATGGATGAATTATTGTAGTATGTAATTACCTCTGCATTTCTGCTTTTGTATTTCGCGTTCATGAAACATGCCCAGTCTTTACTTTGTTGGGTAAATATCCAGTAAAGTTTGTACAGAAGTACATTGTTAACTTCCCCCAGTTTACAAATGCCTAGTCCGCCCTCCTGTATGGGTTTACACACCTTTTCCTATTTAAGGGTAATGCCCTTTCTTTTAGATGGATCCCCGGACCAAATTAAATTCCAAATGACTGCTTCACCCTCCTTGATCAGAGTTTGAGGCCATTTTTAGACTATCATGTTGTAAATAGGTGTGTTATTTAGGACTAATCTGGCCAAGACCACTCTTCCTTGGAACGACAGAAGTCGTCCTATCCTACCATTCACCCACTTCTGAGTTTTTCCACCAATGGTTGAAGAATATTTTTTGTAGCCCTTCCCTGAAAGAGGGGTATTCCCAAGTAAGTTTCTGGCAGTCTCCCTTCCTGGAAACCAAATACGTTGAGAATCACCCTTCTCCTGGTAAGTGGGACTCCCCCATAAAAGTCTTGCTCTTTTCCAGGCTTACAACTTGACCAGATGCTTCTTGATATTGAAGGAGTGTTTTCAGGTGTTTGAGGTCTCTAGTATCTCCATTGAGGAATATGAATATGCCATCTACAAAAAAGGCGTGTTGGAGCTTGTATTTTCCTGTTACTAACCATAGTGTAGATTTTTCTTTGGTTCCTCAATTTTTGTAAGTTAATACCTAAAATATCTTTTGTAAGTGCAAACAACAGTAAAGAAAGAGGGTCCTCCTGTTAAGACCTCTCCTAGGGTTGAAGAAACATGTGGGACTTTCGTTAATCAAGATTGAAATCTTCCCACTATTGATAATGGTCATAATCAACTCACAAAAGTTGTGGGAGAGCCCGAAGACCTGGAAAGCTGCCGTAAGAAAATTTCAGTTAAGTATATCTTGCGTTATATCTAGCTTGAGTTCCACATTGCCTTCATTCCTCTTGCCCTTCATCTCATTGACCAGTTCGGATACCATCCATATATTGTTGTCTATACTTTGACCCTTGATGAAGGCACTTTATGCCCGTGATACCACTCTCTCTGCTATTGGTGATAGACGGGTAGTCAGGATCTTCGTAATTATTTTAACAGCAAAGTTGCTCAGGAAAATCAATTGTAGTGGTCCACCTTCTCCGATTTCTTGATTTTGGGTATGAGTACTATGATATTATAGTTAAAGTTGGCTAGAAGTCATCTGTCAATGAAGGAGGAAATTCCTCTGTAGAAATCCTGTTTAACCACCTCCCAGAATGTTGTAAAGAAGGCCCCTGGTAATCCGTCCGGTCTTGGAGAGTTATCCTTGTTAAGACTAAACACTGTGAGTTTGATCTCTTCCTCATTTGGGAGTACTATCAACATGTCATTTTTTGTTTGTTCCACTATGGACATTAATACATTCAATATGTTGTTGTTTAGGTTTACTTGGTTCTCTGTGACTTTGTGTGCGTAGAGCTAGAGTATGTATGTCATTATCTCGGATTGCTCTGTTAAGACAATTTCTTCCTCTGTCGTGATCTCTGTGATGATGCTTTTTTTGTTTCTAGTTCTTGTCATGCAGTGAAAGAATTCGGTGTTGCTGTCACCTTCTGTGAGCCATTCAATTCTAGATTTTTTTACGCCATTGAATCTTCCCTCGCTCTTCAATATGCAATATTTGTGTAGCCTTTACAATGATGTCCTAATCTAGAGCATCACTTTTCCAGTGGGCTTCCTGATTGAGTTTTAGTTGGAGCAGGTATACCTCAAAAAAAAAATTGATTCCACGCGCCATGTCTGGTCCTTTTCGTTTACACTGCTTGATATTATTTTTCAGTCGCCAGAGTTTGAGTATTTAATATAATAGATGTGTTGCTTCTAGGTCAGTGTTCCATCTGATATAAACCACTTCCCCAAAGTCTGCATAAGTGTTCCATGCTTGAAGGTATCTAAAGGGTATGCTGCAAGGTTTTAGGATGGCCTGGAAATCCCCTAAAATGAGGGAATGGTCTAACATTGTTCGTGGGTAATTCTTGATTCTCCATTTCTGTGCGTTACTCAATGTAAAGCTTATGCCCGTTGTATTGCTCTCTTTAAGAATATCCCTATTGATGAAGTTTCAAAAGTCTTGCATGGCTCTTGATAGTGGTTGTCTTCTGCCCCTCCTCTTCTCAGTCCTGAGAACGCAATTAAAATCCCCTACGCAAATCCACAACACATTTGTTATGGTAGCAATTGATAACAGCTCATTCTATAGTGTTGTTCTGTAAAGAGAGAGACAACTGGTGTGGGTGAAAGAAAAACTTCAACTCATGTATCGGACCGTGATTTGCTGGTCAGAAGTGCTCAAGGTTTTAGGTTCTGGAATGCTCAACCCATCTCGCCAGAGTATCCAAATGTTTCCCTTATTCTCCCCCTCTTCATTCGTAATTATTTTCCTTGCAAAGCCCTGTAGTCGAAATTTCGCAGCGTAAATCTTGGGTTCCACTATACACATAATATCTGGTTGTAGTTCCTCCACTTTTATCCTCAAGTAGGCTTAAGTTTTACAATTTCTCACTCCTCCTGCATTCCAGAAAATCACTCTCATTGTCTATTATTAGATATGGTAACCCAAGGGTCCAGCGTGTATACTTTCCCACCTTTGTAGACCTGATTTGTCCCTAGCTTCCTAGCAATAGTTTGTTCTTCTACTTCCATTTTATGCGCCTAGCTTTCCGGGTTTAACATCTCTCGTATTTCTTTGAAGTCTGCCTCTTTTTGGCTAAGTGTTTCCCCCTATTCCTCCCTTGTTGCTATTATGTTCTAATCTTCTGGAGAGCTCTCCAGGTCTGGTATCATTTTGGCCTTGCTTTCTGTGTCTATACTATGATTTAAGATATCCTCATCAAGTTTATTGTCTTCCAGCTGTTCTGCAGTGTCTCCTACTAATGCATCGAATAGGTTTTTCTTGGTGATTTCCGCCTTTTTTTATAGTGAGTTGCTATTTGTGTTCCCCCTTGCTAGTGACCATACTTCCTCAATTCTAATTCTCTTTACTTGTTGGATTTGCCTCATTGGCTTTGCCATCCCAAGGAAGTAGATGATCGGTGATATGTTACTGGCAGAGGGAATAGGGGTTTCCTGAAAATATGTGTGTTTGCTGGGTAGTTACGGTTGTGATTGAGTTTTGTCCTTATTGTTTTCCTTGTTTGTCATCTTGCCTTCCTGACTTGGAATTGGAATTGCCTTGTTGGTTATATTATTCTAGCCCCCTTCTCTGTAGTTCCTTGTTATATTCTTGCTCGGTTCCATATCGTTTGGTCTACAGGCCCTTTGCACTATCTTGTATTCCTCAATAATATGGCCAACATTGTTGCAATGTTTACAGTATTTAGAAATTTTGTGAAGTAGTATCTCCTGTTTTACTAAGCGCCCTTCTATGTCTAGGAGAATGTGACCCGGAATCGGTTTAGACATGTCAATGTCTACCAATACATTTGTGTGATAACCATACCATAGTCTTGGTTTCTTATCGATTGGTCTAGCTGGATAGGCATTCCCAGGTTTTTACCCTGGGAAAGGAAAATTTTGGAGCTCTACATCTCAATAGGGGGACCTAGAAATTTACACCATATGAGCACATTGGAGTTGTTGTATCTGTCCATTAAGAAGAATGGACTCCACGGAAATATTCTCATTGGCATTCTGTCGACCATCCAAGGTCCCCGACTCCATATCAAAATCTTGCCCTCCTCGTTCTCCAGTTTGATGATAAAGAACCTTTTACCGATTAGTATTAGCTTACAACATCCTTTTGTTTTCTAGTGTGTGTGAGCAAATTCTTGAACTGCTGTAAATGTGATATTCTGAAGGTCTAGTCTGACTATTAGACTGTATTAATTTTGTAATTTTCCTTCTTCTAGTTCCACAAACGGGATTGTAATCACCGGTGTATCTCCTCTTTTGTTCACCGGCAGTAGTTCTCTCATATCCACTGTGTAATTCCTCTTGTCTCTTACCATGTCTGCAAATGTCTAGGTTGCTATTATATCACCAGAGGTTTGGTTGTTTGGCTCTAGGTTGTTTGTCATTATTCTTGTTCTCCCTCTATCTTGACTTGAGTTCATTGTTGTCAATTTCGACGGATTGGGATTTGCCTATGTCTTTTCAAGAATCCCCACGGGCAGACCGTTCTTGATTCGTGGTTGTTACCCTCCACCATTTCATCATGTGATGCAATTTGGTCAGGGATTATAAAAAAATGATGAATAGTAATTACTATTCATTGGATGAATTGCAACAATAATCACGATAAACAGTAATCACTACTCACTCCATCTTGAAAACTGCATCTTCAACCTCTAGGTTATCTACATCGAATCTTTGAGGCTCATACGTTGATCATACATTTTATGCGACATTGAGGAACCTCTTTTACACCATCAAGCCTCCATCTGCAACCATAAACATTTTATTCTTTAAACATTGAATACTTGTAAAATGGGATATTCTTAGAATTTATCAAAAAAGAAAATTTTTAAGTAATGCATACCCATACTTATGTATCAAATTTAAGGTGACAACCTTAGATTCATGTAATGTGGTGATTTAGAATGCTGAAGAGGGTAGGGTGATAATGGGAAAGATACATTCTAAGAAGTATGGGTATCACTGTTTATTAAAAACTTAGTTGAGGCTTAACAACATGAATGCATTAGATACTTGGAGAGGAGAGACGAAGCAAAAGCACGAGACCATGTGGGTATAGTATTTTCCAGCAAGGTCCTCCAGCTTGCTATGGTTTTGAACCTGTACATAACAGCAACAAAAAATGTTGAATAAGTTCAACAGTACTACTGTATTCATAAAAACTACTCAAATGAAGTGGAACATGCAGGGAACCCAAGTTAGCTAGGAAGATCCCAAGCATCTCAGTGCTTAACTTGGTTTGGTTTAGCAGCAATAGTCACCACCAACTAACATAGCTCACCAAAAATATAACATTAAAAAAATAATGAAAGCCAATATCTTGAGTTTGAAGGGAATGAGAGATAAAGGGTTATTGCAGATTAAAGGAGTATTAATTAACCAAAAAGAAAAATCTGCTCAATAAAGGCCATTAAAGCTATGAGTACTCACAAGAAGCACAATCATATAGCTATGAATAATCCACAGCGAAAGCCATTTAGTAAATCACAAAAACAACGATCAAAGAAGTTTGAGGGAAAAAAACATGAAAATAGAATAAAGAAATGTTCAAAATTAAAGATAGCAGACATGCTCAAGTAAGCATCTCTGGCAAAGGCAACTAAACAATCCATTATTTTGCATAGGTATCCCCTTAATAAGAGTTATGCACCAAGTCAAAACTAGATTTTTAATATTTTTGAGCGTTTTGCCAACCCATTACGTTCTACCTCTGCGACCAAAGGTGGATTCAACTTTATAGTTCCTGGCATTACTAATAACATTCGTCTTTTCGACTAGTCTTATAGGATGAAAATTTGCAACCGGACCTTCCTTCTGTAATGGACTTCAACTTGGCTGTTGTTGAGGTCACAAGAGAAGATATTAATGAAAAAATTACCAAAAGAGAAGCACACTTATTAAATGCCAATGATGGTTAAGCCGAGTCAACGCCATCATTTACAAACTATAAATTATTCAATCCCTATATGTATTTGATCAAAAATCTTTCAGGAAAATTGCAAAAATAGTTATATGAGGCGAAAATCAAAAATTAATTGGTGTTTCACATAGATTTTAAAATTTACAACACTAAAATTTGAATGAAGAAAAAATAGATCAAACCCCATTTTTCCAAGCAAACAAACACTGAAATGTTGCTGAAGAGAAAATACAAAATTGAAATAAACTTCACTTACTCTAATCACCACTCAAGAGATCAACTGCAGGAACAAAGTAATTATGGGCAAGTTGTAGTCCACCGCTATCGAGGTACACCCTCATACTGCCCTTCACCAAAAGCCCAATTGAAATAAATTCGAGATGAACAACAATCTAATTATTACAAATTCAATGGAAATTCTAAAAGACAATCTTAACCTTGTAAGATTAGCTTGCAGATCAGTAACAACTATCGCAAATTAGTAACAACTATCACAGATTCTATATGGAAAGAAGAAGAAAATTGAGGGAGTTGTAGTCGATCTACCTCCATTCTTAATTAGTGAGAAGGCAAAAAGGGAGGGAAAATCAAACTAAGGAGGAGACTTAATCAGTTTTACTGTAAAGATTTTATATAAAAGAGTTGAAGGAAAATAAGGCTGAATAAAGTTCTCTCATTTTTTATTGAGACCTAAACCACGTCACAAGATAGGAAACGACATAGATCTCCAAATTAAGTGATGTAAAAACATTTTTTTATTTTAAAGTTATTTTCAAAATTGACGTTAATTGATGGAATACATTAATTCACGTCATTTTTTAAGGAAGTGACGTGATAACCATAGTAAGTACGTTAAATTAAGGGAAAGCTAATAAAAATAGGTTTTATAACATCATTTTTTTAAGAAAATGACGTTAATTAGATGACATAAAAGCCCATATTTGTTGTATTGTATCTTTTTAGCTATGCATAGTTTTATTTCCTTGGGTTTTCTATGGATTCTTGAAAATGAACTTTATACTAAACTTGTTTGAAACTGTGTACTATTTGTACTTTTTATGGTGATTAGCTTTTGTTTGATTTGATTTTTGTATGGACTACGTGCTCAAAATGGATAGAGCGCTCAAAAATTGAGAGGTTTGATGGTTCGAATCCATTTAATCCAAACTTTTAACAGGGTAATTATTTTTCTCAAAAACCACATATATATTTGTCGTGTATGATTAATTTTAAATGACATTTTCCCCGTGAAATGATAGAAATGACAACATATCTATTTGTGGTTATGTTAAAATTAAATGACTTTTGCTTCTTGAACCGACAGAAAGCACACATTTATAAGCGTCGTATTTTTATAAAGAATGACATATTTATATGTTGTAAAAGCACGACATTTATAACTGTCGATAACAATAACGACTCCATTTTTGGAGACAGTTGTTAGCGACAGGATATAAGTCATTAATCAAGTAATAATGACAGCTATATCTGTCGTTAATAACCATTTTTCACATAGTGGATACTGTGTTTTCGCAAGCTTGAGCGAGCTTTTGACTTCCTTTGATCTTATAGACGCCTTCCCTGTATTGAAAATGAAGTGCTTGATGGTATGTGAAAGGTATTGCTTGCATGCTGTGTAACCAGCAGTGTCCCATTATCCACAAGAATTGGGATTTTACATTTATAACATTAAAAATGACTTTGAGTGTGGTGGGTTCAACTATGATTGTTAAGATGATTTTGCCTACTCATTCTTCTTTAGATCTATTGAAGCCACTGATATCGATGTTGCTTGGTATATTTTTTTCGGTCAGCCCCATCGGCTTGATTGTGCTTTAAAAAAGGATTTCAATGTCGCTGCCCATATCTATAATCATTGTATGCTTGACAAAGTTTTTTATTTTAGGCATAATAACTAGTACGTCATGATGTGGGACCTTGACATGACCGATTTCACAATCCTTATAAGAAATTCTAGTTTGTCGATTGCTTGATTCTGGCAAGAGTTTAGCTTCTTTGTCCTGAACTGTGAGATCGTAGCACTCTGTTATCCTCCTTCTCCTAAATCTGGTTGAATTATTAATTTGGTGAATCTTGATCATGTAGCTTAGGTAGAGGTGGTACAAGTGCTTTTCCTCTGATTGTTCCTCAACTTGAATTACTTCAACCTGTTTCTTATAGCTTCCATTTTTATATCCTTCCAGGTCGATAATGTACTCGTACATTCTTTCATCTTTGAAAGTGTATTCCAACAATCTCTGTACGACATAACATTGGCCGGTTTCATGATGCGCTACCTTATGGTGCATACAATACAGTTTGCCTTTGATTGGCCCTAGAGGATGAGCTATACGGAAGAGTTTGTTTTTTTTCCAGTATATGGTAAATTGCTAAAATCTTGACATTCATTTTTGGAAAGACAGGCTTTGGTAGCAAGTTCCCTTTTCATGATTTTCCTATATCTGTTTTAGCTCGTTTCTTATCACCCTCACATCATTATTGCATTTACTATTTCTATCTGAAGGTGGACCCTTTGCGGCTAGGATGTTTTTAGTTGATTTATGCCTTTTGGACATCATCCTCTCCAGGTCGATATATCCATTGACCTTTTCAATCATGTCTTCTGAAGTTGAGGGTTTATTCAAGAAAATGTGTTTTACACTTTACAATCGAGTTGTAGTATATTGGTAAACACCGTTCTGATCAAGATTATCAACTTTCCTTGCTAGTTTGAGAAACTTATTCAAAAATACTTCAAGCTTCTCCCGCTGAGCTTATTTGAGACTAATAAGAATGTATAAATTATCTTCTTTATCTTTATTATGAGCATAAGTCTTGACGAAGACTTTTTATAATTGGTCAAAAGTAAGGATGGAATTCTCAGGTAGAGAATGGAACTAGCGTAGTGGCTCACCTTGGAGACTTGAAGCGAACAGTTGATAAAGAATGTGGTTTAAGTTCGAATACAAACCCAACGAATCTCTGAACTGCTGTATGTGTTTGCTAGGATTTGTGCCTTTGTACTTGCATATCTTCGGGGTGTAGAATTATTTTGGTACTTCCATATCGAATAACTCTTTAGCAATTGGACTGACTTGCAATTTTCCCAAATCGCCCTTACTGCTAAGAGCTTGAACTTCTATTAATTCTTTTATTCTCTGATCCATATGTTCCTATGTGACATATTGGCGGGGTATTGGAACTAACTAATGTGCAAGTCATGGATTATAATTGCCGCTTCCCACGCTCAAATGTTAACAAAATGGAACCCTAGATGGAGGTCGCAGTTCGTCCTCCTGTTGTTTCAAGAATTTGCATCCCCTATTAATTTTAGATTGACCATCTGGTCCCAAATGAATTGAGACTTCCGATATTTGATGATTATTACGGTGGTTCCTGGAAGCTCTTTTTCTAGCAGCACTTCAATGTCCCAACCTATTTTATGCTAAAATCCAAGAAGTTGTGGGTATGACCTCACGTTGCTTGAGAGCTAGATCCTGTTGATTATCTTGCAGAGCTTTTAAGATAGTCTGCAATATTGTCATCTTTTCTTCATGTCGTATAAACTCCAGTTGCAGAGTTCTACGTTCTTCTTCTTCTTCAAGTTCTTGTTCATGAAGATCTCGGTCCTTCATTAGCTAATGCTCAAGTTCGTTTCACTTCTCTATTTTGGCTTTGAGGTTTGCCTACAGTTCTGCTAGTTGATCAGGTTCTGTAGATTGCTCTTAGGGAATCACCGAAGCCGGTCATTTGAGATTCACCATGAGTGAATGTTGATTATTGAATAACTTTTTGCCTTTGGATTTTATGGAAATGTCTTCTTCCCCACATACAGCGCCATATATAAGGGTCAATTTTTTTAGCTCGAATGGCTCTTACACGAAATGTACTTGTGACTTAAATATTAATAGCAGATAATATCAATTGATACAAGTGTTTAGTATGAAAACCTCTAAATAGGTAAAAACCATGACCTTAGCTCGAGGATTTAGTGAAAGTAACTTTATTGCTTGAGACTAATAATTTAATTACAATTTGAGATCTCTTGAGCTTGAAAAAACTGTCCTTTCTCCTATGTTTCTCATCCCTTTTATGGACCTTTTGTTAAGTTTATTTTCATGTGTAAGCACGTTCCCCTAGAATGAGGGAAGAGTGAAGTCTAATTCTGTAACTGCTAGTTTATGGGAGACAGGTGTCTTTGACTCATTATGTTTTACTTGGAGTGCTTGAGTCATATTATTCTTCAGTTCGTAGTCCAGGTGTTACTGTTGACAAGGTGTATATTATGTGTATTTTGCGTAAGTCTAGCATGCTACTAGTTTGTTGTTACCTCAGCTCGAGGGACAGGTCCCTACACAAACATCAGAGTCTTAAGTTTACAAATATCTCTAATACAACTAGGGACATAGTCATTATCAATTTTTTATTATTATTGTTGACATTCTTCCCTAGCTGCACTGACTCACGAGCAAGACCGCTAAAAACTCTGTCAATCTTCACAAAAGAAAGCCCTGTAAATTACTTCCCAGAATGTAGGATTGTTTGACAAAAGGAATCTACATGCCAAGATATATCTCTCCACTTCTAAAGGAGAAGTTTAATAACAACAACAACAACATCACAAAAAAATAACTATACTTTTCGATTCTAAATCCTCGCTTAAGCTGAGCCCTCTCCAGATTGCCTAGGTTTCCACCTCTTCTGCAGATCTAGTAAATACTGCTCTGTAATAGCCTAATTCTAGGATTTGGACTTAGCCTTTATACCAGATGTGTTTAGAACACTCAAAAATAGTAAATAATAGCTAACAAGATGATTTAACTTGGAAAACCTTTGAATAGGTTAAAAACCATGACATTTCTTAAGGATTTTGAGAAAGAAATATGATATTATTAAGATTTCTAGCTTATTACAATGAGTGTTCTGAGTATATGGAATGTCAGAGTGAGAATTCCTCTGTGCTTCATCTCGAATTCTATGGTCCTATTAATAGGTCTTATAATATGATTGTTTTACAACCATTAAGATTCTTAATGATGGACGTTACAAAATATATGCTTGATATCCTTTAACCAGATTGTATAATGAGCTGATTGTGCTTGTTCTCATAATGGCTTTATTGATGATGTTGTGTCTGTTGACTCGAACTATTGGTATAGAGGTCAAATATTGATGACTCAAACTTAGGGATAATGAATATATCTTAAGTAGTGCTTCATGTATGTTAATGAGTTCAAGGATGAGGTATGAGTCTGAGATGCAAAATAAGCTTATTACAAAATGGTTCTCAACCAAGAGCGTGAGCAGTATCATGAGCGAGTGGTATTGGCTAAGAAATTTGTGTTATTCCTTATGTTGCTGTCTTAATTTTGATTATACTCCAAATGTGCCACGTGCTATGTTGATGAGGTCAAAAGTTCGTATGAAGTTCAAAGATGAAGCATGAGTCCAAGATGTGGAATAAGCCACTACAACTGCCCCCTCTCAGCCAACAGTACAAAAAGCCTTGTAGGCGAGTGGTATTGATTAATAAGTATTATTAATGCTGCAGTTAATATCCAGGAATCATTTTAAATGTCAATTTATGAATATTTGTTGGTGTCTTTTCAGTTTCCTAGAACTAATGGTTCTAGACAATGTTGTTTGCATGGAAAATCCTTCTGGTGTTGGGAATTTGAAGAGTCAGTTTAAATGTTGACCATAGTATAAAATACATTCTGAGGTAGCTCAATAGTGATGAACCAAGTCTTCATCTCTAAACTATTTTCTTCTCTATATTTATTTCTGTACTTAGAATCTTCTATTGCTGAGAAGATGGTGACTACAGGGAATTAGGCTCGAGAGTCGAGGATCCGTAGGAAGATGGAAGAACTGCGCATTAGGTATTTTGGATACCAACCTTTGTATCTGCCAACGCCAATTCTTGTGTCTCCCACCTATCATCATATGTCATATGAAGGAGTGATAGAGGCGGGGGATGACTATTATTAGATGGTACATTTTTACTTTCTGTTGACATTTGAAGCAGAGCGCCGGAATGGGCTTTGGTTGTTAGAGGAGGAGGCTGTGACAACTGAAGATAAAGTGGCAGGCGTTCGTCTGAGGGAGTCTTATTGGTACCTTACTAATGAGTGGTTCTTGTTGAAGAAAAAAGCCATTTTCTCTGTCTCTAGCATGCAGGGAGGTAGGGGTTATGGTGGAAGAGGTGGTAATGCTAGAGGTTTTTCTTCCAGGGACCATAGATATTGGCCCTGAAGAAGATCTTTCATTTGTGATTTCCAATTCTACTATTTCCTGTTCCTTATAGCATGGGATCAAAGCTTGAAGTTGCTTTAATTTTGCATCTTCTTCCTCGTTGACTGCTGAAAGACATTTCAAACTGTAATTATGTAAAGTAATCTGGTGGATTTGATTGAAATATTTTGTTATCTATAAAGTATTCTGTAAAAGAAATTTTTGAGCTAATGAAATGTCTTCATTCTGGTATCTTGATTCTTTATATCGAACTTGTTTGTGCAGTTTTCTATTATAAAGTAAGAGTCTGCAAATAGGTGTTAGTTTATCATAGGGTATGATGAGGAAAATTGAGTTTTAATTGGTAAAAGGTTGTGATAGGTGAGGTTTCAAAAACTAGAGGAGTTCGAAAATGTGGTGATAGAAAGTAAATAATATCTGTAAAATGATTGGGTTCCTAAAAAGGTATATGGTATTTTTTTTTTTTTGCGATATGTGTTTTCGAACTGGATGATAGACTGTCTCGAACTATAAAAAAAATTGATAAGGGCTGTAGGTGCCACCGCTGGACTTTCTTGACTTTGGATATTGCCATCTGCATATTTGCTCATATAAAATCTGAGGAGATATTTCATAATTTGGAAAGAATGGCCTATTACAATATTCTGGATTTACTTGTTGATATTCTACTGCCCCAATTTTTTTGTAGAAAAATATACTCTTCAGCAAAATTTGTGGGGTGATCTAGATTTACATAGATCTTCCTGGTGACTATATAAAGTGGGATTCTTGGCTGTTATGTCATGTATCATCTGTAGGATTATTTTACTGTGGAGGTAGTGTGAGTAATCATGGTGAGGACGCGTTCCCAACGAGTTCGTCATGCAGCAGATGGTAGGTTTCAGATCAAGGTTACTGAACTTCACGTGTGATATTTTTGTCAACTGCCTTATAATGCTGTGTTACTGGCATGGCCATTAAATTTGATCAGGATGGATACTGAAGGCAAGCGTGCAGAGTATGATCACCTTTTCTAGTGCGACATGTTTTGTAGGTCATTTCTGGATGCCACTGTATGAGGGATGACAGCTCGACAACTCGCAAGTGATAAAATTGTTAAAAAGGATACAAGGGCCGTAAGAGGAGAGATAATTATCTGCGGAGAGGTAAATCATCCAAGCTGCTTTAGATGTAACTACAGAATTCTGTAAAATTGAACTGTGGAAGTTCGTAATAAATAAGTAATCTGTTAGTAGTAATCTGTTTGTCTATTCGGTTCTGTGGAGAATGATACCTGGTTATTGCATCGAACTAAGATGAATAATAATAAATTTATTCCATTTTACTGTCTGTTGCATAGATATTATGGATTACAGTTGTATGATTTTAACAACTGTATAGATATCTTTTAATTTTGAATCTTAAATTATTTTAGGAAAGTCGTACAATCTTGGTACGATATAAAACTAAGGTGATTGGCCGTTTGTACTGTATTGAGGAAGAGGTGCAAAATTTGTAATGGACGGCAATAGAGATGGGTGTGATGACAGTAAACATTATCATAGAAGTCATAATGACTCTATTACCCAAAAAGACATACCTGTAGATACAATAAGGATGACTGATACGCGTCTGAGAGAGCCGTCATTTCAAAAACTGAGGGAGAGTATAAAAACTTGTATTTCTCATCCTCATAAATTATCAACAGTTGCAGAGATAGAAAAAATTGTGCAAATCCCATTTTCACAGAGATGAAACGTTTGAGTTTTGAGTGTGATTTAAGAGAGAGAGAGGTTCATCGGGTGATAAAAAACTGTTTGAAAAGCATCAGGAGCTATCATCCCCAGGAAATTTTTTGGATAAAGCAGAAGATTGTTGCTCTTTAAGTATAGGTTAGTAATCTATATATCTGTTTGTTTGATTTGTGTTTGCTAGTACTTTATATGATATTATCTGTTTATGTTTGTAGATAGTAGGTTGATAATGTAGGGGTTTTAAGATCTGTAAATAACTGATGAGAGAGCTCTGTAGTTTTGAAGCTTTGACATTTGTAGAGAGAAAAAATGTTAATTTGGAGAAGAAGAGGGAAAACTTGAAATGATTGCCTTTTATTTTTCTAGAAAATTATAGAGTAGGCGCATTGACTGGGTAAAAATTTGGGTGAGCCTATTTTTACTATATATAGGGTATAATATAGAAAGTAGAGATAATGATAAAATATATTGTGTATCTGTAAGTTCAATATGCGTTCCCAACCTATATTTCCTTTAAGTAAATTTGTAGTATCTTCGAGTTTAGAGGAGACTTCATCATTAGGGAGGGAAGACGATAAGGATGCCATGGAAGTGACTATAAATAGTATAGAGGTGACTGATAAAGTTGGGGAAACTAGTAAGATAGAGAAAGAGATAGAGGGTAGAAAAGAGAAAGACAATGTATTTGTTATATACCCGGAGGGAGTAGAAGTAGAAAAATAATTCTTAAAATATAAGAAGAAATTACAAGAAGAATGGGGAAACTACCTGGGGAACCAAGGTCGCTTGTTTAGGGCCTATATCCCAGGACAAGGGGAGGATACGGTATATTACCAAGTCCCTTGCTTGGAGAAGTGCAAAAAAGAGAAAGGGATTGGTGACGATATTACTCTTTCATACTACAATAGTCTCGGGCTAGCAAGTTCGAGTGATGGGTTTTTATGTTATTTGAATTAGGTCGTTTATGGCCTTAAGATTCCTTTGATCTTCTTTCAAAAAGGGGCGATGAATGAACTACAGTGTTGTCCTACCCAACTAAATAGGAATGTTTATGAGATGATGAGGGTATGCGAAGTACTAAATAGGAAATGGAGAAAAGAAGGGTCTGCCAAGTAGTTTGAAGCCAATGATGAGTTAAAATTTTATAAATGGAAATATGTTAAAGGGCGAAGTAGTGGTTACCTGTATAATGATTCATCAAGGCCAAAATATTTTTATTTTGAATCTGCAGGTAGACCATTGAGCGATAACTTTGTATAGGTAGGGGTAATTGCATACAGGTTCTGGATGACTAGCGCTCATTCTGAACCATAAATATTATTACCCGAGTATGTAACGTTGATAAATCTTCGACTAACCAATATCTTGTCTTTGAACTGCTAACTAATATTATGCTCCCCCTTTTTTTGTTAGAACCCATTCTTGCGTCGGTGCCTGACGGGACCAGCCTGTTTGACTACGTTGCTCGAGATCAAGACGAGCTAAAGCAGGTGCTTAGTGAGTTGGATATTCGTCGGGATAAGAAGGTAGACTCCGTAGTACCTAAAGTTTAGTGAGCGCACGGGAAGCAAGCTATGGCCGAGGAGAAATCTCATTTGATTGTTGAGGATGTCCTTAGCCTTCCATCTCCTGCTTCTAAAAATCTAAAGTGGACTATTCGTAGATCTAAAAGGTAAACTCTGTAGGGTACACCTGCCACTGGGGTTGTGACCACTTAACACGATGTTACAAAAACTCTGCCTGTTGTGGAGGAAAGACAGAAAGTGAGTGCGATTAGTCCTGCTAAAGTGGAGACAAACTTGCTGAAGAGAAAATGCTATGATGATGAGGGTAACTCTCGTAGAATCCCTCATGCTGCGGCCAAGAAGTAATAGTTAGAGCAGAAGTACTGTCTGATGGTGGGGATCAATTTAAAGCTATTCGATAAAGAGTGTCAGGAGCACACTTTTGCAGTATGTGTTTGAAATATTTGATTGTCTTGTATTTGAACTGAGAGCTTTTTATTGAACTTGTGTTTGTGTATACTTTGTACTGGCAACTCTCGATGTTGCTGAAGGGGGCAACAAAATGTCTTGACAAGAGGGCCAAAGAGTTCGGGGATCTAATTTTGAAGTTTGATGCCTAATCTGCTCGTATGAAGGAGCTCGAAGCTATGCTCGAGCTAACGAAAGATAAGAGAGCTGTAGATGTTATGGCAGCTGCAGACAAATATAAACTTCTTGCGGAGCATGATGATGTTATGTCAGAATCAGTCAAGGTACTGAAAGTGGAAAAAGATCACTTTTTCCATTCCTATTATAATTTGGTATTAACAAAAACTGACGTACAGCTAGGCCGTACTGGCAAGTATGTTAAAATAGTCTTTCCTGCAGAGGTCAAAAGTTAGGTGGTGGCTGATATTGTTGATCCAGCCAATGAACCTGTTACACCTACTGAGCCAGCTGTCGCTGTTGAGAAGACTTCGGACCTTCCAACTAAGGTAGACATGAGCAAAATTCTTTAAACAATCTGCAGTACTCTATTTTGAGCTATGCAGTTCATTTTAATTTTGATGTGATTGTACTTTGAAAGGTCATAAATTGTTAAGATGGATAAAAGCTTTTAGTATGCTCTTCTTGAATACTTGTATGGTAATAAGATATTTGTAATATGTTTAGGAGATAAAGCGATTGAGAAAAATAAATTTTGAACTAGAGAGATCATTGAGTAGAGCAAGGGATTATGTGGCTCGCATTCAGCAGGTACTTAATAAAACTGAATATGAGTGAAGACAATTTAAATCTAATTATGAGAAAATATTAAAGGATTTATACGACCTCCAGTGTAGATATGCTAATATAAAAATAGAAAGGGATGAGGTGTTAAGGAAGGAAGAGGAAAGGGGGTATAAGTTCAAAAACCAAAAGAGTTGACCTGTTTTAATGACCCGAGTGATAAAACTAGGTGTCAAAGTATACTGATAGCTCTGACATTGTATTTCGAGGTCGAAGTAGATAGTGAACGGGGTTTAAATGAAGTTTATGCAGAACTTTTGAAGGAAAGAGGTATAGTACCTGACCCAGCTCGAGTTATGTTTTTAGCTCAAGATCACGTAATCATCATAGTGTAGAGGCAAGAAAATATTTAGCTCAAGTTGGTGTGTCTGTTATATAAGGTAATATAAATCCTTTATCTGATGTGTTTGGCTTTATGTAGGATCGGAGGGCCATAAGAATTGTATTTTTCAGGATAAGAAAATAGCAAATAGAGGTTCAACAGTAATTAGAGGGTGGGGTAAAGGGGTTGCAGGATAAAATATCAAAACATGTGGAGTAAAAAAGGTCTTTAGCAATGCGATTATCGAAAAAAGTAACTATTCGAATGAAAGTAGAAGCTGATCTGAGGGCGTTAGGCGTATTACAAAAAGAAATGCGCAAGCGATTGCACAAGGCGCATATGCAATTAAATGAGTATTTGTATCCGTCGTGAGCAAAAGTCATAGCTCAAACAGAACATGAGCGTCATATAACAAGTGCCATTAATTTTTATGGGGGGGGGGAACTGGCAAGGGTAGAGAGTGAATTTAGGAAATTCATAATGAAATGTGGGAAGGATTTTGATGTTGATAGTACCAAGGCTGAAAATATGTGGTTTACCAAAGAGGAAGGGGAATTTGTTGGTCAAAAACCTATTTTTAGGTCGAGGGAATTGTTGTCAGAAGAGGATGAGGAGGAGGTCGAGAATCTGATACCCTGATCGCAGTGCAAACAGCGCCAACAGGAGGTGGTGATCTTTACAGCTCCTATAGATGTTCAAGTAATGAATAGAAAGAGTTCAAGAGATAAATGACACTCCGCGCGTATCTCGAAGAAGTGAAAATAGGTTGTACCAGTTTTTTCCCTATTCTTCATATGTGTTAAATCTTTGTATACTACTTTTGTTTGATGATAAATGAATTCTTTTCTCTGTAATAATAAATAAAATGATGTATTAATATTAATCAGATATCATGTTCATGATTAATCTTCTTAACTGTGATATGTAATATGTTTGTATGAGCGAACTATTATAAATGTTAACTGTCATGACAGGGAGAACTGGTAACTACCCAAAGTTAATGTGACGTGTTGCGTGTTTGAAACAAGCAATTGGATGTTGAACTACGTTCGTGTCAGGGGGTACTAAAGAGTGTTATCGAGTTATAAGGAAAAACGATGGCGAAGATATCATAGGAACGGAATACATTCATTAGTTTGTCCGAGAAACTGCAGGACAAAGAAACTTAACTAAATAGGTTGCGAGCGCTCAATACAGAGTTACAAATAGCTTTGAGGAAGGAAGAAAATAATATAAAAGATTTGCAATTTTAGGTAAATCTGTTGTAAGTGGAGAGAACTGATACACGAGTCACCATTTCAAAGACAAAAGTTTGTGCTCGAAAGTACAAAGTTTTGTGGGTGGTTGCAAATATGATGATAAAAAAATGGAAAAAGCCTGTAATAAGCTGAACAAAAATATAAATGAAGCTTAGAACAAGGTATCTGCTCTAGAGCTTACCATACAGCTGTTGAGGTTGGACATCTTGGAGTATCAATCAGAAAATGTGCAATTGCGTGATACAAACACCAAGTTAAATACTGATCTTTTGGCGGTGGGAATAAGTCTTGATGATATTAAGGTAAATATTGATCATCACGAGGCTGAAGTGGAGGGGTCACTATCTTTGATTTACCACATGGATGAATTTATGACCGTGTTTAAAACTAGGCATGATGTGATATTGGCTAAAAAACGAGTTGTGGAACACCGTTGTGATAGTTTGGAGGCTTTATTGAAGGAAGCGAATAAAAAACTTGGTAAATTTGTTCTTCGTGATAGAGTCAAGAATGATGTAGGTAATGCATATGAGAGGGAGATGGCAGCAGTGTTCTCCTTTTTTGTATCTGAGTTCAATAGATTATAGGCAGAGAGTAAAATAGTGTATGATGGTTTAGTTGCAAAAGGTGCGCAATGCGAAATGAGGTTGATTCGATCAGAGTATCTAGATCCCTTGGTGGTAAGAATTGGTGCCCTTAAAAAGAGGATGATAACGGAAGGAAAACAAACAAATTGTTATTGGGAGGATGCCAGAGTTTATGTGCAAGCGTTTGCATCGGTATGGGGATAGTACGAGGGGTGATGATGCGATCGAAACTTTGAGTGATAGTGACTGATGATGTGAAAGATAGTAAGAATATAATTGGTATAGAACTGTTAAATAGTAACGTGAATGATATGTATGTGTGTATACTGACCTTTGTATGAACCAATTGTATGTATGTATATCTTTATGTGTGTTTGTTGTATTGGAGCCAAGCTATAGCCTTTCGATGGATATTGATAGCTGCATTTATGTGTTGAATTGAAACCCTTTTATCAGGGTTTTTTGGTCACCCATAAACCCTTTTTATCTAATTCTTGCCTAGTTAATGATGTACTGGAATTCCTGCTTCAATAAATTCCCGATACTGTTACAGTATGTCGGTAAGCAGGGTTAAGCCACACTGGGAATCAACGTTAGTTCTTGGGTTTAAGAACAGTGTTTTTGGTTATTTCCTGGTGCTGGTTGGAGATTATTTGAGTGGAGAGGAATATTTTAGAGGTGAAACTATGATCGGGATTATGCGTCCCCTACTTGAGCCTTTCTTATATGGATTTACCTGTGGGGTGCCTTTCCAAGCTCTCTTTGAGTGCCTTTCTTAAGGGTTACTACTCGCGACTGTCCTGAGTCCGGACCCATTTTTTAGGGGCAATGTATCATCGTCAGTAGTCAGTTTAGAGAGAAAAGGACAACTCAGTCATAAGCTTATTAGGCTTCAAGACCTTGTTGTGATTTAGTGGGTGTTGCCAGAGTCCTTCCATTTTTAAAGCTTTTGAACATTCTTACAACTCACCTGGGTCCTCGGATGTGATCCTAATAAGGTCTCACACCACTACCTATCAACTGAGTAAACTAAGACATGGCTAGTCAATAAAAAGTACCACCTGCCCTAGTATTTACCTAAGAAGAAGTCGAGTCCCGACTAATCCTCCAAGTACTCTTTGAGAGGCGTGCCCTTATTCATTGTTAGTCCTTAGGAAGGGGTTAAGAATATGGATTAGTCTCACTTAAGAGCATTAATCATTTTAGTCCCTCCCTTAATCCTTTAAGATATACCCTTAATAGAAAGGCGTACTCTTATTCCAATAGGGTCTTAAGGAAGGACACTAAGAATAGGGGCTAGACTTAATCACGAGTCTTAACCCTCCCTCAGATCGTTGAGGGGGTGACTCAACAATTAGACTCAGCTAATGGCTACTCAAATAGGATAGCTTCCTCCATAGTCATAGTTAAGGAGTTTAGCCGTTCATACCCGGGTTTATGCCTAAGCAAGTCTTAAACTAAGCACTTACTCTTAAAAAAAGAGTTTTTCCATGAATTTTATTCCTCTGAGAAATGAAAATTATAATTAAAGGGAAGTTTCTTTTATAGCTAAATACTTATGCCCTTTTATTACATAAGCAATATGGGACTAAACAAAACTGAGTTTTTTTTCTTATCTTTTGACGTACGAAGGGAATAAGAGACATTTGGTTAAAACTTAGGGACCAAGCAACTCAGCTGACCTACGAATATTGGTCTTCCAAGGCCTGTGGACCCCAGATAGTGAGTGGGTAGAGGCCCCAGGTCTTAATCTTTGGTTAGAATTCTTTTGGGATTCTTTTAGATGAAAGAATTGAGTCAGATTTAGCCATGTTGTCCTAGAATGTGCAGAATAAATTTTGGCCACTCCTTGGATACTGGGAAGCGGTCTGAATTATTAGGGCCTGCCTCTGACACTTGGTGCAGCTTTAGGCCAGATCTACTGTGCTTTAGCTTCTTAGATTGCCTCTAGAATAAGGAATACAAATAGAAGGCTTCTTAAGGCTTTTAACTCTCGTTTTGCACCAAGTTCTCTTAGGAGGGTCTAGAATCCTAAAAAATAAAGAACATTGTCATTAGTCACACTTATTAGCAACTCAGGATAACCAAAACGACTTGTTTTAGGTGCTTTAAAATGTAACATTTAAGTACTAATTAGTTACATCCCTTTTAGGTTCTCTACTGGAGATGATTTGACAAGAAAAGTGCCAAATATGAGCAAAAATGACAACATAACCACTTTGAGATATTATAGCAGCTTAGCAGAACAAGTTTAGTGTGAAAAGGGCTAGTTATAATCTATAAAATTTAAATTCTTCACTGAGACAAGATACCAATAGGTTTGACTAATATTTTACCTATACAAGACAATGGAAGAAAAATTCAAAAATATGGGAGACTATGACCACCACCAGCCGACAATTACTGTTGGCAAAGGCATAAAAATTAACGATCACCAACCACCAAGCTTCATACATCACGATCTTCTGTCAAAAATCTCTCGAAGGTCTAATAAGATAAAATCTTCAACGACGCGTACGTAACGCTGCTGGAGTGAATTGGATGATGGTTAGGACATTTTAGAATCAAGGTTTCTCTATTTAATACTTTATTATTCTTCTCCAAAACTATTTTTTGGTTCGGGGTTTACTTTGGAGGCTAAGAACTGAGTTTGAATCACTCTTACCTTATGTTTAGTTCAATGATTTATTTAGTCAATTTATATATATTGTTTAGTTTAATTATGCATGACTAATCCCCTCAGGGCTAGATTTGAGGAGGAAGATCTATAGGTGTATGTTAGGATTTTCTTGCAGGAAATAGGTATGACCTAGAGCCTTAAATCACTCTTTAGGGTTGTTCTTCAACTCTCTTGAACCCGACAAGTTAGGGGAAATGAAGAGCAATTCTAACTGGAGAGAAATCGATTTCCTGGATAAGGGATTGATTTCTCAGTCCACTTAGTGACTTCAAGATCCGGGATTTGTTTTTGTCTTCATAAAAGGATAGGCAAACCTTAGGTCAGCACCAAGAGTTTGAGCTTAGACCTTGATGAGTTGAATATTCTAATTTGTTCCATACGGAGAGATCAAAAAAGAACTCTAAACCCCCCAAATTTGATCCAAAACGAGAATTTGAAGAAAAAATAAAAAACATAATTTGCTACTATAAGGCTGAATCCGAAGGTCTAGTTTAGCTTAATATTCGAATTTCAACACCTAGTTTAACGTAGATTTTTAACAAAACAAAACCTATTTTCTCTTAGATTTTAGTTTACCCAAGAATAACGCACCTCCCCATGGATTGACACCCTACTTGCCATTTACTATATTAATTTGTGAAGTAGGATTTTGATTAGTTATCTTGGACACCATAGGTTACTGAGGCATACAACCCTTTTCTCGTTCCCTAGTCCAGAGTACCTAGGGGGGAGTTATACGCCAGGTACGACGTAGAGATGTATGGTGGGATTCTGCGAAATATTTTTTGCTCTCAGTGCAGGATAGAGAGGCACCAGCAAGAGGAGTTAGAGCATTCTTGCTTTTTTAGGAATTGGGAGTCCAGCTCGTGCAAAGTTAAGCGGGAGGTGCTCCACTAGTTAAAGTCTACAACTACTGTTATGTTATTTATATTTTCAATTCAGTAAGTATAGTTATGTATTTTTTTTCATAGAGTACTTATGTATTTTCAATCCAGTTTTGGATTGATGTATTTTTATTTCAGCACATGTAGTGTCGTACCTGTCCGGTACATGAATTTTTTTTACTATTAATGAATCTCAGGTTTCAGTCATTCTTGCTTAATTCACTTGTATGTTTACTATTTTACCGTTTTACTTCATGTTGGCAATATTATTCAACAAAAAAATTGAGGGAAATGTTTAATTCAAGTTTGGGGGTAACATAGGTAATATGCCAGTCACTTTATTTTAATTTTTCATTTTTATATTCTTTTAAAAAAAATGCTCAAAAATGTTAGTTTTAGTAAATTAAGCGAAGTTGATGAAGTAAACAACTTTGAAAGTTTAAGTAAATAGACAAAAATAAAGAGTATATTAGAATTTGAAATACTTAGCATAATTATGGAATAATACGCCGAAATAAAAGTAAAATTAAACTAAGTATACTATTTGGCTATTAAAGATGTTCCCACTAAAAATAGAAAGAGTTTTCAAAAAATAAACTACACATCGCACAGTATATTTTGCCTAATTTTTTTAATAAACATCAAACCTTAGCCATTTTAAAGAGAAATATGGTTACATCACTACCTGCAAATCATGCAAAGTATTGGTAAAACACTAAAATTGTACAAATGAAGCTACAAAAATAAAGAAAAAAAAATCTCAAAAAGTATAAAAAGAAAAAAATAATGGTATGAACTCGAAGTCTAGGTCATGAAGGGACTCCAAATCCTGGCACCCATTGACCAATCGATACGGGGAATCACTATAAATTAAAATGATAGAAAAGTATGAGCGCTCTAATCCTAAGCAGGCTAGCAATCAGTTAAATGTGATATATGAGCTCTATTAAACTCTGCTAGAATAGGCTAAGCAGTTGTCTATTAAACGATAAAGGTAATGATACATCTGTGAAAACACACACTTGAAATCCCTCTATTTTTCTAAGAATCTTTTTAATAGTCATCATAGTATAACTCAGTTTTATTAAGGCTTACCCCAATTATTATATAATTTTATCTAAGTTAACAAGTGAGCTTAAAGTGTTCTCTAGAAGGCTATCTGTAATAAGAGAGTCCAAACACATGGAATAACTATAAATGGTTTGCATAGGTTCCTACCCTAGACTAGGCCATCTCAGTCTATATTTATTATTACAATCCAACTCAAAAACCTATCTATACTACTAAAGGAAAAGCAATGGAATGAGAACACATCTCGACCGTCGATCAGATTCCCCCACACAAGTTTAAGAGTATTAAAGGTGATATTTATAACCTCAAAATGAGGATTTAATGTTGGCCATCGGATATATTCGGCCAAAATCATTGAAAAATAATATTTTCCGCCTGCCTAATGCACCCCTTGTCGAATACAAACTTCTTGTCTAAAATAGCTTTACAAAATTGTTATTTTTGAATTGTTAGAGGGTACTATAGTTTTCTTGTTATTACCCCTGTAAAAAAGCCCTTAAAACTAACTCCTGAGGGGTATTATGGTATTTTAGACATGGGAAAGGTTTGAGGACTCTTCTCTCTCTCTCTATCCGTACTTCTTCTCCATCCACCTGAACCTTGAGAACTCCTCTCTTTCTCTTTTACCATACTTCTTCTCAACTCTGACAACCTCTCTATCTCTCACCATACTACTTCTCAATCCTCCAGAACCTTGAGAACTCCTCTCTCTCATTCACCATACTTCTTCTCAACTCCGACAACTACTTCAATTTGGGGTTTCAAATTCTAGTCCTCTTGAACCCTAAATTACTCTTGAAATTGCAAGTTAAAATGTGATGAATCTTGGCCAAGACCTTGTATCAGGTACTTTACATCTTAATCCCACTCTTCAGCAAGGGATATGATGAACAAGACGGCCATCTAGATCCAAGGAAGGCTGAAAACTAAAGAAGGGTCGCCACTATTTCAAACAGGTAAAACTTATTCAATAATTGTACCATTTGATGATTATGTTTAAGTATATATGGTGCTATATTTGTGAGTTTTGAGATTGAAATTTCGTGAGCTAAAAGTTAAGCTATTAGAGGTCTCAGGGACTGTTGTATATTTTTTAAGAAGATATTGGTGATAGTGAGTTCATTTTCTGTAGAAAGGGATGATTAGTTAATTTTCGTGTAGATGGATGTTTATTTGTGCATATACATATCATTAATCTTGTACAAAGGGATCAATATTACTGTCAGTCATGTTTGAACCAAGTAGAAATTCTCAGAGCATATCAATCAATAGTATTGTAGATTGGACACATAATACGTTTATTATTTGCGATCAATTTAATGAAAGAAGACAAACTTGAAGGATTCACATAATAAACTGAGGAAAACTCAAATCGTCAATATCAGTAAGCTTTCAAAAGCTATAAACTTCTAAAATCCTACTTAATCAAGCATTGCAAAGAAAAAACCGGAGAGATATACCAGAGGTTTTAGAGGTGTGATCGCCCATAGCGGTACAAACGAATGATTTATCTTCAAATGATACCGGTGGTCATTCGAGTATGGCGCAAGCGGTTACCTAGAACTACAATCAAGCACATACCTGGATTTTGGCTACCTAAAAGATTCTATAAAATGCTCAAAACTCTTCTTTTAGTTTGGAAGTTTAGGGGTTACTGCTTCAGGTGGATACCTTAAAAGGTAAACTGGAGAAATGCTAGAATTTTATACGAGGACTACTTATTATGGCGGGTAAACGACCGGAAATATCAAAGCTGGCAACCGAACCAGCCTAACGATTTCTATAGAAGAAAACTACCATTCAGTAAACTCCCTTAGTCCTTATTTATATCCGGGCTATATAAGTCTATTATATGATCATTTTGAAGAAAAACCACTTTGAGTTTACTTATTAACCGGCTCCAAATATCCCCTTTCCTTTATACTTAATAGCCTGAAAACTGTAAGAAAAAATACAAATAAATCCTACTACGACAGTATGTATTTGGCTACCTCAAAGATTCTATAAAATGCTCGAAAATTTTCTTTTAGTTTGGATGTTTAGGAGCTGCTGCTTCAGGTGGATACTCTAAAAGGTAAACTGGAGAAATGCTCAACTTTTATACGCGGACTGCTTATTATGGTGGGTAAGCGACCGAGAATTTCAAATCTGGCAGTCGAGCCTGCCTAACAATTTCTATAGAAGAAAACTACCAGTCAGCAAGCTCCCTTAGCCCTTATTTATATCCGGGCTATATAAGTCTATTATATGGTCATTTTGAAGAAAAAACACTTTGAGCTTACTTATTAACCGGCTCCAAATACCCCCTTTCCTTTACACTTAATGGCCTAAAAACTGCAAGAAAAATACATATACATCCCATTACAACGTTATGTACACTACGTGAAAAATGGCTATCAATGACGAATATAACTGTCGTTATTGCCTGATTAACGACTTATATTCTGTCGCTAACAACTATCGCTAAAAATGGTGTCGTTATTGTCACCGACAGTTATAAATGTCGTGCTTTTACAACATATAAATATGTCATTCTTTATAAAAATATGACGCTTATAAATGTTGCGCTTTCTGTCATTTCAAGGAAGCACAAGTCGTTTAATTTAAACATAAATGACAACTATATATGTCGTGCTTTTAAAAATAATACAATAGTAATAAGTGTCATTATCTACAAAATGACTATTTCACTATAAATTTCTCAACATATACATTTGTTGCTAAACTTTAAAATTCTAATTTGTTTTATTAAACAAAAATTAGCAAAAAAATTATTGCCCTGGACTGGATGGATTTGAACCATCTCCCTCTCAAAGATTTTGATCACTCTATCTATTTTGAGTTTTTAGTCCATTAAACATTAACAAAATATTCAACAAGTTATACTCGAAAATTAAACATTATTTACCTCTCATGATTGAAACCACTAGAAATTAAACCATAAGGTACTGATGGAAAGCATTAATTTTAGTGTCCACATGTTGAAGCGAAGCTCTGAACTACTTATGGCTCAAATCGTATTAAAAGATCTGTATAAGGACAAAAACTATAGAAAGTGGGACTCAAAATAGTATGGCAAAAATGTTAGATTCGAACAGTTAAACACAAAGAAGACAAGTTCTCATTCATAGGAAGCCTGGTATCTATAAACTTAAATCACCAATTCCAATGGTCTACTAACATAAAATGCTTCCCCCATAACCCATAAGAAACAAAAATCAATGTCCAAAACAAATAATTGAGTAGAATATTGAAATATCTTAAAGGGATAGTTAAATAAAGCTGACCTCCAGACCAACCATCTTACAAGAGAATTTCTTCACATGCCCTAACCTAGCAATATCCAATCTTATATGAGAATCCAATGTGAATTCTAATTGCAGAACCAATTGGGTATGGATACCAATCATTGCTCCAGAGGTTGTTTACTTATACATATCCACTACGAGCAACTCCCAAAATATCCCCCCACCCCCCTTCTTCATCAAAGCTAAACTCATTAATAGTGGCAGTATGATCAACAAACTCCATAACCTGAAAATAAAGACATGAATCAGCTTGAAATTTACTTCTACAAAATATAATATTAAAAAGCTGCAAAAGCATAATATTGATGGACCTCTATGGTATCAAACTTATGGAAAAAAAAACTAATTGCTGTCAGACTTAAGACAATATTAATGAGTAAAGTAAAATTCCTAAGTTATCAAAGTATTAAGTACCTAAAGCTTAGGAAAATCCTAAAGTAAAGCATGGTGAGTGCAAAATAAACCTGATAAACTCTCTAGGTTGCATGATAATGCTTTCGCTCATGCAATAATAATGTGTCCATATACAGTATAGGAAATAAAACTATTAAGAATCACTTAAAGATATAGTAAAGCTATTGAAGAATCTTGTTTGGTTTATTGTTAACTAGGTGAAGGTCCACATAAATAGAAGTGGCCATGGAAGTACATTTTTTTGTTTGTAACATCGGCTTATGTTTAGTTATTCCTTTCCTTGTGTGCAATATTCTTACATTTTAAATTCTCTGTTCCAGAAGCCCCTTCTCATAGATCTGACTATCATAATTATGGAAAGGATGCTTACTAGAATTAACATAGTTACAACCATAATATATATGTTGACATAATAAAATGTTGCAGTTAGTAAGTGTTCTCTAATAAACTGAACAAAGTAAATGTAGTTTATCAACTATTCATCACAAATTCAAACTATGCTAGATACTCAAACATTTAGGATAAGCTTAAAATACACGTTACTTAACGAAGCAATAAAGAGCTTGTCTTCAATTTGAAAATTATAAATCCATCCATAAGATATGCCACTCACAAAGATTAGTAATGATATTAAAAGCTTGTAAAGAATACTTACATGGCATAAAAAACGTAAGATGGAAGAGAAACTAGTCTCCTAAGATTTCAAGTACCTACTTTCATTGAAATTACATATGTGCTTGAATTCATCCTTGAAATCGAGCAATGAATTATTTTCACCGCTGATAATAAGATTAACAAGTCGGCAATACCAGAAAGCTCCCATTTCAATAGCCCAGAAAGGATAAGTTGCGTTAACAGAAAGGACACGTAACTTTTAATTAGATTAGAAAACAAAAATACAAACAAATTTGAGTTAGTAACTACAGAGTTTTAAATGCTAAAAAAATGCACCTAAACTACCCCCTAAGCTACAAAAGCCACTCCTAAAGACAATAAGTTGATTCAATTTGATTCCGGTGATGAAAGGATTTCACGTAGAAAAGAGGTAAAGATTGATTGTAAAGGGAATTGTTTGTGGAGTGGCTATTGTTGAGGCATTTCCCATCAGACTCGGATAAAATATGTTTAGGTGCTAAAAAAGGAAAAGAAAAAAATTTACTTAAGAAGAAACATAAACAAACCTGCATTGATCTCGTTCATTGCTCTTTTCGCATGGACGTCTGGCTCGATATCAACGATGAGAGTTTGGGCTATCTCGTATCTATATACAGACATATCCTTTAACAGTTAGAATCTGCTATATATAACAACACTAAACTAGTAAAAAACTTATCAAAGTACGTCACTTCGTATAAGGGATTACCTTTTTGAGCTCACTTTCTACAGATCTTCCGATATCATTCTTTTGCTTGAATGTCGAATCCAAGTCCAATTTTGACACTTGCCCTGATAACTAAAAGCAATAGGGCAGTTACAAGATATACACGATGAGTCTCAGTGAGCTAGTTATACATAACTTTTAGTTGAAGACCGCTACTCAGTTTTTAGATTATGTAACTTCTGAAGCCTTTGGCATTTTATAGATGATAAAGAAGAGCAATATAAAATCCGTATAAAGAGGATATCAGAAAATTATGGAACATATTCAAGTAATTTAGAAAGCATGTATCAGACAAACATCTTACATAGTGGGTTTTTTTTTACAGAAACATCATTACATACTATTTTCTTATATGCAGAATACCCAGCAAGCTACAAGAACATGCAAACAAGCCTACACATATGGATGGATACACATCTTATAAGTGTAGATAGATAAGTTGTGTTAACATTCAAAACAAATTAATGTTAGGTTTTATATTTCCAAAACTATATGTAGTTTCTTTAGTCCCACATTGCTTGGAAGAGTAGTTTGTAACCTTTATATAGCCTAGGTCCCTTATTCTTTATGTTGAGCGTGGGCGAGGGCGGGCCAAAAAAATGGGTTTAAAACTTTGTTTGGCTCATGGGCTTGGGCCTCGGACTTGGGCCTCTATGAAAGAATTGATTTTGTCAAAACCAATTCTATTCGACTTGGACCAAATTTGAACTGAGTCTATTTCGACCTGGAGTTCCTAGGAGACCAAATTCGAACCGAGCCTATTCGAACTGAACTTTTTCATTTTTGAATTCCTCAAATGTAATTATTTCGTATTTAAGTCTTAAACGTTTCACTTCCATTTCAAACGTTATTTTATGACGTATCCCACCATTAACTCTTGTTACCATTTCAAACTTGCTCTATATAAAGAGAAACTGTGCCTCAGCTTTATCCATCCATCGAATACACAGTTCTTCTCTTTGATATAATCATGAGTCTAGAATCCAAGTAAAATAGTTAAAAGTAGAAATCATTCGAAGGTCCTTCTTCCTTGCAAGAGAAGTTCTTACTCTGTTATTTTATCCTGGAGGCGACGCAGTAATCAACTATTTGCAAAGGGCAGTGTAGTAGAATGTCTTAAAGATAGAGACCTAGTCCCCGACTCAGCATCTCCTGATCATTACTTCGGTATCTACAAAATATCTTGTTACTGCTGCCGGTTTATTTTTATTAATCTCTGCCTTCGATAATTACTGTAGGTAACATAACATAATTTTTCCTAACAATTTTTAGACATTTAAAGTTTCTGTTATGGATGGAGATAGTGATGCTTGATCTGTCTTCACTGATAATAACAAACCTTTCAAATTTGAAGGTCCAAACATCCGTCGGTGGAAACAGAAAATGTTTTTTTTTATTTAACCACTAAGAAAGTAGCTGAGTCATGTGTCACTATTAAGCTTAAGGAAATCAAACCCGTATCCCCTAAATCTGTATTGGCCCCAGAGAAATGGACTGTAGATGATTTTCTTTGTAAGAATTTTATCCTGAATGGACTTAGCGATGACCTGTATGATTTCTACCCTGTGTTGAAATCCACTAAGGAAATTAGGGATGCTCTCCAGAAATAGTATGATATGGAGGAGGCTGGGTCAAAAAGGTACGCTGTTAGCCGCTACTTAAATTTTAAGATGCATGACGATAAGTCAGTCATAACCCAGTCTCACGAACTCCAAAAGATAGCTCATGAGATTATTTATGAGGATATCAAATTAGATGAGCAATTTCATGTTGCTGCCCTCATAGACAAGTTACCTTATCGTGCGCCTTCCATGTTGCTGCATCGAGGAAGAAGCTAGAAAACAAGACATTAATTAAGAAGTTTTTTTGTGTCTAATCACAACAAGAACAAGATTACCAATGCTTCTCTGAAGCCGGTGAAAAAGGGTATGAAAAACCAGTCCCACAAGCCAAAGAATAACCCTAGCTCGAACAACTTTGTACCTACCTCAAAAGCAAACAAATAGGAATCTGTCTAATTTATTTGTTATAACTGCAGTCGACCAAGACACATGGCTTAGGACTACTGTAATAATCCAAAACCTGCAAAGGTCCATTTTGACCGAGCATGTCTAAAGAACCTCTGGGTGCTATGATATATGAGGTTGATATTGTCAGTGGCTCAGAAAGATGGTGGATGGACTCTGGTACTACCTGCCACCTCTGTTTTGATAGAGAGTTGTATAAAGCTTATGTTGAAGCTAAGGGCAAGAACGTGTTGCTGGGGGATACCCACACCACAAAGGTTGCTGGAACTAGAAATATTGAACTGAAGTTAACTTTTGAGAAGACTCTCATTCTGAAGGATATGCTCCATACCCCTCAAATGAGGAAGAATCTTGTATATGCTTTTCTCCTGAATAAGGTTGGGTTTACGCAGAATATTGGAGGTGATGTTTATACGATCACCGAGAATGGGGAATTTGTAGGTAAAGGCTATGCGTGTAATTTTATGTTTAAACTTAATATTAATATGATTAATAAAGAATCTTCTTCTTACTCTGTGCATACTTTTAATGTTTGGCATAGTAGGCTTTGTTATGTTAACAAAAAGCTCATTAAGAGTATGTGTAACCTGAGTTTGATTCCAAAATTCCCTTTGGACTATTTTGAGAAATGTGAATATTGCTCTCAAGCAAAGATTACTAAAACCCCTCACAAATCTGTGCAAAGAGAATCTGAAACTTTGGACCTTATACACTCTGACATTTGTGAATTAAAAGAGATCTTAACAAGGAACGGGAAACGTTATTTTATAACTTTTATTGATGACCATTCTAATTACACTTATGTATATCTTATAACACACATGAGCGAAGCTCTGAACATGTTTAAGATTTTCCTTGCTAAAATTAAGACTTAATTTGGAAAGAAAATAAAATGTTTTCAGAGTGATAGAGGAACTGAATATGACTCAGGGGCATTCCACGAGTTGTATTAGTCCACAAGTATTACTCACGAGACCACAACTCCTTATTCACTTGAGATGAACGGTAAGGTCGAACGTAAGAACCATACTTATACAGAACTAGTAGTTGTTATAATGCTACGTTCAGGAGCTGCTTCCAACTGGTGGGGAGAGATATTGTTAACTGTTTATTATGTGCGAAATAAAGTTCCTAACTCAAAGACTTTGACCACACCTTTGGAATTATGGAATGGTAGAAAGACGAATGTCTCATACTTTAGAGTTTGGGGATGTTTAGCATATGTCAGGATACCTGATCCTAAAAGGTTAAAACTTGTTAGTCGTGCTTATAAATATGCTTTCATTGGCTATGCAATTAACAGTAAAGCGTATAGATTTTTTGATTTGCAAACCAAAACTATTATTTAATCTATTAACGCTAACTTTTATGAAGACAAGTTTCCTTTCATACCTAGAGATAGTGGGGGTTCCTCATCTAGTTCTGTTGCACCTAGAATAGGAGAACCATGAAATTTGGAAACTATAGACATTATTACAAATATTATAAGGAGTAAGAGAGCTTGAGTGGAGAAGGAATATGGTCCTGATTTTGAAGTATATACTCTAGAGGGAGATCCGTCTTCCCTTAAAGAGGCTCTTACCTCCCCTGATTCGGATGTTTGGCATGATGCTATCAACAGTGAGATGGACTCCCTGGAGTCCAATGGAACTTGGGTTCTTTCTGATTTACCTCCCAGCTGTAAGGCAATTGGTTGTAAATGGATCCTTAAAAAGAAATTGAGATATGATGGGCCAGTTAAGAAATATAAAGCTAGGCTTGTAGCTAAAGGATTTAGACAGAGAGAGAACATTGATTTATTTGACAATTATTCTCCTATTACTAGAATTACTTCGATTAGAGTATTACTTGCTACTGCTGCTATACATAACTTAGTAGATCACGAAATGGATGTTAAAACTACTTTTTTGAATGGTGATTTAGATTAAGAGATTTAAATGGACCAATCTGAGGGATTAATCGTGCCTGATCAGGAACATAAAGTCTGCAAATTAGTGAAGTCTTTATATGGTCTTTAACAGGCACCAAAGTAGTGGCATGAGAAATTTGATGACTTAGTCATCTCACATGGTATTAAAATTAATGAAATTGACAAATACATTTATTACAAGGCTGTAGATAATATTTGCACTATTATATGCTTATATGTGGATGACTTGCTGATTATTAGATCTAATATCTCTGTTGTTAATGATGTCAAGGTTTTACTAAGTCAAAATTTTAACATGAAAGATTTGGGGGAGGCTAGTGTAATTCTGGTAATTAAGATTACGAGGACTGAAAGTGGTATAACTTTAGATCAATCTCATTACATTGAGAAGATCTTGAAAATGTATAACTACTATGATTGTAAACCTGTGTACACCCCATACGACCCTAGTCAGAAGCTATTCTGGAATACTGGTGACAGTATTAGATAAACTGAGTATGCTAGTATCATTGACAATCTTCTGTATGCTACTAATTATACTAGGCCAGACATTGCTTACATAGTGGGGATGTTATGTAGATTTACTTGTTATTCTGGTATGGAGCATTAGTATGATATAGAAAGGATCATGCGGTATATGAAAAAACCCATGAGCCTATGAATACACTATGAGCGATTCTTCGCAGTCCAAGAAGGATTTACCGATGCTGATTAGAATACCCTATCTGAAGACTGCAAGGCTACCAACGGTTATATTTTAACATTGTTGGTGGGGAACTTTCTTGGAGATCCAAGAAACAAACTATTTTAGCCCAATCTACGATGGAGTCAGAACTGATAGCACTAGCTGCTGCTAGTGAGGAGGCAGATTGGTTAAAAAACCTTATGTCAGATATTCCTTTATGGGATCAGCCGTTGCCAGCCATACTTATCCACTACAATAGTACTGCAGCTATTGCAAAAGAACAGAATCGTTAATACAATGACAAGAAACGAAAAATACGTCGTAAGCACAACACAGTAAAAGAGAAACTCACTTCTAGGGCTGTCAGAGTAGATTTTATTCGATCAGAAGTGAACCTGGCTGATCCTTTGACGAAAGGGTTAGCTCTGGAGAAGGGGTAGAACACCTCGAAAAGGATGGGGCTAAAACCCGTATAGTTAGAATATCAGTGATGGTAACCTAACCTATAGGCTAGAGATCCCAAGAAATAGGTTTAAAGGAAAAAACAAGTCATATGATAATTAAGAAGAATCGTGCATTTTTTTTAAGAAGGGGTAATTAGTCCTAGTCCATCCCTATAAGGGCATGACATCCTGTAGCGATTTAAGGTTGAGTTATTCTATAACTCTAAATGAGGGCTATACTCTATGTAGAGTGGGGTACCTAGCTATAGGAGTACTCTTGATAGACTCACCTCGATGATTGTGGAAGTGAGGTCGCTTTCTATGGGAACTTGGGCAAGTTCTCTAGACCCTACATTACAACTGGGATACGAGCGTATGGCCGTATAGTGTTCACATTATTATTTTTCATAACTTTGTACTATAAAAGTTGCGTGTGGTGTACCTTCGTTGTACCCTCCAGAATTATAGTTCAAGATGAATGTCACTCTAATCTCTAGTACTTCAAAAGTATATTCACTATGTAAAGGTTTAAGTAGAAAGACACCTCTACTTACGCGCTGCTTTAGATTTTCTACTAGGATATGTTTTCTCGATATAGTAGGATATTATTGGGTTTTATATCTCTAAAACACTATATCGTTTCTTTAGTCCCACATTGCTTGGAAGAGTAGTTTGTTTCCTTGATATAACTTAGGTCCTTTATTCTCTATATTAAGAGGGGGCGGGCCGAAAAAATTGGTTTAAAACTTTGTTTGGCTCGTGGTTTAGGGCCTCGGACTTGGGCCTCTATGAAATAATTGATTTTGTCAAAACCAATTCTATTCGGCCAAGACCAAATTCGAACTGAGTCTATTTCGACCTGGAGTTCCCATGAGGCCAAATTCGAACTGAGTCTATTTCGACCTGGAATTCCCAGGAGACCAAATTCGAACTGAGTCTATTTCGACCTGGAGTCCCATGAGACCAAATTCGAACTGAGCCTATTCGAACTGAACTTTTTCGTTTTGAATTTCTCAAACGTAACTATTTCGTATTTAAGCCTTAAATGTTTTACTTTCGTTTTGAACATTTTTTTAATGATGTGTCCCACCATTAACTTTTGTTACCGTTTCGAACTTGTTCTATATAAAGAGAAACTGTGATTCAATTTTATCCATCCATCAAATACACAGTTCCTATCATCGATATAATCATGAGTCCAGAATCCAAATAAAATAGTTGAAAGTACAAATCATTTGAAGGTCCTTCTTTCGTAAAAGAAAAGTTTTTACTCTGCTATTTTATCCTTGAGGCGATGCAGTAATCAACTGCTTATAAAGGGCAGTGCGACGAAATGTCTTAAAGATAGAGACCTAGTCCTCAACTCAATATCTCCTGATCATCACTTCGATACCTACAGATCATCTTGTTATTATTGCAGGTTTATTTTTATTAATCTCTGCCCTCGATAATTGCTGCAGAGGTAACATAGCATAATTTTTCCCTGCAATTAATACCTAAGTTAACCTCGATCACAAAATCAATTTGAGCATCATTCTAACATTAATCTTTGAAAAATTAAGCGACTCCATAACCGACAACAACACAGAAAACTGATCTGAGACGATATTGGGTGGGTTTTATATACCATTTGGTTAAAGAACTTCCATCGACATCGACCCTTTTTGGTGTTTTCAGCAGGTTGGTCTTCAAAGATATTTCCGTTGGGGTGTAATAGAAAGATATAGTACTTTCGATATTGATGGGTCATAAAGAAATTATATATATAGGTAATCGTGGAGAAAGAGGGATTTTTTGGGTGAACTAGAGAAGATTGCATGTAATATCTACAAAGTCATTTTCAATTCTAATAGAGAGAAAGATAGAGATAGAAGGCAGGATTTAGGTAGAAAGGGATAAAAAGAAGGAAGTTGGGAAAGAGAATAAACAAGTGACTTTGAAAAAAGTCATCTCAAAAGACAACTACAATAACAATAGATTAAACTGTCGTAAACTAATTTAACATCAACTGATATATGTGTTGTAATTTAAAAACTATTTTTTTATGAAGTACGACACATATATTGATTCTCAACATTTATATCTATCGAGAATTTCATTGGCTTAATGAAATTTATAATAGTAGTTAATTGTTGCGCTCAAACGTTGTTTATCACCAATTTTCACGTAATGGTAAATATGACATATACTTGCATATATATTTGTTTTAAATGTGGAACCTCCCATTCCCTTTCTATCAGCTCCTAGCGCTCTCTTTTATAAAAGACGTACCCCTCTACACGTACAACCTTATTAGACAAGCACCTGTAGAAATAGGACAAATAATTATTTCACTCACAAATCCCATAAAATTCATACCAAAATTATATGTCTGATTTACGCAAGAATATATACAATTACAATGTAAACAATGATAAGCCTATGGTAACTATAATGAAAAAGCAAAAACATTCCAGTATAACTGTGGAATATAAATTTGTACTTCACCGCGATGCAAGTGACCAGAAGTTAATTAGAAATGAGGGTGTGAGACAGTAATCCAGCTAAAGAAAGCAAGTATTGTTTCTCCTAAAATTACAAATTAAAATGTGGTAAATCTCTCTCTTCTTTAGGGTTTTAATTAATTCTGACTTATTGGGGATCGATTACCTTGCAATTTACCTTTGATTGCTCTACTAAAATATCAGATAATTATGGCTCATATTTGTTCTTATCTCATTCTGATATTTAATTGATAGATTTGAGCCTCCTACATAGGTCTCACAGTTACAAAGTGGTAATTGCACTCATTCTCGGCCAATGAATAGAGCGCATAGTTCATAATTCCGGTGGCATTCTTTATATATTAATCCTAACCCATTGTCGACATCCTAAGTTGGTTTTGCTGGGTGTGAACTCAAACTATGAAGAATGGAATTGCCGAAGAACAGAAATAGTCAAAGTCGTTTAAACAAAAATGGAAGTTGTTCGAACGAGCTTCAAAGTCGTTCGAACGAGATTATCTGTTTTTACGTTTTGGAACTTGGTTCGAAGAAGTCGTTCGAACGAGCTTAGATGTCGTTCGAACGAGTTGTTATTTTCTAGGGCTGAAGACTAATTATGGTTATTTTCTAGGACTGGACTCCAAGCTCGTTCGAGCGAGCTATGCGTAGATTTACCTTGGATGCTATTTGGGGACGTTGATTTTGCCTCAAGATCCGTTCAACTTGTATTTAGTTCCCTAATATATAAAGGGGACTTAGTTTATTTGTTTAGGCTATCTTTTCTCTGTGAGTTTAATTCTAGAGACCTAGAATTTGAGAGACTCCATTAAAGCTTGAGAACCTTGGAAAGATCATTATAACCTATTTGATCATCATAGTTGCAGGGACCTATCCCTCGATCTCACCTAAAATTGAGTTATTACCAGTTTAAATTAGCTCCATCTCAGACTCACGCATTTTCGATATAACTTATCCAGTCAACATTTTCACCTACTCCACGAACTGGTGAAGAACGTGGGTCGAACTTCAAACCAAAAATCTTATACCAGTCAAAGACACCTATCTCTTACGAACTCAACAGTTACTCAGTCAACCACCACTAACAATATTGTTCAGAGAACGTGTTCCAGTACGATGAAGAGCTACGGAGAAGGCCTATTTAAGGAAGAAGTTCTAGAAGAGACAGGGACCGGAAAATTATGAGGGAAATCACCAAGAAAACTTCGTGTTCTAGATTCTTAGAAATATTTAAACTTCTTAGTTATAAGGTGCAAACATTTCTAAATCTAGAGATCACTTGTAATAAGATATCCGCCTAAAATAATAAAGATACTTTTACAAAAAAACCTCTACTTGAGGTCGTGGTTTTTAACCTATTCAAAGGTTTTCCAGCTAAAATCACATGTGTCATTTCTTACTTTCTATTAGAATATTGTCACAGGTTTATTGGTGTGATAGCAAATTCTAAGCCATTACGTGATTACGGAATTTGGCCATTACATTTGGCGTCATCTGTGGGAAAGATTGTATTTCCACAATATCCTAAGGAATTCTTTCACTATAATTTTCAATCATGGTTACTTCCAGATGACCGGCTACAGGCTTCCAGCTCGATATTTCAGTGGAGCCGGAGCAACTTACAAATCTACGGGCAAATCTCAATGCCAAAACAGAGAAACGCGCCAAGCTCGAACTTCAGTTAACTAAGGATCTGGAGCTCTGCGAGAAAAAGCTCGACACAGAACGACAGGCTCGTTTGACAGTGCTCAAATGATATGAAGACTAGACGACAATATTACAGACTGCCCTAGAGGCTCTACAAAATACTCAGCAGGCTCCTCCAATAAGAGGTCACGATTAGTTGCTAGAGACCTCCCATGTTTCTGCAAGGAAAAGATTAGGACCTCGAGGAGTCACCAGTAAAGCTATTTCCAGGAATATTCAACACGAACCACAACCCTCCATTCATTTGGGTGGTGATTTTCAGTCCAAAGCCAGCCGAGGTCACTGAATTTCTGTCCGTCAAGAAGAAGAACATCGACCTCAATATCAAGTTCCAGCACGAGATCGTTTAAGTGAAGGTACTGGTACTCATCATCCATAACCTGCTCATCCAGCGATTCAACCAATACGTCATTACGTCACGAAAGAGCATATGGACCAACGTATTAAGGAGTTGATTGAAGCAAAAGTTCTGGGTACTGCTGGCGACATCACAAAATTATAAGGAAGTCTGATTACCAAAGACCTATTCGATATAGAGATACCGAAAAGTTTCCATACTCCAAAATTTCGTAAATACAAAGGTACCGACCTGAAGGAGCATATTCAACAGTATCGTGATTCATTGGGGTTGTATTTCAATCTTAACCACATCCTCTACCGTTTGTTCGCCACAAGTATGAAGGAGGAACCACTCTGATGGTTCCACTCTCTTCCTGAGGAATCCATATATACATTCGACCAGCTGCAGAAATACTTCATCAAGACATATGCTCACAACAAGGATAAAGATGAGAATTTGTATTCTCTTATCCGTCTCAAACAGTCACACGGAGAGAAGCTTGAGGCTTTTGTAAAGAAATTTTTAGAACTCGCACGTAAAGCGGATAACCTAGATCAGAAAATAGCTGCTACTATTTTCACCAACGCACTCCAGCTCGACTACAAGGCCAAAAAGCACCTCTTCCTCAACAATCCTGCAACCAAGGAGGATATTATCACCAAGGTCAATAGTTACGTCAACCAGGAAAGGATGATGTCTGAGCGACATAAATATGCTAAATTTATCTTCACCACCAAAGGTCTATCTATAGATCAAAGCACTAAACCAAAAGAGGAACAGGAAGATCAGAAGCGCAGCAAGGGCAACACTGGCTACCCTCGGAAAGGCGGACCGCCAAACAAACCCATCCTCCCAAAGATGAATGTCTGAATCTCCATAATTTTTCCACTACTTTTGAAGGATAAGCTCTACCGCGTCTTTCAACCACTAGAACCAATCGATAAACAACCATATTGCCTGTATCATAAGGTAAACCATCATTCTACTGACAATTGCTATGCTTTACAGAGATTGCTCGAGTACATTTTTAAAGAGGGACGGATGTTCGAATATATTATCGACCTGGAATCATACAAAGATGTCAGCTATAAAAAGTAGCTTGAAGTTATTTAGGTTAATAATCAAGCTGAGGAGAAGCATCTTTACCATATGTACCATAACAACATGATCAAAATCAACCAGATCACCAATTCTAACAGATCCAAGCGCATGAGACTATTAAAATGTTGCGATCTCACACCTAAAGACAAAGAAGCTAAGCTTCTTCCTTAGTCGATCAATCGCCGGATTGAGATTTCCTTCGAAGATTACGATACTAGTCATGTCAAATTTCCACATCATGATGCATTAGTAATAATGCCCAAAATGAAGAAGTTTGTCATGCACACGATGATGATCGATACTGGTAGCGGTATTGAGATTCTATTTTAGAGCACTATCGACCAAATAGGATTGGCCGACCAAGTTATTCAGAGCGATACCGATATCAGTAGATTCAATGGTTCTAAAAATGAAAGAGTAGGCAAGATCAACTTTCCTATTACTGCAGGACCAGTCACCATCGACATCGTCTTCTATATTATCAACGCCAAATCTCATTATCTCGGGATTATGGGTCACTGCTGGATTCACAACATGGAAGTAATTGCTTCTACCTATCATCAGGCACTCCGATTCAAACACAACAATGGTATTTATGAGATCAGGGGAAGTCAAAAGCTATCTCGAGCTTGTGAAAATACCGTCTCTGTTATCCTAGATACTTCTGACAGATTTACTGCATAGCAATTATAAGATGCTGATAACCTCAGCGATCAACCTTCCACGGAGGAACCCAGGGAATATATCAACATTGATAGACCTAGCAGATGTACTTTAATTGGTACTAAGCTGGTTCAGTATGAAAAAGATGCTCTCATTCAGTTCTTGCAACTAAATCGAGACATTTTTGTGTGGTCTTTCAAAGAAATGCTTAGGGTCGATCCGGCCAAGGCATGTCACAATTTGGCCATCGACATCAACGCCACAGCAGCCAAACAAAAATAGAGATGACTATCACCTCGTCTTCGAGATAAAGTTAACACTAAGATCGAGAAATTGATCAAAGTGGGATTCATTCGAGATGCCAAATATCCAAATTGGATATCCAATATTGTCGTTGTCCCAAAAAAGATAGAAAAGTCTGAGTTTGCGTAGATTTTGCAGATCTGAACAAACATACTCCAAAGGGCAGTTTCCCTCTTCCCAACATTCATCATATCCTCCATTTTACAGTAGACCATGACCTGCTATCTATGATGGAAGCTGCTTTGGGATACAATCAAATTCAACTTTTGGAAGAAGATAAAAAAAGACAACTTTCATCACTGAAAGAGGTCTTTATTGCTACAAAATCATGCCCTTCGGACTTAAAAATGCGAGCGCCACATATCAATGGTTGATGACTACTATGTTCAAAGTACATCTAGAGAAAGTCATTGAAGTCTACATCGACGATCTCTTGTGTAAGAGCGTACAGTCAGCCAATCACATCTCAGATCCCAACACTATATTCAACATTCTTCGATCTTACAGGATGCGTCTCAACCCTGATAAGTTTTAATTCGGGGTACATTCTGGTCAATTTCTAGGCCACCTCATCAGCAAGAAGGGGATTGAGGATGATCCATATAAGATTTGGGCTCTCTTCAACATGCCTTCTCTAAAAACAACGAAAGACATTCAGAAACTTGCCGGCAAGATTGCCGCTATCAGCCGTTTCGTTTCTAAATCTTCAGACTGTTGTCGTTCGCTATTACTATTACTCCGTAGTTATACCAAACGAGGAAAAGTTCAGCCAAATATAGAGGTCACATGGACACCAGAATGCAAAGAAGCTTTTCAGGATCTCAAAACTTATTTGGGGAGGTCTCTCATAATGAGCACCCCAGTAGATAATGTGGAACTAATTATCAACCTAGCAGTCACAAATACTTCACTCAGCTCAGTTCTTATTCACCTTAAAGAGAAAATCGAGAAACCAGTTTGCTTCATCAATAAAACCCTCACTCCAGCAGAAATTAGGTAGTCTAAAATTAAGAAACTTCTTCTCACTCTTGTTTATACTTCACAGAAACTCTAACACTACTTCCAAGCTCATTCAGTCAAAGTCATGATGAACTACCCATTATGGGAAGTTTAATCAAAGAAATAAAAATCAAGGAGAGTGTGTGGTCTGTCAGTTTGGGAGAGCATGATATCAAGTTCGAACAACGTCATTCTAAGAAGGGTCAGGTCATTGCCGATTTTCTTGCAGATTTTCCAGTAAAAGATCCCGAGTGGGAGGAGCACGACCCTGACCTTACATAAGAAACTTCCAAAGATCCACCCCCTAAACCATTTGACGAACGAGCTGAATGGATTATAACAAAAGAGTGGAGACTTCTTACGGATGGATCAGCAGGACCCGCAGGTCAGGAATCGGAATCGTATTGATTACCCCTTCCAATGACAAAATTGAAAAATCAATCCGCTTAGATTTTGAGGCATCAAATAATGTTACTAAATACGAAGCTCTCATTCATGGACCCGACCTTGCTCTTGAGCTCGATATCCCTGAACTTTCAGTCTATACATTCCTTACTCATCATCCACCATTACTCTAAGCAATATAAGAAGAATGGAAAAATAATCGAATACGCAGCCCTTGTTACATATAGGATGAGCAAGTTCGTAAAAGCAACTCTTGATTAACTGCCTCGAGGTAAAAATAGACACATCGAACTCCATGCAAGCAAGGTGTTCTGGACATTCAAAAGATGGGCACTTGATTTTGTCAGCAAATTCTCTAATTCTCCAGGTAACCACTGTCACCTACTCAGTTTGGATACCCCTACCTAATTCGCATAGATAACAGGCCCCAATTTATTGGAGAAAATAATTAAAGCCTTCCTTAAGCAACACAATATCATCCACTTACCATCCTTTCCTTATTATCCTCAACTCAATGGTCAAGCCAAAATCACCAACAAAACCATCGTGGATGGACTCCAAAAATGCCTTCACTAACAAAAAATAGGGAATCGGGTTCGAGAACTACATCATGTCTTATGGGCATATCGTACCACTCCCTAACAGTCAATAGGATGCACCCCATTCCTCCTTGTATATGGCACAGAGGCCGTCATTCCTTCTGAATACCATCATCCAGTTCGAGATCACGACCTAACTGATGAGGAAAATAAGTATGTATTGGCTTATAACCTCAATATGATCGATGAAATCAGGGAACGCGCCATCGCTAACCTAGGTCGATATTATCATATGCTAGACAGATTATACAATAGACAGGCCAGAAACCGTACCTTCCAAATCAATGATCTCGTCCTCAGAGAGATTCCTCAACATTGCAAAGAGCCTCATGCTAGAAAATTAGCCGACAATTGGGAGGGTCCATTCATTATCACAGGTCTTTCAGGCCTAGAATCATATTATCTCATGATAGAAGAGGGAATCCCCATTTTAAATCCTTGGAACACTGGGCGACTGAAATGATACTATCGTTAAGCATCTCACTACTCCATTTCCATTTCTCAATTTTGTTTTTTTATGTTCCTAAAGTAAGATTTTTATCTCCATCCAATGTAAATATTGAAATGATCAATGAAATTTCCAAGTTTTCACAACGTCTTTCTACTTACGTAGATTTAACTACATTCTAAAGATTAAAGTATAGATAATACTAGCTTTTAATCGATCTTATATCAGATTAATCAAGGATAACACTTAGTTTGGCTGACTTTACTAAATCTTTGCGATTGAAACAAATGTAGAAACTTGTTTATATTAAATACTCTACCAAACATCAGATAGGGCAAAGGTAATACTAGTCTTCGTCTACTTTCACTTTTTTTGGACATTATACCAGTTAAATCAAGGATAATACTTGGTTTGGCTGACTCTACTAAATCTCGGCAATTAAAACAAATATAGAAACTTATTTTATATCAACGACTCTAACAGGCATAAGATAAGGCAAAGGTAATACTAGCCTTCATCTCTTTCTATATGTCTATAACATTACTACAGTTAAATCAAGATTCACTTGGTTTGACTGACTCAACCCATCTCTGCGATTATAACAAATATAAAAACTTGTTTTATATCAAAGACCCTACCAAACATAAGATAAGGCAAAGGTCATACTAGCTTTCATATATCACGCTATGTCTGCGACAGATACTATTTATTTTTATATTACATTCACAGCCACTACAATAGATTTTTTTCTGCTGTTGGGATGTCAGTTGTGCTTTCCCCTACAGCAGGAGGTCGATTAGACTTTAGTTTGTAAGTTACAGTAACCCTGCCCTTCTATATCAGATCGGCAGGTCGAGGGCCTAAATTTGTTTCCATGGAGGCCATACAGTTCCCTCGATCTATATCAACTCTAAAAATGCAACCCTTGTTCGACAGACTCTTGAACAAGGTATCTCGTTCTAACTCAAGTCTTTTTACTTCCTCTACAAAATAAGCAACGATCGACTTTAATTGGTCTAAGCATGATGCATGAGATACAACTATCTTTGAAAAATGAGAACTTACCTTCTCGAGGTGTGACTCCAACCTCACATACAATCTCTTCTGATGTGTCATTTCCCTTTCTGTCAGAGCATCAAAAGCTATGCTCTCTATCAATTTTTTGACGGCTTAAACTGATTCAGCCTGATTAATGGCCTCTAAGTCCAGCACCTGAGCACGAAGTCTCTCAATTTCTGCATTCAACTCTTCCCTGGCTGAAGTGTCCTTTAACAGGTCATCTTTCTTCTTTATTAGAATCTCCTTCACCCTTATTTACCCTTCCAAGACTTTTTCCCTGACAAGAACAACATCCAACTTATGTTGGCACTCCCTTAGGTTTGCATTCCCTTTCTGCACATACCCTTGAATTCAAGTTACGTTACCTTCTAGCTCCCTAATTCAACTTGACAGGCTAACTACGTCCCTTTGGACTAGAGGAACCTTAACATCATTTCTACTCCTCCTCGAGTACTTGCCACCCTCGGCGTTCCTAACACGTACGTTGGCTTGCGCCAATTTGGTCTTCAATCGTGCCACCCTCTTATTTAACTCATCACATTTCTGTTGCATCGTCCGAAACTCCATATCCTTGGCAGGTAGGGTTGTATGCAAGTGTTCGGTTGCAGCTTCCGATGCCGATAGATCCTCTCGAGCTACCTTCAGTTCATTATCTTTTTTAATTATTTTATTTTTTAGTCGCTCCTGCTCGCTTCTACGATTCTAAAAATTAGCTCGAAATTGTCCCTCCGATCTTTCTAGCTCCTGAATACAGTATTGAGCAATGTCAGCATGCCTACTCTTTACCATCAGGGTGTCAATCTAACTTTGAAGCTTCACTGCGTGTTCTTTTATCTCCGTAAGCTCTTTTAGCCCCTTATCAATTTCGGCATCCTTCTCTTCGATCTTGTGAGTGAGGTCGACAATAGTCTGGGTTTCCTCAACAAACTTGAAGTGCATCATTACATACTGGCCTTCTCTGTCCTCATTCGTATCCCTCACCCTATCTAACTCCTTTGTAAATTCTCGGTTGCATTGGAGTGCCTCATATTTGCGCGAGCGAGCTGAATCCAACATGACCTGCACAATATAGATACATTATATACAGTTCGATTCAGAACACCCCATCAACATACATATATATATATATATATATAACTATATCTCATTTCTAACAAGATATCTAATTTCTAACATCTACCGTGTGTAACTACTTCTAGACTTAAAGGTTGAAGTACGATCTCAGATGGATGCTCTATGACATATATTTTAAGGTCTAAGGTATATGTTTTCTATATGCTACTTTGTCTAAAACTTTGATTTTCCCTATGCACTATTTTAGTGTCATTTTTCTAAAACTGATAGCAAGTTTTTAGTCTGCCTCTACATTCTATGTTGTCTTATTTACTTCGTAGCTTTATGTCAATATAGCATACAAGTCAAAAGGCATGTTCTGATCTAACCTGCAGCTCCACTTGCGATGACAGCGAGGATGTAGAGATCTTTCTTTCCTGGCAAGCTCGGTCTCTAAATCTTTTATTCTGAGACTCATTTCTCTAAGTGCCTACAAAAGGGTTACAAAAAAATGAAGCTCAGCCTATAGAAGTCTATTCAATACATACAATCCAACCAATTTACAGAACATTTCCAAAATATTCATAAAAAGTCATTTCTCTACCCTACCTTTTCATTCTCCCCCTCTGGGAGTTCGGTGTCATGCCCATGATTGTCTGGCACCGTCTGGCGGGAGACACTGCCCAACCCATCAACAACTCCAACCACAACCTCTTGCACCTCTTCATCATTTCCCTCCTCGACATAGATGTCTGCCTTAAAAGTATCCACCACATCCTCAGAATAACCCTTCAACATAAGGTGGCGCCCGAGTCTTTTGTACTCCGCCACTACCTCCTTCAGGTTCGCTCTCGCCTCCGCTTATAGATGGCCAATCGGTACTATGTGAAAAGCCTTCAGGGCCTCCATCTTTTTTATATCCTTGAGAGCATCAGCCTTTGCTCGAGTTACCTTCTTTTCAAGCTCGATCTTCCCCCTCTTCAGTTCAAATTTCTCCTCTTCGACTCCGAGCAAAATCCCCCTCACTAAACGAGCAACCTGCAAAGCACAAATCGACCTCAGCATGTGCTCAAAATGCAATACATAAATATATTTTACATAATCAGGAATAAAGACCTACCATCTTGCTCATGTCCTCTTCCCTATGAAGAGCTGCCAGCCTGGCCCTTTCCTCCACCTCTTTAAGATTGTCCTCAGCAGCAGGTCACTTTACAGCAACCTTTTCCCCTGACTTTCCCAAAGGTTTAATCCTTCTCCTTTTATCTTTTCCGTTGATCTCACCACTTCTAGTGGTACCAGAGGCCGACGAACGCTTCAACATCTTCTTTTTTTTAAACGCTCGAGCTAATTTGCTTGACGTAAGAGACTCTGACTAAATCGAATTTTCTGTTCCAGGGATCTTGGGTATGTTCGTTCGCCATTCTCCCCCCAATTCATTTCTTCTTTCCATCATCAACACCCACCATCAGCCTGGTCGATTGAGATTTTTGAACTTTTATGGACTTGCTCCCAACCCGTTTCTTTCTACTAAGGCCAAGTCCTTCCAACACAAATTTGAGCTCAACCTCTTCCTCAACAACTTCGTCCAACAACGAATCTTTCATCTCTATTTGAGACTTTGGGCCTGCCATGCACAATATTTTTATTATCAACAAAAGATCATACAGTTCAAACATATCAATATTATACGCTATACATTGTTATACTTACTTTATTTTATAGTTCTAAACAGAAGATCCAAATGTTCTTCATCATCTCTCTGAAGGTAACTACCCTTCACCCGTATTACGTTATCGTTTCAGGCTCGACCTACTGAGATCAGATCGAAGAAGCAAGGCCGAGTTGCGCTCGCACAGAAATATTCCCCACCACTGGCGTGATAATTCTTCACCCCATAGAGCTAAAATATATCCTCAGGGGATATCCTCCTCACTTTCTCCTCATTCACCCATTTTTCATTTAGATGGTCGTAAACACTTATTACCTCCCACATGTTCCTATTCAATTGAACAGGACATGCCCCAATCATATTCATAATCCCATTCGCCAAATTGGTAAGGGGAAGACTCAACCCGTACTCTAATTGAGACAGGTAACATAAAAAGCCCTCTAAAATGTCACTCCGAACATCCCCATCAAAATATCCCAATGAGATCGATTCATCTATACCTCTATATCGTTTTTCTTCCTCCAAGTCGGCCAACAAATAAAAATACTCCTCCCCCGTCGCTACATTATACCCCCTAAGCAGCCTACCGGCGTATTCTATACAGTTACCTCATGTCCCTCCTACAGTAGCCTTGGCTTTACAAAGCTCTTTAAATACATCCGAACAAAGAGAATAGGTCACTAATTTTCTTGTGAAACCTAGAAATTGTTCAAACCCAACTTTAACCTCATTGTCAGACATATCAATTTTAGACTCTACCCTTCGACCAGAGGTCGACACCTCGTTAACAGGTGAACTATCCATTTCAACTATAATTCTACAGGCAAAGGTATGATCCTACACAAATACCTCTCACGATCGACCTACATACAGGTTCAGGTTTCTATCATTATCTCATACACATCAATCATTCACATACAAAATATCTTTCATATATTCTATATATATTTCAACTTTCGTAAATTGCTATAAATAGTGATTTTTTAGAGATTTGCTTAAAATAGATTACGATGAGCAAAAAACAGAAACATGCAGTACACGTCTCTACTAACCTTCTGTGCCAGAATGAGAATCCGAAGCAGCGCCCAATCCTTCCCTCATAACGCTACTGTATAGCCACCTACGTAATTCAGTTCCCGCAACTCTCTTCGACTGTTGATTACTATCAAATAAATCCTTACCAAATTCTTTACAATTTTGTGTGCTTCTCTCCATGTGTTCTTCAAGTTTTTAGAAGTTGAAAAACATTTTAATAATGAGGAAGAAGCACTATTTATTCTTTCTCTCTCTAACGGCTGGCAGTTATTGTGCCTCGTATGAGCCGTCTTCGGTTTTGGAACCGAGATGTCCTTTCTACTATCTATGTCAGACGTCTTGTACCATCACAATAAAGCTGTCTTTCCACCATTGCCCCTCCCTACATATTTTCATATATTTTTCTTTCCTATTTCCATATCTTTCTCTGACCTTCCCACACTCTTGATAAATCACACTCACACGATATCAGATTTTTGCATCTTTACATAAAAAAACAAAACTAGAAGCTCATACTTTTTCCTGTTCTTGTTTCTTATACTTATAGTACTAGTGACATTATTTTCAAAGCTAACAAAATTTTCAAACTTATTCAAAATTGTTTATCAAAACAATCTCAAACGGCATTTACAACTATAGAGGATCAATTTAACTTTCATCTTTTCTATTAAATTCAAATATTTACATTTATTTATAATAGCACTTTACATATAATTACACCTAAAATAGCCTTGATGACCTGGGCGACCACATCTAATCAGATATCATCCAGTATTAATCACATCTTTAGACTCGATCTCTTCCACAACATGCAATCTCACTGTTTCCTTTTGAGCTATTGGGTCTACCGTTATTTCTTGGAACATCTCTTCATAAAAACGATATTCATATTCCTGATTTATCCCAATCATATCCAAACCCTCAACATTTACCTCTCTCACTGGCAATTCAAGATCATAATCCAGCAACCCAATAATACGTTCACTCACTTCGGCTATCTTAATAGCCAATCGCCCCTTAGCGGCGTAATGGATTCTCTCAGAACGAGTCTACCTTATCATCCTTACCTTCCACCTATTTCTTCCTCTTCAACCCCACCCTTCATTTTATACCCTGTATGGCCATAATATTTATGCAGCTCAGGAGGTTATCCTATTATCTCGTAACAGAAACCATAGAATCTTGGTAGAAGCTATATCTAAACATATATCTTTCTATCTAACTATATCATTTTGTCATATTTTATATCGACCTGATTCCTTCTAGCAAACTGTCGCAGATCGGCCTACCATTCCAAAATTTATATAATTTCCTTTTATCTATATTTTAATCCAACCCCACGTCGACCTTATGGTATCTACATGACAACATATTTTTAACAGTTCGATTATGATAGCAATAATTTTTATGTCATTCATGTCATCTTATCAATATCTTGGCAAACTCAAAACATTATTCTTAGCTCGATTCCAGAGACATTCTATTCTATATCAGCACAATGTTTGGTGAACATATATTATTCATTTCGAAAAAAATTATGGATACATTTACAGATAACAAGTCTTTCACAATACTCAAAGGTTGAATACTTTTAGAGATATCAAGTCTTATAATTACTAAAAAATCAGGTACTTTATAGATAACAAGTTTTTCGAGCACTTTACAGATAACAGATCTTTCATGCACCCCAAGAATCAAGTCCTTCAGTTCGTCATGCTTCAATGATTTTTTACCCTGATACAAAGCAAAAATTGGAAACAACAAAAAACTTCCCTCACATGAGTCTCGTCGAAGTCTAGCCGACCTTCAAATGAAAACTATGCAAACAGAAGACTCAGTGCTGGACCCAACTCTTCAAACTGAAGGCTTTCTTAGCGCCAAAAAAGTTATGGAAATGCAAAAGCAAACTTCCACTTCCCGTCTTACTCCTCCACTACCATCACCGCCACTCTTGTAACCACCACCCTCGTAGAGTTGGTAGGATGAAGAGGGCCCGACCTTAAAATCTATTCTAATACAAGTTATCAGCATAACTGCCCCATAGTTATGCTCATCCCTGCATCTATCTTCCCAACCTTGTCCTCTGTAAGAGTACGTAGACAAGCCCAGCGTTCCTCGCCTGTCAAGACGATGACATGAAACCTCCACCTACAGTAAAATTCCTCCTCAGCTGTAACCGCTTCGTCTTTTGACATACCTTAATAAGTCAGAGGAAATGGAGTAGGTATCGACATCTCCAAGGATTGGTCGCCAAAGTACTTCAACTTTAACCTCTACATTTCAGAAGCAATCCTCTCTTCAAGGACCATCCTCCGAGTCTTCACCATCTTCACAACTTTCAGAGAATTTGATAAATTTCAAGCGTGTTTTACTTCAAAAACAAGATACAAGTACTATTTATATAACCCAATATTTATTGTATAGGTACATTTTTCCAAACGTCACCATTTATTACAGACGCAACTCTTCAAATCATAACCGCCACATACATCAGCATCCACATCTTCATTTAATACACGTCATTTCCCCATAACCCGTGCAACTTTCATACGGTCAAAGCCATCATTACTCTATTTCAATATCCAAGAACTTCAGCCCGAATACCAATTGCCCACAGATCCTTTCTCAACCAAAGCCACTCATGATTTCGGTTGCGAGGGGGCGATTGTAGGGACCTATCCCTTGATCTCACCTAAAATTAAGTTTTCGTTAGTTTGAATTGCCTCCATCTCAGACTTACGTATTTTCAACATGACTTCTCCAGTTACTCCATGAACTGGTGAAGAGCATGGGTCGAATTTCGAACTGAAAAACCTAAACCAGACAAAGACACCAGTCTTTTACGAACTCAAAGTTGTTCGGTCAACCGCCACTAACCGTATTGTTCAGAGAACGTGCTCCAGCACGATGAAGAGCTACGGAGAAGGCCTATTTAAGGAAGAAGTTCCAGAAGAGACAGTGACCAAAAAATTTTACGAGAAATCACCAAGAAAACTATTTGTTCTAGATTCTCATAAACATTCAAAGTTCTTAGTTACAAGGTTCAGGCATTTCTAAATCTAGACATCACTTGTAATAAGATATCCACCTCAAGAAATAAATATATTTTTACAAAAATCCTCCACTCGAGGTCGTGGTTTTTTACTTATTCAGAGGTTTTCCAAGTTAAAATCACCTGTGTTCTTGCCTTCGATTAGAATATTATCGCAGGTTCATTGGTGTGATAGCAAATTCTAAGCCATTTCTAGCTTACAGAATTTGGCCATTGCAATAGTGGATTATTCAGGGAGTGGTTTTCATCTGTAAGGGTTTTCCACTTCCCTCATCCAGGTAAATTATTTTATTCTATCTTTCATTTAAATTTCTTAATTGGCATTTCTGTTTATCATTCTTGGGTGAGGGATTGGGATTAGCTACTCTTAATCATAATAACTAGTGTCAGAGCGCAAGGTTAGGGCTTGTATGATTAGAGCGATGGTCGATATGAAAAAATGAAAAATTGATGAATTCAATGAATTAAACTTTGGGATTTGGAAGATGCAAGTAAATAATTTTTTATATGTGGAGGATTGTGATTTTCTTCTAGGGGGGATTTCGATGAAGCTGGCCAATATGGATTGTTTGGAGTGGGAGCTTTTAAATCAAGATGTTCTTAGTAAAGTTTGTTCAACACTCTCAAGTTCTATTTCTTCTAAATTGCCTAAAGTGGGTACCGTGTTAGAGATATTGGACAAGCTATTAAAGATATTTAAATCAACCTCGAGTAATTTAAATTCTCAAAAGTGTGTTTCGAGTGTTTAAATTTCTCGTAAGTGGGTTATTTTCAGCGATGTAGTAAAAGTCTTTGGTGATGATTCTCTCGTAATACCTTTTAGATCTTCGTTGTTGACATCGGGTGATTACTCGGATGTTGAAGTTAAATGAAAGAGTATTTTACATATTGAGAATAGAAGCAAAAGGCTCATAAAAATGTGGAATTTCAATCAACAAGATATTTGTTAGAATTACAGTAAAGTTGGTTATAAGAAAGAATATTGTAGATCGATGAAGAAGAGAAGATCTGAAAAGAGACGTTCGGTGACTTTCTCCGGGGAAGGTATAAATTCTGATAGTGCCTCCAATCTTATTTCTAATGATTTGTATGATATGACTTGTGATATTTTGGGATAAACCATGAAATCTGATTCATGGTACTCAGAATAAGTCATGGAATTCGTAAAAAATCGAGGTAAGATTTGAATGCTCCATTAGAAATTATGTCGGGTAAAAGCGAATTGTCTAGCTATGATGAATGTTATCGCATAGTAGATAATAGAAATGTTTGGATTGCATTAACGAATGATAATTCGTTAAGTTTAGACATGGTGCAAAATATGTCTAACATAGCTAAAAATATGTTTTCAAGCCAACTATTGGACTTGGGTCTTTTGGCTACCTTCAGCAATGATGTTTTTACCATCATGAATGATGCTACTATTTTAGCTTGGGGAAAAACACAATATACGTTCTTAAGGACGTGTAATGCTAATGATGAGATTATTGTTGTTGTTACTTCGATGGTGAACTTTAGAGCATGGCATAAAAAAATTAGTCACGTGAGCATTTGGATAAAAACATTATTCTCGAGGAGAATACTTGACAAGTTAAAATTGAAAGATTTGTTATTTTGTGAAGATGTTGTCTTGATAAAGTAAAAGAAAGTTAGGTTTCCTAGAAAGAGAAGAAAATGAAATATGGGATCGAACCACTTATGCGATGATGTATGGGAACTGATGAGAGTTAGTTCCAACAGGGGATTTCATGGTTTTGTTATTTTTATTGGTGATTCCACATGAGAGCTTGGTGTACATTTCTTGAAGAATGAAACGAATTTGTTTGATATCTTCTCTAGATGGAAAACTTGGGTTGAGATTAAGACGGGTTCAATGTTGAAGCGTCTTGGGTCTAACGGTGACAGTGATAAATTTTACTGTGATGAGTCTGTTATAGATAAAACATCTATTGGGATTGAAAGACTTGAGATGATCCTAATAATACTATAAGAGTTTGGTATGGCTAAAAGTGTAGTCCGTGAGATTACTGAAAGGGCGCAAAGTATAAAATGTTTCATCGAGTTGTCAAAGTAGTTTTGGGCGGATTCGGTAGTTTTGACAGTTGATATAGAGTCTTGGTATGCATTGGATCTTAGATTATTAGAAGAGATCACTTGGATAAAAAAAGAGTTAATCATTTATACTTCTTTTGTCTATTCTAGTAGTAGATCATTACTATATTATATGTCTAGTTTGTGCATGTTCATTGGCAATGTTTGTGAAAATTTTGATGACCGATCTTGTGATGCGTAGAATTAAAAAATTATCCAACTTATTGATGTGATATCCAATGATGATGTCTTTTACGAAGACATGGATAAATGAACTAGAAAAGTGGATTTATCGGGGTCATGTGAGTATGAAAAAATCTCTGTAGAGATAGTATTGGAACCATTAGTTAAAAAGGTCCAACGAGAACCGTATACTCCTTTTATTGTAATGAAAAGAATAACCAAGGTTTCGAGACCTACGACCCGTTATCATTACTCTCGACATTGTTTGTGGCTAGCCGTATTGGTGATGACTATAAGATGGCTTTACAAGGTGAAGTCATGGGCAACTGGGAGCTTGTTATAGATGATGATGAGATGGGATCTCAATCGTCATATCGGGTATAGGATGTAATCCTATTACCGATGGTAAAACTCTTTACTTCACAAGTTGGTTTACAAGCTAAACGTGAACAAGTTTGTTCAAGCGGTTAAAGGTAAAACTTATGGTAAAGTACTATCAAGAAGAAATAGGTATTTATGTTAAGATGTTTTGGTTCACCGGTTGTGAAGCTAGTAGTATTGTGGTGGCTTTATTTTTTAAATTGAGTGATTCTTGATACGGAATGAAAAAATTCGTCATGATTGATCTTATTGAAGATGGGTATGTAAGTTGGCTACATGGATGCATAGTTATCGGGTGGAGTTACATTATGGAGGCTGATACATGAGAGCTCATATACGTATTCTAGATATACATTAAAATGATGGGGCTAGAAGTTAGATATGTTTATATCATTGGTAGTTTTTTTTTTGAAATACCATAGAGACCATTGTTGATGTTATGAGTTTTTTTGTTTAAACTCATTGATCATTCGTTCTTAGAGTATGGATGATATGCTAGTTATGTTTACAAGTTCTAGCATGGGTGAGATTGAAGAGTCGTGGGAACGGTTATCTCAGGGTTAGACCAATGGGCTGGATAATTCTTGGCATATGGTATAGTACAACAGGAAGAACGTGAAGCAAAAGTTATTATTGACATAGTACATTGAGACTAGTTGGAGTATTATTTTGTAGCATACCATTTGCCGCTACTTTAGGCTTGAGACACGTGTTTGTTTAGTTATGGAATGTGATATGAGTGTAAATCAAGGTATGTCTAAATTTATTGATGATTTGTTTGCTAATGTATGTCATTGTTTACATGAGACCAGAGTTTTCTCATGAAGTAAGAGTTACGAGACGTTGATAATGAATATTATGTATTTAAAGAAGACTCATTGTTAGCTCATAGTTATGGAGTGTTTCTTGTTCAGCTTACAGGGTTGTGTTTACTTGTGATAGCGAAGTACGTTAGTAACATGGAAAGGACTACAATTTCATTGTGTTATACTGAAGTCTTTTGGGTATCGAGATGACAATGGTTAATTGTATCATTGATTGCAAATGCATAAGTACAGTGCGGCTTTGAAAGTTTGTATGGTACTATAGTTGTAGGGGCCTAACTTTGCGAGAAGGAAAGCTGACTCTTATACTATGAGTTTTATCTTCGACCAGGGGGTTTCAAGTATACTATCAATAATAATGGGATACTATAAAGATTATACACTTGCGTGGAGGCCTAGAATAGGTTACTCCATGACCTTTGGTGAGGATTTTTAAGAGTAATGTTATATATGTAGAGTGGTCGAAGTATCGAGAACTGGGTTGTTACAAGGAATTCAAAGGTTAACTTGAAGGGGCAGTTGGGAGAAATTTTCTAACCCCTTCATAGTGCCTCTTCCCTCATATTTATAGGATATAAAAAGGGCTGAGTCACCATGGGGGGTCAAGTTACATGAATATCCTTCGGGGGCAATTGACTTGTACCTGGAGTCCGTTCTGACACTATAGCTGTCGATTCTGACACTGTAGTTGCTGGTTCTGACACTGTAGCTGTTGGTTCTGATATTCTGGTTGTTGGACCAGGAACTGTAGTTGTTGTGCGACTTGTTTCTCTATTCTATCTGGTGATCTGGTTGCCTGACGTATCTACCTTCGACCATATACGACCATGGTCGAAGTATTTATGGTACTGATGCGGCTTTCATGCGCTGCTCAGTTATCTTTGTCTACAGTGGTTGGCTTCGATGGTTCCTTCGAGTATTCGATTAGTCTCGAAAGGCTTTGTAGACACAACTATCATCTTACTGGGCATCTGATCTCTAGGAAGGCTGTGAGTAGACAATTACATTCACCCCCTCTCAGCAGGGGTCTCAAAAATTGGTGTAGAGTACGCATTCTTAGAAAGCGATTGAGTCTGGGAATTTGGAAAGCTTGACTAAGTGACTACTACAATTCCGAGGAAGGTAATTAAAGATTGTGATTAATACGGGTTATGATTAAGAAGGGATTAAATGCATTTACCTTCAAATATAAGTAGGGGTGTTAGGAGAGCTTCAAACATATGCACCGTCTTACCTGAGTAAAATATTTGTATCTTTTTCCCCGAGTAGTTGAACAATGAACACCACTCCTAATACGAGAAATCATAAGAGAATGGAAGCCAGAAAGCTTCGGATAGAGGAGAAGACGCATGAGCTGATTGAGAAATTCTTCGGGGACCATGAGTTGGACTGGGTTATGCCTGACTTGGTCGAACTAGAGCTAGAAGAACAAATCTCTGGGATGTTGTATTCTTACTGGTGGAGGGTACTGTAATGGATGAACCCGTTTGCCAGCAACTGGTTCTATATCTTATAATGTATGACCGAAGACCAGATAAATGAAGAAGGCCAAGTTGATGACCAGGAGGCTGGGCTCTGCAAGAATTGTCCTGTCTGTAAATAGGGGATTCTTGGTTGTGGTAGAAATATTGGCATGGGATGGTGGTCAAGAAGGCTTTTTAGTTTTCTGTTGATGTTGTTTGTTCTGCTGTTTGTTGTTGTTTTTGTTTGTTTATTTGTTTGTACTGGTGAAAGGACATCTGTTTGAATGAAATTGGGATGCTTAGAAATGATTGTCGAAGTGTGATATTGAACTGTAAGTGTGACAAACACAGTAGACGATGATAATTTAGGCGCGATAACCCTTTCTCGAATGTCAAACTTTAATGAACGACCATTAGAAAACTGTAAGCAACTGAGGGAAAATCGAATAATCAAAAATTTTAGGCCGACGTACGAGTATCTTGTATGTATGGATACATGTTCGGCGTAGAGTGTTGACGATGGTTCGTAGACGTGACCAGGAGAGGTTTGAAAGTTTGTTTTATCAAAAGTAAATGGGCTTCGACTGTAAAACTTGGCAGCCAAAACAGCTAGAATATCATAAGCGGTATTGTGCTTAGGGCAGAGTGCCCTGCAGGTCATCATAATATTTCCTCCGGTTATGGGAAAAAGGTAGAAGTGACAAGTGGGTTTTGAGTTGTCAGTTTCGAGCGTTATGCTCGAAGGTCGAATGGCTTATAAAAGATTATGAAGGGGGGCGTGTGATAGTCGCGTGAGGGCAATTGAAGGGTATAATAGTAAATACACAGTTCGGCCGAAAAATGTGGGGGAGTGGAGGAGTGGTAATAATATCAGTAGAGAAACTGAGGCTGTAATGGCCAAATTTCGTAAGCTCGAAACGATTAGGAATTAGCTATCACACCAATAAACCTGTAATAATATTCTAATGGAAAGTAAGAAATAGAAATAGGTGTTTTAAGCGTAGAAAACCTCTTAATAGGTAAAAAACCACGACCTCGTATGGAGGATTTTTGTAAAAGTATTTTTATTGCTTTGAATGGATATCTTTATTACAAGTAATCTCTAAATATATAAATACTTTTGATATCGCAAATAAGAAGTTTGAGTAATTTTTCTAGTCCCTGTCTCTTATAGAATTTTTCCCTTATATAGGCTTTTCCCCTAGCTCTTCATCTTGCTGGAACACGTTTTCTGAATAATATGGTTAGTGGTGGCTGAGTGAATAACTGATGAGTTCGTGGGAGATAGATGTCTTTGACTGGATAACGTTTTTTGGGTTTAGCTCGATCCACGTTCTTGAGTAGTTCGTGGGGCTGTTTAGAGTGTTGATTGGAGTGTTAAGTGCTAAAATTGCGTGAGCCTAAGATGGAGGTAAATCGAGTTTCGTGAGCTCTATTTTGAGTAAGATTGAGGGATAAGTCCCTACAATCGCCCCCTCGCAACTGAAGTCACGAGTAGCTTTGGTTGAGAAAGAATGTGTTAAAAGTTTGAAATTTGAAACGGAGTAATAATGGCATTTGACTGGGTGGAAGTTACGTGATATTGGGAAGTGATGGGTATTAAATGATGATGCAGATGTATGTGATAGTTACGTTTGAATAGTCGCGTTCGTAATGAATGATGGCGCTTGGGAAAATGTACTTGCACAATAAATTTAGGGTTATATAAAGAGTGCATGTAGCAAATCTTTGAACCAATTCATGCATTCGTAACTTTCTCTGAGATGGCAAAAACTCAGAGGATGGTTCTTAAAGAGAGGATTGCGTCGGAAATACAGAGGTTGAAGTTGAAATACTTTGGTGATTATTCCTTGGAAATGGCGATACCCGCCCCTATTCCTTCGACGTACCAAGGCTTGTCGGGAGAGGAAGCGGTTGAAGCTGAGGAAGATTTCTACTATAAGTGGAGATTTTACGTTTTCGTCTTGACAGGCGAGGAACGTTGGGCCTGTCACCGTACTCTTGCAGAAGATAAGGTTGGGGCTTCATATGCAGGGATAGGTGTACCTGCGGAGCAGATATGCTGATTTCATGTGTCGCCACATATTCTAAGGTTAGGCCCTCTTCATCTCTACCAACTCTTCGGTGGTGGTTATAGAAGAGGTGGTAATGGCAGTAGAGAAGTGTAAGGTCCTAACTTCTTTTAAGAGGGGAAGTTGGCTCTTACATCACGGGGTTAATCCACAATCAAAGAAATACAAGTAAATAATCTAGATCAGAAACAATCTATAGACAATATACTTGCATAGAGGCCTGAATGTGACGCTTTACGACCTCTGATGAGGAATTTTAATAGTGTATTTATTACTGATGAGTAATCGAAGGTTCGAGTACTGGGGTTTTACAGGGTGATCGAAGGTAAACTGCAAAGGGGTTGGGGGGAATTTTTTTATCCTTTCTTTGATTCCCCATCTCTCCTATTTATAGAACATAAGAAAGGCTTAGTCACCAAGGTTAGGTCAGATTACAAGGGTGCCATCCGGATATTCCGGCGCAGGTATGGGTGTCGAAAATGTCTAAACTGTCACTGTAACAGCTATTAGGCCTATCTATGTACTTTGGTACTGTGGTAGTAGTTGGGGCTGTCACTGTAGCTGCAAAGACCAACAACTACGCCATCTTGCCTATTGAACTAGCTGTCCATCCCGTCATACTTTGACCGCGTGTGGATATGGTCAAAGTGTTTCTACTGAGATGTGGATTCTATTCTCGAGGTTTTTTTAGAGTCGAAGTTTCATCTTCGGAAGATCTTTGGGAGGTTTATTTGTGGATTTGACTGAACTTCGAGATGTTTGAGTAGCCTTCGAGTATTTGTTTGGGGTAGAAGGCTGCGAGTAGGCTACTACATTCGCCCCCTCTCAGCGAAGGGCTCGAAAACAGGTAGAGAGGCATTTGCTGAGAAAGCTATTTTCCCTTGGAAGTTGAGCGGTTTGACTATTGGTTTTCGGGTAGGTAATAAAAGAGGGTAATAAATGAAATGAGGCTATAAGTATAGGTTATGGGGGTAAGAATACTGTGTAATCTTCTTCTTTTTCATTCTTCCCTCTTTCTTCTGCAAATTCTTGAAATCATTATGGATACCACGCCCAATACATGTTATCAGAAGAGGATGGGGTTCGCCCGGGATTGTCGCGTAGGGCGTAAGACAGCTGAATTGCATATGAAGTTCTTCGGGCATCATAATTTGGACTGGGACATGCCCGAGACGTTAGAAGAAGAGGCTGGAGAGCTCATCGACGGGGAGCCTTATTCCTATCTTTAGGATCAACTGAAGTATAACTTTACTACAAGGAGAAGCGTTACTTTTTTCTGTCAGCTTTGGCCGAGTGTCTTGTATCCGCAGAAGAGGAGATGGAGGGACGAAACTCGGCGAGTGGGACTGGACCTTCTGGAAGTAGGGCTGCTATTTGAGGCAGTGGTGAAGGTGATAGTGTTAGGGTTGTATTTGGAAGTTTCTATTTTTGCTATAATTTGAATGTACTTGGGTATATAAATTTGCTATTTTGATTGTTGTAATTTGGGGAATGGAATGAGAATAATATTTTGTTGCATATGTGAGTCTTTCTAACTGGTAAGCATTGGAAACGAATATACTTATAGGCACGATAGTAAACTCGTCGAATGTTAATAAGTAGCAATGAATACTGCTGGAAAAATTGGTATCGAAGTATAATGATATGGTCGAAGGTAGCAGACTTTGTTATTGGTTAAACACGATATAAGGAATTGGGGTCAGAGTGTGAAAATGGTCGATGGTTCGATGCTGGATGGCCTGCTGAGTAACTGGTCGATGGTTCGGTGCACGAGTTTTGATTGTTGGTCCTCATAAATGGTGTTTCTATGCGCATGCAGATGGAACTGTTACATCTAGGAAGTTGTAGAGGTTGGACTGTTGAATTTTCAAGGTGGGGAATTGAAGGCCACAATTAATGCGGCTAGGGAAGAGGGAAAGTTGAAATTTTTCTTCATGTATAAAAAGGGAGGGGGGGTTGTGGAGAGGATTCTTCATCGTTCTGCATTCTTTCTTCATCCTTCTACTTATTTGCTCGGATCAGAATGGCTTTAAATGTACCGGTACAAGAGAACCAGGTGGCGGTGAGAGTCAAGCAAATACAGAAGAGGACGTTGGAGCTGCAAGGGAGGTTTGGTATCGTTCAGGATATTGATGCAAAAATGCCGAACCTCTTTGAAGTGAAACCTGGGGCACCCATTGCTGGAATGCCTTTTGCATACTGGTGGGGGATTCTTCAGATGATGGGTCCATTACCCGGCCATCGGTTGTCCCTGCTCAAATCGTTTGCAGAAGAGATGGTGGACAAGAAGGATATTAGTGTTGTGCCTGTGGTCGAAGAGGAGCATCCCGCTGATAATTAAGGTCCTCTATCTGTTTTGGTAACTATTTATGATATGGTATTTGTATGTAGGGTATTTGTAAGAACTGTTTGAATTGTGTTGTGTTGTTTTTGAGGTTAATGAAATTGGGTGTTGGTAGTATAATCTGTCAAATTATTTTTAAATGTTGTTTTCCGTAGAATTTTGAATGTTCGAAGTACAACTTTGATCTTTTGAACTAACAGGCTTAAACTGTCGAAGTAGGAGGTCTAATCCTTTGAAAATAAAACGATTGATTTGTTGATGTAAAAGGTTTAATCTTTGTATGCATAAAGTTTTAAACTGTCGAAGTATACAATTGTAATCTGTTGAAGGGGAGATGTGGTCTGTTAAAGGAAAATTGGGATTTATGTATAAGTGGAATTCGGAACTGTCGAAGTAAACCTTATTATCTGTCGAAGCAATGTTACGCTTTGTGTATAAATAAAATTCTAAACTGCCACAATAAAGGATGATCTGTCAAAATAATAAAGGCATGAGGTTTTGAACTGACGTATGTGTTGTAGATCGAATGTTCGATATATTTGAGAATCAAATTTGAGGTTATCTATTGGCGAATATTCGAGACGTAACATAATCAATTGTTGGTATGTGAGAAGTGTACCAAAGGTTTTCATGGATTTGACTGGTCGTACTGACAGCCCGGACAGCTGGTATGTCAAAACAGTACGTGTTTCTGAGGCAATGTGCCATAGAGGTAATCATGATTTTTGCTTATAACACACAAAAAAGTTGTGATTTGATGTTGGGATTTGACTGGGTAGCTTCGAGTGAGGGCAAAAAAAGGTTCGAGAGGCTTTAATTTGATAGGTAGTTTGAAGTGATTGTGTGGTTCGCACGTGCGGGAAATAAGGGGTAAATCGGTCAAAACACATTGTAGCCGAAAAGCCTGGGAAGTGGGGGAGTGGTAATGATAGTTGTTTGAAAATTGAGGCAGTTTTGGTTTTCCGAGGAGGTATATATATTAGAGGAAAATATCAAAATGTACTGTTCACAGAAAAACAAACTAGAGAGTGAGATGAAGAGAACTGGTACGCCATTGCTAAGTGGAGCTTGAGAGAGGTTGTTGAACTTGTTACGTTGATCTTGTTGTTTTGAGTATACTTCTTCTAACACAGGTACTTCATTTGACCTCTGTCTATTCTTGTTTTGCTTTACATTTTGTGTCTGTGAGTAGAATCTTCTAGGTTTATAGTTTGGAGGTTATCTTCGAGAATAAGGGAATTCATGAGTCTGGGTTCCAACCCATTTTAAGGATTTTGAAGGTTTTGAAGGAGGGATTAGGTTTAGGATCGAGGCTTTGAATGCGTTTGTTATCTGTTAGAGGGGGAAATGGGATATAGGTTATTGACACATAATTATCAAATATATCGATCTGATTGTGTGCCTCTTCTTCTGTAGGATAAGATGCGTACCCATTGAGCTTCGAGACAAAGGCTGATAGACGAGGAAATCAAAGTATTCGAAGCTAGTATCTTTGTTCGTGCTCCGATGGATGAGGGCAACAACTTAGAAGTGCTAGATGTTGTAACCTATGCCCTTTTAGATATGGTGTTGTCGGCTGGTGAGGTTCTGATTATGAGACGTCCTAAGACGGTAGTGACTGAGGATAGCGAAGAGGAGGAGATAGTGGGGGGGAGAGAGGCAAGGTCAATTCTAGGCCTTCTAGTGGTGAAAAGGGAGAAGGGGCGCAGAGTAATCAAAGTGGGGATTCGACTGAGTCAGATAGGGTCGAAGGTGCTGTCTCGACTAGAGATAAGGTAAGATTAGATCGATTTGCTGCCAAGCTGGAGCTGTCGAAGATGGTGGTATTGTTGAGTGTGGCGGGAGCAGGGTTAACTTTCAAATCGAACCCTAGAGACGGGATAATGGCATATAGAGGCCAGACTCGATTGAGGATGGAACTTCCTCTTTAAAGGATGGTGAAAGAGGTATTAAATTTTTGGGAGGTTGCCCATGTTCAAATGAATAGAAATTTATATGAGATGATGAGGGCAATTGAGGGCATGGATGTAAAATTGAGTAGTGAGAGGAGAGGTTTAATTAAGTGGTTTCATATTGTACCCTTTTACTCGAAGAAGGCAAGCCACAACGCGGGTACCTACCACATCCAGTGTCACCCTGAGAAGCTCTAGTTTTTTTATCTGTGCTCAACGGGTCGAGGGTGGAATAAAGACTTAGTTATAATACGGGGTAACTTTGAGAATGTTGAAGGGGATGACCTTTATAAGTTGCACCATAGGGTCTATAATCAGAGTAAGTGTGTTGTCGAAGGATTGTTTTTGATATATGTCACGAATAAGTGGTGATTATATTTTGTTTCATCTGCAGGTCCGAGGAATCTGACTTGGAAAAACCCGAGGAACTATATTGACGCCTTGCTCAAAGCTAGTGAGGATTGGGTGAATTATATTTTTAGAAGTCTTGGTATCAAGAGGAAGAGAAGGAAGAAGACGGATTCCCTGCTTCGAAACGTACCCATTACGCCGAAGTCATCAAGGAGGAGGAGAGGTGAGGGTGGCTCGAAAGTATCCGAAGAAATGGGAGAGGATGATTTGATAAGGACAGTTCAGTTTGTGTCGAAGGCAAAAAGGGCCTCGAAGCAAACAACGTTGATGCCCGAAGGGGCTTGTAATGCTTTAAGACTGAGGCTAAGGTAGGTACCAACGCAGGTTGAGAAAGGGAAAGACAAGGTCACTCCCGAGGCTCTGAAGGTATAATAGTCAAAGGTTGTTTAACACAAAAGGCATAGGGCGCTGGGGGAAGATGATGCTGCAGATGAGGATGAAGAGATGATGGAGGCTGAGCGACGAGAACAAGCAATAGCCAAGTATGCTTCGATGGCTAAACTCTGCGAAGATGACCCAAATGAGGTTTCGAAGGAAATGAAGAGGAGTATGTTTCAGGTAACTTTCTATTAATTTCTTCTATGAGATTCTGAGATTTTTTGTAAGTTTTTCATGCTTCGAGGGGTATTGACGGCTCGAATATTCTAGCAGACGGATGCTTGGGAACAGTCTTACAATGAGGCGATGAGATTAGTAAAGGGGAAGTTACGACAGGTGGTTGAAAGTCTAGATATTGCTTGAGGGACTGAGGCATCATTGTTGTCTGAGGTCAAAGTGTTGAAGCGGGATCTGGCGGCAATTACTAACTCCAATGATGAGAGGCTCGAGGTTTAGCGGTCTAACCCAGAACGGGTGTGTGCGGCGAAGCTTGTTGAGAAAGATAAGGAAAAGGCTGAACTGAAGGCGTATTATCAGGCGATGTTTGATGGTGAATGTAGAGTCGTCGTAAAGCTGAAGGAGTTTATAGAAGATAAGGGGTATAACCCCGGCACTTTGGAACCCTTCCCTGTTTCCCCAGAACTGGTTGTTGGAGATGATTTGTAGATGAAGGAATGAGAGGCAGATGTTGTTGATGGAGTAGATGGAGGTACTGGAAATGGTGCGGAGGCTCCTGTAATAGAAGTAGTCAGCGCTAGAACTGTGGATGATGAAGTTGCGGATGATGCGGGGTCGAAGCTTTCGACTGAAGGTGCTGAGGGAGTTGTCATTGCAGGGCCTTTGGGGAAGAGGATGCGGCCGCGCCGATATGAGGTATTTGTATTGGATATTTTCTCCTGCTTTTTCTGATTGGTTGTGGAGTTAAAATATTTGAACTATATTTATTTTTCTGTGGAGTTCTTTAAACTTGGTATTTTTATGAGCTGTTGTATTGTACTGATGCTTCTTAACTGTTAAACTAATGAATTTGAGTCTAAACAGCTTTTGAATTTATGCCTGATGTTCTGATCTAAATTTGTTGCCTTGTTCAGGCCTTGCTTTGTTCTGGATTGTTGAAATATTGATGCGTATTCTATTGGCTTAGCTTGTACCGAACTCTTGATGCATGACTTAACTTGGGTTGTATTGAAACTGTTTTTTTGATGTATGATGTTTTAAATCTTTTTTGTACTTAGTAGAATTGTAGATATTCCTGTACAATAGTATATGCATGCACTGTTTCTGTCGAATGACTGTAGAGTGAACGAACCCTGAAGAGCTTCGAGGATGTTGAAATATCACTTTTAAAATTGAGGGATCTGTTGGACATCAAAGGCCGAAGCCACAACGATGTAAGACGTGGTCACCCCCAACGCATTCTCGAGGGTCCGGTCGGTCGACCATTCGTGCCCCTCAAGTCTACTCGAATGTTGGAAGTTTGAAAATTTTCAAGGTCGCCCCCGAGTATCAGTCGGGCAGAGGGGACGTGAAACCTAGGGGAAATCCAAAAATTCACTGGACTTCAAAGGCCTAGGCCACAGCGAAGCAAGACGTGTTCGCCCCCAACGCATTCCCGAGTGTCCAGCCTTTCGACCATTCGTGCCCCTCGAGTTTGCTCGAATGTTGGAAACATGAAAATTTTAAAGTTGCCCCCAAGTATCAATTGGGGCGAGGGTGGACATGATACCCGGGGTAAACCAAGAAATTGACTGGACTTCAACGTCTTTGAACCTGATCGAAGCATATCAGTTCGCCCCTAATGTATCCCCGAGGGTTCGGTCTTTCGATCATCCTTGCCCCTCAAGTTTGCACGAAAATGGAAGCTTGAAAATTTCAAAGTCGCCCCCAAGTATTAGTCGGGTCGAGGGTTGACATGATACTTTGAGCAAACCAAGAAATTAACTGGACTTTAAAGGCCTAAGCCACAATAAAGCATAATTATTCGCCCCCAATGCATTCCTGAAGGTCCGGTCTTTCGACCATTCTTTCCCCTCGAGTTTGTTCGAATTTGGAGGTTTGAAAAATCTCAAGGTCAGTTCTAAGTATCAGTCGGGTCGAAGGGTTAACATAATATCTAACATAAACCAAGAAATTCATTGAAAAATTATTTATTGATTATTCTGCGTTACATCAGTTATACAAAGCTGAGGTCGTGGCCTGTTATAGGAGGCTAGCTGCATTGTATTTTATGGGTTTGGTAGAGGTTCTTCGTCTTCTGTCATCAGATAGTATGAACCCTTGTCGATTTTGTCATACATGACATAAGGTCCTTCCCAGGATTCGACAAGTTTGCTGGCATTCCGAGGCTTCGAGGATTGGTTGACACGTCGAAGCACCATATCTCCGATATTAAAACTTTGTGGTTGAACTTTCTTGTTGTAGGACTTCTTAAGTGATGTATGGTACCGGCCAAGGTTGGCGATTGCTCAGTCCCTGGTTTTGTCGATCCATAATATGTTGTATTCAAGCTCAAACTCATTGTCTTCGTCTGGGAGGGTGGGATCTCATGTACGTACCTCGAATTGAGTAGGGAGCACAGCTTCGGTACCGTATGCTAGAAGGAAAGGAGTGCAACCTGTAGATTTTCTTAGTGTTGTTCGATATGCCCAGAGGACATGCTGTAATTCTTGGACCCATCGACCTTTCTTTGCATCAACTCGTTTCTTGTGACCGTCGACGATGGTTTTGTTGATGGCTTCGACTTGGCCATTTCCTTGGGGGTAATAAGGTGTTGAGGGTAAGAGGATAATGTTGTGCTTCTTGGGGAAGTTTCTAACTTTGCTCTCGACGAACTGTGGACCATTGTCAGATCGAATCATATGAGGGCAACCAAAACGTGTGATAATGTTCTTCCATAAAAATTTAATGACTTCTTCTTCTCTGGTTCGGCACAAAGGTACAGCTTCGACCCATTTGGTATAATAGTCTGTTGTAATAAGGATATTTTCTCGGCTGCCTGAGGCTTTAGGAAAAGGGCCAATGAGATCAATAGCCCATCTTTCGAATGACCAGGAAACTTAAGTGAAATGAAGGTCTTGTGAAGGACTGTGGATGTCATGGGCGTGACATTGACATTTGTCACAGTGTTTGGCATACTCTTCGGCTTGTTTTTTCATGTTCGGCCAGAATATCCTTGAGAAATGGCTCGAAGGGCCATAAAACGACCAGTAGTATGAGCACCGTAGGTACTTTCATGGAGTTCAGCTAAAATTGTAGAGGCTTTAGCTTGAGATATGTATCGAAGGAGGATGCCATTCGAAGATTTGTGATGTAATTCATGTTCATGTATGGTGTATCTGCGGCAATTCTCTAATAATGATCGTCTGGCTTTAGAATTATCTGGGAGGGTTATATTATTTAGGTAATAGAGGAATGGTGTTTGCCAGTCGTCTAGATCGAGACTCTCGCCCCCAGTATTGATGGCATTGACTTCCATCTGGTCGATATTTGGGAGTTTGAGTACTTTGATATGGAGGGTCTAGGATTCTGATTGGCCTAACATAGCTGCTACGTAGGCGAGTGCATCTGCGTATAGGTTTTCTCCTCGAGGGTAATGAGTGATAGTAGATTTTTTGGGAAAACGGTCCTTGCACTGTCGAACAAAAAGAGCATAGTCAGCCATGCGACCATTAACTTGATTTTCACCTATGTAGTACCTCTGAACAAGTTAGGAATTAGTGAAAACTACAAGTTTGGGAATGTCGAGGTCGAGAGCGAGTCGAGGCCGTGGATCAAGGCTTCGTACTCAGCTTCGTTATTAGAACATTCAAAAGTAAGTTTGACAGATTTCTCTATTCGATCATTAGTGGGTGTGACCAGGATAATACCAATTCTAGAGTCATTAGGTTCAGCGGATCCATCTGTGAATGAACGCCAGCCTGTGTTAGGGTTCAAGGGATCTGTTGCTTCGGGTTGGTCATCTTTTAAGTCATCTTTGTGCCCTTCCCACTCGACATCTTCGACCGGGAAGTCAGCAAGGAAGTCTGCTACTGCTTGGCCTTTTTGGAATATCTGCTTCTCGAATGTAATGTCATGTTCGCCAAGGTACACAGACCACTGCAGTACTCGTCTGGATTTTTCTTTTTTACTGAGTACTTCTCGAAGGGGGTAACTTGTTATAACACGGATTGGATGAGCTTAAAAATATGGTTTGAGTTTGCGGGTTGAATAGACAAGGGTGAGGATAAAATGCTCAAGTTTCAAATATCGAGTTTCTGCAGGTGTTAAAGTTTTGCTGATAAAATATGTAGGTTTCTCGATGTTTAAGTCGAGTCGAATAAGCGCTGAACTGATAGAGGTGTTTGTAACAGCGAGGTATTAAGAGACTATTTTGCCTTTGATGGGGGTACTGATAATGGGTGGTCGGCCAAGACAAGTTTTGAGTTCGAGGAAAACCTGTTCACATTCGGGTGTCCAGCTAATCTCGGGGTTGTTTTTCTTTTTTGCTTTGTAGATGCCTTGGTCGTGTAAGAGAGAAAAGAGCTAAGCACATCTGTCTGAGGATTTGAAAATGAAACGGTTGAGGGCTATTTTCTTACCAGTAACTTTTTGGACATCTTTTTTGGTTTTGGGCGAAGGCATGTTAATGAGGGCTCGAATATGGGTGGGGTCGATCTCGATATCTCATTTACTGATAAGGTGGCCTAAAACTTTACCAGACGAATCACTAAATTGGCATTTGCCGGGGTTGAGTTTCATGTTGCATGTTCGAAGTATCAAAAAAACTTCGGCTAGGTCCTGGATGTGGGTCTGTTTTTGAAGGCTCTTGCATAGCATGTCGCCGATATAAACTTCGACAGACTTGCCAAGCAAGGGTTTAAACATGGTTGTGACAAGGCATTGGTAAGTGGTTCCCTCATTTTTAAGGTCGAAGGGCATGATGTTAAAATAGTAAAGGCCTTGTTCAGTGATAAAGGAAGTTTTAAGTTAATCTTCAGGGAGGAGGGGTACCTGATTATAACCCGAAGCCGCATCCATCATTAATAGACGCTCATGTCCAGCAGTGGCATCGAGGAGTACTGAGATAATCGGGAGGGGGAAACTGTCCTTCGGTGTATGCTTGTTAAGGACTGTAAAGTTGATCTAGATCCTGATCTTGCCATTCTTCTTAGGAACTGCCACAATATTTGATATTCAATCAGCATACTTTACATCTCAGATAAATCTTGTGGCTATGAGCTTGTCTACTTCAAGGTTCACTGCTTCTCGAATTCGTGGTGCCAGGGTATGCTTCTTCTATTTTACTACTGAGGAATAGGGAATGAGGTCGTGGCGATGGCAAGCTAAACTAGTGTCAACACCGGGCATTTCCAGGAACGTCCAAGCAAAGACGTCTTTGTTTGCTTAAAAGAAATCTATAAGCTCGAGACGTTCTGCCTCATTTAGAGAAGTTCCAATGAAGGTGCCTCGACCAGGGCCGTCGAGTTTGATATAAACAGTGGGTTTGATGGGTGAGGTTGTATCTATCGAAGGTTGGAGGATAGAAAGAGACAGTGATTATTATGGGCGGTTGACGAGTTTCCAGGTCTGATTGATCTTTGGGTGCTCGTATGAATGGGCTAGGCGTTGAGAGCCTTTTATGTTCCAAGTACCTTCGAGGGCGGTGAAACAAAGGGTCTGATGGTAGGTCGTAGGTATGGTATGCATGGCGCGGAGCCAGTCACGCCCGAGGATACCGAGGTATTCTGACTTCTTGTCGATGACAAAAAAGCTAGTTTGAAGTGTAATAGGGCCTGTGGTGACTGGTAGGCTAATTCGGCCAACAGCAACCTCTGTGGCCCCATTGAAGCCTTTTAATTCGAAATTTGCAGCAGTTAAGAGGTCGGTTTTCTTCATTGTTTGAACAGTCTGAAGGAAAAGCATATCGGTTGCACTCCCCGTATCAATTAGCATGATGTGGAGGATGAGGTTTTTGACCTTAATCATGATGACTAAGGGGTCTGAATGGGGAAATTGAACACGGGAAGTATCACAGTCGATGAAAGAAATGTCTTCGGGTTAAGGGGAGAGGCTTGATCCTGGCAGGAGGGCAAGTAACTTCTCCTGATAAGTGAGTTTGTAACATTCTTCGACACGCTTCCACTTGCTCTTAGAACGGCCGCTGTCTATGTTGTTGATCTTGATAAAGTTTATTTTGTAGATTTGTACCTCGGCCGGGTCAGTAGTAGGGGTGGGTTGAGACTTGAGGTATGACCCGTCGAGGTAGCTGGGAAGGTCGGCAACATACTGATGTAGACAACCTGCTCTGAGGATGATCTCAAGGGAGCGCTGGAGGGCGAAGTATTTATTGGTATGGTGACAGTTATATTTGTGATTGGCACAATAAGGTTTGCCTGGTCTGACTTAGATAGGGAAAGGGATACGCCAGATGGGATATGCTTGTATATGTGGTAGAAGGGTACTGAGAGGGGCAATAAGTATGGGCAAGACAGGCTTTGGTTACTTTTTGCGGGCTTCAGCATTATTATCATTATTTGGGCATTTGCGGCTCTCAATCTCCTGTGAGACATGAGCGATCAGGGGTGTTGGAGTAAAAAGTAGGTCTTGTCGAGGTTTATTGAAGTTGGTGGTCGAAGGTTGGCCTGTTTATGGGATTTGTGGAGGCGCTCAAGGTCGATATAGCCATCGAGAGCATCTCCTCGAGGGTTCGATGTATGTGAAGAACCAGGTATTCTTTCATACGGCTATGCTCTGGTAGGGCATTTGAGTACGCGAGCACAGCATTTGTGTAGTCAAGGTTCTCGACTTTCTGTGACTCGTCGAGGAACCTTTTGGTAAAGGATTCGAGTGTTTCATTGTTGGATTTTCTGAAATTGAATAGGGCATCAACTCTGACCTCTCTGTCTTTATTGAAAGCAAACTGGGCGATCAAAAGCTATGACAGTTGCTCGAAGCTTCGGATCGAGCCATTTGGGAGATTGTGATACCATCGAAGGGGGTTGTTAGTAAGGCTGGTGGGAAAAAGGCCACATAACAGGTAGTCGGCTGTAGAATAGAGGCTCATGGCATTTTAGAATTTGAGAATGTGTGATTGAGGGTCTTTGTTGCAGTATTTGCTAAGTTTGGGGGAGCACAAAAGTTAGGGGATATCTCGATAGCGAGAAGTTTGGGGCATATGGGGTTGTTGAGGTGACTCCAAGAGTTGGAGGTGGGGCTCACGCTGACGTGAACCACAGGTTGTATTTTGTGATCGAAGTCCTGCTAGGCAGCATAGGCAAGATAGGGTGGAGATCGAGTGGGTGGAACGTGTTCGGCGTTGCGCTTCCCGAGACATTCTCAAGCAGGGCAATTTATGGGGTGTCTAGAGGATCGGAGGCTGGAGTCAGAAGAAGTTTTTGTGGGGTGAATGCCGAGATGGATGATGCCAGTAGGAGGAATAATGTGGGGAGCACCCTCGGCCTGGATGTGGGGTGGGGGAACTTCAAGATTTGGTAGGGCCCCCAGACGGGCGCGGGCAGACACGCGCGACGGGTCTGGTGCCTAGGATGGTCAAGCATCTTCCAGAGGTTGTAGTCTCTACAACTCTCGAACAGTGTTGCGCAGCTCATCGATTGCCTGGTTCTGTCTGTTCTCATCGTCCAGGCGGCGGTTCCGTTCGATTTCTAGCTCCAGCCGGTACTTTTCACGTTCCTAGTAAAGTTGTGTGTGATGCCACTCCTCGGCCTGAGTAAATTGTTTAGATAAAAAGGCTATTTGGGCGGCCACTCCATCGACGGAGATGCCGGCATGGGTTGAACTAGAGCAGAGGGTGGGTGCCATTGAGGAGAGTCTGTGGAAGTTGAAAACAAAGGGAGGGAATGAGAAAAGGAGATTGGTAGGGTGGGAAGCACAGTTGGCGCCAACTTCCTTCGGAGGGGATGTTGGCTCTTACACCACGGGGTTAATCCACAATCAAAGGAATACAAGTAAATAATCTAGAACATGAACAATCTATAGACAATATACTTGCGTAGAGGCCTAAATGTGACACTCTACGACCTCTGGTGAGGATTTTTAAGAGTTTATTTATTACTGATGAGTAATTGAAGGTTCGAGTACTAGGGTTTTACAGGGTGATCGAAGGTAAACTGCAAAGGGGTTGGGGGGAATTTTTTTAACCTCTCCTTGGTTCCCCATCTTTCTTATTTATAGAACATAGGAAGGGCTGAGTCACCAAGGTTAGGTCGGATTACAAGGGTACCATTCGGATATTCCGGCGTAGGTATGGGCGCCGGAAATGTCATAATTGTCACTGTAACAGTTGTTGGGTATGTCTCTGTACTTTAGTATTATAGTAGTAGTTGGGGCTATCACTATAGCTGCAAAGACCAACAACTGCGTCGTCCTGTCTAGTGAGTTGGTTGTCTGTCCCGTCATACTTCGACCGTGTGCGGATATGGTCGAAGTGTTTCTACTAAAATGTGGAATCTGTTCTCGAGGCTTGTTCAGATTCGAAGCTTCATCTTCGGATGATCTTTGGGAGGTTTGTTTGTGGATTTGACTAGACTTCGAGATGTTCGAGTAGGCCTCGAAGTAGCCATCGAGTATATATTTGGAGTAGAAGGTTGCGAGTAGGCTTACTACATTCACCCCCTCTTAGCGAAGGGCTCGAAAACAGGTAGAGAGGCATTTGCCGAGAAAACTGTTTGGCCTTGGAAGTTGAGCGATTTGACTGTTGGCTTTTGGGTAGGTAATAAAAGAGGGTAATAAATGAAATGAGGCTATAAGTATGGGTTATGGGGGTAGGGATACTGTGTAATCTTCTTTTTTGTTCTTCCCTCTTTCTTCCGCAAATTCTTGAAATCACTATGGATACCGCGCCTAATACGCATTATCAGAAGAGGATGGGGTTCGCCTGGGATTATCGCGTAGGGCGTAAGACTGCAAATTTGTATATGAAGTTTTTCGGGCATCATGATCTGTAGGTTAAAAACGTGCCTGCAGAAATTATTTTAAGATGGGTAGTTCATCTGTCAATGAGGTATCGACCTCTGGCCGGACGAATGAGTCTGATAATGAAGAGGAAATAGGATTGTAACAATTTTCGGGTTTCCCTTATCAATTGGTATCTTATCCCCCTGAATTTAATGTCTTTAGAGAGTTTTGTAAAGCCAAGGCGGCTGTAGGAGGGAAGTGGGGCAAATGCGTAGAGTTTGTCGGTAGACAGTTTAGGGGTTGTACGGTAGCGGTGGGGGAAGAGTATTTTTACCTGCTGGCTGATTTGGAAGTGGAAAAATGAGATAAGGGTATAGATAAATTGATCTCGTTAGAATATTTCGATGGGGATGTCCAGAATGACCTTTAGGAGGGTTTTTTGTGTTACTTATCTCAATTAGAGTGGGTTGAGCCTCCTCCTCACCAATTTGACGAAGGGGATCATGAATGCAATTGAAGCATGTCTTGTTCAATTGAACGAAAACATGTGGGAGGTAATAACCATGTGTGATCATCTGAATGAAAAATGAGAAATGTAGGAAAAAGTGAGGAGGATAACCCCTGAGGACGTTTTGCAATTTTATGGGGTGAAGAATTTTAAGGCCAGTGGGGGGGGGTCATATTTCTGTGCGAGCGTAACTCGGCGTCGCTTTTTCAATCTGAATTCAGTAGGTCAAACCTGGAATGACAATATCATATGGCTGAAGGGTAATTGCCTTCAAAGAGATGATGAAGAACCTTTGGACCTTCAGTTTATAACTGAAAAGCAAAGTAAGTATAGACATGCATAGATAGAATTATTGTTACATTTTGTTGGCAACTGTAGTTGATAGTAAAAATGTGTTATTGCAGGTATGAAGTCTACAGTGGAATGGAAGGAATCCCTGCTAGACGAAGTTGCGAAGGAGGAAACTGAACTCGAACTGGTGTCGAAGGGACTCGGCCTGAGTAGAAAGAAGAGGGTTGACAGTATGTTGAATAAGGCTCGAAAGGCTAAGTCTACCAGGTCGATGGCGGGGGTCGATGAAGGAAAAAGGCAAGTATGTGGTGAGGAGGTTCAAACTAATTTGTCCAAGACTCCTGGAACTGGAAGTTCGGCTCAGGCGAATCCTTTTAAGTCGAGCAACGTAGCTCAAAAATATCTGAAGAAATGGGTGTTACAGGCTCTGCCGGCCTCTGGTATCACTGGAAGTGGTGATGTCGCAAAAGATAAGAGGATGAGGGTCGAACCCTCGGGGGAGTCAGGAGAAAAGGTCACCGAGGGGCAATCTGCTTCAGTGGGCGACCTCAAAGAGGTCGAGGAAAGGGTCTGGTTGGCGGTTCTCCAAGGAGAGGAAGATACGAGCAAGATGGTAAGTTTATATTATTAGAAAGAAATACTTAATATACTTCGAGCTAATCGCTGAGGTCGATGTAATTTTTGCAGGTTGCTCGTCTTGTCAAGGGGATTTGGATCGGTATAGAGGAAGAGAAAAATGAGCTGAAAAAGGTTAATGTCGAGCTGGAAAAAGAATTAGCTCGATCCAGGGCTAACGCTTTGAAGGAAGTTAGGCAACTGAAGGCTTCTCATGCCGTGGCGATTGGTCAGCTGCAGGTGGAGACAAAGGCTAATCTTGACGAGATAGTTGAGGAGCGCGACAGACTAGGGTATTATTTGATGCTGAAAGGCTATTCTGAGGAGGAGATGGATACATTAAGGCGAACACCTATATTGAGGAAGAAGATGAGGATGAAGCAGAAGCAGTGGGGATAGTGGACGGTCTGGATGGTATTTCCTGCCAGACGGTGCTCGATAATCAAGTGGATGACGTCGAGTTCCCAGAAGGTGGTAGTGAGAAGGTAGGGTAGACATATGTGTTTGTATAAATATTTGTAAGTAGTTTGAACTGTGTGTGGGGAAGAAAACTTCTGTAGATTAACTTTGTTTTATAAACCTTTTATAGGCAGTTAGACAGATGAGTCTCAAAATAAATGATCTAAAGTATGGACTTGCCAGGGAAAGAGATACCTCTAAAGCCTTGTTGTCTGCGCAAGCGGAGTTGCAGGTTAGATCGGAATAGATTTTTCAACTTTCATGTTATACCAATGTTAAGTTATCAAGTAAATAGGATAGAAATGCATGATAAAAATCCAACGCTATTAATACATAGTAATATATCGAAAGTATGTACCTTGTATGCCGAAAGAAGATTCATGAAGTGTTCATCTGAGAATGAACTCCAAACTTTTAGTCTAAATGTATTTGGAAGCAGATATTTAGAAACCACAGTCTCTTAGAAATATAGTATGTATATATTCAAAGGCTTTCCTGAATCAAACTGTACTAAAACTTGTTATATTTCCCAGGTCGAATTAGATTCATCTCACTCACGTGAGGACAACGATCTCATGTGTAATCGGGAATTTGCGGAGCAGTTCGATAGGATGAAGGAGGCGAGCGAGAATAAAGAAGATCAATACGTAAAGGAACATTTTAGACTTGTGGAGTTGACCTAGGCCGTTTCCAACCTAACTCTCCAGGTCGAAGTGAAAGATTCCGAGACGAAAAAGGGATTAAAAAAACTACCTGAGGTAATAGAAAGTGCTGAGAAGCTTCAACGTTAAGTTAACGCATTAGCTGTGAAGAGTAAGCAGGCCGACACGGCTCAATACCATATTCAGGCACTTGAACAATCTGAGGAACGATTTCGATCTGATCTCCAGAAATGTAGGAACGAGCTGGAGCAAATGAGACAAAAATTTGTCAAAAAGGACGACGAGCTGAGGGTAGCTCGAGAAAATCTATCAGCTTCAGAAGCCGCAGCTGAACATTTGCAAACAGCCCTCCCCGCCAAAGATATGGAATTCTAAGAAATGCAACAAATGTGCAACGATTTAAACGGGAGGGTGGCACGACTTAAAGCCAAACTGGCGCAAGCCATTGCCCATGCCAAGAAAGCCGAGGCTAAAGAGCATTCAGGGGGAAGTAGAACTGATGTTAAGGCTCCTTTAGTTCGAGAGGATGTAGTTAGTCTCTCAGGTCGAATTAAAGAGCTAGAGAGTGACGTATCTTGTATTCAGGGGCATGTCCAAAAGGGAAATGCGAATTTGAGAGAATGCCAGCATAATTTGGATGTTACTCTTATCAGGGAGAAAGTTCTGGAAGGGGAGATCAAAGTAAAGGAATCGCTTGTGAAGAGGAAAGAAGAATTAGTGAAAGATATGCCGGCTAGGGAGAGTTGAATGCAGAAATTGGGAGACTTCGTGCTCGGGTAGTAGACTTAGAAGCCATGAACCTTGCTGAATCAGCGAAGTATATTCCAAAGTTGGAAGAAAATATAATTTACCATGCTAAGGTCGATGCGGAAATGACTGAAGTGAAGAATAATTACGCTAAACTAGAGTCACGCCTTGTGAGATTGAGAGCGAGATTTGCAACAATGGTAGTACCTGATGCGTCTCGATCTGACCTGTTAAGGGTGATTGTTACATATTTTGTAAAAGAATTAAAAAGACTTGAGTCAGAATAAGATACCTTGTTCAAAACTTTGTCGGATATGGGATGCATTTGTGAAGCTAAGATAGATCGAGGGAACTGTCTGGGAGTCATGGAGACCCAACTGGGCCCTCAAATTGCTGAATTGATAAAACAAGGTAGAGCTGTTGTGGCCTGCGAACTGAAAGCTCGACCTCTTGATGTGGGAGGAAGCACTGTTGACACTCCATCAGCTGAAAAGAATCCTTTATAATATGAATTTGACCTGAAAATAAATAGTATATATTGCAGACACATTTGAAAATAGATGAAAGCTAGTATGACTATTGCCTTATCTTGTGTCTGATGGAGTCTTCGATATAAAACAAATTTTTTACATTTGCTTTAATCGCAGAAAAGGGTTGAGTTAAACCAAGTTAAAACTTGATTTGAACTATAGAAATGTCACAGACATATTGAAAGAGATGAAAGCTAGTATGACCTTTACCTTATCTTCTGCTTGGCTGAGTCTTTGATATGAAACAAGTTCTTACACTTGCTACAATCGCAGAGATGTAAAGAGTCAGCTAAACCAAGTGTTATCCTTGATCTGGTCTATGTGAATGATCCAAACAAGTTAAAAAAGATGAAGACTAGTATTACCTTTGCCTTATCTCTTGTTTGGCTGAGTCTTTAATATGAAACAAGTTTTTACACTTGCTACAATCACAGAGATGTAAAGCGTCAGTTAAACCAAGTGTTATCCTTGATCCAGCCTCTGTAAATGATCCAAACAAGTTGAAAAAGATGAAGACTAGTATTACCTTTGTCTTATCTCTTGTTTGGCTGAGTCTTTAATATGAAACAAGTTTTTACACTTGCTACAATCGCAGAGATGTAAAGAGTCAGCTAAACCAAGTGTTATTCTTAATCCAGTCTCTATGAATGATCCAAACAAGTTGAAAAAGATAAAGACTAGTATTATCTTTGCCTTATCTCTTGTTTGGTTGAGTCTTTGATATGAAACAAGTTTTTACACTTTCTATAATCACATATATGTAAAGAGTCAGCTAAACCAAGTGTTATCCTTGATCCAGCTTATGTGAATGATCCAAACAAGTTGAAAAAGATGAAGACTAGTTTACCTTTGCCTTATCTCTTGTTTGGCTGAATCTTTGATATGAAACAAGTTTTTAGACTTGCTATAATCGCATAGATGAAGTAAAAGAAGCCAAATCAAGTGATATCCTTGACCTAACTTGGATAAGACTGATTTAAGCTAGTATCACCTATGCTTTAATCAGGGAATGTGGTCGAATGTTTGTAAAAAGAGTGATATTGTTAAAAAAAAACTTTCATTGATAAGTTCAGAATTTATATTGGAAGGAGATTAGAATCTCACTTTTGGAATTGAAAAGCAAAAGGCGAACAATGGAAATGGAGTAGTAAGACGCCTAACGATAGTACCATCTCAGTCGTCGAGTGTTCCAAGGATTTGAAATGGAAATTCCCTCCTCTGTAATGAGATAGTATGATCCCAGGCCTGAGAGACCTATGATAATGAATGGACCCTCCCAATTGTCGGCTAATTTTCCAGCGTGAGGCTCTTTGCGATGCTGAGGAATTTCTCTGAGGTTGAGATCTTTGATTTGGAAAGTACGGCTCCTGACTCAGTTATTATATGATCTGGTAAGCATATGATGATATCGACCTAGGTTAGTGATGGCGCATTCCCTGGTCTCATCTATCATATTGAGGTGTAAGCCAATTCGAACTTATTTTCCTCGTCAATTAGCTCGTGATCACGAACTAGATGATGATATTCAAAAGGAATCACTGCCTTGGTGCCATAAGCAAGAAAGAATGGGGTACACCCAGTGGATTGTCGGGGAGTAGTTCGATACGCCCACAGGATGTGAGGTAGTTCACGAACCAAATTTCCTTTTTTCTGTGAGTGAAGCCATTTTTTGAGTCCATCTCAAATGGTTTTGTTGGTGATTTCGGCTTGGCCATTGCCTTGAGGGTAGTATGGATTTGATGGTGAGTGGATGATATTGTGGTGATTTAGGAAGGTTACGACCTTATCTCCTACAAATTGGGGACTGTTATCGATATGAATTAGGTGGGGGTACCCGAATCGAGTGATTATGTAGTTCCAGATAAAAGATATGACCTCATCTTCTCTGGTTCAACATAGTGACATTGCTTCTACCCATTTTGTAAAGTAGTCAGTAGCTACGAGTAGGTGACAGCGATTACCTGGAGAGTTACGGAATTCGTCGACGAGGTCTAGTGCCCATCTTTTGAATGGCCAGAAAACCTTGCTTGCATGGAGTTGGAACGCAGGGGCGCGTACCATGTGTCTATGTCTTTGGCAGGTGTCGCACCTGAGGGAATATTCTTCTGCTTGCTTGCGCATACCGGGCCAAAATACTCCTTGAGTTATAGCTCGGTTCGCTAATGATCTACCTGTGGCGTGGGAGCCATAAGTTCCTTCATGTAGTGCGCAGAGCAGTTCATCTGCTTTTGACTTCGAGAGGCACTTGAGGTAAGGCCCTATAATAGAAAGGCGGTAAAGCATACCGTTTTGAGTAATGTAACGCTTTGAGTTATTGATCGGTTGTCGGCGTTCTTTTGGATCTGTTGGGAGTGGTCTGTTGTACTTGTTGTCGACACCGAGGTAGGCTAAGAAAGGCTTTTGCCAATCATCGTCTCCCCCTTTATCACCTCTAGTGTTGATCGCGCAAACAGATATGCGATCATTGCTGGGGGTTGAAATGATTTCAATCTGGAGATATCGAGCTTCTGTTCTCAAGACCCCGGCAAGATATACCAAGGAATCGGCGTGTCTGTTTACATCTCGTGGAAGATATTTGAGAGTTACTTTCACGAACTTACTCATCCTATCTGCAATGAGGCTTGCGTATTCGATCATCTTCCTATTCTTCTTGTATTGCTTAGAATAATGATGAACGATGAGTAATGAATCGGTGTAAATTGAGAGTTCGGGGACATCGAGCTCAAGTGCGAGGTCGAGTCCGTGAATGAGAGCTTCATACTCGGTGACATTATTTGAGGCCTCAAAATCCAAGCGGACTGATTTCTCAATTCTATTATTATAAGGGGTAATCAAAATGACCCCGACCCCTGACCCTACGGGTGTTGCTAATCTATCTCTGAGAAGCCTCTATCCTGACGTAGTGATCCAGTCAGCTCTTTCGTCAAATGGCTTGGGAGTTGGATTCTCTGGCATGCTTTTGGTAAGGTCTGGGTCATGCTCCTCCCACTCAGGATCCTCTACTGGAAAATCCGTGAGAAAATCGATAATGGCCTGACCTTTTTCGGAATAACGTTATTCGAACTTGATATCATGTTCTCCCAAACTAACTGACCATTGTTGCACACTTCGCGACTTTTCTTTTTTGGACAGAACCTCCCATAGTGGGTAGTTCGTCATAACTTTGACGAAATGTGCTTGGAAGTAGTGTTCGAGTTTCTGTGAAGTGTAAACAAGGGTGAGGAAAAGTTTCTCGATTTTAGAGTACCTTGTTTCTGCTGGTGTGAGTGTTTTGCTGATGAAGAGGACTGGTTTCTCTATTTTTTCTTCCAGGTAAATAAAAACAGAGTTGAGAGAAGTATCTGTGACTGCTAGGTAGATTATCAGTTCCTCATTACCTATTAGGGTGCTCATTATGGAAGACATCCCCAAATAGATTTTGAGATCCTCAAAAGCTATTTCGCATTCTGGTGTCCATATGACTTTTGCAGTTGGCTGAACCTTTCCTCGTTTGGTACATCCGCAGAGTAATAGGAATGGCTAACGACAGCGATCTGAAGATTTAGAGACGAAATCGTTGATAGCGGCAATCTTGCCGGCGAGTTTTTAAATGTCTTTTGTTGTCTTTGGAGAAGGCATGTCAAGGAGAGCACGAATTTGATCCAGATCGGCCTCAATCCTCTTCTTACTGATGAGGTGGTATAGGAAGCGGCCAGAATGTACCCCGAATTGACATTTATCAAGGTGAGGTGCATTCTGTAAGATCGAAGGATGTTGAATATTGTGTTGTGATCTGAGATGTGATCATATGGCTGTAAGCTTTTGCATAAGAGACCATCGATGTAGACTTCAACGATTTTTCCCAGGTGTGCTTTGAACATAGCAGTCATCAATCGTTGATATGTGGCACCGGTGTTCTTGAGCCCAAAGGACATGACTTTGTAACAATATAGGCCACTTTCGGTGATGAACGTTGTCTTCTCTTGATCTTCTTCCAGAAGTGGGATTTGATTATACCCTAAAGCAGCGTCCATCATAAATAGGAGTTCATGGCCTGTTGTGGAATCGAGGATCTGATGAATATTGAAAAGAGAGAAACTGTCTTTTGGATTATGTTTGTTCAGATCTGTGAAATCTACACAAACGCAGACTTTTTCATTCTTCTTTGGGACAGCGACAATGTTGGATATCCAGACCAGATACTTGGCTTCTCGAATGAATCCCACTTTGATTAATTTCTCGATCTCGGTGTTAACTTCATCTCGAAAATGATGTGAAAGTCGTTGCTATTTATGTTTGACCGCTGTGGCACTGATGTTGATGGCTAACTTGTGGCAAACCAAGTCTGGATTGATTCCGGGCATTTCTTCGAAAGATCACGCAAAAATGTCTCGATTGAGTTGTAAGAACTGAATGAGAGCATCTTTCTCATGCTGAACCAGCTTGGTTCCGATCAACGTAGCTCTGCTAGGTCTATCAATGTTGATATATTCCTTGGGCTCCTCCATAGGTGATTGATCGTCGAGGTGATCAATTTTCTGTAATTGCTATACGACCAATCTGTCTGAAGTATCTGGGATGGCAGAGACAGTATTTTCATAAGCTCGAGAGAATTTTTGACTACCTCTGATCTCATAAATACCGTTGTCGTGATTAAATCGGAGTACTTGATAATAGGTGGAAGCGATTGCTTCCATATTGTGGATCCAGCAGCGGCCCATAATCCTAAGATAGCGAGACTTAGCATTGATGACGTAAAAAATGACGTCGATGGTGGTTGGTCCTGCGGTAATAGGTAAGATAATCTTGCCTACTCCTTCCTCCCTAGAGCCATTAAACCCACTGATATCTGTGTCGCTCTGAATGACTTGGTCGGTCAAACCTATCTGGTCGATCATACTCTGAAAAAGAATTTCAATACCGCTCCAGTATCAATCATTATTGTGTGCATGACAAACTGTTACATCTTGAGCATTATGACTAATGCATCATGATGTAGAAATTAGACATGGCTAGTATCATAATCCTCGAAGGAAATTTTGAGTCGGCGGTTGCTCGACTCAGGAAGAAGTTTGGCTTCTTTGTCTTGAAGTGTAAGATCATAGCATTCCGAGAGCCTCCGGCACTTTGATCAGTTGGAATTGGTGATCTGGTTGATTTTGACCATGTTGTTGAGGTGCATATAGTAGAGATGCTTCCCCTCAGCTCTGTCATTGACCTGAACAACTTCGAGCTGCTTCTTATAGTTGTCATCCATGTATGACTTCAGGTCAATAATATATTCGAGCATCCGTCCTTCCTTAAAAATGAGCTTGAGCAACCATTGTAGAGCATAACAATTGTTAGTAGAATGATGATTTATCTTATGGTATATGCAAAATGGTCGATTCTCGATGGGCTCCATTGGTTGAGAGACGCGGTAGAGCGTATCTTTCAACAGCAGTGGAAAAATTATAGAAATTCGGACGTTGAGCTTTGGGAGGATGGGTTTATTTTGCGGACCGCTTCTTTGAGGATATTCAGTGTTTCCCTTGGTATGTTTATGATCTCCTTGTTCCTCATTAGGCTTGTTGTTCGTTCTGCAGGTGGGGATTTGGTGGAGAGGACAGACTTAGTAGACTTTTGTTGCTCAGACATCATCCTCTCCAAGTAGAAGTAATCGTTGACTTTGGTGATCATCTCCTCTAACGTCGCAGGCTTGTTAAGGAAGAGGAATTCTTTGGCCTTACAATCGAGCCGGAGAGCATTGGTAAAAGCGGTAACGGTTGTTTTTTGGTCGAGGTTATCCACCTTTCTTGCGAGCTCTAGGAATTTCTTTTAAGTCTTCAAGCATTTCTCCATGTGATTGCTTAAGTCCGATAAGAGAATACAAGTTCTCCTCTTTGTCTTTGTTGTGAGCATATGTCTTGATGAACTGTTTTTGCAGCTGATCAAACGTGTAGATAGATTCCTCAGGAAGAAAATTGAACTATCGAAGTGGCTCCTCCTATAAACTTGTAGCAAACAGACGGCAGAGGATGTGGTTGAGATTGGAGTATAACCCCCAATGAATCGCGGTATTGCTGAATATGCTCCTTCGGATCAATACCTTTGTATTTGTGAATCTTAGGAGTATGGAAACCTTTTGGTATTTTCATATCGAATAGTTTTTTGGCAACTGGAATTCCTTGTTACTTCGTGGTATCGCCGGTAGTTCCTAGAACTTGTGCTTCGATTAACTCCTTAATTTGTTGGTCCATGCGTTCTTTTGTGACGTACTGACGTGTTGGTTAAATTGTTAGACGTGCTGGCAGGGAATAATGAGCTCTCATACCTTCACTCAAGCAATCTCATACTGGAACTTGATGTAGTGGTCGCTGGTCTTCATCCTGATGGATGGAGAGCGGGTGACCTCGACTGATTTCTGATTGAACTTCTCCCCCCAAATGGATGGAGGGCTGCAGTCCATGAGGTAGATTTCTAGAAATGGCTTTACTGGTGACTCCTCAAGGTCCCAAGTTCTCCTTTGCTAAAATACAAGAGGTCTCTGGAAGTTAATCATGACCCCTGGCTGGAGAAGCCTGCTGAGTATTTGCAGAGCCTCGAGTGCAGTCTACATCGTCCTTATCTGATCTTTGTGCCGTTTGAGCATTGTTAAACTAGCTTGTCGTTCTGCATCGAGTAATTTCTCTCGGAGCTCGCGATCCTTTATTAATTGAAGTTCGAGTTTGGCGCGTCTCTCTGCCTATGCGTGGAGATTCGCCCGTAACTCGGTGAGTTGTCCCGGATTCACAGAAATTTTGAGCTGAGTTCCTGCGGCTTATCGCCTGGAAGAAACCATAATTGAAAATTGTAATGAAAGACTGCCTTAGGGTATCATGGAAATGCAATCTTTCCCACAGACGGCGCCAAATGTAATGGCCAAATTCTGTAAGCCCGAAACGATTAGGAATTAGCTATCACACCAATGAACCTGTAACAATATTCTAATGGAAAGTAAGAAATAGAAACAAGTGTTTTTAGCGTGAAAAACCTCTGAATAGGTAAAAAACCACGACGACATCATATGGAGGATTTTTGTAAAAGTATCTTTATTGTCTGGAGTGGATATCTTTATTACAAGTGATCTCTAAATATATAAATACTTTTGATCTCGTAAATAAGAAGTTTGAGTAATTTTTCTGGTCCCTGTCTCTTCTGGAACTTTTCCCTTATATAGGCTTTTCCCCCAGCTCTTCGTCGTGTTGGAACACATTTTCTGAATAATATGGTTAGTGGTGGTTGACTGAATAGCTAACGAGTTCATGAGAGACAGGTGTCTTTGACTGGATAACGTTTTTCGGGTTTAGCTCGATCCACGTTCATGAGTAGTTTGTGGGGATGTTTAGAATGTTGACTGGAGTGTTAAGTGATAAAATTGTGTAAGCCTGAGATGGAGGTAAATAGAGCTTCGCGAGCTCGATTTTGAGTGAGATCGAGGGATAAGTGCCTACAGAGGCGGTGTTGTTTGAGGTATTTAAAGGGGCAAGGGAGGAACTGTTCCCCAAACACTCAAGCAATCATAGAGAGAAAGAGAAAGAGAGCAGATGTACGACATTGTTGAAGTAGTGCTTGGTGGAGAGTAGAGAAGGGATTTTCGTTGTTGCGGTTTGAATCAGACGAATAGGTACTCTTCTGACTTTCTTCGTAAATAGTTTATTTGTAGTTCTTCTCTGTAGTTTTGTCTACGGTAAATGTATTGAGGGATAGCTGTTGTTAGGGTTTTTGTTAGCGAAGGCATGGCTGAGAGAAAGGGTAATCCAAGTGGCTGGAGGTACGGCTCAGTAGGAAATTAAGGATATTTAGGTGGTTACCAGAGCTGTAGTCGAACATTCGACTAAGGATTGGGCAAGTTGGGGGGGATAGGACAAACAATGATATCAAAACGTGATAGTCGAATATATCAATCTAATTACGTACCTCTTCTTCTGTAGGGTATAATGCATGCCCGCTAATCTTTGAGGCTGAGGCTGAGGCTGAAGCTGATAGACAAAGAGGTCGACGTAAATGAGTTAAGTGTGTCTGGTCGCGGCTCAAGGGGCGAGAGCAGCGACATAGAGGTATTAGACATTGCAACAGATATCCATCTGACTGTGGTAGTACCAGAAGTGAGGTTTCGAATAAGAGTCGTGGTAAGGCTCAAGTGACCGGGGAGAGTGATGGAGATGGAAGGGGACACGAAGGTAGTATCGAGCCTTCAGGGGATGAGAAAGAAGAAGGAGAGCAGAGCGACAGTAGTGAGAGTTTGACTGGTTTGAGGGGAGTTGCAGGGCCAGTCTCGGCTCAAGAGAAGCTGAGACTTGATTGATTTATGGCTAAGCATGAATTTTCAAAGGTAGGGGTGGTATTAATGGCAGTAGGGCCTGAGTATACGTTTAAGGATATCCCAAAAGAGGGTTTCACAACATTAACAGGCCAAATTTGGCTAGGGATGCAACTTCCCCTTCGAAGGCTGGTGAAGGAGGTATTAAACTTCTAGGAAGTTGCCCCATGCCAGATGAATGGTAATTTCTATGAAATGATAAAGGTGGTCGAGGGTATGAATGTGGAATTGAGTCGTGAGAAGTGGGGTTTGATCGAGTGGTTCTATATTATATCGTTCTACTCGAGGAAAACCAATAAGAAGGTAGATACGTACCACATCCAATGTTATGTAGATAAACCATGGCTATTTGATTTGTGCTTAACGGGTCGAGGGTAGGATAAAGACTTGGTTGTGGTGCGAGGTAATTATGAGAATGCTGAAGGGGAAGACGCTTATAAGCTGCAGCATAGGATTTATAATCCAAGTAAGTTTACAGTCGAAGGTTGTTTTAAAATAGTGATTGAATAGACTGGTAAACATGTTTGTTTTTTTTTGCAGATCCTGGTAATAGAACTTTGAGGAACCCGGGGAGGTACATTGACGAACTCATTAACTTTGACGAGGAGTGGATAAACCGGGTCTTCAGGAAGCTAGGTATCAAAAGGAAGAGGTGGAAGAAGACAGATACACTACTTCGAAGCGTACCTGCTACCGCTAGACCAGCAAAGAAGGGCAAAAAGGAAGGTACTTCAAAGGGGCCCGAAGAAATGGAAAAGACGAGATTGATTCAGAAGGTAAATTAAGTTTCAAGGGGGCAGCAAGCAGCACCAGTGCCCAAAGTAATTCTGGAGGCGTCGAAGCAGGCTGACAAAGGTAAGGGCAAGGTCATTCCCGAACCTTCAAAAGTCTAACAGCCGAAGACTATTCAACGTAAGAGGCATCGGGAGCTAATGATGTAGAGGAGACAGACGAAGCGCGATAGGAAGTTGAGCTAGAGGATCAGGCTCGAGCCACAACCGCATCTATGGCGACGCTCGGAGGAAATAGCCCAGAAGAGGCTGGGAAGCAGATGAATAAGGCTCTGCATAAGGTAATTGTTTTCTGAGATTCTGAAATTTTTTGCTAAAATTTACTATGCTTCTTGAAGTATTAATGGTTCGAGTATTCTAGCAGGTGTATGCTTGGTCTCAAGCTTTTATCAAGGCCCGGAAGGTAACAATGAGGCAGCTGAAACAGGCGGTAGAAAATCTAGAACTTGCTCGAGGGACCGAGATGTCACTGGTGTCTGAGGTGAATGTGCTAAAGCGAGAGAAGTTGACTATCAGAGCTGAATGTGCGAGGGAACTCGAAGCTCAACGTGACAACAATTCTCAAATGCAGAAGGTATTGGAGTTAAAGCTTGCTGAAAAGGGGAAGGAAATGGAAGAACAAAGGGAGACCTTCCAGGGGAAATTCGATGAGGAGTGTGAAACATCCACAAAGTTGAAGATCTTTATCGAGAGTTTGGGGTATGATAACATAACCCACAAACACTTTCCTATGCCCGAAGGGCCTTCTGTTGATGGTGGTGTACGATCAGAAAGGATAGAAGTAGAGCCTTCTGTTGGAGTTGTAGGAGAGGGCGTGGAAGCTCTTGTGTTCAAAGATGTTGCTGCTGGTGCGGTATATGATGGGGTAGCCGACGCTTTGGAGCCAAATCTTACTACCGAAGGTGATGGAGGTATTGTTGTGGAAGAGCCTGTAGGAGGAGGTGGTGTGGCCACTCCTGTATGAGGTATTATAGTTGTCTTCTTTCTGTAATGAACTTTTATCTCTTATCTTGTTATGGTGTTAGAATATTTAGAGTGATGGTTGGCCTTCGAATACTGTGTAACTTATTTGAGCTTGAGCTGTCTATTTGTGATTGATTTGAATTGCTTTAGTGTATTGCACTTGAGTTGCTGCTATATATTGTTGAAGAGCTAAATTGCTAATATTCATGTATATCTCTATCTGTGTACATTGAGAAGTATAGAATGTTTGTAGCTGGGTTTGAACTAGAACCTTGAAGAGCTTCAAGGCCGTCCCCGAGTATCAGTTTATACCAAGAAATTTACTGGACTTCGAAGGTCTCCCCTCATTTTGTTCGTGGGATTGATCCTCAGCGAAGCATTAAGAATTCACCCCCAATGCATTCCCGAGGGTTTGGTCTGTCGACCATTCATGCCCCTTGAGTTTGCTTGAATGGAGACTTGAAAAACTTTGAGGTCGCCCCCAAGTATCAGTCTAGTCGAAAGGTTGACATGATACTTAGGTTAGGCCAAGAAATTTACTGGACTTCGAAGGTCACCCCTGGGCCTGTCCATGAAATGGAGCCTCAGTGAAGCATTAAGTGTTTGCCCCCAATGTATTCCTGAGGGTCTGGTATGTTGACCATTCATGCCCCTCAAGTTTGCTCGAATGGAGACTTGAAAAGCTTCGAGGTCACCCCCAAGTGTCAGTCTGGTCGAAGGGTTGACATGATACTTAGGTTAGGCCAAAAAATTTACTAGACTTCAAAGGCCTAGGCCTGAACGAAGCATAATGTGGTCACCCCCAATGGATTCTCGAGTGACCGGTCTATCGACCATTCTTGCCCTTCGAATTTGCACGAATGGAGACTTGAAAAACTTTGAGGTCGCCTCCAAGTATTAATCTGGTCGAAGGGTTGACATGATAATTAGGTTAGGACAAGAAATTCACTGGACTTCGAAGGCCTAGGCCTGAACGAAGCATAATGTGGTCGCCCCCAATGCATTCCCGAGGGTCCGGTCTGTCGACCATTCATGCCCCTCGAGTTTGCTCGAATGGAGATTTAAAAAAATTTGAGGTCACCCCCAAGTATCAGTCTGGTCGAAGGGTTAACATGATACTTAGATTTGACCACGAAATTCATTGGAAGATAGGATACAAAGTTCAGAGGGGAAAAATATGTTCATGGATTATACTATATTTACATCAGTTGAACATGGAGAAGGTCGTGGCCTGTTGTATGAGATTAATTACATGGTGTTCCATGGATTGGGTAGAGGCTATTTTGCTTCTGTCATCAGATAATAGAAACCTTTATCAGTTTTGTCATACACGACATAAGGTCTTTCCCAGGATTTGGCTAGTTTGTCGGCATTACGAGGCTTCGAAGAGGGTGTAACTTGTCGAAGTATCAAATCTCTGATATTAAAACTACGTGGTCGAACTCTTTTATTGTATGACTTCTAGAGAGTGAGATGGTAACGACCGAGGTTTGCAATGGCTTGGTCTCTAGTTTTATCGATCCATAACATATTACATCCGAGTTCAAACTCATTATCTTCGTCTGGGAGGTTAGGGTCGTGTGTTGACACTTCAAAATGAGTAGGAAGAAACGCTTCGGCACCTTAGGCTAGAAGGAAAGGTGTACAGCCCGTCGCCTTTTGTGGTGTTATTCGATAAGTCCAGAGTACATGTTGTAGTTCCTGAACCCATTGTCGTTTCTTCTCATCGACCCGCTTTTTAAAATCGTCGACTATAGTTTTATTGATTGCTTTGACTTGACCATTCCCCTAAGGGAAGTAAGGTGTTGAGAGGGAGAGGATAATGTTATACTTTTTGAGGAAATTGCGGACTTTGTTCCCAACAAACTGTGGACCATTGTCACATCGAATCGTGTGAGGTCAGCTGAAGCGTGTAATAATATTTTTTCATAAAAACTTGATGACTTCTTGATCTCTGGTTCGACATAAAGGCACGACTTCAACTTATTTAGTAAAGTAATTTGTTGCCACAAGAATATTTTCTCGGCAACCCGATGCTTTGGGAAAAGGACCCACGAGATTGATGGCCCACCGCTTGAATGGCCAAGAGACTTGACTGTAATGGAGGTCTTGTGAAGGGCTATGGATGTCGTGGGCGTGACGTTGGCATTTGTCATAGTGTTTGGCGTACTCTTCTGCTTATTTCTTCATATTGGGCCAAAATAAACCTTGGGATACAGCTCGAAGGGCTATAGATCGATCAGCAGTGTGAGCACCGTAGACACCTTCGTAGAGTTTAGCAAGAATGGTATTGGCTTTGTTTTGAGAGATGCACTAGAGGTGGATGCCGCTTGGGGATTTGCGACGTAACTCGCCTTTAAGGATGGTGTATCTGCGAAAATTATCTAGTAGCGAATGTTTGGCTTTAGGGTCATTTGGGAGGGTAAAACTATTGAAGTAAGCAAGAAATGATGTACGCCAGTCATCTGGATTGAGACTCTCACCCCCAGTATTGATGCCATTAACTTCCATCTGGTCGATACTTGGGCGTTCGAGTACTTTGATATGGAGTGTTCGAGATTCGGACTAGCCTAACATGGCTGTTATGTAGGCGAGGGAATCGGCATATCTATTTTTGCCTTGGGGATAATGAGTAATAGAAGATTTTTTAGGAAAATGATCCATGCGCTGGCGGATGAGAGAAACATACTCAGTCATGCGACCGTTGGCCTGATTTTCACCGGTGTATTGTCTTTGAACAAGTTAGGAGTCAGTAAATACTGCAAGTTTAGGGACACTAAGTTCGAGTGCGAGGTCGAGGCCATGAATCAAAGCTTCCTAATCAGCCTTGTTGTTAGAGTGACGGGGAAGGTCAGTCGTTATTTTGCTAAAGTGACTTCCATTTTAATCGAAAAAAGCGTTGTTCTTTTTGCAGTAGTTTTATGTTTTCGACTTGAAATGTGTTGTAATATTACGACTGTAAACCACGTCATAATATATGTCGTTTTTAGTTAAAATTACGACACATTTATGAGTCATTTTATACGTCGCAAAAAATATACACAAATATCAGTCGTTATTTTTGTCGTATTTGTTCCATTTTCCGATTTATTTATTCGTTGTTTTATGCATCGCAATTTTACGACGCCAAAATTGCCTAATTTTTCGTAATTCTAAAAAAAATTGACATACAAACTAGTCATGCTATCTGTTACACAAAAGCGTCGACGTATTAGACACAATTATTGACGATGATTTTAGTCGGTTCTCGCAATTATAAATTTTAAAATTTTATTAAATAATATTAGGTTACTTAAATAGTCTTTCCTATACATTTACAATTAGAACTAGATGAATTTAAACCATCATTGTCTCAAGTTCATGAGAGTTCTTGCAATTTAGAGCTTACAGTTCTATCAATAAAGATGCATAAAAAGACAATGTGTATAGCAATTGTGGGATTATATTATTAAGGGAAAAAATTTACAATATATTCATTTGTGTTTATGTTATGTTAAAAGATGACTTGCAATTTAAATAAAATGAATCTGCGATTGGAAAGTATACAAGGAGAACCCAATTTAAATAAAAGAAATCCAGTTCCCCATTTCCGCCATTCTCCACGAACCAAACACATCCTATAGCACATTTTGGTTTTCTTTAATTTTGGCACTTTTCAAGGTTTAATATAAGCAATACAAAACTGCTCTGGAAAAACAATTTTTCTTTTTGAGATGAAACTACTCGGTCGAAACTTACTTGAACGCAGTTGGGGAAACCTGTACCTCCCGAACAATGGCACGATATCAGAAGATCCAAAGCAGCAGTTAGAAGTTCTCTAAAATGTGGTTGTACCTATTGCAAGAATTTAAGGAACTGGTAAGCTACATAAAGACTAAAATAGACGTAATTGCGATATGAAAAAATATAATTTCATTCTTTATTAAGAAAATTGAGTGTATAATTCTATCCAAGTAAAATGTGCGTCCAGATTTCATGATGAAATCACAGCTAAAAGCAATGAGATGTGACTTACCTGCACTGAAATACCACTCCCTCCAGGATGCTTATCATATAAGAGAATTCTTTCCGGATAATAACGGGTATCATGAGGATTTGCACTCTGAAGCCAAGTCAAAAGAGTTGCAAAGTATATACCTATAGGCCAATGCATCATATAGTAGTCATAAATATGCCAGTTAATGTTGCCTATAATATAGGCTTATGAAGAAAAAAATTCAACCCATAAAAAAAGTCCGTAAAACAGTCTCACTTTTTACTTTTGAAATTTGATTACAGAGAATTTGTAGCACAAGGATAAAAGTTTCAACATAGAAGATAAATACATTACAACATTCAAGTACGAACAAAGAAAATATTAATTATATTCAGACTCACCCACAATATGTTACTTAAATTGAAGTTTGACTCCCCAATTTAGGGGGCAGGCAAAGTCTAATTTAGATAACAAAGTGGGCATCAATGTGAACCATCCATTATCAAAAAAAATGTGAAGCATCTACAGATGATGGGAATTAGTAGTGTGAACTACATGTTGTTCCTATCAGTAGCCCTCAAAAGAAATATATAACCTCTATACTTCTAATGTAAATGTTACATACTTACAAAGGAACTACATTAAGAAGAGTATGACAATCAGCATGTAGACCCCCACGAAATGAAAAATTCTGGATTTCTATTTTCTTTTAATTGATTGAGGAACTCGAATCCAGACTGCCTATTTCAGTATTGAAAAAGGAAGGAAAAGCAAATGAGAAAAACATTGATAAAATTAACATTTTGGAAATATAAATGCAAATATCAATGTATTTTAACTATATAAAGCAACAGTAGGGCATCAGAATGAACCTGTGACTCATACGAGTAGTTAGGAAGTGAAAGATCAACAGTATCAAAGATTTCATTGCTCCCCTGCCAAATACGGAAGAGGCCAAACCATGTGGTTGTAACTGTACAAGTGTGTGTTTGAGCAGTTGTTCTTGAGTGTTGGGTCTCACCTACGTTTGTTGGGTAGGCCTACGCAACAGTAATAAAATGTAGCTAGTAATAGAGTCGATGAAAAAGTTGTCTCGGGACAGACACTTCTACTGATATATCTTAAGACTTGGAGAGAAAAAAAGAACGAAAAGAAAGAAGGCTATTATGAAAGAAAAGGGATATAAGTCCAAAGTATAATTGCTATTAAATGAGATGAATAGGGAGAGACAAACGTACAATATCCCCACCATTCACATGAATATCTGTGTAATCACGCATCTTTGTGTAATACTTCAAATCAGCTTCCTGGCATAGAACAACTTTTCCTGACAGATCCAAGGCATTCACTAGATATGTTTTGCCTTGATGCATATATACCGCACCTTTGTAGACCTGAATGAGGAAATAAATGGTTAGTTTTAATTATCTAGTAGAGGTCCTCAAAGGTATATACCGTATGTACTTTCAAGGATGAAAATCCAACAGATTTATCATATAGTAAATGCAGTATGTACATCGAAGAATATAAAGTATATTTACATTCACAGTACTTTACATTCACAGAAATAATATCCACCAAATCCATAAAATAACTATTTTTTTTAAGGATCCAAGTTCTAGTTTCACTAAGTGAATACATTAATCAGTAAAGAAGTACAACATTTAAGTTTACAGCAATGAAGTGAGATATTGCCTCTTTCATTCAGGGCCGGCCCTGTAGTTTTGAAGGCCCTAGGCGGAAGTCAAAAAATGCCCCCCCCCCCCAACCCTTTATTTTTCTCAACCATTGAATAATTTTTTTTTACACATACAATTGAATTTTTTTTTTATTCATTTGAAAATATGGTTTTTGTTTTAAAAATAAAGAAAAATGATTTTCCAATTAAAACTGAATTTTGAGTAAAACTGTTTTTGACTTGGGCGCCCAATTATCACCCAGGTCACGCCCAGGTCTTCCTGGCTATGATTTTCCTTTTTCTTATATAAGACATGGGCGCCCAACTAAGCACCCAGGTGACGCCCAGGTCCTACCTACTGGCTTTTTATGCTGAACTGGACAAAATTCAATTTTTTAACATAAGGTATGCCTAAAATATCTGGTAAGAAAATGAAGTTAAAATAGCAATCAAAGCGGGGTAACTTTCACACAAAATTATAGACCAAATAAGAACATTAACAGACATATGGGAACATCTAGGAAACTGAGAAAGAGAAGTTTTATAGTAAATAACTTTAGAAGAAAAATATCAATTACTGAAACCTCATATTTGATATATGAAAATATCAAATATGCAACTGCAATTTTTACTGTGACAAGTTTAAGCAAAAAATGATGTCTTTTTCATTCATATTATAGAGAAATCCAACTAACAAAAGTGGCAAATAAATTCAAAACCATATTATCATAAAAGAACTTAAAACTACTAAGCATAATTTATAGTTCTAAGAAAACCAATTATGCTTCGTTGCTTATGTCTGGAGTCGGCTCTTGCTTAAACTTGAATCTTCTGACATTCTTGGTTGTAAAAGTATTAATTAGGCTATCATAGACTAGGCAACATTATAAAGACTAATAAATCATAGACTAGGTCATGCCCACTAACCTTGAATTCAACACAACTTTACAACTCGATGTTTATTGTCTTATTTGTACTATCTGTCGTTCTGCTGCTTCTGCACAACACAACAAACACAAAAATTTAATACACGTTTCATGATTCATCTCAATTACTGAAACTGGGTTTATGGGTTTCAGGGTTTGAAGATATCAGCAAGTTACAAATTTAATACACAAATTTTTAAGTTTCTTGCAAAGAGTTCGAAACAAAAGTTACGGAATTATAGACATCCTGAAATCCAGTTAACCCAACATTCAACAATTAATCAAAGATTATCGATATCACAAATATCCTGAAATCATAAATTACTGAATTACAGATATCACAAATTACAGAATTACAGATACAGTCATACAGAATTACAACATTCAACAATCAATCAAAGAATATCACAGATTACAGAATTACAAAATTACAGTTATCACAACCATATGTAAATATGTAATGGGTAATGGATTAATTTCAAAATTGAATTTTGAGAAATAGAAAACTTGGGATTTACAAAATCAATCAAGGGTTTGAAATTTTTACCTTGAAATTGGGTTTTTGATTTTCTTTACATATAAGAGAAAGAGTTGGGATTGGAGATTTACATCAACAAATCCTGAAATCCAGAGGACCAAATTGTCCCAACTTGTAAGTCGCAAGGGCGAAGGAAGACAGAGAGAAAGAGAGAGAGAGGAAGAGGAGTTAATCATAAATCACCATGAGTTTGAGAGTTGAGAGAGAGAAAATCCAAAATCAGAGATATTCCCAAACTTTTTTTTGGGTTAGTTTTAAGTTTTAACTTTGAATAGATGAGGCCCAAGGCCCCAAACAAAGAAAAAAGATAGGGTAGTATTTTGGAGGCCCAAACAGAGTTGGGATTGATTGGAGCCCCCTAATTTTTATCAAAAATTGGAGGCCCTAGGCGGCCGCCTCTTGGGCCTATAACCAGGGCCGGGCCTACTTTCATTTATGAGTTGTAGGAAAAATAAATGATTGAGGTGGAGATAGTACCCATTTCATTGTAAACTTTTTAAAAATGACTTTAGTCAAGAAAGAGTTGAATCATGTCACCCATGGTGTCATCAAAATCCAACAATAACTTCCCTCCTAGTTCCCCAGTTGCATTATCTAACAATTCCTTGATATTTACACCGCCCAAAGCTGCATTCACAAGAAAGATAGAAAGAAAAATTTTAGGATCGACCAATTCATTACTAAGTAATAATGTATTTGTATCCAAAACTGGTTACGAAATAATACCTGGAACTAAATTTGAGATTCCCTCTAAGAAGCCAACCTGTTCTCAAAGCATATACATCAATTTTATTATAGAAAAATTTCAATATTACATAAGAAACATAAGTATATGTCACTCGGAAAATAAACTTTCTATGTAAGATGGCAAAAGAATCATCCAATTTTGATGTTGGGAAGAAAATAACAAGAAGATCTAAGTGACTTGAAACTGAGATAAGGTAGGCAAGAAACCATCAGAAAACTTCTGTACTTTCCCTAGGTTCTTAACAAAAAAATAGATAAAAAGTGGGCAGTGTAAAATAAAACTACTAGTTTCTTAGCATAACGAACATACTTATATTCATATAAATCATATGGGTAATTACGTTGTAAGTTTATCAGCATAAGTAAGCAGCGAAGCCAAAAAATAAAAGAAAAAAACTTACTGGAATCCAGAGTTCAAGCTTCTCAGATCCATCCTGTCCAGTAATTTCGACTCTTAGCGTGCGAGACCACATCCCACCAAAAGGACCCTTTGGGCCATCCGAACCATAATAGACTTCTGGAGTTACCACTTCGACAACCAGTTCCTGTTCCTCACCATCGTCTAGACTTCTTCACTGTACACTGTACAAGTTGTTGATTACTGACGAGTAACCTACGTCAAAAATGAATTAGAAAAGACGTACGTATTCAATTAAACTAAAACATTAAGTATTTTGGTTCAAGAGTTGTAAGCTACCCTCAATATTAAGGTAAAAACAGTGAAATACTCAATTGGGTAAAAGATAGTCGAACAAGTACTTTAGGGTTGAGTCGGTTGACCCACCTAGGTCAACCTCTCTGGAAAGGCGGTTGGCTAGTTGTAGTAATAAATCGTTCTTCATCTTCATAATAGGTGTTGAACCCCAAGGTTTCCTTAATTTCATCAAAAGATGGCAAACTTCCTGGAGGAGGCATGCGACCACCTATTAGTGTTGTTAATGCATCCTGCAATATTTCCCAAGTAATATTTCAGAAATGCCATGGAGGACAAAATTTTAATACTGGGACTTATCACTTTAATGTCCTATCAGCATTTCCTATTGCATTGATGATATTTGTCCTTTACAGTATTCATAATCAGGCATCTTGACTCCAAATACGATTTAGCTAAAGAAATGGTAAATTCGGCGCTTACTGACTATCAACAGTTTAAGATGAAAATTGAGTTAGATGGTTTATCCCGGTGTTGGGATTTCGACTCCGGTTACAACTCTGCCATACCATGTTGAGCAAGTCACAAGAGTTGCTTGCCCAATATGGTAATAGTTGGAAAGTAGTGAAGATTTAATAACATAGTGATATATTTATACAATGAAGTGTGTAAGAATTTCTAGCCCTTGGGTATATTTTTCTACTACCTATCTTCTGAGCACATGCTTCTGAGAACTTCATTCAATTGGCACAATAGCTGAATAATAACCCTGTACTGATTACACAAACTACAGACCACCGTAAATAATAGGACGTATGCCATGCTCTACTGAAGAGGGGTGAGATCCTTAGTATTATTAGCCTCACCAGCAAAATCTACAGCCTCAAACAGCATACGGGCCATCCTATTCATCTAATCTATCTGATTGTTTAAGAGGGAAAATCAAAACAGCAACACCCAAAAATTTGGGGATCTTCTAGGGGAAAGCATACACCTATTGTAAAGATCCATGACCATCACTCCATACACTATGTTGGTGTTTGCCGAACGAGAAAAGTGTTTGTATTCTCCAAATCAGAATCACAGTTTAGGTCCATAGCTATTGTGTTATTGAGCTTCCAACAAGTATGCATAAGAGGTGTTTCACTAAAATTCTAGTTGTGTAGCTAATGTTGCAAACTAAATGAGTACTTGTTAAACAGGCACCAGTAAAATCATCGTATTATTATGTTGGACAGTGTAATAAAGATACGCTTATGTAGCTTCCATTATCTTCTATTACAGAACGTACAAATTTCAAAATTTTCTCAGCCACTGTTTCACTTTTTAGTGCGAAGTGTTCTATACGACAACCTTTTGTTGTGCTATATGCCTATATGGCATATTTATATGATGAGCATCTAAGGTGTAGCTGAACACTACATCAATAATAAACTGTGACCCAAACCAGGCATATAAACTACAAGAGAGTCAATAGTAATATTGTAAACAAGATTAATATACAGAAAATCTTGATAAGTGCAGTGATGGGGTAGTGCTTAGGAATGCATTAGATTTCAAATGGATAACAAGCGCGAACAATTAAACTTAATTTCACTTATGAGATTTTTGCAGTTCGAATCTTCTGGTAGAGAGTTGTAAGTTAAAATACCATGTGTTCAAGCTTTAAATTCTTAATAGTTAAATTGCAAGCCATACACTATTCATATAATTGCTTATCCACTGATCTTGGACAAAGTGAGAAAGGTCAAAAGTGCTTAACCTGCATTGCTCGAATAAAGACTCCAATCAGCGATATCGGATAGCTTAAAAGTTTAAAACCAATCTCCTCAAGCTCAATTGGATTCAGGATTGGCGTTTTCCCCCCTCCCTCAAGCATATTGGCCTATACAAGAGACCATTTATATTAGTTAATCTTTCTTTTTTTGCAAGGTAATATTAGCCAGAGTACCAAATACTCCTTCCATTAATAAAGATGAAATATAGCAAACCTTGCACTTTCAAGTATCTACAGCATCGGCGCTAACGAACAGAAGGTTGAACACATATGTTATAAAACGACATGCGTAACCTCACTCCTATACAAACTTTAACCCATTCACAAATAATTTACATAGATAGGTTATACTTCTCTTCCAGCATATCCAAGATTTTTCAAACAGAGAACTGGAATGTCAAGACTACAAAGTTCAACTAATATGATCAGAGGATAAAAATAAGATAACTTTGGATGGCACCATTTGCACGACTAATATGCACTTAAGAGAATGTGGGTTCATGAGCATAACAGAAGCTTGCATATTTTTTTACTAACATAAAATATTTATATGAATTTGATTGACTATGAAGAAAAAGGGAAAATAAATAAAAAGGAGCATGACCAAATACGACCTAGTTTTGTAAGAAACAAGATAACGGAATATAAAGTTGATGACATCTATATCAGCTCGTTAGATGGTAAGGATCAATGTAAGACAATCATTTACAACCAAAAATTGCATGACAGAGAATTCGATAAGAATGAATCTCATGAGTTCCTTCCAGGCACTCTGGATTTGTCTGTATGAGGCAAAACAAACTGAGCAACTTTGACATGGAACTATACAAGTCATTTTTTTTCCAGACCTATGTTAATGGGAAAGAATATGATGTTATTCCGATGAAGAGAAGGAATTATTGGAAATGCAGCTGGAATAGAAATCAAAGTGGTCTGGTGGTTTGACTATAAGGTATGTTGATTCTATTAAAAGGAGGTGACGGATATGGTGAGGAAGTTCTCTGAGGACCAGTTCTTTAATTTCAGGTAAAGTTTTAAACTTCATAAACGTATCGCTTGATGATTTCTGAGTGCATACCGATTAGTTTAATGGAGAGCTTGTATAAGGTGATTTTGAAGCATTTTCTTCCTGAAGGAGATTAGATTTTACAGCGAGTAATTTCTAACGAAAATGGGCGTTTATTAGGAGGCAAACTCTGATTGAAGTCCTTATTCAAATGAGTGCATAGGTTCTAAAATTAGGTCATAGGTCCCTCAGCTTGTTTTAAAGTCTAGGCGGGAAAGGGTAGAATCGTATAAGCAGGGAGTATCTGAATCATGTTTTAGGGAAGACAAGCTTCATGGATAAATGGAGAAATTTGGATTAAAAGAATAAGTCCGAGCTTGTCTTTTACGTCTAGGTAGAAAAACAATCATGGAAACTAGGAGTATTTGGATCATGTTTTAAGGAGGATGGGCTTCAGAGCTTTCAGAGAGATAAGACAGGAGACATGCTATCTCCTTTCAGAAAAATAACTGGAGGTGTGGCAAGGCTTTCAGCTAACGAACAGGGATTTGGAGATTATACATCTCCAGTTCATAATATCCGGGCCATTTGGCCCGCGAACCGTCAATTCCCGACTAGATCCTCTAGGGCTCATACAATAGTCCAAAAACCACACGAAGCGGGCAAGCCGGCACAAGACCGACAGGCTCACACCAACCTCAAACCCCACCAGTGGTGAGATTCAAACCCTTGACCTCCCGATGGCTGGTTCAACACCATCACCACTAGAGCACAAGGTGGTTGGTATTAAAATGACCAAATAAATAATGGGTAGAGTCAAATAATGTGAACTGTATACATTACTAATAAAATTGATTATATCAGGGACAGGACTCCAGTGTATAGGGAGGACCTCAACATTTTAAGATGTCACCATAGACACGATGGAACCCACTATTTATTTTACCTTTACTACTTTATTGTCTATTTTTATACCTAGTAAAATTTCTTATTTAAAGGCAAAATATCTAGAAAAATCATGGTTGGGAAGGTCACAGTAACAAAGGCCATTGAAAATCTTATTTTATACATTGGAAGAATCAATTTTGTTATTAATAAACCAGAAGAGGGGAAAAGAATGACTGATATAAATGAATTAGTTATTCATCAAAGTTTAATTTGGTGCAATGATCAGAATTAGACGAGGGTATATAGCTCAAAGACGTAGAACAAACTCAGTTTATTTGTATCAACCTTTTGAAGGGCTCGTTCAAAACTTAGTTTTATTTGTATAGAGAGTAAGTAACAAATATTAAAACCCAGTCAATTAGGGTATGTTTCAAGTACAGAGACTGAAAAAATAACAAGATTTACCATTACTGAACTTCTAATGTCTATAATATAGAAAATGTTTACCATTTTGGGAAGCAGAGGGGTAATTTCACATAGAGCCTTCATCTCCTCCTTTGAAGAAAGTGCATCAATGAAAAGAACATCAACTCCAGCATCTGCAAAGGCTCGTGATCTCCAAAAAGATTCCTCTAACGATATAGCTTGACGGGAATCAGTCCTTGCTATGATTACAATGTCGGATCCACTTTCTTTTCTAGCATCAATAGCTGCCTTTATACGCATCACAGTTTCATCTCTGGAATCACCTTTCTACTACGAGTATGTCCACAAGCTTTTGGTGATACCTATCAAGAAAGAGTGACATTGTAAGCACAAGGAGCCAGTAAGAATGCATAAACACAAAAGTTGTAATAAACCAAATTAATCAATGAAGTTTATTTTCTGTTTATTTGTTTATATAATATCAGAGCAAATAAGAGAAACCGCTTTTATCATAGCATGAGCAGAGTAACTATGAAACAATCTAAGTAACCTAACTTAGATGTTCATTGATTAAAAAAGATAAGGTACAAGAAAATCTAATGTGTTTTACTCATGTTTTAATATGGAAAAATATATGAAATCTCTTCTTCAAACAATGGAGATGTAGATATGACAAGACATTGGTAACACAAATGGCCATTCAGAACGGATATGCAGGGTAATAAATTCAAAAACCGGAATGCACAAAAAACACCACCACCCCCGGACACACGCCAAGATAACCAACCAAATGCTGCGGGGATCTGAATTTCTCCATCATGGGAATGTTGGTGATGGTCCTGATGGATAGAGGGTTCAAAACTTCATCCAACAATGGACAATTCAAGTGCTCCATCTTCATTACAGAAGATTTTCTAACGCAGGGGCAAATACATATATTTTAGCCATCACAGATGGAGATGCTCAAGTACAGAGAGTATAATTGCATGAAAGAGGATTCATAGTATTATTATTTTTTAAGTTGTACGGGGATCATAATTTTCAAGTAAGAAAGAACAGTAGAAAGGGCCCTATTCTCGTATTATGATGTACTTAGTTGGATTACTTGTAGAGGAAAAAACATGACTCGTAGCACCATGTTAAAAGTTATGTAACATGGACACGGCATATTATGAAACAACAAAAAAAGTGTCAATATGTATCCAACACCGATACACCGACACATGTGTCCAACACTATTTACAAGATATTTATATTTGTTTTCGCCGTGTCCGACACCCCATACCCTTACCAGACACCAACACACCTACTCGTATTAATGTTACAAAGCTTAAAAGTGGATCTGGAATAGAGAAAACAAAATGAAAGATGAAGAGGTTGAGAAGCTCTTTGGAGGTCGTAAGAAAATTTCAATTTTCCTTATTCCAACTAATCACCCAGTGGCAAAAGATCACAAGCAGGATGACGGGAAATCATATATTATCAGAATCTTACAGAAAAGCAAGTTCAAGAAATGATGTTGATGCCGCCATATTAAGTTACTTCATATGATTAATGTAGCTAAATTTCCTCTCTTTTATAACACTCTTAGGACTATCGATAAGAAACTTGAAGATTCAAGCCGGTGTGATCAAAGTTGATAGGATTATTCCACTTAATGAATAAAAACAAGACTAATACACTTTAAGCCTTTACCAAAAGATGCTTGACTCATTCAATCAAAGGGGACCCCCCAAAAAAACAAAATCAAAAAATACAAGGAAGACTACTCCTCTAGCATCTTCCTCCATCTTAGTCAGCACTTCTGTAAGTATAAATATTATCAGTTGTGAATGTACTCTCCTCCATAGATGAGGCAAACCTGGCTAGAATGTTGGCACTTTGATTACTTTCATTAAAAATGTGTGCAATATCAAAGGTTCTTTAGCTCCCCAACCATAATATGAATATTCTTAAGCATAACCTTGCACCTCCATGGTGGTTTAACCCCTTTATTAATATAGTTCACCATTGCTGTGGAGTTTGTATGAATGATAAGCTTCTTAGTCCCTCTCTCAAGGTCAATGCACAGTCCTCTATAAATTGCCACCATCTCATGGTAAGTATTTGTTACAGGATTATCCATCTCTGCATAGGCAATAGCACAACCCCCAACACTAAATCTAATCAACCCTCCTTTGCCTCAATATTTTGATGATATATATTGTTAACTTAAATAATTCTTTACACGTTGAGTCATATTTACAAAATAACACAACTCACCTTTAGATATATTTTCATCAGAATGGCATCAACTAAAGCACCCAACCTAGGAGACGAATTTTGCCTCCTGTACATAATTGCTATAGCGAATAACGTTCAAACAGTCTCAGTTCTTCTAAAATGTGGCATAAACAGGGAAAACTACTAAGGATGTTAATTCCGAAATAAATTGTGTATGCAAAATATGATAAACCTGGTCTTCAAGAATTATCCCAGCGAATCCGGCTTTAATAAACCCTTTAACAGTTCTCTTCACACTCATTGCATTCCCATACCCATTATCTCCATCGCCAATCACTGGAATCGTTACCGCCTCTGTAATTTGACGTCCCTGATCCACCATCTCTCCGTACGAAATAAGTCTCACGTCCGGTAACCCCAACCTCGCGGCCGAAACTGAGAATTCTAAAAATTAAAGAACAATATCACATTTTTCGCACAGAAAAGCTCAAAAGATTTAATCTTTATTTACAATACCATAGATTGAATCTTTATTTACAATTCGATTCCAACAAGAAAGAACTCCAGCAAACAATTCGATTCCAACAAGAAAGAACTTCAATAAAAGATTATAATTCAATTGAGAGAGAGAAAGAGAGGGAGAGAACATAACATTCCTTAATTTTGTTGGTAACTAGTACTACCCGTGACGATGCACGGACAGTTACGTCGACGTGCCTTGTCGACGTGCCTTCTGCGCTATCTATTTTATAACGTTGATATTGGAAAATTTTAATTGCTACTATATTATGTTATACCAATTACGCACTTGTGATTCTTTACACGACGTAGTTCATGTTCTTCATTTTTTATCTTTTGGATCATGTTTCGTATAACTTCTGCAAAAGTTCAACAACTAATAGTCATAAAACTCCGTAGTTGTAGACATCGGACGTTCAAGTTTCTCTTTGATAATTCATTGCTATGGTAATATATCACCGGTGTTTATTGTATTTGTGGTTTTAGGATTGTCTACAAAATAGAAGGAAAATAGTAATCATTGACTGCATATTGAGATTAAATTTTCGATTATATAAATATCATATTTACATGTTTATTGTACTCTTCCCACGATTGTTCTACACTTTTCGTTAATTTCCATCTCTCATATTTACAGAAGTGATTCTCCTAAATTTAGAGAGTGATTAGTCAACCATATGAACAAGTCTCATTCTAAAAAATATATTAAATTTTGAACTTAAGAAAGATAAACATCAAAGTAGTGAGTCATGTCATTGTTAAGTTATTTAACTACAATAAAACGTCTGGATTTACTACGTACATTGTTGTATTTGCAGCATTTGGTGGAAGAAGCACACTAATTCTCTTCGGGATGTACATCTTAACAATGCCACATATAGTTGGCTATGACTGAAAACAGAAATTGTTAAATCGATCCCAACAAATTTTACTGACTGGCCTTTGGATTTGTTGATAGTCATTGATAATGTTAGCCGAAGTGGGAACTGTCTCCTTGTCATAGAAAATGGCAAATCGTCCAACGTCAGAGTTAGAGATATTCTTGGTATGAATACCAAGTTTCCAGAGTTAAAGATATTCTTGGTATGAATACCAAGTCTCACCACCATTAATCTGGTCCCATTGCATACACCGTTTGAACACACAAAATATCCATTTATTCTAAACACACCAAATATCCATTTATTTGCCGTTACTTGATTCAAAGACACATTTAGCGAAAAGCATACCAAATCAGACCACACTGTTATTGGCAAACAGGCATTGTAAGAAAACAAAGGGTCTTCTGAACTTCACAAAGGAGTCTGCAGACTAATCTTCATTGCTACATGGGAAAGCAAAAGTATTCTGGTGATGTAATTGTTCCAGGAAGGCATACCATTGATATGATATTCAACTTGTCAGGGTTTCCACTCCACAATTAATTTCTTAGAATGGCTTCACGTTGTAATTGAGCTTGGCCATTTGTATAAAGGCATAATGTATATAGGCGAGCTTAAAAAATAAAATTTCACCAGAACAGCACTTCCTTGATATGATAAGATTTGGACTGCCCAACTGGATGCTCACCTTAAACTTGTCTACGACAGTTTTTAAGTAAGCAGCTTTTATCTTTCCTTGTACTCTGGACACTCTCAAATATGCTTCAGGAAAGTTACCTTCTTTGATGCTGAACAGTTCTTAAGTATTTCTTGCTTATACACCCCTAGGTTTACCTATGTTTTGGCAGTTCTGTTTTAATGGTACAAAAATGTGAATCCTTTAATTTAAGTATCACCCCTAGGTTTGTAGGCTTAAAGCCTTTTTATGTTATAGAAGTGTTTGATGAATACCTGCAAATGCTTGTTACTGCAAAAACCTAAACATTTCAATTAAGGAGTCTGTCTGAACTCAAACACATTTATATTTTTGTTCGTCAAGTTAGGATTTCTACCAAAAATTGAGTATTGTGTGTTTGCACCAACATCATGACTGAAGGTGATTTTATGGTGTTCTCTTTGCACTTGCACTTGATTGCACTTGCTTTCTAGAGAGACAAACTCTCTCTCTAATCAAATATGCTTGCTTTATGGTGTTCTTTCCACTGAAGGTGATCAAATATGGTTGCACCTCTGGCCAAAGAAATTTTTGTTTCCATCAGCTGTGCATGCACTGGATTGCACTCACTTTCTAAAGAGACAAATTATCTCTCTGATCAAATATGTGTAACCCTATGATAGTCCAAGTGTAGAATGGATGAGGACAACAGATCTAGGTAAATGGGTTCCTAACACTAATTACAACATGTTTGTTCCAAAATATGGTAAGAGTACATAAATAAATGGTGACTGGAAATTATATCTATGATGTTAATCCTACTGTGAAGATGTTAAAAAATTATTCATGGATATGAAAGGCTTACTCGGAAACATCATGACTAAAGGCGATTTTTTCCTTGAACTTTGATTATTTTCTTTTTTGTGCTGGACCTCAGTTACTTCGAGGCTGCCTACATACCCCCTGGGGATCAAGCACTATGTGTAGTTTGATTATTAGTTATTACATCTCAGACAATGCGTAGCCCGAAGGAAAATTCTATACTAGAATATTTTCTTCACAGGTCTAAGCATCGTCGTCGTCAAGTCCGTCGAAGAACTGGTCTCGGAGTAATTAATTCAGAAGCGGAAGGTCTTTCTCTAGGCTTTGCAAAGCACTTTTTGATAAATCTTTTAACCTCTGGGTCCTTCACCTTGTTCATCGCTTGAGGTTTTTCTCCAGTAGACACTTTTTTGTATATCTTCACAGCGGTATCACACTCATTATATGGTATCTCCATCGTCACCAATTCTAATACACAAAACCCGAATGCATAAATGTCAACCACCTCTGTATAATGCTCATCGTATAGCTCTGGTACCATGAACGCCGGCGTACCAAGTACTGTATGTGCCACATGACTATTGTCAATAACTGCTGATAAACCAAAATCTCCAATCTTCACCTCTCCAGTGTTGCCATTGATGAAGATATTGCTGCACTTGATATCCCTATGAATGATACACGGTTCGTGCATGTGTAAATACTTCAACCCCCATAAAATCTGCCTCGACCACTTCTTCATCTCCTTGAGCGAAACACGTCCATACTTATTGAGAGCGCCATAGTCACGGCAACAACGTATGAAAGTTTCTAGTAACCCAATTGAGTTTCTAGTAATGTCGTGACTTGGTCCGGAAAGACATAGTGCTATCCTTTATTCATCTTTGAGTAATACCCTTAGTCACGACATTTATTTATAGTGCTATCATTTAGTCACGACATTTTCATCTAGAACATAAATGTCATGACATAGTGCTATTCTTAGCTACCGCGCTTGTTACATAGTCTGTAATACCCAAGAGTTTTTAGTAATGCCGTGACATGATCCGGGAAGTAAATACAGTAGAAATATAAGAGGAAACATATGAGAGTTTCGACCTACATATTCGTTGGCTAGTCAAGGGTTGGGTAAAATCCATTCACAGACATTCCGCTATCCACAGAGATAATCTGCCCAGTGATGTATGAGGAAGCAGGTAGGCAAAGGAATGCCACCAATGATGAAACCTCTTTGGGTTCTCCAACGCGTCGGAGGGGTGTCCACGATACTACATTTTCCACAAATTCCTTGTCATCAAAATCAAGAACCTTAGAAATCAAAAATGAAATATGAGCTCCCATAGGCCTATCTAGACCACCAAACAGAATGCCCCCTATATAAACCAAAGGAAACTCCGGTCTTCCGTCTTTCCCTCCTTCACCCATCCTCATAAGCTCATCAACAACAACATGTTACTCTTCCTCATCAACACCAATTTCTCAATTATTATGGGAAATTAAAATCTAATAAGATCGGACCCTAATGAAATCGCCCCATAATAGTTGAGATAGAAAGAGGGGCATTGATGCTGAACCTTCCAAAAGCATTAAATCCCCCAACATGGAGAAAGAGAGAGAGATACTTGCAGACCTCCAAATCATCACCTTCAAATCGTAAACACTTGAACTTAAAATCAAAACTCTCTTTCAGACCTTAAATTGAGAGAACTCGAACCCGAAATCAAAACCCTCACCATCAAATCGTCAACAATGAGTTGGAAGACCTTGAACATTGGAGACCTTCAAAACCTTTTAAACTTTCAACGCTCAGAGAGAGAGAGAGAAAGAAATCTCATGCGGTTTTTCTCAAGGAGGAGAACAGATGGGTTTATTCACTTGGGTAGACTACAAAAGGAGGCTGCAATTTATTCCTTGTTTAAACTGAAGAAGCATTGATGATTCGGTGAGAAACATGGCTATACATTACAGTACTGTTTGTCTTCATGTTAAGAACTACTACTATAAATTGTAAATGAGTAAAATTAAGAACCACTAATGTAAATGAGTACTTCGGAGGAGTTGATCCGGCACCCAAAGATAAGCAATATTAACCAAGATAATAAAAGAAAGATGAAAAAAGTTCCAATTAACTTCTTCAATAAAGTTAAGAGAGAGTTTGAGAGAGATCTTATTGTGGAAGAGGGATTGATACCTGTGTTGATGTATTATGCAGAGAGGTTGCAAGTGTAGAAGTGGGAGATACCGTGAGGGTGTGAGAAGGGGTAAGGTTTTTTGAACTGTGAAGAGATGTGGTTATTTTGGTGGGAAGTTATGTATTAAGTGGATACATGCAATCATATAACTTGTCAACTTAACTATTAGCTATGGTTGTAACCGACTCTTATATACATTCTACACCCTTATCTATTTGTCCCCGCCTCGAGAGACGCATTAAGTAGTGTTTGTCTTGATACAAGTAACCCAGAATGTAATATAGATGGTTCCTTAATTTTGTTGATTCCCCAATTTAGATGAAATCAAGGAGAATAATTGCATCTGAAGTTTGAAGAATTTGTGAGAAGAATTGTTACTCTTTCATTTCAATTTGAAGGGTTTGGAGTTATTAGGGATTTAGATATTTAGGGTTGAGAATTTAAACTCGGAGGAGAGAAGAGAGAGATTGAGATCGTGGAGAGATGATGTATCGAAGGGAAAAAGTAAGAAACCGACAGTCTTTGAAGATGAAATTGAATGGTTTTCTCGACTAAAGGAGGAGAAAATTTTTTAAGTCAAAAATAAAAGGGAAAAAGTAAAAAACGATAGTGGTTCTAAAATAACGATTGTTAATGGAAGTCATATTGTTACAACAGACCAACTAAGTCATAAATCTACCTCCAAAAGTGTTATTATTTACAGTTTTTGGCCTAATAATTTAAAGTTTATCTTGATGGCTTTTTCAATTCGATCATTAGTGGGGGTAGCCAGGACAACACCGATCCCCGAACCGTTAGGTCCAACAAATTCGTCTGTAAAGAGACGCCAGCCTGTATTAGGGTTCCATGGGTCATTTTGTTCAGGTTGGTCTTCTAGTAGATCATCTTCATATTCCTTCCAGTTAATGTCTTCGACCGGGAAGTCGACGAGGAAATCGGCGACTGCTTGGCCCTTTTGGGATATCTGTTTCTTAAATGTGATGTCAAGTTAAACGGACCACTACTGTACCCGTCTAGATTTTTCTTTCTTGCTGAGTACTTCTCGAAGGGGGTAACTTGTGATAACACGTATTGGGTGAGCTTGAAAGTATAGTTTAAGTTTTCAAGCGGTATAAACGAGTGTAAGGAGCAGTCACTCGAACTTGGTATATCGAGTCTCTGCAGGTATCAGAGTTTTACTGATAAAGTATATAGGTTTCTCGATGCTAGATTCGAGTTGAATGAGGACTGAACTAATGAAGTATCGGTAACAGCAAGGTATAAAGAAAACATTTCGCCTTTGATAGGGGTACTGATGATGGGTGGTTGACCAAGGTATGCTTTGAGTTCGAGAAAGGCATGTTCACAATCGGGTGTCCAATTGATTTCAGGGTTATTTTTCTTTTAGGCCTTGTGGATGCCTTGGTCGCGTAAGAGGGAAAAAAACCAAGCACAACAGTCAAAGGATTTGGATATAAAACGGTTGAGGGCGGCTATCTTGCCAGTAACTTTTTGGACATTTTTTTTGGTTTAAGGGGAAGGCATATCGATGAGGGCTCAGATATGAGTGGGCTTGATCTCGATACCCCATTTGCTGATGAGGTGGCCTAAAAATTTGCCTGACAAAATACCAATTTGGCATTTGTCTAGGTTTAACTTTATGTTGTAAGTACGAAGTATGGTGAGGACCTCGGTGAGGTTCTGGATATGGGTCTGTTTTTGGAGGCTCTTGCATAACATGTCGTCGATATAAACTTCGACCGACTTGCCAAGCAAGAATTTAAACATGGTGGTACAAGACGTTGGTAAGTGGCACCCACATTTTTAAGGCCGAAGGGCATGACGTTAAAATAGTAAATGCCTTGTTTAGTAAAAAAAAGAAGTTTTAAGTTGATCCTCGGGGAGAAAGGGTACCTGATTGTAACCAAAAGTCGCGTCCATCATCGATAGTCGCTCATGTCCGGCTGTGGCATCCAGAAGTACCGAAATGATCGGGAGGGAGAAGTTATCCTTTGGTGTATATTTGTTGAGGTCTGTGAAGTCGACGCAGATTCTGATCTTGTCATTCTTCTTAGGAACAACAACAATATTGGATATCCAGTCAGCTTACTTGACTTCTCTGAAGAATCCTATGGCTAGGAGTTTGTCAACTTCAAGATTTACAGCTTCTCGAAGGTGTGGGGCCAACGTAGGCTTCTTCTGCTTCACTACTGTAGAGTGAGGGATAAGGTTGAGTCGATGACATGCTAAAGTAAGGTCAACACCAGGTATCTCATGGAATGTCCAAGCGAATACATCTTTATTTGCTCGAAGGAAGTCGGTGAATTCGAGGGTTTCAGCCTCATCTAGAAAAGTACCAACGAATGTACTTCGACCAGGACTGTCGAGTTCGATATAGACAGTGGGTTTGATAGGTGCGGTAGCTGGCATCGAAGGTACGGGGGTAGAGAGAGACATTGATTGCTATGGTAGTTTAACAAGTTTTCGGGTCAGATCGATCTTTGAATGCTCGCATGAACGGGCAAGGCGTTGGGAGCCTTTTTAAGTTCCACGTACCACAGGGGGTAGTGAAACGAAGGGTTTGGTGGTAAGTCGAAGGTATGGCTCTCATGGTATGGAGCCAGTTGTGACCAAGAATATCGAGATATTTAGATTTCTTGTCGATGACAAGAAAGCTGGCTTGGAGTGTAACTGGCCTTGTAGTGACAGGGAGACTAATGGGACCGATAACGACTTCAGTAACGCCATTGAAGCCTTTGAGTTCGACATTAGCCTGGGTGATGAGATCTATTTTCTGCATGGCTCGAACAGTCTGGAGAAATAGTACGTCGGCTGCACTGCCTGGGTTTATGTGTATAGTGTGGAAGACGAGGTGTTCGACCTTAATCATAATGACTAAAGGGTCAGAATGGGGGAAACGAACATACGACGTGTCACAATCGATAAATGAAATACCCTCGGGTCAAGGGTATTGGCTCGATTCTGGCAGAAGGGCAGGTAGCTTCTCCTAGTAGGTGAGTTTACAACATTCTTTGACACGCTTGTGCTTGCTTTTAGAATGGCCGCTGTCGATGTTGTTGACTTCGATGAGATAGAGTTGGTAAATGTAGGCCTTAGTTGGGTTGGTAGTTGGGGAGAGTTGAGGCTTAAGGTACGACCCTTCGAGGTAGCTGGGGAGGTCAGCGATATATTGATGTAGACGACCTACCTTAAGAATTATTTCAAAAGAGTGTTGCAGAGCGTAGCATTTGTTAGTGTGATGGCAGTTTTATTTATGATTATAGCAGAAAGGTTCACCTTGTTTGACCTCAATGGGGTAGGGGGTACGCTAGATAGGGTTGGCCTGAATCTATGGTAGAAGGGTACTGATGGGAGTAGTAAGCTTGGGGAGGACTAGCTTTGGTCGTGGGGGAGTTTGTGGCTCTAAGTCTCTTGTAAGACGGGAACGATCATGGGTGTAGAAGGTTGTCGAGGTTTGTTCTGATTGGTGGTCGAAGCTTGCCCTGGCGATTTAACTCACGGAGGTGCTCGAGGTCGATATGCCCATTAACTTTGAATAACATCTCATTGAGGGTTTACGGTTTGTGGAGCACGATGTACACCTTGACGCGGCTGTTATCCAACAAGCGTTAGAATAGGTGAGCACAGCGTTCGCACAGTCGAGGTTTTTGATCTTGCGCAACTCATCGAGAAACTGCTTGATGAAGGCTTTAAGGGTTTTATTGTGGGATTTGCGGAAGTTGAAGAGGGCATCGACCCGGACCTCGCGGTTTTTGTTAAAGGCGAACTGGGTGATAAAAGGGTCAAAAGTTGTTCGAAGCTTCAGATCGAGCCATTAGAGAGGCTATGATACCATCTGAGAGGGCTGTCGGTGAGGCTGGTAGGAAATAGTCGACGCAATAGGTGGTCAGTCGTAGAGTATAGGCTTAAGGCATTATGGAATTCAAGGATGTGGGATTGAGGGTCAATATTATGGTATTTACTGATTTTGGGGGCGTAAAAATTTGGTGGCACCTCGATAGCGAGGAGTTTGGGGTAGAGGGGGTTATTTAACCGACTCTAAGAGTTCGGTATGGGGCTCGCACTGATGCAGATGGCAGTATGGATTTTTTGGTCGAGTTCCTGCTGTGTAAGATAGACAGCATGAGGGAAGAATCTTTGTGGTCGAAGGGGATGAGGCTGAATGTTTGGCGTATGCTCAGCGTTGTGCTCCCCAAGATGTTCTCAAGTAGGGTAGCGTTTGGGGTATCTGATATTATAAAGGGTGGAATCGGACTAATCCTTTGTGGGGTGTATGCCAAGGTGGATTGAACCAGTAGGTAGAATAGTATGGGGAGCACCCTCGGTGCCAAGATGGACTGGGGGTACTTCAAGATGTGGTTGGGGCCCAAGCCTGGCGCGGGCAGAAATACGCGATGAAGCAGGTACTCGAGACGGCAGAGAGACGTCTTGAGTCTGAAGTCGTTGCAACTCACGAATCGTATTGCGTAGATCGTCGAGGGTACGATATTGTTTGCCTACATCGTCTAAATGGCGTTGTCATTCAGCCTCGAACTCTTGTCGGTGTTCTTCACGCTCTTGGTGTAACTGACTTCTATGTCGCTCCTCAACTTGAGCAAATTATTGTAAGAAGGGCGAGCTGAGCAGCCACTCCGTCAGCAGAGTTTCTGGCAAGGGTAGAAATAGAGCGGAGGGTGGGTGTCATTGTAGGTGGCTTGTAGGAGTAGAAAAGGAAAAGAGAAAAAAGATAGGAGGAGGCTGGAAGGTGGGATAGCACAGACGGTGCCAAATGTAAGGGCCTAACTTTGCGATAAGGGAAACTGACTCTTACACTGTGAGTTTTATCTTCGACCAGGGGGTTTCAAGCATATTATCAATAATAACGGGACACTATAAAGATTATATACTTGCGTGGAGGCCTAGAATGGGTCACTCTACGACCTCTGGTGAGGATTTTTAAGAGTAATGTTCTATATGTAGAGTAGTCAAAGTATCGAGAACTGGGTTGTTACAGGGTATTCGAAGGTAAACTTGAAGGGGCAGTTAGCAGAGATTTTCTAACCCCTTCATAGTACCTCTTCCCTCCTATTAATAGGATATAGAAAGGGTTGAATCACCATGGGGGGGTCAAGTTACATGAATATCTACTGGGGACAACTAACTTGTACCCAGAGTCAGTTCAGACAGTGTAGCTGTCGATTATGATACTGTAGTTGTTGGTTTTGACACTGTGGTTATTGAACCTGGCACTGTAGTTGTCGAGAAACTTGTTTCTCTATTCTGTCTGGTGATCTGGCTGCCTGACGTATCTGCCTTCGACCATGTATGACCATGGTCAAAGTATTTCTGGTACTGATGCGGCTTTCATGCGCTGCTCAACTATCTTCGCCTACAGTGGTTGGCTTCGATGGTTCCTTGGAGTGTTCGATTAGTCTCAGAAGGCTTCATAGATACAACTATCATCTTACTATGCTTCTGATCTCTTGGTAAGCTTCGATGTAGCATTCGAGTGTTCGATTATAGCTAGAAGGCAGCGAGTAGGCTACTATAATAGCTTTTGGCGTAAAGAGTTCGGTTTGACACAGTTACAAATGTAGTTACTTCGAAGATAGGTAGAGTTATGGAAACCTCACATTTTAAATTTTAAGTGGGAGATTTGTTAAAGATTGTGAAATTTCAAAAGTGGGTCTTCATAATTGAAGGTCCGGGTAGTGTGAGCAATTTATTTGGATATCTGGAGATGGGTTACGGGATTTGATTTCAAGTAGAATATTATTGGGTGTGAACTCGAACTGTGAAAAATGGAATTGTCGAAGAACAGAAATAGTCGAAGTCATTCAAATGAAAAGGGAAGTCGTTCGAACGAGATTATCTGTTTTTACGTTTTGGAACTTGGTTCGAAGCAGTCGTTCGAACAAGCTTGGATGTCGTTCGAACGAGTTGTTATTTTCTAGGGTTGGAGACCAATTATCGTTGAAGTCGTTCGAACGAGCATGGAGTCGTTCAAACGAGTTATGCATAGGTTTGCCTTGGATGCTATTCTGGGACGTTGAGTTTGCCTCGAGATCCGTTCTACTTGTATTTAGTTCCCTAGTATATGAAGGGGACTTAGTTTATTTGTTAAGGCTATTTTTTCTTTGTGAGTTTAATTCTAGAGACTTAGAATTTGAGATACTCTATTAAAGCTTGGAAAGATTGTTGTAACCTGTTTGATCATCATAGTGGATTGTTCGGGGAGTGGTTTTTTATCTGTAAAGATTTTCCAATTTCCTCCTCTGGTTAAATTATTGTGTTCTGTCTTTCATTTAAATATCTCAATTGGCATTTCCGTTTATCGTTCTTGAGCGAGGGATTGGGATTAGCTACCCTTGATTCCCAATAGGTTTATTAGTAATTATAATTTTTAGTCTCTCCATCATGCAATTCACATATTAACCATCGGAAGATTAGATAATTATTGCACTCACAAATCCCATAAAATTCATACCAAAATTATATCTCTGATTTACGCAAGAATATATACAATTACAATGTAAATGACGATAAACATGTGGTAACTATAATGATAAAACAAAAACATTATTGTGTAACTGTGGAATATAAATTTGCACTTCACCGCGATGCAAGTGACCAAAAGTTAATTATAAATGAGGGTGAGACAGTTAACCAGCTAAAGAGAGAAAGTGTTGTTACTCCTGAAATTACAAATTAAAATGTGGCGAGTCTCTCTCTTTGCAACAAACAAGGTACATTAATCTTCCCCTCTATTTTCCTCTTTAGGGTTTTAATTATTTCTGACTTGTTAGGGATCGATTATCTTGTAATTTACCTTTGATTGCCCTACTAAAATCTTAGATAATTAGGGCTCATATGCGTTCCTCTCAATTTGATATTTAATTGACAGATTTGAGCCTCCTACATAGGTATTCCAGTTACAAAGTGGTAATCGCACTCATCCTCGACCAAGAAATATAGCACATAGTTCATAATTCCGATGGCATTCTTTATATATTAATCCCTACCCATTGTCTACATCCTACGTTGGTTTATTAGTTGTTATAATTTGTAGTCTTTCCATCATGTAACTCACATATTAACCATTGGAAGATTATGTTTTATTTATTATAAATTTTGAATATTGTCATAGTTCATGCTACTATAACTATTAATGAACTATTTTTGCAGACTCCAATGTTTATTGAAGCCAGTGAAGTTGAATATAATCCAATCCCTAAAGACTTTCCAGTTACTTCGACTATATCTGTTACAAGTACATATTTTACAATAGTCAAAGTGATCTACAAATATCTTTCCATTATTCTCAAAAAATATTGAACTTCACGTGTATATGAAAGCATTGACCACATTAACAATAAATGTCATAGGTAGTTCCCGACGACAAAGGAATGTACTCACTCATGAAGAATAAAAAGCAGTAAGGCTTAAATATAATGCTAAGAAGCGCAAGAATTACAACATTGCGCAGCTTAGTAAGGTATGTTTTCGTATAACATTTACGTATATAACATTTACAGCTATTTTCATAATTGTATATTACTCCTTAGACAATGATCTTAATATATTAACTGCAAAAAGCAACAGAAGTGTATTATTCTAACTTCGATTGTATCCAAATCAAGGAAATCAGGAAGGTATGTATTTTCTAACGGTTGTTTATAATGTCACGATTCTATATAATTGCATCATTGCTGATTATATCTTATTATAGGAAAAATTAAATGAACTGCCTGGAACACTACATTCAAAGTCTAGCCACGACGCAAACATGTCTAACATTATCAAGGTAACGCAAAACAATACCACTAATAACATTGTGAATGTCGACGATATTTGGTTTTAGCTAATTATAAGCCTATGATGTCAACATAATTCATGCTACTATAACTAATAATATATTCTTCATGCAGACTCCAATGTTTATTGAAGCCAGAGAGGTTAGATCTATTCTGATCCCTGACAACCTTTCAAATTACTCTAGCTTATCCGTTACAGGTATATATTAAATAGTAGTTCAAATGATTTATAATAAATTCATTACCTTATTCTACATAAATACTAAGCTTCACATTTGTACTAAAACATTGACCACATTAAAACAAATTGACTCAGGTGGTTCTCGGAAATCGAAGCATGTGTTAACTTCTGAAGAACAAGAAGCGAAAAGGCTTCAAACAAATGCAAAACAACGCGCAAATTACGCCAAAAAAAAAACTTGACAGAGTATGTATTAAATAACATTTTTAATTTTATATGAACATTTATAAATTTATAAATGATTCTAACATTTTATTGAAATATACTGCAGCAAACATGTTAGGTGGAAGGTTCTAATTCCAATTGCAACAAATTCAGCAAAATTAAATTAAATACTGCCAATAGGAAATCGTATTATAAACAATGTCAGAAATAGACAAACAATGTTCTAAAGTCGGGTATTTAACCAAACTATCCTCTTATTCCTTGTAACTACATTGCTATTATTGTGAAGTAACATACCATTTTTCTTACCAGGTGGAACAAATAAGGAACAATGCATTGATCAAAATGCCACGGTATTGTTAGGCACAAGTTATGGTATTAATGATACACTTAACAAAGGAAATGCTCAGTTTGTCTTGATTGTGAATACCACATTGTTCGATACAAGAGAGCCAACTATTACCAATGATGTATTCGAATCTCTCAGATATGCGACCAACATCGATGCACCAGATGTTATTACCGCTACTTCAACAGGTACATCTGACATGTGCATGCTTAGTATTACTAATAACGCCTTTACTAGCAAACGTCGCATGCTACCTGATGTGCCTATAGAAGATTGCATTAGCCAGACCACTATCATGAATAATATATCGCATAATAATCTGTAATTAAATACTACTACTACTAAATCCTCAGTGCTTCGGACCAGCCACTTACAAACGAACCTACTATGCATAACAAGCCCAATCCTAGAAACATTAGAACCATTGGGCATAATTCTGCAAGAAACTATGTAGATTTGAAAAGAATTAAGACTTATAAACTTCCACCACCAAGACAGTTAAATTAGGAATGCCGCCAGTTCCAACATAACTATTAGAACTTTCTGACGATCAATCTACAGTAGGTAAAGATTTTAGAAAAAAATATTAGATTATACAATCACTCATTCCAATGTACATTTATCGAGGTAATATTAGATGAATCTCTTTCTAACGCTTCAAATAAAATTTATACATTTAAGGTCCACGGTGTAATATACCATAAAATTGGAAGTTATTTACCACCAAAACTTGAGAGAGCACAGTTTATACAACTGTATTTTTATGATCCACTTAATCAACTTATAGATAGACTTGAGGAAAACGATCTTTTGAAGGAAGAAATCGTTGTTAAGTTAACGAAAGTTTTGAGAGACCACAATGTGTTTATTCACGAATTCAAAAAAATTGTAAATTTATCCGATCTTTCCAATCATGAACTTGTTATTAAGCAATGCCCAAAAGGAGCAAAACAATATATTTTATACACTACAAATGATGTAGCAGGGATTGTAATCGGTAGTGAAGAAGAAATAGTGGGACGGAATATTGTAATTTACCCAACAAAAGAGGGTTTACAATTTATATCTAAAAATGCTGGATTTATGACCCCTTGCAATACCCACTCTTACTACCAAAAGAAACTTATGGATGGGATTTAGAGACTTCTAATAGAAATTGCAAAAAGATTACTATTCGTGCATTCTACGCTTACATGTTGCAGATCCGCCCAAACTATGAATCACTTATCATTAGAGGCGGCCAATTATTACAACAATATATAGTGGATCAATGCGTTAAAATGCATACAAGCAACCTAGGGTATATTAGACAAAATTAGAAGAAATTAGGGCTAATATGTACTGTGGACTACAAGATGCTATTAGGTATAGTGAAAGGCTAGGTAAAAATGTTGGTAAACGAATTATTCTCTCTTCATCCCATAATGGTAGTCCTCGCAATATGTACCAGCATTTTCAAGATGCAATGGCGTTAGTCCAAAAATGCGGCAAACCAGATCTTTTTATAACCATGACTTGTAACCCGGAGTGGCCATAAATAATCAATGAGCTAGGTCTGGGACAACAACCACAAGATCGTCCGGATTTAGTTGCACGTATATTCCATGCTAAATTCTTACGTATGAAGGATGACATAGTAAAATTACCAGTACTAGGGTTAGTTAAGGCGCATGTGTAAGTTATAGAGTTCCAAAAACGAGGTCTTCCGCATGCGCATATGTTAGTTATATTAAAAAAAATAGGATCGCCTAAGAGGGTCGGATGATTATGACCAAATTGTACGAGCTGAATTTCCCGATGAGGAAAAAGAACCTGAACTTTTTGAAATTGTTGAAAAACACATGGTGTATGGACCATGTGGTACCCAAAATACCAAATGTGTTTGTATGGTAGACTGTAAGTGTAAAAAAAAGATTTCCAAAAGATTTCGCTGAATACACAATTCAGGGTAATGATTCTTACCCCATTTATCACCGATATTTTGACAAATGTTCAATCAAGGTTGGAACAAAAACCGCTAATAATAGCTGGATTGTACCTTAAAATGGATGGTTGCTTAAAAGATTCAACTACCACATAAACGTTGAAGTTTGCAGCAGTATCAAATGTGTTAAATACTTATATAAGTATATTTACAAGGGTCTTGACTATGTTTCTATGGAAGTTGGCGGAACAGACGATGTGGACGAGATAAAACAATTTTTAGATGCAAGATGGATATCTCCTTCATAAGTTGTTTGGAGATTATTCGCATTCCCAATGAGTAAAATATATCTGATAGTAGAACGTTTACAAATACACCTTCCAAATCAACAGCATGTTACTTTTTTGACTTTCAATCCCTCAAAGATATAGTTTAAAACGTCAACAATGCCCAAATGATGTTAACCGGGTTTTTTTACATTAAACGCGGAAGATTCTGATGTGAGAACAATACTATAGATGGATAAGTAAAGGAAAGTTTTGGCAAATGCGCAAAAGTTAAATTAAGTGTATTGGACAAATATACACAGTCCAACCGTCCGATGGAGAACGATTTTACTTGCGACTTTTATTAAATCATATAAAAGGGCCAAGGTCATTTGATGATATTCTTACAATTAATAGTGTTTTGTATAGGTCATTTAAGTGATCAGTAGAGGCCTTTGGTTTGCTAGAGGACAATAATACTATTAGGGATTGTTTAGAAGAGGTAAACTTACTACAATTTGCACCAGCTTTAAGAAAACTATTTGTTATACTGTTAGTATTTTGTGAACTTACTAAAGTATTCAATTTATGGAAAGATTTCAAAGATTATATGTCACAAGATTACCGAAAAGCAGGTCGTTACACAAATGCAGCACTCGATCTTAAATTAATGATTTACTTGGGCAACACAATAAGAGTGTTCTTGATTATGATTTGCTAAGGGTGAACTTAAATACTGAAGAAGATGATGATTTGTTCAATCTATTGAAAGATGAGCTCGATATTAAAATACCATTTACGGACTATCAAGCTAAAGATAAATTGAATCCAAAACAAAAGTACGCTTACGATAGAATTATGAAATCTATAAATTTAAATAAAAGTAAGGTTTATCAGGCAATCATAGCACAATTAAGGCAAAATGGTAATGTGGCACTTGCAACAGCCTCATCAGGCATTGCATCCACTGTCATTCTAGGTGGTCGAATGGCCCATTTCAGATTTAAACTACCGTTTACCCCATATTCAAGATCGACTTGCAATATCAACAAGGGTTCAAATTTAGCCAAACTCATCAAATAATCTAAGGTCTTAATATGGGATGATGCCTCGATGATGCACATATACTTTTTTAAAGCTTTAGATAGAATACTGAAAGATATATTAGAATGTGATTTGCCCTTTGGCGGAAAAAATCTTATTATGGGGGGCGACTTTCATCAAATCCTACAAGTGATCCCCCGATCAACTAGAGCCCAAACAATCAATGCTTACATCGTCAAATCTCGAATATGGGAATATACGGAAGTTATTCAACTGACATAAAATATGCGAACACATAACGATCCCGAACATTCAAACTTCTTACTTCAAGTTGGCAGCGGCAGCAATAATATCGAGGCTGATAGTGGCTTAATACGAATACCGGATGAAATGATTATAAAATGGGAGAATGAAGATTCAATAAATAATTTAATATAATTTTTTTCCCCGAATTGAGAAAGTTTGTTCATGATATTTTTTATATGATAAACAAAGCTATATTAACACCTCTAAATGAAACTATGGATTTTGTAAACGAAAAAATTATTGAAACATTCCCATGAGAAGCTGTTACATATTATTCATTCGATAGTGTTAAAAATTACACACATAATTTGTATCCCTAAGAATTCTTAAATGCGACCACTCCTGGTGGATTACCTCTACATAAATTAACCCTCAAAGAAGGAGCACCAATTATGTTATTACGCAACATTAGCTCAAAAGACGGATTATGCAATGGAACGAGATTAATATGTTGTGAATTTAAGAAAAATACTATAAAGACAGAAATAATGATCGAGCATCATAAATGAGATATTGTACTCTTACCTCGTATACAATTAAAACCTTCAGAAAATGTCAATCTACCTTTTGTTATGATACGCAGGCAGTTTCCTACTAGGTTATGCTTCGCACTGACAATCAATAAGTCACAAGGTCAGACAATTCTTATAGCAGAGGTCTTTTTAAACGATTCTGCCTTCAGTCACGACCAACTGTATGTCGCTTTGTCTAGAGGTATTTCAAAGAAAAAAACTAGGTTGCTGGTACGCAATGGAAAATCATAAGACCTACCTGGTACCCATACAATTAATATGGTTTACAAAAAAATCCTTACAGCTAGCCAATTACCTAATCCCAACACCAAATGACACATTTATTGCCAATTGTTTCACCAATCATCATCACCATCAATAGTACATCAAATACAAGCGTGAACCACGTTAGAAATAGGCATTATTAATAATATTCAGAATGCATTGGCATAATATTATTGATGTATATGTTGAAGTTATAGCTGTATATGCAACCAATCATGATCGCCTCATATAGGTGAGGATTCAACAATATCGACTGTGATGGTATTGGATATCTCAGCATCTCATCTGGTAAACATAATTTAGGAATTCGCTTTGCTTTGTTAATGTGTTTCTTACCAATACTTGGAACTAGCCTCACCTTCACATTTTTTCGTGCATTGATTCCTAATATTTAGTTCTTCTCTTATTTATGGTATGCCCAATATGTCGAGCGAAAGAGATGTACATTCTAATCACGATGAAGGAAACTTGTTTGATGCGGTAAAATATTCCATAATAATTGTAGGTAGAATCAAGCGTCTGGTGTGAACTTAGAGGAGGTATTGATGATATGAATAATTAGAGGTGAGATATGATATGTTTTGATATCTAATTTATACACTATCTCGAGTACTTTTAAGCGTAATTATTAATGGGTTGATTACTGAAGCAACATTACAATTTCATATCATCCATATATGTTGTTTTGTAATAAATCTTGCAATGTTATTTACTTATGTTTTTTCACATGGGAGTTATATTTCATGTTTAATGCAAAGGCTTGCGTAGTTAGTAAGTAATCATTCCATGCATACAGATTCTAAGTTGTTTCTTTGTCCATTTTCTTGCAGGAAACTTGTAGGAATCGTCTATGAAATTAGGTGGAAACAAGCACTTGGACCCTTAATAGAATTGGATACATCAAAGTGAAGAGGCTGAAGCTCAGTTTTTCCGTCTACTAAATGTTTTGAGTGATCTTTTGATGTTACCGAAAGAATTGCTTATGGAAAGAAGTATAAGAAAAGAGGTCAATATTATGTTTTCATTAGTTTAGCATCAACAACTAAGTTTATATGTTTTCTAGCCCTCTTCAAAGTTAAATCTTATTCCATATTCAATTTTTCTTTTAACAGATTTGTCCTTCATTTGGTCTTCCTTTCATTAAAAGGGTACTTTGCAATTTTACTCCCGACGAGTTCTGCCCAGATGCAGATGTTGTTCCAAGTGCCGTCCTAGAAGCTTTGAATGCAGAGGTACAATATTTTGAGTGCTTTTATGTTTTAATTTTTTAGAAAACGTGTTTTTTTATCAAATAAAGATAATTTAGCCTTTGTATAGATGAGTATTCTTCTAGCATGTGTGATGCAAAGTATTTGGTGAAAGCTTCAAACAGAAGTTGCACGATAATAATTTATAATCTAATAAATCCTCGATCTTAAGCGATGTCATTATGTTAGCCTATATTTACAAAATTTGACTCACCACCCATCACAAACCTGAAACCATACTCCAACCTAACTCGTATCTCTTTCTTAGAATCTTTTGATGGAAATATATTTCTCACCAACTTTATAGGCAACCTTGTTGAATTAAAAAGTTCGGTCTAGATTAAGATAAAGAGTAGTTGGCTTTCTTCTTTTCTATGTTGTTCTACCCACTATTTTTTTTCTTCTTCTTAATGTCATTATTTTGTGTTCTAGAGGGCACTTAAACCCACCCCCCCTGGGTTTACCATTGCTGCTCTCACTTACATTTCACCCATTTCTATTTTGGTTGTTTGTGATATTCTGGATACTTACTTTACTGGTTGAGACCTCATTAGTATTATCCACCACTATGTTAACTTCTTTCCCTTTGTCTAAGGATTCTCCTTGCTCATATTGTGCTAGCACTGCAAACTTGCTGACCTGTACTTTGTGTGGGCTTGGAGATATTCTTTGAACTAGGAATAATAAATCCTTCCTCATTAACCTATTTCTTTCGTTACCTCCCTTAGGTACTTTTTCGGGTGTCAGATTGGGTTTTTTCCTACTAACATTTTTTTTTTTTTTTTTTGGAATACGGAAGTTCGTCTCTACTAACACTATCCTCACAACTTTGATTTGCATGTTCAAACACACTGTAATGTATCACATTACTGTTGCATCCAATATTTAATGAACTTGATTCTCAAAGGTTTATGAATATCAGACTGAGACTGCTTCTATTCATTGTGTAGTGTAGGATGTGATCAAAAGCATGAAGAAATTGACCCTAATGTTCTTCACAAGAGTTTTGTTCTTCGGGTTAGTCTTCATTTATCAATATTTTCTTCTAAGATATGCGGGTTATCTTGACAATGTTATATTCCCCACGCCATATTTTCTTTACCTTTTTTCTATTTAGCCTGCAATATTTGTATTTTGGTCTCACCCCCTTCTTAAAAGAAAAAGTCAGACCGATTATATTGAAAACACAAAGAGAAATTTTTTTTGAAGTGAAGGACATTGACAAGATAACACTTGAATAAAATATGGCTGGTGCATCAGGATCAACATGATCTTCTTGAACTATTGTAGGTAATGGCGGCAAGGAGTCCTAATGTGGGACTACAAAGAGCATTAAGAAGACATGCTCTCAGGCAAGCCTTATAATGGATAACATATTTTCCTTCTTCAATTTCAATTGTATGATCTATTACTATAGTACATTTGTTTGCTTACTATTTTCAGTTAAATTAAAAAGTTTCCACTTTCTACCCCTGCAAAGTCTAGAATATCGAAAATGACTGATTACATCAGTTTCTCAAAAGATAGTTGATGCCAAAGTGAAAAGTCGTCATTGTCCTAAGCTCAATAATATGAAGGCAATGAAAGCAACAGTTGCTACAAAATATTTTATTACTCTTAGATAGCGAAAGGGCATCACTAATGCAGATCACTTTCGAAGTGTTCAACATCCGAACGTTAGTGTTGTAGCCTCAAAGTCTACAGTAGTAGCAAAGTCCCTTATCTTTCAAAGTCCAAAGAAAAATATTAATATAAAGGAGGTTTTGTTAGAGTGTGAAGCTCTAGTGACAGAAATTTGTGCTAAGATGAAAAAGCTTGAGATAAGCAGGTATAAGAAGGTGTATGGGAATTATTCTAAATCGGAGAGATCGAATGCACGTCTTAGGAGTACATCTACAAATGTTTTGAATTTTTCCAAATCACAGTTGGATAGTAAAAAAAAAATAGGATTGTTATTACAAGAGACCACAACGAGCAGGAGGTAAAATCATTAACATGTATGCATAAACAAAACCCAAGATTATGAAGATTACGAAAACATGGTCTTCAAGGGCCTGAAGGAGGGGTTGATACTAAATTTGGTAATAGCGTAATGGATATTGATAAAACATCGAAGAACAGTTCCTCGGAAGTTATCTCTGTATCTGCCAGTTCCTAGAGTAATGAAAAAAATGGAAACCAAGAATCACTGTTACCAATTGCAGGAGATCTCACCAATATATATGGAGAATGCACTAAAGATGTCATTGGCTCCATATCCAACAATGTGAGGGGTTCAGGAAAAAATGATTCTTCGTTGGGGTTTGATCAGAGTTTGTTTTGCAATACCCTCGTACAGGAAGTTAGGGGTAGGATCTAAAAGCAACTGTATGCATATTCCCATTTTGAGTAAGTTGTTGTCGAGAGAAGGCATGGTATCTATAACTGAACTTGTAGCAGGGAGGGGACATAATTATATATTATTACTACTAATTCTAGTGTTAATCCACAATACGATTGAGAAGTCTGTGTTAGCTGAAAAGTCTGAAGAGCACAAATTTGATGGGAAAAATAAGCTTTAATTGCTTAAAAAAAATGAGCTTAACCTAGATCTGACCTTGCCTAGTCTTGCCCTTCATAGAAGGTTACAAACCCTAGTTACAAATCTCTCAGATCTAAAGGAAACTCTAAAATAATGATCTACGTCTAGATAATTAACTCTAGCCTAGGCTTGCCCTTTTATAGAGGTTACAAGTCCAAGTTACAATCCAACTCAAAATCTAACTCTAATCCAACTCTAAAAGGTATTTAAAACTCTTAAACTAGAACTGGAATTACGATAGTCGCTCGAACGAACCCATAGGTCGTTCGAACGACCGAACACCTCCCCAGAAACTTTGGCCCAAGGGTTCAAGTCGTTCGAACGACTCTCAACCTCGTTTGAACGACTTTGGTAAAAACTCTAGTTTATCCTGGATCATGGCTCCCCCATTTAGGAGGCTTGAGCTTCCGCTCAAGCCCGAATTGGAGATGTGGGAATTCCCTAGATCCTCCTGGATCATGGTTCCCCCATTTAGGAACCTTGAGCTCCTGCTCAAGCCAGAACTGTAGATGTGAGAACGCGGCGATGCCCAATTCCCTACTGTACCACTTTGACGTACTAAACAGCAAAAGAAACGGCTCAAATAGCTTCTTGTCACCCACCCCATCCTGAAAAACATACTCACAGGCCTTGATTTGCCGTAACTTCTGGCAAACCACACGAAGCCCATGGTGATCATCAAATCCTATAACATCCAATGGAACAACAGGCTGACTCTAAAAAGGTACCAACATAGCATAAATAGTTGGTACCATACCTCCTCTTGCAACTTCCCCATCTTGGTTTGTTGCATAGGAGACATTCTCATCGTAGACAATGTTATAGACGACATACCCTCTTAAATCGGTAATACAGGCTTACTACTCGCAATAACCAACCTCTTCACCAGAGTCGCCGTTACTAAATTTACAATATCCTCGTCGTCATCCACCTCCAAAACCCCTTTCTTTTTTGAACGGCTTCGCCGACTCGCCAAAAAAGAACCCAATGCAAGATTTGTGAGATAAAATTGTGCAGTTAACTGCTTTACAGTAGCAGATAACTTAGAAACTTTCATTTCAAAAACCGTGAGTCTATCGTTGAAATCGCCCATCTCCAAATCGTCCTTATTCATCGATTTAGGTTTATGATAGATCACCAACGAACTCACAAAAATTCTCAAAATTTGTGTAGATCTGAAAATCATTGTAGTAGTCATGAAATCACTGTAGCAGTTGCAAAAATACTGTAGCGGTTGCTAAAATACTGTAGGAGTCACAAAATCACTGTAGCAGACATCAGAAATCCACAAAACTTCTCCTTTGTTTGCTTGAGACGGCCACGTGTAGAGACCATAAACCACAATCAAAACCTGAGAATCTTAACAAGAATCTGATACCACTTAATCCACAATACGATTGAGAAGTCTGTGTTAGCTAAAAAGTCTGAAGAACACAAATTCGATGGGAAAAATAAGCTTCAATTGCTTAAAAAAATGAGCTTAACCTAGATCTAACCTTGCCTAGTCTTGCCCTTCATAGAAGTTTACAAACCCTAGTTACAAATCTCTCAGATCTAAAGAAAACTCTAAAACAATGATCTACGTCTAGATAATTAACTCTAGCCTAGGCTTGCCCTTTTATAGAGGTTACAAGTCCTAGTTACAATCCAACTCGAAATCCAACTCTAAAAGGTATTTAAAACTCTTAAACTAGAACTGGAATTACGATAGTCGTTCGAACTAACCCATAGGTCGTTCGAACGACCGAACACCTCCCCGGGAACTTTGGCCCAAGGGTTCAAGTCGTTCGAACGACTCTCAACCTCTTTTGATCGACTTTGGTAAAAACTTCAGTTTCTCCTAGATCCTCCTGGATCAAGTGTATGACCTGGTGAGACAGATGTAATCAAATTGTAAATCTGAGGTTTGTAAAGCACTTAAAATACCAAAAGATCAATGTGACCTTTCTATGGGAATGTCCACTGATTAAAAGGGTACTCTGCAATTTTACTCCCGACGAGTTCTGCCTGGTTCCATCCTAAAAGCTTTGAATGCAGAGGTATAATATTTTGAGTGCTTTTATGTTTTAATATTTTGAGGTGTGATGCAAAGTATTTCGTGGAAACTTCAAACATAAGTTTCACGATGTAAAAAAATACAAATTAGGGCTACAATCCCAAAATTAAAAACTTAAAATCAAAATATTGCTTTTCAATTACTCAACTCGAAATGTACGCTAGCCCGTGTCGATGTGTTAGTGTTCTATTAGTGAGTTTATGATCCATATATCAAGGCTTATCAAATACTACTTCCAAACTTTAGACATGTCAATCAACTATTACCTAAACTTGGTCTACAATTCAAGTGTGTATCTGCAGTAGTATTTCATCATACACCCTTTGGTCTCGGCTGCTCGAATGTGGGGATGATGCCTACTCGTATCCTTTTTAGGGAAGTGAACGGCCATATTATTGTGGAGTATCCTGGCTTGCACTCGATTGCCGATATGCCCATATTGAGATTATGATAAAGTCGCAAACTTACAGAGTTCTGAATATCAGTGAAGCCAATCAGATTATGACAATCGTAAGACAAGATGTTTTGAATTTGGGTGATAGTTATCTTGGTTGTCCATCTGTATTTCGTAATGATACCAAAATAGGTGATTCTAATTTTTATTCCAGTCTCTTTGAATATGGCCCGAATACTAAGAATGTTACTCTTTTCTACGGTTGCCCTTTTAAAGTATTAGAACACTCAGGGGTATCTTCTTGTCGTGATCCAATAGATGGCACCAATATTAATCTTTACCTCAGGGATGAATCTGGTTCAGTGGAGCTAAATCAAAACACTTATGAGTGTCGTGGTAGTATTTTCATCCCAATTCATGCCTCGTCTGTTCATCGCAGCTCATATGATATTTTTAAAGAAGGATTTGAAGTGAAGTATGATGTTAGCAATTATAAAGATTGTGATCACTGTACCAAATCTGATAGAAGTTGCTGAACCACCAAATTTGATAACAGTTTTCACTGTTATTGCCATGACGGATCTTCTCAAAGAACGGCCTGTCCTCCATCAGGTACCCTATATACATTCTTTTTGCTAAATTTCACCTTTCAATAGTTTTCTTAGGAAGCCAGAAACCCTAATAAATAGTGATGTGACTAAGGCTAAATGCTTTTAGAGTAATTACTTAAAACTTGATTGCTTTCATATGGAACTCGAGCTTTTTTTTTGTTACACCCCATGATGCATAAAGTTTATGAGTGATGTAGTAAGTATGATGTGCTTTACGAGTACAGGAAGAACAACGGTCTTTGAAGTGGTAGAGGAAACTACAAAATAGCTCATGTGCATATATTTGCTTCGGAGCCTGAACATTCTAGATATTATGTTTTAATGTCAAATATTTCTATAGTATCAAACAAATTGCACACACAATTTTCTTGCTCTCCGGTATTATAATTCTCTTTACTTTTATGGCTTCTGTGGCGGTCGTCAAGCACATCCTAGTGGTAAACATAGCTTATGATTATTATTTTTCTTTTATTTTGTTATATATCTCAATGCCACTCTACAGTAATCGCCAATACCCTAATTTCATTTCCTTTCAATCACAGGTGGAGAACTTGACCGTTTGTAAACTGTGCGATGAGCAAGTTATGGTGGCTGTTAACGGGAGCATGTCGGGTCCCACCTTACGACTTTTTGAGGGAGACACAGTTATAGTTCATGTCCACAATCATTCATCGTACAACATGACCATTCACTGGTAATTTTTTCATTTACAAAATATCAAATAAAAGTCACTGATTAACGTCTTTTTATTACTAAAAATAATGCTTATATAAAATTGGTGATTCAAATGCAGGCATGGTGTGTTTCAACTACATAGCGCGTGGTCGGACGGACCGGCTTATGTGACTCAATACCCCATACTACCAGGAAATAGCTACACATACAACTTCACCATCACTACACAAGAGGGAACGTTATGGTAGCATTCCCATGTGTCATGGCTTCGTGCAACTGTTTACGGTGCTGGTGCATTAACTTACCAGTTTGTCTTAAGCACACAGATGGAAAGAATTTCAACAAATTCAGGATAACAAACTGGAATATTTCTTCGAAATGATTCTGACTTATTGTGCATAGTTAATCACAAAGTATCATTGTACATGTATATTGATATTTGAAGCTGATTACTTTTTCTCTTTCTAGTTTTTTACCCCAATACAGGAAAGATGAATTATTTGTTTTGTTCATTTGATTTGAAAGAGATTATTGTTACACTGGTCTATAACTCTACTACAAATTAAGACGGGGGACTTCATTTAGTTTTTTACAATGTCATCTAATATCTGATTTCAGTCATATAGGAATGAAAGTGAAAAATGTCGTTGGATGTCCTAAATGAGATTTGTTAACTTGAATGTTATTTGCCAGAGTTGTTTCTTTGCCATTTCACCACTGAGATGATCTTGAAATCTATGGTTTAACATTTCTAAAATCTTTGCAAGGAATCTTTACACTAAAAAGGAAATAAGAGGCTATTTTAAAGAATGGTACAAAATATGGAATATGAAGGCATATTCTATACTGCAGAAACTATATCTAGATACTAGTCTCCACGTCACAAGGGAAGAAAAAAATGATAACAATGATAGTGAAGACGGAGATGGTGAAGCTGAATCATAGAATGATGCAGAAGCACAATCATAAACAAGTTTAACATCCATTTATTTTTATTGTTTTATGCCAAATTATTTTTTAACTTTGGATTTATAACTTTATTAATTTTTTTTATAATAATGTAATGCAATTCTTACAATGATTTAATTGTAAGGCCTAATTATACATTTTGAACACTTGTGTTTCAATGATAAGTTAAACTAAGATTTCAGTCATATAAGCTTTCTCTACCCTTCTCACGCTCCTCTTTATAACAATTTTTTAAATTATTGTAGGCACATGCGATAGCGTGTTCTCGATTGCTAGTATTCTCTTAAAATACAAACTATCTAGACTATCTTGCACCTCCCTGTGTTTGATACCCCACTTACCTATATTATATTATAATCTCTTTATAAGTGGAATTATTGATAGACCCTATAAAATGACCTATTAAATATTGAATATAGCTTCGATTTTCCTTAAGGGTGTGTTTGATTGCATAGAAAATATTCTAAGGAAAATATAATTTTCTCATGGAAATTAGTTTTGAGGAAATTTTATAGGAAAACCACATCTAAGTTGTTTGATTCGTACATTGAAAATAATCAACTTTATTGAGTATCTCTATTTAAACAAAATGACAAAGGAGGAAAGAGAAAATACATGTTGGGCTAGAAAATATATCAGGAAATCTTATTAGGGATGAGTTAGGAAAATAAATGGGTTGTTCTTAAGATTTTTTATTGACTTGATTTTTTTCATAACCTTTAATAAAGCCTATCAAAAAGTGCTAACCCAAATTTTCTTAGTTATTTTTCATTTGAAAATGGGGAATCAAACATACCCTAAATGTCGTGGATAACTTCAATTATAAAAAATGTTGCACTGATCGAAGTTGGTGGATAAAATCCAAAAGAGGGTTGAACAATCAACTCATAGTTTTTTTTTTTTTTTTGAAGGTAAGTCGATTTTATATAGGGATTCGTAACTCTGAGTTTCCAACCCCATGGGGTTGCGAACCCACGACTTCTCTTTTGGTGGAGGGTCACAACCACCACTGAGCCAAGAGCCCAATAATTCTCATAGATTAGACATAACCGAAAACTACATGTCAAGGAAGTTACTCTGTTACCAATAGAAAAATATGAGTTACAAATATACGATGTTGATATGTATCGTTTGATATTTTGTTTAGTCAAAAAAGTACAAAATAATCAAACAATTGTAGATAGTTGTTTTTCACTCACTTTGGTTTTCTCCTTTGAAACATTTTTCTTTCTTCTTCTTTTTATGTATACCATCTTTCCCCCTCCATTCCTCCCAAACCAAACACCATCTCCTCCATCTCCCTCATCTCTCGGGCATTTGTAGCACCATCCGTTTACTGGTATAATATCGCCGAGGAAAATTGACTACACATGACCGATATATCAACCAATGTCTTTTGGGTGGTAAACATCCCTACTCCCTTTTTTTGTTCTTTTTGGCTAGGTAAGCCAGATTTTATATAAGGATTTGTAACTATGAGTTTCCAACCCTACGGGATTTCGAACCCACGACTCCACTCTTGATAGACAGCCAGGTAGAGGATCACAACCACCACTGGCACTAGGCCAAGAGCCCATTAGTTAACATCCTCTCCGTTCTAGACTTGAGAACAAAAACCAGTATACAAAGAACGACTTAAATTCCACCTTGATTCGCTCACTCACTCACTCACTCACCAACTCACGTCCCCATTGCCTTCAATTCTCTGCTCTTGGTAGCGTAAGCCACCCATGGCACCAACCATCCCATCATCATCATCTATTTGCAGAAACTCCCCAGTGGTAGTAGTTATGGATAAATGGGTGCGCAGGTTAACAATAACCCCATCACCAACAACAAGTATTATTAGTAGCAACAGTAGTTTGAGCTCCTCTAGAACCAGAACTAGAATTAGGGTTTTCATGACAATTGCGAGCAGAACAAAGGGGTCGCCCGAGGCGATTATTAGTAGAAAAGCTTCGGATGGGTGGAGGTCGATATCGAAAGTGAAATCGGGGGATAGTAGAGATTGGGTTAGAAAAACTCAGTTTTTAGATGATAGGAGTAAAGGGGTTTTGGGGGAAATGGGGTCTGAGAATAAGGAAGAGGAAGAGAAGGAGGAAGTGAAGTTGCCCGGATTGCTGACTTTGCCGACTATCTTAACATTGGGGCGAGTCGCGGCAGTGCCTCTGCTTGTTACTAGTAAGCTCAAAATCTAATCTTTGGATGATTGTTATAATATTAAAGATTTAGTCTTTAATGTTGCGTTTAGTTTCGATTTGTAATGTCATGCTTGGTTAGAGTAGTTGTGAATTACAAGCATTGAAAGGGATGAAAATGTGATTACTTTGTTGAATCTTTGCCCAAAAAAATAGAGGAAGAAAAGCCGTTATGCTAATTTTGGCAAATGGGTTATGTTGGCAATGTTATTATGTGCATGTGTAAGTGCAACCTCTTACTGTCTTGATGGGTATCTTGTTTGTTAATTCTACGAGTGACTAACATATTGTTTTTTCCCACTAGCGTTTTACATGAATACAAGGTGGGCGACAACAATTACGACAAGTATATTCGTTGCTGCAGCAGCTACAGATTGGCTTGATGGGTATCTTGCTCGAAAGGTAATATCTTTGCAGAAATATTGATAGGCCGTGGGTCGAAAGGTAATATCTTTGCAGCTACACATTTTAATTACCGATCTCTAGTCGTTTCTTATTTTAGTTTATTTTATGTTATTTTATTTTGTCCTAGAGAATCCTCTAAAAATAGGATTACTCTAGTAGTTTCCTTTTTAATTGAGAGTGTAGAGAGATGTGGAGAGATCTCCTATATATGGGAGATCCTAGGGTAGTAGAAGGGTGGTTGCTGAGTTTTGTGAGAAAGGGTAGAACCCTAGAGAGAAAGCTTGTAGTAGTAGTAGTTATTATTCAATAAAAGAAATCGTTATTCGTTAAATCGTTATCGCATACGTAGTTTTTAACAACTTGGTACCAGAGCTAGAATGATTTTGGCGGAGATTTTTTTTTACGAAGATGGGTAAGAGAACACCGAAGAAACCAATCAAACTCACACAAGGAAATTATTTGAAATCGGTAGAGGAATCTACGATGTTGTTGATAAAATCTACGAAAGAGTTAACGACTTCCAATAAACTTATGACAAAACAAATCGAGACTATGTTGGTAGCGGTGATTGTAATTCCGGCGAGAGTCGCATTGTCCGATGTTGTGGGGGACGATGTTGAAGGAAGCGATGGAGTATCTACTAGGGGAAGAGGGAGAGGTCTTCCAATGGGTGCCTTTATGCCCGATGGAGTATCTACTAGGGGAAGAGGGAGAGGTCTTTCAATGGGTGCCTTTATGCGCGATGGGAGAAACGCGGACATCAACCTCATGAATTCGACGCCATTGCGAGTAGTTGGGCTAGGAAAAAAGATGACATTTCTCCAAATTCAAGTAGAGAGGTCCGATTCGGAAGGAGAAATGACCCATGTTTACAATTCGTTTGCAGGTTTGAACATAGAGGAAGAAAGCATTGACAAATTCGCGAATTCGCGAGAAGTTGCGGGGTATGTCGATTCGCGAGGCCGCCGATGTATATCGCCGAATCCGAACGACGAAACGGCGTTTGGCGATAGGTTCGAAACTTTTTCGGATAAGAGAGAAGGGTCGAATATAAGGGTTGAATATACCTCCGGTGACCGACGAACAATGGAGAAAGGCCACTGTAGTCACCAAAGTTCACGTAGGGGAGGAGAGGAGTCGCGAATTGGACCAGTGAGTCGAAGGGATAGATGCGGGCATGCTAGCGTTAAGGCATGGCATGAGCACGGGCATGCCTAGGCAAGGGCAGGCCATAACTGGTTTGATGCGGCAACGGGCAGGCACCGAGGGCATCATGCAGGGCATGCTTTTGCAGTGTAGGGTAAGCACGGGGAAAGACACATCTGCGCATGGCATGCTGAGAAATGGTAAGAGCGTGCCACTGTGTGGCATGCCTCACGTGACTTCCCCACGTAGGCACAAGCACTGTTGGAGCACGTTTGAACCACACAGGCTAAACCCGTCTTCTTCACTCGAACCCCATGATAACAATGGAGGGGCATAGGGAGAGAGAGACGCCGATAGAATCGCAGACCTTACCCATGGCAACAACACCGGTGTTCGCTATCTCTTCGACCATGCCACCAGTTCGGGAGGCAGTACTACCACCGACAGCTACAAGGCCGACAACTCTGGCGATTACTGTGGTCACTGACGCACCTCCAACAGCACCTTCGGTCAACAACACCCCCCAAACAATGCCGACAACAACCATCCCCACTAGGATTTTTGACTCACAGGTTCCGCACATAGATTCCGGAATCGGGCTACTATGTGTTGACAGTAATAGTACTGGGTACTCTGAAAATGTGAGTGGCGATTGGAGAAATCCAAAACATAACTTTGGGGGACAGATATCAGCGGGAGCACTACCTTATGTACCTCCAAGACTACAGAGACCACCGACATCGTCGCAAAGAGCTCGTTTTTCAGGACAGGGTAACTCGCAGAGACATTGGGCTAGTGGCAACAGATTTTCTGCTGATGACAGACAATGGGATGATTTTGAACAACGGGGATATGGATACAGATATGGTTTCCATGACAGGAGGGGTCGAGGTCGCAACAATGATAAACCGTATCAAATTGGGTGTTATAGTATAAAAGAGGGTTGTCGTTCTTCAGGGATGCATAAACCAAATCATAATTCTTGTTATCAAATTAAGTAAAAAGAAATTGCAATTGATAAATAACTTACATTGATTTTCCAAAATTCTCCAATAAAATAATACAAGTCTCTTTGGAAGAATACAAAAATTAGCTACGATGGATTCTCAGAGAGTAAAAGATGTCTCTACCCTCTTTTCCCTTATCTCTTTATCTCATAACAAAAGTCCTATTCTCACTCAACAACTCCTCATTTTCTGGAGATCTTTTAGCTAGGCTTAACTACCAAGTCTTCAAGCAGCTCCAACAGCTCTTGTAACCTTCTCTTCACTAGGTCATCTCCAGCAGCATCCTTTAACTTGTAAAACTTGGACTTTTAGGCCGGGCTTGGTTGCAATTGTCCTATTACCTGTAAGTCAAACATACTTCAATTAGGCCCATTAAAACATAAAATAAGGTCCTAGATAATGTAAATTAAAGGACAAATATAGGCATTTTTCATGCCTATCAAGCAACACTCCAAATAATTTCGGTACACGTTCTCACAATGTCAACTATCAGTCGAATCAGGGTATTGGGCTATTAGGTACAGACAACAACCACAGTACGACACTCAGGGGTATGGCTATCAAGGCAATCCATTCGCAAACGACATTATTTATGCGTTTCAAAACTTGAATTCTGACGTTAAGATTAACTGTCTGATTTTGATGGAAAATCACATGCATATGGGTTCATCGATTGGTTGAATAGAGTTAATAAGATGCTTTCATTCAAAAAATACACTGGTCTGAGGGCAGTAACATTAGTCGAGACGAAGCTGATAGGGTACGCATTAAATTGGTAGGAAAATATTCAACAGTTGTAGGTATCCAGCAGTCATGATTATATCACTGATTGGGAAGTTATGAGGGGCGAGATGATGGTTTGTTTTATTCCGAGCACTTACGAGGAGGAGAGTTTTGCTAAGCTTCAAACCTTACGTCAGGTTCGGAGTTAGTCTGTGGATGATTATACTAGTGACTTTTATATGTTATCGTCCTGTGTTGTCTTATCAGAATTCAGAGGTGCAACGGGTTAGTCGCTTTCGTTTGGGTCTTACGAAGCGCATTTAGGATGAATTGATCATGTTTTCTCCACAATCCTTATCCGAGATAGTAGAGATGGCTCGTAGGGTTGAGGCTAAGCTCAAACCATCAGGATATTCGTCTTTTACAACACCAACTCCAATGACCATGACACCTACTTCTACAGCACCAGCAGTTGGGGGAAAACCAACAGGAGTGTCAGTACAACCATTTGTTACAACCGCGGAAAGACAGGACATATGAGACGTGAGTGTCCTAGCCCACGAAAAACAATGACACTCATTTCTCAACAGCTACATGATCACGTGGACGAGGCACTTGAACAGTTACTTAGTCCAGAGTATGGGGACGCGGAGGTGACAATAGTTGATCTTCCTTCTCCTTGAATTCGCGGACGAATCCTTCAAGGGGGGGAGTTGATAGGTCCTGGCACGACCACGACCTAGGCACACATTTTAGTGACCGATCTCTAGTCGTTTCCTATTTTATATTATTTTATTTTTTCCTAGAGAATCCTTTAAAAATAGGATTACTCTAGTAGTTTCCTTTTTAATTGAGAGTGTAGAGAGAGGTGGAGATCTCCTATATATGGGAGATCCTAGGGTATTAGAAGGGTGATTGCTGAGTTTTGAGAGAAAGGGTAGAACCCTAGAGAGAGAGAGTGCTTGTAGTAGTAGTTATTATTCAATAAAAGAAATCGTTATTCGTTAAATCGTTTCCGCATACGTAGTTTTTAACAAATATCTTTCCAATGGTCATATTGATTCCAAGTCTCCAATTTTATCAGATTATATATTTGACTGTAACTGTGTCCACGTGTTCCAGATGCGGCAAGGCACGACATTTGGTGCATTCTTAGATCCCGTTGCTGACAAGGTATATTCTTCTTTCCTCCATTGATTTCAACAAAGATATTTGTAGGTCTCTAGAAGTTAGTCAGTGCTTAGTTTAAATAGAAGATACAAAGTAATATACTCCTACTTAATTTTTCTGTCGTGGATTGCAGCTTATGGTTGCTGCCACACTGGTGTTATTATGTACCAGACCTTTGGATGTTGGTGTATTTGGAGAAGTACCATGGCTACTTCCTGTACCTTCAATTGCTATCATTGGTAGAGAGGTATTTACTTATCTTAGTAATTCAATTTTGCTATATTATTTTAACGCTTTTGGATTTAATAGTCTTTCTAGACGACAAGGTCAGTTTGCCATCTCCAGTTGTTTGTTTTCGAAACTTAGATGCCACTTTAGGCAAGTTGTTGAAGGTGGTGTTTGATCCCATATTTTTGTGAATTTAGCACGATATGAGCTCACTGGCTTGGCACCTTCTTAGGCATCTGCATACATGCAACATTTGTATTTTCCGATTTGCCAACTATGGTGTTCGTCAGGCAAAGAAGGAAAATTGAAAGTTCTTCTTAGATTCCTTTATTACTTTATTATACCCACAATATCTTTTGAAATTGGAAAACTCTTCATCTCCAAAGATATGCAAAATAATTAAGCTTGTTTCAGTTTACATGTATTTGGCATGACAAGGGAGTATTAAGTGCTTTTACACATACACCTGCCTACTACGCTATCTGTCACGACCCAGCCCGAGACCGCCTCTACAATGCCCGGAGTGCAGCGGAATAAGGGACCGTGCGGCGTACACGGACGCGCGGTCGGCGTGTACCAACCATCTTCACGGGCGCGGCGCGCCAGTGGCATACAACCCACGGATGCTAGAGCGACATCCGGATAATCCTGGATACTCGTGAGGGGTCATCGAATATGTATTCGGTATAGGCAACAACGCTGAAGGTTCCCTCAATAATCCCTACAGCGTAATCTCTCGCGACACGCGCGAGGTACGGAAAGCACACCTGTCCTGTAGCGGATCAAGGTAGCTCAATATGCCGGTTTCCACATAAGGGACTCATATCTCAAGGGGCGACGAGCCTGGACTAATTATATTGTCCATCTGAAAGGGGCGGTGCATCTCGGATAGCCCACGGGGCATAGCGGTGCCATATGAAGTCCTCTTTGGAAAACTGGCCCGCATTGCTAGGCAATGTCCCCTGGCCTTCCCTAGGCCTAGGAGAACTCATAACTATCCCTTGTTGATAGTCCATGAGCCGGGGTCCTTGATGACCAAGCATTAAAGCTCTTTTAGTCATGGGGAGGATCGGACCAAGGTTCCTCCTTAATATAGCCACTAAGTAAATAGTCAAGTTCCAAAAGGAAACGTTAAAACATGAGACGAAGCCTACTGGCCCTTTTCGCCCCCTTAACTGAATCCGATCTCGACGAAACTTGGCGTACAGCTATATTAGGATATAGAGAACATATACATTCGGACAGAACTCAAAACGCTCGGGTGGATTTGGCCAGCGTTCGGTAGGTCGTCACACTATCTATCCCCAGAAAATCAACATGTATGATTTTACAGCTCCGATAACACATTATTTAATTCTGTTGAATCACACTGAAACTCTTAAAGATATGATTGAGGATTGTCACTGTCAAAAACACCCCAACCATAGACAAAGCCGAAAGTTTATTTAAATGGACTAAACTCAATTTACCATATATCTTATGTTTAAGAGCTCTAAAACCCAGTTTTTTCTCCAACTTCCAAACTTGGTTCAAGAATATCCAAGTCATCATGACATGAGTGGCGGTCCTAACATAGTACTAAATTGTGTTAAAATTTAAGAGGCCCACCTGTTTTAGTGTTTTCATAGCGCAGTCCAAGAAACCTGTGTATAGGTACTTTCCAGTTGCATCAGGTTGCATTTTCTGATTCAGGGTCTCAACGTAATCAAATGCTTAACTGCAAGCTGCCGCAAAGAATCCCAAAGCGTCACTTGCCTCAACAACAGTGCTCGCTTAACCAAAATTAAGTTGATTTTTGAAAAGATCGATGCTTTGATCAAAAGATTAAGCATGCCCATATTTAATGCCCTTGCCTTCACAACAGTAAGTTCTGCACATTTCCCAAGAGCCAGAACCCCTTCATCTGCAGCAATATGGGTTAGAGCTTGAAATGATTTTGTGTAGTTCCTGTGCTGTGCAAGAGGTAAACTGGCATTCGCATGCATCCGAATGAGTGCTAATTCTGCCCGACTTCCAACAGACACTCTAACTGCTATAGCTATTAACCGCAGAGGGTCTTTCGATGAAGGTTAGTGGCTTCTAGCAATGGCATAGATTGCTTTATTTGTTAAAATCCTGAATGATCCAAGACGTGCTGTTGTAGATGTAGCTTGTTTGAGCAATCCAGCCGAAAGTCCCTTGTAAAAAGCTGCAATTCCATCTTCACGGAGCATAGTTTTCATCACATGACCAGCAGATCCCTGACCTAATTGAATTCTCACCTTAACTATGTTAACTGGTTGGAGGCCGCGAGTAGCAAGCATTCCTGGGAGACCTCCAGGATTTCACTGTGGGCCAAACTGTACTTAAGTTTGCCTTCTCCTCGTCCATTTTCTGATCTAAAGTTCTCGGTCAAAGAGAGTGAGAGAGAGGAGACTAGTAGAGAGAAAGTACTTGGCATGAGTTAGATTAAAATCACAGAAAGGAGGATGATGCAAAAGCACAAATTATATGCAGGGATGTCATCCATGATAATGTTGTAAAGAGGAGCTTCCTTCAACCTTCAAAATCGTTCTTCTTATCAGTTTTCCCACTTACACCACTGACACATCAACATAAAAAGAAAGGCAAATTGGTGTAAGACAAGAGTGGAGTTTCTGATGAAGAGTGGATATGCTGTCAAAAGTCTTTTAAACGAGTAAGAGTAAAAAAAACAAGATATCATACGAATATAACCCAAAGCAAAAATATGAAAACACTAGCCACATCAAGTAACGTCACAATAAAACAACAACAATAACAAACACGACGCAAAGAGCAAAAACAAACACAACCAAGAGCAAAGTATCACACACACCTCCAAGCATCACTACCACGCGCCCAACATCATAAACTAAATTGTTTAAGAAAACAAAATAAAGCATCGCAAGCTAGAAATTATCACCAACACTCTCATCGCTAGCATAATTAAAAGAACCACGAGAACCATGATCAGGCCCACCAACATCTGGAGCTGTGCTATGAGAAGAAAGGATATCTACATCAGATGATATCACGTCCTCCGCTCTGCCAACACTGGGAGCGCTACGAGCAGGTGCCATAAGAACAGGGGGCACAACAACAGCAGTAGCGATAGTAGACAACGAAGGGGCGGAAACTGGATCTTGAAGCAAAAGTCGCGGCACACGTTGAGATTTAGAAACTGAGTTTAGAGTAGTAGTGTCGTCCATACTATCACTGGGCTCGCGACTGAGAGAAGACGATCTAAAAACACTGCCCTCATCGCTGACGGGGTAATCACCAGAGGAACCATGCTCATGGTTGCTATCATCGCTTAGAGACATTCCTTAATCCTCAATAACCTCAATATTGATTTTCTTACTAAGAGAGGTAAAGATTGATGAGTATTTATAGTAAACAAAAGTTATGAGCATTTAATGTTAAGGTACAATAGTCAAAATCACAGTAAAAGGCAATTAATGGATTAAAGATAAAAGTAAGAATGAGAAGGGGCACCTGGTTTCGACTCTATCTAATTTTATTCCAAAGTTGATGAGTATGGTGGTTATTATGCAACATCAGTAATCGATTCGTCAAATGCTGCAAAAGATTTGGTAAATTGATTTGCGCAAATATTTCTAAGATTAGATTAAAAGTTAAACTCATTGACAAAGACAAAAAGGGGAATTAATTAAATTCAATTTCAAGTCACCATTAAAAAGGGCAAGATGGATTAGGAAGTTCTTTATTTTATTACATGGAAATTGTTGCTTGTGAAAGACTTCTCTATAAAAAAAGATGATAAATGATATATCTTTAAGTTGTGATATTTAAATAGCAATTTCACTTGTTTAATGAGTTTCTTAAAAATCAAAATCAATTGAAATCAAAGTACACTTATTTGAACCTAATTTTTTTGATTATTTCAACTTGTTATCATTCAAAAACAGTTCTTAAGAATGGCATGTTTCAGATTTTGTTATTACCCTCAAGGGGTTATGTTTCACCTCCATGGACCATGAATGTTGTTGTTAAAGAAAAATCAAATTTGAAAGGATAATGTTTATGTTTGGGAAGATTGTCCTGGTCATTTCATTGTTAATATTGAGGAAGTCTTACCGCCTAGATGCTCTTTAATAAGAGGCGTTATTTTAAATGATCGTTGTTGGAAAATATTTTTAACTCAAATTTTAAGTGCACTTGCGAGGAAAATGTTATATAAGAATTATAGAACAAAGAAACTTTGAAAATTAATCATTTTTCAGGCATTTCAGACTGCAGATTCTGCACTAAAAGCAATATTTTAACAATTCAGAATCAACATTCAGGCTTCAGATTCAGCATTTATGCTTTAGAATAAGTAATCAAAACAAGTGTTCAGAATTAACAAAAAACAAAATGGCCCTTAGGCGCATAATATGCGCCCAATTCTAGTGGAAAAACACCATCATCAGTGTAGTTAGTGTAATTGGAGCAACTGAGTTGGTGCTTTAAATCTTAAAATTTCAAGACATAACACCAGACTCCATTGGCGATGTTCCTAGGCACATAATCTTTAAAGTCTTATGCTTAAGTTATGAGGTTTTGCTTTTTGAAAGTGATAGTATAACCTAGACCTAGACTGTCGAGTCAAGGCTTAGGTACAGGCTTCTACCCTACTTAAGCTAGAGTCTTGAGTCTCGTTTTTTATGAGGCGTTTTATGCTTATTTACAAAAATTTGGACTATCGGGAGGATGGTCAGGAGCGTATGGCAAATGTTCCAGCAGCCAAGTCTTTTGTTGAGCATGTTTCACTTTATCAAGTTAGTTTAATTTAATCAAGCCTTGTAATATGAATTATAGACGGGCCCATCTCGTAGTTTTGTAATATTAAATCGTTGTTCGACACGACTAAGATATCAGACGAATGTAATACAACGCAAAGATACGACAACACTGGCATCATCAAGTAGAGTCACAGAAAATGCAAAAAAAAAAAAAAAAAAAAAAAAAACACAACACAGCGCAACGAGCAGAAACAAACGCAGCCAGGAGCAAAGTATCACATACACATACAAGGAGCACTACCACACGCCCAACATTACAAACTATATTGTTTATGAAAACAAAATAAAACATCACAAGCTAAAAATTATCACCAACACTCTCATCCCTAGCATAATCATAAGGACCACGTGAGCCAGGGGAACAAATGAGACCTACCAACAACAAGAGTTGTGTGATAGGAAGAAGGGATATTAACCTCAGATAATATCACAACGACATTTGCAACGCCAATACTGGGAACGCTGCAAGCAAATGCCACGAGAGCAGGAGATAGACAATGAAATGACGAAAAACTGGATCATAATTCTCAAGCTGTGCCACGACTTTTGCAACGCCAATACTGGGAATGCTGCAAGCAAATGCCACTAGAGCAGGAGATAGACAACGAAATGACGAAAAACTGGATCCTCAACCAAAAGTCGTGGCACAGCTTGAGAATTATAAAATAAGTTTAGAGCAACAATATCATCCATGCTGTTAATGGGTTCACAACTCAAAAAAGACGAACTAAAAACACTAATATCGTTAAGAGACATTATTTATTCTTCTATAATCTCAATACTAATTTTCTTGCTAAGAGAAGTAAAGATTGACGAGTCTTTATAATAAACAAGAAAAATCTCCAAACTACATGTGTCACAACGAGTATTTAATCCATTAGTTGCTTTTTATTGCTATTTTGATTATTGTACCTTAGCGTTAAATGTTTATAACTCTTGTTTATTATAAATATTATTCAATCTTTACTTCTCTTAGCAAGAAAATTAGTATTGAGGCTATAGAGAATTAAGGAATGTTTCTTAGCGATGATAGCAACCGCGAGCGTGGCACCCAGTTAGTGACGAGGGTAGTGCTTTTAGTTCGTCTTCTCTGAGTCGTAAGTCGGCTGATAGTATGGATGCCACTGCTGCCATATACTTATTTTATAATTCTCAAGGTTTGCCGCGACTTTTGCGTGAGGACCCGGTTCCCGCCCCTTCGTTGTCTACTATCGTTGTTGTTGTTGTGCCCTCTGCTCTCGTGGCACCTGCTCATAGCGTTCATACTGTTGGCTTGCGGAGGTCGTGATATCATCCGATGTCGATATCCCTTCTTCCCATTGCACATCTACTAGAGTTGGTGGGTTTGATCCTGGTTCTCGTGGTCCTTTTGATTATGCTAGCGATGAGTGTTGGTGATAATTTTTAACTTATGATGTTTTATTTTCTTAAACAATTTAGTTTGTGATGTTAAACGCGTGGTAGTGTTGCTTGTAGGTGTTTGTGAAACTTTTCTCCTGGATGCATAGTTTGTTTCTGCTCTGTGTTTTGTGTTTGTTGCGTCTTTTCTTTTTGTTTGTGACGCTACTTGATGTGGCCAGTGCTGTCATATCTTTGCGTTATATTTGTCTGATATCTTAAGTTTGTCTTCTCCTCTTCCATTTTCTGATCTAGAGTTCTCGGTCAAAGAGACGGAAGAAACATGTAGAGAAAAAGTACTTGATTAAAATCACAGAAAGGAGGAGGATGCAAAAGCACAAACATGCAGGGATGTCATCCATGACAATGTTGTAAAGAGGAGCTTCCTTCAAAATGGTTCTTCTTATCAGTTCTCCCACTTGCACAACATAAAGGGAAAGGCAAATTGGTGGAAGTCAAGAGTTTCTGATGAAGAGTGAATATATTGTCAGAAGTCTTTTTAATGAGTAAGAGTAAACAAAAGAGGGATCTGGATCAAGCACTCCACATCAAGAGCTGTGAATGTGTTATCCTAACCTTATGTATCTTCTCTGCTTCTTCGTCTTCCGACTATCAAAAGCTACACGTGCAGCCTTGACAATATTGACATCTTCCGAGGCAGACATCACTGGAATTTATGGTCCTTGCAATTTTAGTATTGGGTCTTTTTGAAAAAAGTGGGCATCTCTACATTGTAGTAATATTTAGTATTTTTGATCCCTTTCTCTTTCGTTTCCCAAGTCCTTTCTTGCTAACCCTCAGCTTTGCTAGTAGCCATGCAATGGCTATATTCATAATTCTGTAACCTACCTAACCCAACAATAGATGACGTCATGGCAAGGCACAATTCAAGCTGAAACCCCACAGAAGTTATTTCAAAGAGAGGAAAAAAAAAAAATTTCCTTCAGTGCAGCCATTCATGGGATTCATCAGTTTTCTAACTTAAAAGAGGGATTTGGTTGTGGAAATAGCTTCTTTATTCATTATATTAGGTTGGCTCTGAATGTGATTTTATTAGATAGACCACAACAGCTCAAGTTCTGAAGCATAAAAGCTTATACCAGTTTCAAGTACCTATCCTTTTTAAATTCTACTTTATATCTTTCAGTATTAGGGGGCCCCATCTGCATGGTAGGTCAGAATGGGCTATTTGGCATTTTGGAGCTGCTTGATACTGTGATTGTTTGTTTTGCTTCTCTAAATGATCTGGGATGGAGCTCTTTTAATTCCAAATGATACGTGCCACTTCTCTTGAACTAGTTCACGGAAAATGCTAATTTTTACTTAGGTGTGAGTTTGTTTTGCTACTTCCATTGGTCCGGCTTTTGTGTATATTCTTTTTCTTTTTTTGCAGAATGTTTGTACCAGCTTTCAGCTTTTTGCTAATTCATTATCTGTTTAACATCCTACTAATCTATTTCTAAACATTTTTTTCAAGATAACAATGTCCGCAGTTAGAGAATGGGCTGCATCTCAGGACAGTGAACTTCTTGAGGTTCGGTTTTGTAAACCTACCTCTCTAGACTATGCTCCTTTCTTGTCAAACCATACTAAAAAGATTCCTCTGTACTTTAGTTATCTTGATTCCTGAATGTTGTTGTTTCCAGGCAGTAGCTGTTAACAGCTTGGGGAAATGGAAAACAGCAACTCAAATGACCGCACTGACCATCCTTCTGGCTTCCCGCGATGGCAGGTTTTGTTTCTACTTACGTCGGTTTCCATGAAAAAATATATATCTCATTCGTAGAACATTCAGGGGGCATGCCACTGAACAACTTGAGTATTATGGTCGTTTGAAAACATTTGACATGTTTGTCTTTTTTGTCTATGAATTTTACAGTCTAATAGGGTCGGAGATTTTAGTACCCTCTGGTATTGTGTTGCTTTACATCTCGGCTGGGCTTGCTGTTTGGTCATTGGTTGTGTATATGAAGAAGATTTGGAGAGTATTGCTCAAGTAAACAAGTTCTGCCTCAAAATGGTGCTGATGACAGGGTCACATTTGTCAGTGATTTCGGATAACTAATTGGGATTGTGTATGCAGGTGATCCGGTCATGAAACCCGAGACGAGTTGCAGAAGGATAAACTATAGGTATAATGATATCCACATGTGGATTAGTTTCTGCCGAAAATATTCTGGAGTAACATTTATGTTCATCTTCACAGAGACCATCCTGGAGACACAGCTACTTAACGAGGCGGTGTTAAACTTGAAGAAAGGTAGTTGTAGAGCAATACCTATTTCTATTTATCTGGTTCTTCTACCCAATATTGCAAATTGGATTTGATTTATCACAAGAGATGGGAATGGTGAATAACAAGTGAGGAACTACATGTACAAAATAATACAGTCTCACATGTACACACTCAAGAACAATGGTCCTGTATGAGTTTCTCTGTTAGGAACTACAGAGCAAGATCTTGATGTTCTCTGGATAATGGTTATTGGTATGTAGTAGATTTTGCTTGGATTCTGTAAGGATTCCTCCAGTACGAGGATGTAGTATAATATAAGGTTTGCCAATAAATGAGAAAAGATGAGAGGTGTTTTATATTTCTGTCATTTATTCTAATTGGATAAATCCATTTTGTTTACCATCTCTACTGCACCATTGAAAGGTAAATGCCAAAGAGGTTTATTTCAAATTCCATGCAACTATAGCAAGATAATGCAACAGAGGCGATCTGAAATACAAGTGGAATATGTTGTAAAAAGGATGCTACTGAAAATAATGTAAATAGCTGTCCATTTTTTTTCTTAATTGAATTGCTAGGCATGGCACATCAAAAAGAACCAAAAACTGAAATGGTTTGTGTTTGTCATCAGGGTTCAATGAAGCAATTCTAGTGTACTACCGGTATCTTTATTTAAGCAAGTAGGATGAGATTTCGTCATTTTTAACCTGCAAAATACAATGGCCTAGGACATGAATCGGTTAGCTTGGCCCTCCAGCAGTGACAGGCTACAGCGACCTAGCTATTTCGCTGGCTTACCGCAATCTACAGTTTCTCCATGTACAATGTTTCTTTTGAAAGGTGCCAGGCAATTTGGAACTTTTTGACTGTAACTGATCTCTAAAAGTAATCACATCGTGGAAATAGGCATATCTTATTCACTATATCACACCTTCCTGTACGATCACAAAGCAAAGAGGAAGAAGAGGTGTTTATGAGCTTTATTTTAGTTTGTGTAGAACACATTCACAAGCGATACCTTGTGAATGTGAAATCATTCTCAAGTCCTCAATATGCAAAAACCCATCCAACACACCTGTTGCTGAATCTTACATTGAAAGGCAATCACTTTTGTCAGGGAGCATCGTGGCAGTTAAGCTCAATGTTTACCGAGTTTGGGTGGCTGTAAAATATAGAATACAACATCACGTGATAATGCAATATTCTTGGTAATTCACAAAATATTACAGCGTTACAAAAATCTTTAACATGTCTATTAACTTCCCAGAGGCACTGAGCACTGAGCGCCTTCAAAAATGTAAGTGTTATCCTTGCACCTCTTTGCAAGGTTGTGAATTAAATCGTTCAAAACATCAGAACAATTAGTGTATTCAGGGTCAGGGATCACAATTTTAAGAACCCTTAACTCCATCCTCAACTTTGGAGTCCACACAAAAGATAATAAACTGGGGGACATCCAGAGAAGGTGAAATTTCGTAATAATTCAACTAAGGCTGTTGTTTCTGGATATCAGAAAACGAGAAGCTTGGACTGGTAAAGGGCATGAAATACACCGATTTTATTTTTTTCCCCAAAAAAGTACTCAAGCCATTATTGAAATGAAGCAGGGATCAAACAGTAATGAAAGCGAAAGTAAATAATACAGAGGGAAGGAGGGAAAGGATATACCTTGTTAACTCTTCCTCCGAATTTGTTACCTTCATACATGCTTACTCTAGTTTATTGTCATCCACATCACCAGCACTATTCAATTCTTCATAAACAGCCAGATCGTCCTCATCTTGTTCCATGGGACTAGAGAGCATCCGTATACAAGCAACATTTTTCACTCTAAGAGAGACTGGAGACACTAATAATAATTTTAGCTCTGAACTTCCATCATAAAGCCATCAGACATATCAAAGTGAAAGACTGGAGACACTAATAATTTTAGCTCCTAGCTTCCATAAAAAAAGCCATTAGACATATCAAAGCATTTTATAACAGAGATTGGGGTAAGAGGTCTAGGAAATCCAGGAGGAAATGATGGGAGAAGACTTTGCAGCCAGCAAATCACCATACTATAATCCCAAGTCTAGCACCCCAAAGACTAGATGGTCTGGGCAATGAAACATCAAGTTGCTGCAAAGTAAACCTTCCGTAGTAGAGTAGTGCTGTGTCCAGCATACTCTTCCCAATATTTCACAATACTCTTCATTCTGTTTCATCAATCATCACTGATCTACAAGATCGCACCTTTTTCAGCCACCATATTCTTCGCTTCTTTCTTGTTTTCCTCAGACACCAAACCATTCTATATATTTACCTTATTTCTGTAAGTAGAAACTCTCATGTATCCTGAATAATTGTTGGTAGTTTTCCCACTTTCAACTTTGAATCTTGAATCAGGGCAAAGACGGAGAAAATATACATGCTCAATTCTGCCGCAGTTCAATCAGATACTCACCATCTTTTCGTACTTCAAATGAGAATATAACTTAGATACATACCACAGAGTCAACACCTATTGAATACCAAACTTCTCTGCCCATTACCATTTATTCGCCCACTCTATTATTTTTGATGACATCTCACGGACTTGCACCCAACAATGTATGAGATTGAAAATCTAATTGAGCAGTTAGATGGTTTTGTGCAAATAAAAAATATTCAACAACTTTTCTACAGGTAACAAGAACTTGCAATACGATTAACAAAATTTTGTCAGAATTCCTCTCTGCAGCAGATCAATTACCTCAGGAGATCAAAATCTATTTCAGAGCCCAATTAATCTCGGGAGATAATTCACTACGGTCTTCATGGCTCTGCCTAAGGCACCTACTTTCAACTTAAGAGTTTAAAGAGTCGATATGTACATTCTCAACACCAATTGAAATTTCGTGAAGGATATACAAGGAAAAGGAAGACCACGGATTAGTTACATGGTGATACGGATTCAATATTGGGTCATTCCAACACAAATACGAATATGAATGAAGTGCTCACAAATTGAAGGGAGTATTTACTTTAGGTTTGATACCTTGGATGAAGACAAACGTAATGTCGGGATTTCCAGATTAGTGACAAATGGAGTCTTTTACGTAAGGTTTGTCGGATATTTCCCTCAACACTGCACTTTTTTTAGGGACTGCATTTTCCGAAATCTGCTTATAGGAGTTAGTATAGGGGTTGTTGAAACATCTTTAAGTTCAACTCGTGACATTTCTTCATTAATTAAGGGCTTGTCTTCAAAAAAACTCAGGCAGTGAGTTTCCAAAGCAAATACGAGGTAATGATTTTACCATCTTCGAAAAGAAACTCGGTGGGTCAGTTCATGCAGACTATCAATTGAGGATACATTTTTCAGATCGCCCATATCCACACCAACACACGCATGTACAATCTCACAGGAATTCAGCCTGCTCAACTTGATCCAGAAGTATATGTCTTGCTAATAGTTTCTCGAGAATGTGTTGCACTTGCAGCTGATACCGCTTGGGTTGCATAATACTCTGGACTTGTTCCAAGCTTAAACTTCAATGGAATTTGTAAGTACCTTTTTGTGTTACCCTTTACCACAGATCGCCGGAGCTCCAACTAATCAGGTTGGGACATACCCAAAAAATTCATGCAGTTCCTTTTTATTAATAGCGGCCTTCTAGTACTGTCTTCACAATCAGAGGCGCTCAAAATATATCTTGGATAGAGCAACATCAGATTCCAAGACCTTCCTGGTTTAACACAAAGAAGATCAGAAAAAACTCAGGTTGGCATGTACCATTTCCAGGCAATCCTTTGCAGTGAAACAAACCTGTCTACCCAGGAGGATGTGTGCTACAGATGTAAAGCTTTATTTAGCTGCCATTTCTTAGCCAAACCACCCACCCTCTAAAAGTCTATGTTCCGTTCTCAGTAACCAATGAAACATCTAATTCACACATAAGGATAATCTCTTCTCTGAATTCTAAATGTCTGAATCAGATATAATAAAAATTGAAAGTTGAGATATTTGCATTGCTACATATATCAGGCATGGATGAATTCAAACTCACTCCACAGATTTGATGATACACCATCGTCAATGGCAAAGACAGGATGGCATATGAAAGAAAAAAAAAAAGATATTTAAAGTATCAACAAAACACTAATACTCCCTTTTGGTATCAGGCGGGTAATGATAATATTCATAATCAAAAATGATATAAATTTTCAAAAGAGATGAAACTCTAGAGATTACATGAGTGAGCGAAAGTACCCCCAAAAATGCTCCATAGCTAATTATCCTCTCTTCTTCCTCTTTTTGGTCCCCTCCACATCACCAACACTTGGACTGGGCCTTCTCAAATCCCTTAAATCTTCGCCTCCCTCGATAGTCAAAACATGATTCTTTTTTTTCTTGCGCTTATGTGTATGTAACTCTTTGTGGAACTGAGTCAACTCATTGAACGAAGCTGAAGCTCGTTTTAGATAAGCTGAAACAATTTGAGAAGCTCCAGTATCGGTGGAGATGAAAGTTTCTAGAGTTTTAGAAGCTTTTGAGAGTGAGATTGGTTTTGATGATGTAATTGACCCACTCACGATCTTCATAGATACAAAGATTTGTTTTTGCCGAAACTTTCTCTCTGATTTTAGGGTTTTGTTCAAATATCACAGACTGGTGTTGTGTACGTGTTGGTTACACGTGTATGTGTATATGCTAGGTTGGGATTGTACTAGATACCATTTCAAGACATCGCATATCATTGCGGCACTTCGAGCATCACAGGCACAGCAGTATAAATATGATCCATAGACAGACCAAGACATACGAGATATATTTATAGACTACAGACACTACTTGCCTTCAAATTTTGAACTATATGCAGACCCTCTGTGCTTTCTTTTTCTTCATTAAATACAAAAACAATAGAGGTTACCTCAATCTTAACATCCAAATCTGAAGAAGAAATTACCCTGGGTCCTCTTCATATTGATGAAAACGGCAACTACAGTCGGTGTAGGCAACCCCATTCTCTTTCTTAGGAAAGCAAAGAATCCCCGTATGGACGACCTCAAGTAAGGGTTATTCTACTAGTGCTGAAAGACAACGGGGGGCATCCACAAGATTCCTACAGAGGCATTCTGCCGGTTTATTAGAAGACCCTCTAGGCCAAGATATCTTGAAAGATTACCCAAGGTGCCTTATCAAAATGACCTATCAAATAAGCTCCTAAAAATTACCTTTGAAATGCCAAAGATCACAGTGAAAAAAAGAGAGAGCAGCATCATGTGTACATTGTAGTAGAGATTCTCTCCTGACTGTAAAGTCTGTAATCCACCCCCACTTCACATTCATTACACTCCACTCCAGTACTAGCTTCATGACATTGTTGTCAATCTGTCCTATCTGCCAAAAAACAGTGCTAAATACATTGATGAGTGTTAAGTTCAAATTTGAATTCTGCTATTTTGCAGATATGCTTCCAAAGATTTATCAATAGAAAGACAATGCTGCCTTGTTGTGATGGGGATAAATCAGGGAGATGAGTCCTTGTACATAATCAGTTTTTTCAAATTTTCATGTTTGTGTTATGCATGTTTGCTTTGGGGAGATAATGGCAGAAAAAGAAAACGGGTTATGGAGAGTGGAGTGTTTAAGAGGAAGATTATATGCAGAGAGACTAGCTTCAAAAGCTGCAAACAAAGATGCAGAGATCATGGAGAAAAAGGTCTGAAGAATTCATTTCATTGTTGTGTCTACCTACATTTTTAGCCTATTGCTGTATAATTTATAAATTTTAGTTGTTTAGTTTTATCTCTATTTGATGGTTGACGTTTTATTGTGCAACTAATAGAGATAGAAAAATAATTGAGGTTAGAGATAAAATTGAAGAACAAAGCCGAAAAGAGGCTAAAAGTCGTGACAGAGAAGCTGGAATCCCTGAAACTTCCTACTATTGATTGGAATTTGGAGTCGTTGGTACATAGAAACTATTGTAGTAGTTCAGCCACAAGTTCGGTTCTCATTGCCCCAGAAGTGCAATCATCTGTCTCTGAAACAATGATAAGTAAAAGCAAACCGGAAATGGAAGGGGAAAACTATAGATGGGAAACTGGCATTGTGGATTCAGATAATCAAAAGCATTGGACTGGAGAGAATTCAAGTTCTGCAGGTTCTTCTTACTCTCGTAACAGTAATAAAAATCTGTGCCGGCAAAGATGATAACAATCTAAGTGAAGAGTCAACAACATATGAGTTCATGTACAACTTCAAGCATTTCAGTCTTTTGTAGGCTGAAGTGTCGGAAACATCATTTGTGTTATCCCTATTTCAGTACTGATTTCCATTGAGATTTCCATTGAGAAGCTCAATTAGTTGTTTTCTGCTTGTACAAACAATTGGTTAAGATTCTTTTCATTTTATTATAGGCAAGTTAAAGCAGGCTAAAAGCTTGTTATAAAGAATAAGCTGAAATTCCTAGACGCTTGAGACTTATCAATTTCGATTGTTTTAGGTCTAAATTGTCAGGTCCTAATTCCTCTGAATTAATGGCCTAATGATGAACCTATATTAAGTTAATCCAATTATCTAATGTCAGATAAGTAGTTGGAAATTAAATAAGCATGCACCGATTTTTAACCCTGTGGGAAAACCTTTCTCAGGAGAAAAACCCACAGGTCGCTGTCGAATCCCCGACAACTAAACAATCCACTATATGAAAAAGAACTACAAGAATTTAATCACTTACAGACTCGATAAACACCTCTCATAGTCATCTCTCTTCCGAGTAATCTTCTTACAATCAATCCCGCCTTCTCACAACGCCTCGCTTCAATCTCTCGTCGAAGCTCCAAGTCTTGAATCGCTCAAGTTCTTTAATTCATGGCTAGGGTTTCTTGATCAATAGATTGATTCAAGATTAGAGTGATTTGATTCCCTCTTGAATCGCTCAAAGAAGATCTCTCTTCACTCTCAAAAGCAAGCCCTTAAAAATATAGGTTTTCAAGAAGTAAATTTGAAAAAAAAAGTAAGTATGTCTTAAATAACGAAACAGAAAACACGGACTCTATTCGACTATTCGAATAGGATCAAGCTGGAAATCACGCTGAAGTGAGTTATTCGAATAGAATAAATCTTTCCAAGCTTGAAATCACGCTGAGGTAAGTTATTCGAATAGACCAAAATTCTATTCAAATAGAAGAAGTCTTTCCATCTCTATTCGAATAGAAAATAGTCTATTCGAATAGAAGCTCTGTTTTCCTAAAGGTATACATTCTTACTAGTTTTTCATACTCTGTAAAAGGCATAGGCTTGACTTTTTAGAACAAAGAGTTAGAAACCCACTTACCTGTTCAGAGTCAGTCTGTCCAGCAGTCTGTCCAGCTGTAGTCGCTCCTCGTGCACTGCACTTACGCCGGATAACCACAAGAAAATGCTGACGCCTACTCTAGACACAAAATGAAGCAAACTCCAAAAATGGATGTTTCATAAGCTAGCATTAGTTTATGCAGATGTGTGGGATGCCTCACAAATTTACGAGCCACGGATAAACGGGGATTACAATGTTCATAATGCTCTAAGACATGCTAAGGATCAACTGAAGAACTCAATAGAGAGAAGAGGAGTAATTCACTGTCTCTAAATCTTGGTTAGGAAGCTCGTCTTCAAGATTTTGATGTCCAGACTTTCGACATGTAACGAGATCAATGTCTGTATCTTGCACCTCAGGAAATTTGATAATTTTCTCAAAAATAAAATACCCCTACCATTCCTTTTTCTGTCATCTACATTGTTCTATTATTATAAATTCTAATATGCAAATTTTTTATCGTCCTCCATGCTTGATCATCGTCGATGTCACTGCTTAAGACTAGACCTTACAGACATGCCCATAAGATCAAAGATCATTAAGAGGATGCGGTTAAATACAGCTTCTGAATCACCAAAGAACAACTCAACTATGTCTTCCACACCATGCAATATCATGTTCAGCAACACTAAATTGCATCTAAAACAAGAAGAAACTTATGCCAGGTGCTAAATAAGAGCTTCAATAACACAAACTGATGGTTCATTGAATCCCCAACAAATTGAGGAAAAAGAACACAAGAATTCTTATAAAATTTAAGTCAATTTAGAGAAGTATTCGTTCCACTTATACATACAAGTTCTAAAATGGCTTCTCCAGATGGTAACAACAGATAAATGAGTACTTCAAAAGATCATAGAGAAGCGGGTTTCCAGAAATCAAAGGGCTTCCGATGCTGAAATATAAATATGCATATGATAGATTGTTTATGAGATAACAAAACAAATATAAGTCATAAGAAAACATCTATTCCGCAATGAAAATAAAGTGTGGCTACATTGAATTCCGAACAATCCTGATCTCCTGAGAACAAAATGGTTATTGGAGTCTTTGACAGGTTGTGACTGATTCACGCTTAACACGTGTTTAAAACAAACAGAGTTGAGAGTGTGGAACCTACTTGTGTCAGATTGTTTCACGTTTTAATTCATGGTTTCTCTTTGCATTTAAATCGTGTAAAGCTGACAGGAATTACAAACTTAAAATAATGAGTTCGTTATCAGGTAATGTATTTGTCTAATCTCGATGGACATATGACAAATTAACAGTAGAGACAGAAAGGGTAAATTCTCCCGCCACTGCAACTCCGTCTTAGTCTCTTCTTACATACATAATAAGCTAAACAAAGTTCCCTAGAATTTACCTCGGATATTGGCATCTTAGTTCTCACAGCATCGAGCAATGAGAGATCAATTTCAGCTATGGTGATGCCTGTTGATACTCGATCTGGAACAACAATGAATATTAATTAGCTGAGAATGATTATTAGACAAACTTACAATGATTAACTGAGAAGCTTACATCTAACCATACTAATCAAATTGTTAAAAACTACGTATTCACAACCACGAGTAGCATGTCTCGTACGTCGTGTGCGCACTTTTTTTATTTAGTTATTTCTATTAATTTAATTCCTTGAATAATAGGACTAGTTTCCTAATTAAATTGGTATTAGGGTTTCTATTTGTACTAGATCTCTTCTCCTATAAAAGAGAGAGCCTAAGCGAAGCTTATTTGTTAGGTTGGTTTGAGTGAGAAAAAAAGGCTTAGCCTTAGAGAGAGATGTAAACTTTGGAATAAATCTAAAAACTTTAGGTGTTCGACCTTTTATTTTATGCAATTGAGAGACCTTAGTTTTAATTGAGATTAATTTAGCTTCCGCGCACGTAGTTTTTAACAAATACTATAGCCGATAGTGCATCATTTCATTTGTTATTGTTTTTCTATGTATTTTGCGTACGTACAAGAATAGCTAACAAAAAATGTCATAGGTTTATCCATACAGGAAGTGGATGTACAACGCACTTAACTGGTTAAAATAAGTTAATGGAAATTCTTAACTGGCTATTTGCCACATACTTACCTTACAAATAATGACCTCTGCAATTGGTTTCAAAGAAAATATGGAAACATAATGTGACAGGGGTACGGTCTCTCGGATATCAGTTACCTAAAACTATTAACACCATTTCTTCTTAATAAGTGAACCTACCGCAAGGTATTGAACCGAAGGATTTCGCATGCGCTAAAGAAGAGAATGGTGCAGATCAAACTAATTACTACTAGAAGATTGGGACAAGACCAACTCTCACCTGGTAAACGGCCAATTACTTTCCCCCATGGATCAATAATTAAAGTATCGCCGTAGCTTTCTCTTTTATCATTGTGCTTTCCAGTTTGTGTGGCAGCAATAACCTGTAAAACAATCATTATATTAATAAAAAATTATAACAAAGTAGCAAAAGCTTATTAAACTCTGATCACATTCATCAAAGTTAAATATGCATAAGCATTTCAAAAAGTCGGCTTAATTTTTGCTTTATTACTGCCACTCTGAGAGGTTCACAGTAATCACAAAAAAGTTTAAGTAGAATCCACTATAATCCGTTGATAAATAAAATAACAGCTAATACTATACATAGCATTGAGTCTCAATTGCACGAGCACGGAGAAGAATTTCCCAATGTGTCTCCCCAGTAACCATCGTAAAAGCCGCAGGTACTAACAGAACCTGCACTAGAAATTTCACGAGAAAAAGACAAGCTGCTAAGGTATCAAAACAATCATCAGAGAAAGAAACACAATCCATCATAAATAAATCATGCACAGGTAACTACAAAATATCATGTTCACCTGTGCTTGGTGATGAAACCGTAGCTGTTGATATAGATCTGGAAATCGCAAATCATAGCAAACTGTAAGACCCAGACGCCCGACGGGACTGTCTACAGAAACAACATCCTTTCCTGAAAATAGAAACACTTCAGAAAGTCAGAGACCTAATACCGGGAAGGAAAACTGTGACGCACTTGTGTTAAGCAAATATTTATTGGCAAGCATGCAACTCAAGAACATCAAACTATACATACAACAGAAAATGATTGGGGTCCACCCTTGATGATAAAATTGAGAAGAAAGGAGATCAGAATTTAGAAGATGGTCCAAAAAGGAGCTCGAATCCACAAGCAACTAGTAAGAAAGACAAAGATATGTTGCGCAAAGGCAAACAACTAAATAGCTAAATTCATTAGTGAATTTACGGAGTTAGAACAGTTTTCTTGGGGGACAATTGGATCTTACAAACCTGCAAGGGGTGTGTTCTTGTGTCTTGGTGCGATGGCTGTTCATATGTGTTTGGCTAGCATGCCTTGCTCAATAGTGCTTGATGCCATTACTAGGATTAAAATATGGAATGAGGCAGGCTGGCCCGTAAGACTAGATCCATTTCATATCTTAAACTTATTTTGGCACAAATCTATAGAAAAATTGGGTTTTGAACATTGGGGAGTAAATTTAAAACCTGAGGCTGGTTTCTTAACCCTAAGACTATTTCCAGGGTTTAATTTTAACCTTGAATGGTCCCCAACTTCTAACTTATTGAATCTTTTGAGTGCAGGTTGGGTGAAAAAGTAGCAGAACTGGAATTGCATTAATGATAATTATAGGATTTGGTAGTTTTTACTCACAAATCAGATCATAAAATTATATGCAATTTAGACATAGGTTTAGCTGTGACAGTTTTCAGTCCTAACTTAAGCTTGAATGGGCAACTCAATGCAGACTATGTGGGTTTTGATAACAGGAGAATTATCTCAAAACCTGAGGCTAAATTGATATATCTACGACTATCTTCAGGCTTTGAAATTAAACTTGAGTGGTCCCCAGCTCTTAAACTGGGGTCTAGTTTATTTACAGGAAGGAGACAACATATTCATAACTGGATATGTCTAAATGTCTATCACAGGAATTGCTGGTATATTGACTATACCACAAATCAAATTATAGACATTACAGACAAACCAGGAATGGGAATGGCCATGCACTTGCTAAGTTACTAGAAAGACAGCAGTGAAACTAATAGAATGGTGAAGCTGGAGAGTGATAGTAGATTTTATGCATACCTCAAGGTAGTACTATCAAGATCTTTTTTTATTTACAATGCTGAAAACTGTATGCTGGAACATTAGAGGTCTCAATGACCCCATAAAACAAATTGAAGTCAGGAGGTGGGCTCAAAAGCACAACTTATTTTATTTGAAGTGCTTGAAACTCAAGTCAAAGCTCTAAATTTTGCTAAGGTGACCAACAGTATAGGCACAAAATGGACAGTGAGTCACAATTATAACCACTCAGCTAATGGTAGAATTTGGGTTTTTTGGGACCCAAATCTTCTTAAAGTCAATGATATCAACACTACTGAGCAGCTTGTTACTTTGAATGTTGAAATCCTAACAATAAAGCAAGTTGTAAATCTGACTTTATTAGAAGAAGAATCGTGTGGGATGCTATCACTGAGATTTTGAAGACTGTGAGAGGGCCCTGGACTATCATGAGAGACTTCAACTCAGCCCTAAACTCTAATGTAAAAGTTGGTGGTAGACCACCTAGACCTTACAAAACTATAAACTTCTACAACTGTATACAAAGTACTGGTTTTGTAGATTGCAAGTATAGAAGATGTCAATTAATTTGGAACAACAAAAATTCTAAGGGTGAGAAAGTGGCCACAAAAATTGATAGATTGTTGGTGAATAATGACTGGATATGTTATTTCAATGATTCTAAAGTGGAGTTACTCGATCCAGGTAATTCTGACCACTCTGCTAGTGTTACTACTGTTAGCCCTACTAAACATGTGGGTCCTAGACCTTTTCAATTTTTTTATTGCTGGGCTGATGACCCCGACTTTTTGGATATAGTGAAGACTGCCTGGAACTTTAAGGTCACAGGCAACCACACTTAAAAATTTATGATCAAACTAAAGCATGTCAAAAGTGCTCTAATTGAAAATTTTCATAGCAAGTACACTCATGTTAGAGATAAGGTGAACACTCCAAGAACTAACCTGGATGTGCTACAACACAATTTACAGCTTGACCCCTTGAATGGGGACTTGACTAGGGAAGAGAAATAGGCCATGCAGGATTATGCCCACTAGATTAGAACTGAGGAATCCCAGAAAAAACAAAAATCTAGAATTGACTAGTTAGATTTAGGGGATAGTAACACTGGTTTCTTCAACAAGTCTATGCCGAATAGGAGTAGGAACAAAATTTTGGGGATCAACAATAACCTGGAGATTAGGATCACTGATAAAAGAGACATTGGTGAGGCTAGTGTTGATCATTTCAAAGCTATTCTTGGCACCAATAGTCATGTCACTGGTAGTCATCCTGCAAGGCTGGATAACTGGCCACACTTAGTGAGGAGCAGGCATTAAATCTCCAAGCTGACATCAATGATAATGAGATAACTAAAGCTCTTAGCTCTATGGGGGAATGACAAGTCCCCAGGGCCTGATGGATTTACAGCTCTCTTTTAAAAAAAACTTGGAGTATAATAAGAAAGTGAAACATCCATTTTGTGTTGGTTTAATTTCGTGTCAAAACTAATTTAGTGAGGTCCTAGTATGTCAGAGTTTATCCCGTGGTTCTCCTCGTCAGAGACTGTTTGCTGGATCAACTACAGCTACACAGTTGGCACTATCAGGTAAATCTCACACGTCAGGTAAGAATGACTTAAGAAAAACCTTAGTAATTGGTATGAGTTTAGAAACTGAAATAAGAAACTTTTTTTTCTTTTCACAATAAATTGTCTATGTTAAAAACAGGGGAATCCCATGTTTGAACAAGTAGCCTCTGTGGTGAAAAAGGCTATCATGTTCGAACAAGATCCTTCCATGATCGAACAGGTTTGCTCTGAGTTGAATTCACAACTCATGTCGAACATGTTTCGAGCTATTCCGACTTGAAACCCAATTTTTGGGTCTTTCTTCCACACTTCATTTTTAATGCTTGAACTCATACAAAAGGGCAAATCTCAAGAGCAAGTTTTCTAAGAGATCATTATCAATCCTCTTGCTTTTGAGAGTTATAATTAACTTCCCAATTACCCAATTCGAGATTTGAGAACTTGAGGGATTCGAGCTTGGGAGCTTTGGTGCGTGATCCGAAGCGAGGCCTTGCGAGAACAGATGATTGACGACGAGAAGGTTGATTGAAGATAGATAACCACAGGATGTGTGTATCGAGTATGTAAGTAATTAACTTCTTGCAATTCTTTCATCAGAGTGGATTCTAGTTGTCAAGGATGTATGTTTTTCTCCTGAGAAAGGTTTCCCACGGGGTTAATATTGTGTGTTGATTATTGCTTTGCCACTAGATTATATAATCAATTTGGATTAGATTAGTTCTTTGTAATTGAAAAATTAATTCAAAGACTTTTGGACCTAATTAGTTGACCTAATTATTCATAATCGATCAATCTCAAGTACCTATAAATTTCATAAAACACTTTATCAAAGTTATTAAGAATTTTTTTAGATTTTCAAGAATGCTTAATGAAGTGAACTACTATTATCTCTCTCGTCCCTAAATGTCAAAGCCCCGCCACTTTTAATGACTTTAGACTCATAGCTTGTTGCAATATCATCTATAAAACTATAACCAAGATAATTACTAACAAATTAAGCAGTATTATTGGAAATTTTGAAAGCAACAATCAGTCTGCTTTCATCAAGGGTAGGAGTATCACTGATAATCTACTCTTATCCCATAAAATTGCCAAGAACTATCATAAGGATAACCTGTACAAAAGATGCACCATCAAGGTGGATCTTTGTAACGCCTATGATATGATTGACTGGAAAGCTTAGATTCTTATGCTTGAAGCTTATGAGATTCCCTGTAAGATGATAAGATGGATCTATGCTCGCATTTCCATCCCCAACTACTGCATTAATGTGAATGGTACATTGTTTGGCTATTTTAAAGGCAAGAAGGGCATCAGACAAGGGGACCCATGTCCCCATATTTGTTTGTCCTTGTTATGGAAGTTTTTACCAAGATGATGGAAAATTTAGTGAGTAAAATAAGTTTGAGTTGCACTCAAGATGTTCTAACCTTCAGATCTCTAACATCTGCTTAGCTTATTATCTCTTTATCTTTATGAAAGGTGAGATTGAGAATGCCACTAATCTTGCTACTACCCTTCAGGATTTTAATAATTTTAGTGGGCTGAAAATTAAGTATACCAAGAGCAATATATTTTGCTCTGGTCATGATGGAGTGGAAAAAGATAACATCAGTTATGCTTTGAGTATGGAAATATGTACCTTATGACGTGTCACGTGCCTATGGATCGTTTACCACAGCCAACTCTTGGTCTCTATTTTAGCTTATGTTTCTATTTACTCTGTTGGTTATGCTCTAGAATTTAGTTTTAGTCAGTTTCTTAATTGGATAGGTTAGGGGAGTTATAGTGAACTTAGGGAAATCTAGGTTATAAAGGGAAAAGGTGGTGTATTCTTATTATTGAGTTGTTAATGAAGTTAATTTGATTTAGTAGAAACTAGTAGTTTTCTCTAACGCTCAAACACAATGTGATTTTCTTACGAATTTCGCTTCCGCGTTCGTACTTATCACGTCAATTGGAATCAGAACTGCGTTAGAATCCAGTGTAGTCCGTTCCAAGAGCAAGATGCCTCGTGGAAGACCCGCGACGAAAAAACCTACACTCGCTCAAGATGTGGCGAGGATATCGGATAAGCTTGATATTGATAAGCTTATCGAGGCTTTTGGAAAGGGAGCCATTTTCCCATCCCCCAACCACCTCCATTGGGTGTAGTAGAAGACCCCTTTCTTGAGGGAAGCGTCACCGCGAGGAGTGACGATCTTCACAATCCGTTTACAAGTCTAGGTGTCGAAACCGAAGCTTGTAATGGTGAGGGAATCACGAGTAGTAGAAAGGAGAATACTGAAGCTCTCTACGAAATCCGATAACCACTCTATACCAGAGTTCCATTTGTGGAAGATAAGGGAATTTTGTCACGAATCCCGCAAATTTCACGTAGGAGAAAGATGCAGATTGCGACAGGAGAGAGAAGGGAATCTCACGTGCAACGCACATGCATGGCTTAAGTGAGGCACATGATACTCACGTGCGTGGCCCATCCCAAAACCATTTACAAATCCCAACCCAGGCCCATAATTCGGCGATCCAGGCCCAACAGCACACTGTAGCAGATCCCACTCCCAGCATCATACGTGCAAGTCACGTGTTTCCGATGCCCACCCGATTCCAGTTTCGGCCCAGGACTAGGCCGAGGCTCGAACCCAAACCTAACCCGCCCGATCTCCGGTGTTATCGCAGGTTTAAGCCGTTTAAGACGCTAAAAAACTCTCACGAATTCGAGCGACAGGTTTGTGTTGACGAGAGTGGAAGAGACGCCGTAGGAGGGAAGAAGACGACATCGTTTTCCATCGCCCCAATACCGTCTCACGATGGGAGTTGTAGGGTCAAAATTGTGAGCAAGGAATGTATGGGTATTGGAGAAAGGGGTGCTAGAGGAGTAGGTGATGGCCATAGAAGAAGGGCAGGGATGCTAATTGAAGTGGGGTTGGGGTTTCTCCCCAAAACCTCGATTGAAATCGAGCTACAAAGTTGCTGTCTTGAGAAAGAAAGGAGAAAGATTGAAACAGTTGTTACATCTTCTAGGCATGCCACAAGGCATGCAGACTTATTGGCACGCAAGAGCATGCCTTGGGGCATACTATATGGCATGCCATTGGTGATTTAAATCAACTAAAAGGTGTGTTCTAACAGTGCACGAGCCAAGAAAATACACGAAACGCGACTGAACAACCACCGTTTGTTGATCCGATTTGGGAAGGAAGGTTTTTTCACGAGTTTTGTGAAGAGGATCACCAAGTTTTCTTTCGTTTTGGACGTCAATGGACGTAGGGATGTCGTGTACCCCCGTTCTCGGGTACAATGACAGGGTACGAAAAATTCTGCGGAAGACTTCAAGATTTCCATAAGAGTTCCACCATACAGATTTTGTGGTCGAAATCTTCCGAAGATGGAGGGTTTAACATGGCACGTGCCTATGGATCGTTTACCACAGCCAACTCTTGGTCTCTATTTTAGCTTATGTTTATATTTACTCTATTGGAGTTGCTCTAGAGTTTAGTTTTAGTTAGTTTCTTAATTGGATAGGTTAGGGGAGTGATAGTAGGAGTGAACTTAGGGAAACCTAGGTTATAAATGGAGAGGGTGGTGTAATCTTATTATTCAGTTGTTAATGAAGTTGTTTTGTTTTAGTAGAAACTAGTAGTTCTCTCTAACTTTCAAACACAACGTGATTTTCTTACGAATCTCGCTTCCGCGTTCTTAGTTATCACGTCACCTTACCTATGAAATACCTAGGACTCCCATTAATCACCACTAGGTTAAAATCTAGTGAATGCCTCCCTCTTGTGGAAAGAGTCTATAAGAAAATAAATTCTTGGAAGTCTAAACATTTATCTTATGCAGGGAGATTGAATTTGCTAAAGTCTGTCTTGTTTAGCATGGATGTCTATTGGAGCTCTTGCTTCATCTTGCCCAAATCTATCATTAACCTGTTAAGTAGCACTTGTAGAAAATTCCTTTGGTCTGGATCTGATGATACAGGTACCATTGTTCACATGATCAAATGGGCTACTTGTTGTCACCCCATGGAGGAGGGGGGCCTTGGAATTAGTAGTATGACTCTTAGCAACCAGGCAACCACCCACAAACATGTATGGAATATCATATCACGTAATACTTCTTTATGGACTCAATGGATGCACTCTTATCTGATTAAGAAGAGGAACTCCTGGTCTCTAAAATCCCTCAAGCTGCTTCATGGGTTTGGAGAAGTATATTAAAAAGTAGAGACACAGCTGAAGGTATGGTTGAACACAACATTGTGAATGGGATTAAAACAAGTTTTTGGGAAGATCCTTGGCATACTCTAGGGATTTTTAAAGAGATTTTTCCACAGCAGTAAAGGTATGATACTAACCTTAACTTTAGAGCTAAGGTGAGTAATATTATATATGATAATAAATGGTGCATCCCCACTAATTCTATCAATGATCTTGCCTTCATATGGATGGAACACTATTGAAAGCATAGAGCTGGACACTAGTAGTGAGGATGAGGTAGTTTGGGTTGTGGCTAACAAAGGGACTATACCTTAAAAGAAACAACCATTTGAGACACACAACCCTATGGTCAGCTGGACCCAAATGGCTTGGTTCAAAGGCTATATAAGTTGATTGGCTCTTTAAAAAAAACTCAAAACCCAAGACAAACAAGTTAAATGGGGATTAGTGCAGCACTCTAATTGCATTTTATGCAAGAACTCTAATGAGAATGAACACCATCTATTGTTTGAATGTGACTTTACCAAACCAATCTGGACTGAGTTGTTGGAAACACAAGGTTATAGAAGGAACCAAGGTGACTGAGATGCAGAGATACAGTGGTGCACTGAAAAATTCAAAGGAATCTCTTTCAGGTCCTTGTCCAAAAAGCTCACTCTGAATGCATACATCTACTTCATATGGTAAGAAAGGAACAATGGAACTCATAACAAGGGTGAAAGCACTAGAAGTCACATCTTCACTCAAATCAAGGAAACTGTTAGAATAAAGCTCTTATCTTCCAATCTGAAGCTGGAACCAATCACATAAAACATTTCAACAGCAGCAGCTTGGAATATGGATCCACAATGGATAAATAAAACCCCTATACCTTGTACTTGGAAGAGGCCCCATGTCAATGTGTGTCAATGTGTATGTACTGAACACTTATTGATCCCTAACTGATAAGGGAGGCTATAGTGCAGTTCTAAGGGACTGGCACACAAAGGTTCTTTTCGCTTGTGCAGGCTGTGTCCAGGGTATCACAGTCTTGATGCATGAATTCTAGGGGATCTATCATGGTCTGCAGATGGCCATTGACCACAACATTTTGTACCTGCTAATTCACAATGACTCTAAAATTGCAGTTGACATTCTCAACTACGAAGTTGTCCCCTTGGATCTACAGGAGAATTGCCAAAAAAATAAGAGCTCTAATGGAGCTCCTGATTTTGGTGATTGTTGAACATATCTATATGGGTATTAGCCGTTGATCTTCCAAGTCATAAGCAATTTGGCTGAAAGAATGAGTTTGCACCGTTGGATTCAAAGAATTGGCCGAAAAAATCAATCTCAGCCGTTGATTTCACAATTTGACCTCGATGCTTCTCAAAACCTATCGCGAAAACCAACTGGCTGTCTTTCCCCTTTTCTCTACCATCCTAAACCCTACCTCAAGAGAGAGAGAGAGAGAGAGAAAGAGCGAGCAGCGACGACTTAGCAATAGAGGAGGAGAAGAAGTTGCATTGTTGTCCCTCTTCAGGTACTCACACTTTCTCCATCTATCAAACTCAATGTTAGATTAGGTTTCACTTAATTTCATCCAATTTAGGTCGAAATTTTGCTTAATTAGGTCTCAATATGGGGAAAACTGCTATTCGATTGGTCTCGAACAAGTGCGGCTGAGGATTTTGATTTGTTTTGGTTGAAATTGGGGGAGAATGTTGTGTGATTGAGTATAGTTTGAGTAGTAGTTCAATTTGATAGATTATGTTGCTCGAGTTCGGTCTGGATTTAGGAATCTAATGTGGAGTGTAGTTTGATTTTGGAGAATTTTGTTTTTATTCTTCATGGTAGGTTTGAGTACACAGGGATGAACAAATCAAACGATAGCGATTGGTTTAGGATTTCATCTACAAATCCAGAAGGAACTACGTAGGTTGGGAAGTGTTGGTATGTCCATAATCTTCTCAAATACGAATTTGATCTTCAATTTGAGTTACCCAATTAGATGGGAAACTCACAGTAGTTTACATTACCTAGTAGTTTACATTACCTGGCTTGTGGTATTATTTTAGTTGTGGAAGAGAATGTGTAAAGGTCTTTCGTCTAGTAGACTAGAGAAACAGATGAGGGTTTTAGGGACATTGGAAACTCACAGTAGTTTACATTACCTGGCTCAAAATTTGAAGAACATCGGAATACCTCAAATAATGGCTCATAAATGCTGTTAAATATGTTTATGGTTATATATTTTGAAGCACCCCAAGGCTAAGCCTAGCCAATATTTTTGAAGAAGAATGTTCCCATGTTATTCGAGGTATCTCTATCTTTCTTTTTGAAAAATTCATCAAGTTCATTACTCGATATAATTTATGCATGATTTAATTTAATGGATTTCTTCCTTTGGGTCCAATCAATCCCACACACATGGATTGATTGTACTAGGCGCTTCATGTCTGGAATTCTGATAATGTTCATGCTGATCCAAATTATATTCTATTTTTGCTTTGGGTCTTTTTGAAATCACTACTGACTCAACAATATAAATGAATCTGAGGGCTGATTGATGTGCACCTTCTCTTGTGATGTTAGGTTGAAATAAAGAACGGGAACTCATTTTTCAACAATACACAAAGCTAACGCCTTCGAGATTTCTAAACAAACTCTTCTCCCCCAAGAAACTAGTCTGTGGGAAGAGTGTTCTCAGGTATCAACTATTTTTGTGTTCATTCAAGTTCATAAAATCTACTGATAAGTTCTGCTATTATACCTATATAGCTACTAATTTATTAATATGTGTGTCATTAGTAAACCACTTAACATAAGCCTACACCTACTAACCACTACCTCCCCAACTACTAACATTGGAAACATTGAGTATTTAATGGTCATTTTGAAAATATTTTCTGTTTTCAAGAACCTCATAAATGCATTTTCTCTATAAAATCAAATCCTTCTTCATTGTTCTTTAAAACCACAAATCCCTCTTTTCTTCTAGTCTCAAACATGGGTCTTTTCTCAGCAACTGAAAGTGAAATTTCCTCTGAATTCTGGGTTTGCAAATTGCTATGAGGATAAGGGTTATGGGGAGTTACAATTCCTCTAAACCATAACCTCTACACACATTCCAATAACTGCTACAATATTACCATGCAACCATGTCTCCACTAATGTTATTTAATTAATAAATATAAATATTCTATATTTGTTGCAAGCTGATTTTTGTTGTGCGAAAACTTCATTTCATGACAAGAAATTAACTTCCAAGAATTTGCATACTACTTTAAAGGCTGGCAAGTACACCACGATGGCACTATGTTCCATTGCCATAAGAAGCATCACATAATTCATCAAACTCCAAGAGAACCCCCCACTCTAGGATGAAAACTCTTTTACCAAGTATATTAGCACCACATGACAAAATCTTTCTTCAAATGTACACTATATAAGTGACCCCCATATACTACATATAGTACTATTCAAAATTGTTCAAAAGTGTAGTACCCTTTGAGTTATGTAGATGGGAAAAGCACAAATAATATATATTTCAAAACCCTCATATACTACATATACTTCATTTATGTCCCCAACATAACGCGTTCACACGCGCGTATGCGAGTATGCTTAATTGCTCGTTTACACATAAACAAATAGAGCTGAAGATGGGTTTGCTAGCCTTCTAACCATTTTTGCCCTTAGTGAATATCATCCTGATGACTTCACAGATGATATGAAAATGATTATTAATGAAAATGGCAGTGGTAAAGTGTACTACAGATTCTATGTACTTAGGGTAGCTTAGTTTTCTGTTGGTGCTTTTCCTTCTTTTTATGCAAGGCAAGCCGATTTTATATAGGGATCCGTAACCCTGAGTTTCCAACCCACGACTCCTCCCTTGGTGGAGGGTCACAACCACCACTGGGCCAAGAGCCCAATGCCGTTGGTGTTTTTCCTTGTAGTCCTGTGGTGTTCAGGCTCTCCTTGAGAGGAGTTGTCCCCACCTCTGTAGTTTTTATTTTATTTTTATACATCTTTAGGGGGGTTGGTCCCCCAGCTTGACCTCCAAAAAAATTTACACGGAGGGGGGGGGGGTTAGGAATCCTCGATTCGAACCAAACAGGGAAAATCAAGCCAGATTTAACCGAGTTCAGTTCGAACTAGGCTGCAACCAGTTAAAACTGAAGATATTCAAACTCAATTTTTCTAGGTCGTACAGGCCACAAATTCTTCATGGACTTCTGTCTGGAATAGGCAGGGCATTTAGAAGGAACCTAATTAAATATTGATCCGTCATCAACCCTCGTGTACATACCTATGTTATACATAGAAGGTAAGCTATACAACTTCCTTTTCTTTTGAACTGAAAGCTCCTTGAGAGGGGACTTGAAGTCAGGACCACTTGGTTTTTTATTCTACAAGTGTTACTATCCGAGCAAACGTTCGAGGTATGCTCTTTGACTTCTTTAATGTTACATGAATAAATTGTTTAAGGAAAACTAAAACAGTTAAACATTGACACTAGTGATTTGAGCTAATACTTCGTTTTGTTGACCAATACAAAATGTGGGCTAATACTTTCAGAGTTATATAGTATATTGGCAGATGAAGTATTCTTGAGCATGTTCTGTTTCTTACTTTAGATCGGTATTACGAGATGAAGTACTCTTGAGCGTATTCTGCTTCTCTTATTTTAGATCGGTATTACTCGTAACTCGTCTTCCTTTTCATTCCCCAGATGTGAGCTAATACTTTCACAGAGTTATATAGTATAATGGCAGATGAAATACTCTTGAGCATATTATGTTTCTCTTACTTTAGATAGGTATTACTCATCTTCCTGCCCAGTCCCCAGATGTGCATTTAATTAAGATAGATATATAAGTGCGAAGAGCATTCCATACCTGCTTCTGTAAAACTACTCTCCTTGTAAACTGCTCCTCCAGGAACATCCACGTCAAACCTATCAGGCCAATATGAATAATATAATGCATAAGAATAGTTCTAAGGAAGAAAGTTCACTTCACTACTCTTACACTGCTAATAGTGGATAAATGAATAGTAGTATCTATGTAAGACTAGATTATGCATTGTGCTAAGAGCTTCAGATCATGTGACCTCTTGGAGGTCAATGAAGTAATATCAACACCTAAGATATACATTATATTCAATATGTATCAAAATAAGCTGCAAATACAATAGCACAATAAGCTTAAAGAGACTAATGGTTTCAGGCATACGATGTAAAACAGAACATGTATAATGCCAAATGATAAACAGGAAGATCATTACTAGAAGCATATATGATGTTCATTTATTTTGAAAAAAATGATGGATTTCATTAATCCATGGCTAGTGTCCAAAAACAGAAGCCAGGGAAAAAGATATGAAGACCAATAAAGGAACAAGAGAGAAACCAAAAACTATACCAGGCCAAATCTGCTTTAAATTTGGTTGATAAGGAAGAGAAATCTTAGGAACCCAATTATCTAAACATCACTAACCGTTGTGACCATTTCCCTATAAAAAAATATCTGGCTCTATACGAGTGCGACTAATCATTTTCACTTCAACAAGTCAAGGGCTCTACCCCACAATAACCATGTGAAGCTACGTCAACACTAAATCTAATACAAGAAAAATTTATCGACCAACAAGCATGCATCCTTCAAAGGAAGTTATTAGATAAAATACGCAAATATCTGAAAAAATCAATCACAAACTACATTATAAGGTCATTGTATCGTTATCTTGCAGTAATAATAAATTCAAAAGTCAGACTTCTTACAAATGTATCTTCCGATACGTGCTCTTGATATCTCCTTGATCATCAATCAAAACATGGGTATTACACAACCGTCCATCTACCGCCCCCTTCTCTTGAAACCCCCCAAGCGACAACCAAATGCTAGACTCCCTACAAAACCATTACCATTTACCACAAATAAATTTACTCAACCGATAACAACTAACAATAACATAAACCTTTATTTCAACATTTCGTTACCTCGCAAGCGACCGATATCTCCGCATAATCGGTCCATCCAAAGGTTCCGCCACCGCGGAACTATCGCCATCTTTAGCCCCAACATACGAGAAATTTTCCGGGAAACAAATCAGTTTCGCCCCACCTACTACTGCTTCCTTCATAATTATCCATTAATTGTTAGGGTTAGAGAGTGATTAAAATGCTAGAATGATCAAATTGAAGGGTATTGGGGATTTTGGTTACCTTGATGAGACGAGAACAAGTGGTGAAGTTTGAGGAGAGATCGTTGATTGAGGTCATTTGTACTGCTGCAATTTTGATTGCGTTAGTGGTGGTGGTGGTCATGGCAGAGATGAGAAAACGACGGGGAGAGCAAGTATTGTTTTTGTTGTTGTTGTTGTTGTTGTTGATGCAAGCGGAGGTTGGGTTTGGAGTGAGAGTGAGAGTAACTACCATGAGATGATTGGAAGTTGGGTGGTGTTCTTTTTGCTGCTCAGCAGTTGGAATTTAAGAAATAACAACACCTCCGGTTGGATACTGAAACGGGAATACTGTTTGGTTGTTTGATGGTGACACCTGTTGTGTGTTTTTTTTTTTATATACTAGTATATGTTGTGTCTTGTAATTTTGGTTAAATCACAATGTTTAAAAGAGTTTGTACATAGAACAAACTTTAATTAGTGTTTGTAAATTTCATTGTCACAAAGTGATTTGCAACTTTGTTTGTGAGACCTACTCATATCCCATCTCCTATGAGTGTTGTTGCAACTACTTCAATGGAGGTGACCATGAAGATGACATTTATATGTTTTTTTGCTCTAGTTTTGTTTATTTGCCAATGATGAAAACATTTTAATTAACACAATTGTAGTCTTCTTATTTTATTAGGGGACAACAATAATCGTTCGATAGGTTGGGCTTGATACTGAATCGGAGGAGGGCACCGCTCAACTGTTTTCGGGTTCCTCTGTCTCTCTCTCTCTCTGATTGTGTTTCCAAGACTGCTGAGGAATAGTAGTTTGTCTGAAGAAGGAAGAAGAAGAAAACCGATCCTCTTTCTTTACCTTCCAGGGTTTGACCTAGGAGCATCCTCTCTCACGTGTTCAGGGAAATTCCTACACTATCCTTTCAGAGTTGTGAGGTTGGGTGTTCCTCGTATTTGTTCTGCATATGCTAATAGTTGCTCGTTGTATAGAGATACTTAAAAGTAGTTTCGTCAGGGCACCCTTACTCGTGTTGGTCGATTGAAGAATTCGCTCGTCAACTGAACTGTCGTTTCCCTGTTCTAATTATTCGAGGTTGGGGTCGTTGAAGGGCTTGTTCGTATGACTACCACGACATCGTCACTAGCGGGAGCGTGCTCCTACAGCCATCTTTCGGGACTGAATGCCATTGTATGCCTTGTTAACCTTATGCAATTCTGAGGCAATGTGTTGAGTCTTTGTTATTTATGTTTGTATATGTTTATATATTGGTTTAGTGGTGAAATGTGGGTAGTTAAGGTGCCAATGATGTATAATTCTCATGTATTATCAGATTATATAAATGACGATACATACAAATTGTCACTTGTGATTGTAATTGAAGTGACATTTTCTAACATAGTAATAGAGTATACCAAATACTCTATTTTCTGGTTTAATGGCATTGTTTGAAGCATTTGTGTTTCGGAGTAAAGCAAGATGAAATTAAAGTAAAGCATAATACAAATAAATGTGACACAAATCTCAGAATGAAGTATTGTTACAATTACAGGGACATCGATGACTTGCTAAGACAATGACCACGATGTAATGATGCATAATATATACCAACACAAGATTGGCTGCAAGCAATGATAGTATAAATTACAGATCTTTTGGATTTATTTTTTAGATCATCTATGCAATTAAGGTATTTATTATGCTTAAGCAATAACATGTAGGTCGTCTAAGTTTAACACTATTGAAAGTTACAACACGGAAACATACATAATTCTCAATTTAAGCAACTTTGCAACAAGAAAATACCCTATGGATTGGTGACCAAATGGGTTTTACAAATGATTTGAATAATTTCAGCCTTAAACGTTTTGGGTTATAATGAAGAAATAGGTCTTGCTAAGTCAAGCGTCTGCGATTAGGTAGGATGATATCGGTGTTTAGAAGCGACATGTTAAACCGAAGCCCATTAAAAAATAATTATTAAGTGTGCTTTGGCATACTCCTTCTAAGAAACATTGCCTCGCAATGCGAGCCGCTGGGCGCCTCTATGCCCCACGAGCTTGTGCATGCCGGTCGCACGTGCATGTACACTGCACGGTCTAATATTTTGTTGTGTTTTGGGCACTGTAGAGTCGCCCCCGAGTTTTAAGCACAGTTGGAACCTTCTTCCCTTGTTGTAAGTTGAGTAACTTGAGGTTGAGCATCTGCACTTTGGGCTGGCAATATGGTGGTGACTGGTGAGTAACATGTAAGAAACATTTAATTTCCAATATCTTCAAGACTTAAGATCAGATTCAATCATGTTATGCCCAATGCAAAATGTGTTAACGCTCACAAGATAACTGTGTATGCATGTATGAGACTTCTCCATCTGTCAAACATCGCGCGGAAAATTGTTACCGAGGAAAATACAAGAAACTTATCTGTCATTGAAGGAAGAAAAACCTGGGACGAAACAGGAACCTTAATTTGCATTATAAATAATTTCCAAAATGCACATAGACAGTGTTCTCTGATTCTAATTAAGCGAAACAAAAGATAATATAAAATGCCTAAAGGAGACTTTCAGGGGACTGTTTTAACAGATGTTGAATCTTCATCATCTGAATGATTCTCCCAAGCTTTCCAGGTCCTCGCCAACTTCTTATCAACCTCTTCGAAAGCCAACCCTTTCGTTTCAAGAACAAACATATACAAGTACACCAAGGCTTTGGTCCACTTAATATGAAGCCAAACAACATGAATGTGTAGCCAGACTGAAGGGACTCAGTTAGGAGAGAAAAGTTTGGCTCACAATGAGATTTGAGACCCAATTAGCTACCGCAACCATTCCTCTATGTCTCAAAGGATAGTTCTCCGAGTTAACAATCCATGAGACTGTTCCCATGCCGGGCAAGTAGGCGAGAATATAAAGTCATAAGAGAAGAACTGCCAAAAGCCCGACATTACTTGGGCATCCCCTACTGTACCATTCATGAACCCCCATTTGACATGTCTTTTTCGATCCAAAAGCGAGACATGCACCGGGTTTTAGCTGTAAAAGGCGAATATGTCAGTTCTTGCCAAAAACTATATATAAACAAGAACAATGTAATATAGAAATACTTAGATGGTCACCAGAATTAGTGTAGAAGCCACAATTATCAGTGGCAGCCAAGCATGACACGCAGTCCCAGTTTGCTGCATTGGGTACATTAGTGTAATGAACGCAATTACTATTCTCAAAAGTAGCAGTGTTAACTCCACTAACAGCTGGAGCATGTTTTTTCGCATATTCAAAGACACTCGTTAACATAAAAAGATAGATAATGATTCCGACCATGCTCACAAGAAGCAATTTTCTCCTCCCGTATTTATCAACGAATAACATGCTAACAATGGAACCAAAGGCATTAAGTCCAGAAGTAATGAAAGAAAGTGTCAGGGCCACACCATTTGAAGCATATCCAGCTAACTGAACTATTGTGGGACTATAGTACATCACAGTGTTGATTCCCACAAATTGTTGAATAACTTGACAACCTATCCCAGCGGTGAGCCCTCTACGAACTACGGTGTTGCTCCATGCATTCTTAATTTTAGTGAAGATGTTTCCTGCTCCAATGGATCCTTCCTCGGCTATTTTAGCCTCAACCGATAACCTTAAAGCTTCCACCTCTGCCTCTACCTCATGAGGTGGGTATAGTTTCTTCAAGATTGTTGCAGCTTCCTCTTTCCTATCCTGGTAAAACAAAAAACTGGTAAGAAAGGCATGCTGCAAGATAGAAAGAACAAAAACAAATGGTATACTATGTGTACAAAACAAGGCACCCAATAAGAGAAACAGGAAGGGGGCATGTTGAGGGGAAAATGAGGCCTAAATACTAATCTTTTGGTAGAGCCAACGGGGAGACTCGGGGAGAAACATCATTAAGATAAACTGAATGACAGCGGGCACTGCTGTAACTCCAAGCATTCAATGCCAGGCTCCGCTTGTCTGTAACAAAACCCTCATGTTATATTCAAATAGAGATACTATTTCATTCTATCACAAAGGAATTAAAGCATACAAGTCTAGGTGCTTTATATACAAGTGCATGGGCAAATGCTAGATTGACAAAGTATGCTACAAATTTCCCTCCTGTAATTAATAAACCGTTCAAACTAACAAGAGCTTCCCTTATTTTTGTAGGAGAAGCTTCAGATATATAAAGAGGTGCCGTCATAGAAACCATTCCAACTCCAAGACCCACAAATACCCTTCCAAGAATAATAAAACCGGGCGATGGAGCGATACCCACGACTATTGCACCGATTGCGAATAAGACATCAACAATCAAAATTGATATACGTCTTCCCCAACTATTGTTCATCCAACCACCTATTGCAGCACCAACTATAACTCCAGCCACAACAATACTAACAATGGTTTCCTGCCAAACATAGCAAATTAAAATATGAAGATCCCTTGTTAAACAAAATTAAATTCATTAATAGTTGACATAGCTAACCTGCAGAGGAGTGCTCCTATCAACTTTTTGGAAGTCATCCCCAATGTAAAGATAACAACAATGTGATGACTGCAGATAACAACAATGTGATCGGCCAAGTTCCATTTGAATATGTGTGTTTGTTGTCAATCACATAAACTTTAAGACAAATTGCATCTTAAACGATTCTAGTCGGTAATAGTGACAATTTGTGACTACAATTTCCTTGATGGTTTTAACCAAATGGAAAAATGAGGTTAATTCAAGTTGCAGTAAGAAACTATTTTATTCCGGGTTATATTAACAATTAAAGCATAATTATTTTCAGGCCCAATATATGTTTTGGCAATAGATAGGGATGCAACTTTCATCCGAACTTCCAAAAATATTTGAAATCCGATCCGATTTTTCCAAATTCGGAACCCTATTTTACAGTTTCGATTTCCGTTTTTTTCCAAAAAAATCGGATTAGAATCGGATAGCTATTCCGAAATTTTTAATCTGATTTTTTCGAACAAGATCCGATTCAATTTTTTCGAATACCATTCGATCATGTTTAATCTGAACAATATTCCGATTTAATCCAAATTTTTTGTCTAGTATATTGAAGATGTACTATGTTGATTTAAGGCTTGCATTGTGATTAAACTATGACTTAATATTGTGGTACGTTGTCCATTATCAACTTTGATGAAGTCATAGTGCAATGTATTGAAGAAAAATGTTAATAAACTTAATCGTGTGGTACGTTGTGACACTGTATTGAAGATATTGATAAACTTTATTTCCCATGCATACAAGTTGCTCAATGGGGTTTAGTTTAGATTATGAAAAAGTTAGTTTTGAAATTGACATTTATTCAAGGTCAAAACATTCTCTTTTATGATTTTTGGACCAAGTCTTTTTGATTTTATCAGAATTTTCCAATTTTTTTTCGAAATGTTTTGAATTCCGAAATTTTTAGATTTGGATCCATTTTTACAGTTCCGAAAAAATTGGATCATAATAGATTTTATAGTTCCGAAAAAAATCAGAAAAATTCCGACCGCCCCCATTTCCGATCTGAAAACAGTCCTAACAATATATATGGTGAAGCAGCTAAGATGCTATAACTACACCAAGTTTAAAAAAGAAAGCATAAACCCTAAGTGGATTAGATAATTGATTGCAAGCAATAAAAATGATTCAATCAGGAACCACATGAAACATATTTGGACTAAAATATGGTAATAATGATTAGATTACATTAATAACGTAAAAGTAAAGAGAAGTAGATACCTGTGTCATAGCCAAAGAGTAGCCCTCCAATTCCAGCGGATAATGCAAGCTACAAAATATAAGGATTTGAACGTGATAAACGAAAACAATCAGAGAATTTTATTTTGCCAGCTTTGTGGATCATACCAGCCTCCGCCATTTTGTAACAATTGATAATTTATCACAAATTCTCCTTATATGTAATTCTGCATAGACGAACATAGATAGAGAATTAGAGAGAGATGAATAAAGAACCTTTAAGCCAATTATACAATGTAAATAAATTTAATTGCAGTAATGAAGCGCAATTGCAAGCCATTTTAGCAAGTTCACAAAATTTTATTCATACCAAAATAAAAGGTATATATTTTTTGTTTAGGTGTAGAGATACGATACTGATAGATATCATTCACAAACAAAACTAATTTTTATGGATGTGTTACAGAATTTGTAATTTTCCTTAATTAAATCAGAAATCATTGCATGTAGGATACGAGTTGAATCCTACCATTCAAACATAAATCATAAGGATTTGCCAAAAGCGAATCACTTAATTTATAGGAATAAAACAGTTACAGACATCAAAGAGTAAATCACCATTCATCAACAACACATGATTGAAGTTCCCTTTCTTCTCTCAGTAAGATTTGATTCAGTACGGTCTAAACCATAATATAATTACAAGAGAAAAACCTGTTACAATAAAATCCGATTTCCTTAAGTGGAAACAATGCCCTACAAATCTTCAAATAAAATAAACTACTGACCACTCACCTCAAAAAATTTATAAACTACTACTAGGCTCTTTCAACTCCTCATACTTTATAGAGTTCAATAACAAAATAATACAAAACTCGGAGTATGAGATAGGTTATCACTACAGATAGCAAAAGAGTGCAGAAAAGGGGGATTGCGCTGCTTAATATAATCCCTATTTTATAAAGATTTGCAGGGATATAGAGGACCTAATAGACTAAACTCATTTTTTGAACCTAGTACTTTTAGCACCAGCCATAATAAGCCATAACCTCGATCTAATCATCACTACCACTCACAATATTAAAGCCAACAAAATCGAAATTATATTCTTAGTTTTTATATTTGTCTATAACCAATTCTCTTATTGATCTCTATTAATCATTAAATAAAGAAGGGTGAAGGAATCTCCCGACCCCCGACAAACCAATGCAAAGACACACCCAAAATAGGGTATAATAAAAAAACATTTTACGGCTTACTAACACATAACCCCAATATCAAAATGACAAATTTAAATTATTTTCAATCTGGGTCATTGACATCTTAATAGGATAATGGATTATTATACACAAACTATTACTTAATCATAAAATTAATCATTTTTTTATACAAATCCTCAATAACAATACATCAACTATTACTAGATTACTCTACAAAACACCTATTACTCATTATATTCAAACACCCAAACACATAAAATAGTCTAAAAAAACATCAAATACAAAAAAAACAATACCCATGATTGAATTTCACATGTACATGAAAGTAAAAGTACATAAATTTTAAAAATAAAAAATAAAATCACACTTTTACTAACAACTAACAACTAACAACCCCACTACTCTATACATCAAAACATGCAAAGATCATAGAGATTTGAGTTGCTGAATCCAAAACAACACCTAAAGAGATATCCTGAAATATGTTCAAAGTAAATTTAGTTTACAAATATAGTAAATCATGAATAAAATCAGCGGTAAAAAGAGCTTAACGTATTTAACGTACCAATTTGTTCTTAAAAGCAAATATGACAGCCCCGGCGTGTTCAGCAGCATTTCCAACAATGGGTAACAAAATTATACCATGAAGCTAACAGACAATCCCCAAGTTTCTAATACATTCTCAATTATACCCACAACATCTAAGATAACACAGCGATGACCACTGTCATTCCCGCGAGCCAGGAAAATCCACTCATAAACTTAACACAACATCTTCGAGATAAAATTTAAATTGAGATAAAATAGATGAGAATCATGAGATGAAGTGAAGATAGGCCAAACATGTGCTTAAATAGGCAACAATACAAGGGGTTGGGACTGCAATTCCAACTCCATGCTCACAACCATCAAGTTTTTCATCATGAACATCTAGAAAAATATATATTTGTACCAAATAATCTCTTAATCCGTGAATGCCATAGATTTGAACGTTACTCACCACTATAGTTCTCCAATCAAGCATAAGAAACATTTCCCAGAAAAATTGTGAAGAAAAAAAAAATTAGGCAAAAACAGCAACCACCAATAGAAACCCATCTCAATTTGCATAAAAAAAACATCACAATCTACAACTCTTTCTCATCAAAACACATAATCAATGAATCAACACAAAAAAGATTGACCGAAAGACATCAAATTGGGGTAAAACAGGGTCTGTTTCGATAGATCGAACACACAAAGATTGAATCTAGTGAGATAGAAAGAGAGATTACCTTTGGGTAAGATGTTGGAAAGGACCTGTGCACCATCTCGCTTTGTTTTAGGATATTTTGACAGGAGAGAAATGTTGGTCTCAGTGATTAGATGATCTTATACTCTGATTTTGCTTATTGGTTAATAGCATCAAACTTTCTTCCTTGCACAGAAATGGTTTTGTTTGGGTTTGGAATAGAGGAGTTTGGTGGGTTTTGGAAGAGAAGGAATTGAGGTTTGGCTGAGACGAAATATCCAAGAAAGAGTTACATCAATGCCCTAAATTTGTAGTTAGACTTCCCAAAATACCCCTAATTTCGTGCATACGAAAAGTTGTGGGCTGAACTTCCAAAAATACCCATTATTTCATCAAGTAATTACGATTGAGATGTTTATTTTTCTTGGATTTGGTATATACAAAAAAGGGGCATTTTAGTATTAAATAAATTGTGAGAATAGACAAAATAATCCTCATGATCTAACGACTGTGTTATAAACTAAACAATATATTTTCCTCAACATGTATAGGGTAGGGTGATCAACAGCCGAGATTGATTCTTATGGCATAGCTATTCCTTTAGTATTATAGATAATATACGTTGGATACTATTATATTAGTTAATCGTACCAGAGAAGAGTATGGATATCTTATTGATAAATAATCTCTCTGTATCCTTATAGATTCTGTGTTACAAAGGATAACCCAATTTAGATTATATATACTTTCTCAAACTCTCTCCATAAAAACCCTAAAGACATAGTAGAACACACCAACCTAGTTAGGTTCCCACCTTAGGCTGGACCCAACTCTTAAAACTCCCCCTTCGGTTGTTCCATACCAGGACAACTTGTTTCATCAAACCTTTGCCTAGCAAAACCCCTTGGGCAAAAAACTTTGCAATGAAAGAGTGCAATCATAAGCCTCGTATGGGTTGTAGACCCGTATACGTTGCCTCATCAAAACCTCTAATCAGTAAAACCTCCTAGGATAAAAACTACACTATCAAGAAAAAGAGTATAGCACGTATGTGTCTACGTCAGGACAGGATTACTCCCCCCTGACGTCGATCTTTCTTAGATAATAAATCGTGTAAACTCCGCATGCCGATTCCTTGTGCCAGTCTCTTGAATGTAGGATGTGCAAGAGCCTTCGTAAATAGATCTACTAAGTTATCTTTTGAACGGACTTGAACAACGTCAATCTCATTCATCTTCTACAACTCCTGTACGTGGAAAAACTTGGGTGAAATGTGCTTCGTTCTGTCCCCTTTAATAAATCCACATTTGACTTAAATGATACAAGCTGCGTTGTCTTCATAAAGAGTCGTCGGTTTATCTTGGATAAAACTTAGACTGCAACTTCCGTTGATGTGATTGATCATAGACCGCAACCATAAACATTATCTACCAGCTTCATAAACTACAAGAATCTCTGCGTGGTTTGAGGTAGTAGCAACCATCGTCTGCTTCACCGATCTCCATGAAATTGTTGTATCTCCATATAAGAATACATAACCCGATTGTGATTAGCCTTTATGTGGATCTGACAAATATCTTGTATCGGAGTATCCTATAATTTTTTGTTTGTCAATTTTTGGATAGAACAAACCCCAGTCTTTCATGTCGATGACATATCTCAGAATGCGCTTGATCTCATTCCTGTGCCTTTGGGTAGGTGTAGAACTATGGCATGCCAAACAGTTCACTGCGAATAAGATATCGGGTCGAGTACACCCTGCTAAGTATAACAAAGCACCGATAGCTCCTAGATATGGTATTTCAAGCCCTATGAGTTTCTCCCCCTTGCCTGGAGGACGATAGATGTCCTTGTTTGCATTCAATGAACGAACATGTATAGGCATTTTGACATTGTGTGTCGTATCCATACCGAAATATTTTATGATTCTTTCAATATACGTTGCCTGATATATGATTATGCCACAACCAAGATGTTTGATCTACAAACCGAGACAAAATTTGGTCTTTCCAAGGTCTTTCATTTCAAATTCCTTCCCAAGGTATTCAACAACATTCGCGATCTCTTCTGGAGTTCCGATGATATTCAAATCGTCTACATAAACTACAATGATGGCAAAACCATTATTCATTTTCTTGATAAAAACGTATGGGCAAATAAAGCTATTTGCAAAACCCTCAATTTTCAAATATTTAGTTAGCCTGTTATGCCACATGAGCCCTGATTGATTTAGACCATATAATGACTTATCCAGTTTTATTACGTAGGCACCCCCATATGCCTGGCATTATTGCTTCTGGAAGATTAAACCCATATGGTAGCTTCATGTAGATCTCCATATCTATTTTCTCATATATATGCGCAGTAACTACATCCATAAGACGCATGTCAAGCTCGTTCGCAACGACTAACAGACTGATCAAGTAACAAAACTTTATAGCGTCCATGACTAGAGTAGGTTTCATTGCAATCGATGTCTGAATTTTGAGAAAAGCCTTAGGCAACTAGTTTTGCCTTGAACCTCACTATATTTCTAAGTTCATTACGTTTCTGTATGAATACCTATTTATAACCGACAGGCCTGATGGGTACACACGTGGCAGTCCGTTATGGTGACATGTGGCAGTCTAGAATTGTGATACAAGGCAGTTATTTTTCTGTGACACTTAACATTACTGTTGGGGGACACATGGAAAATGGTTTGACCGGGTCAAACCGGTCCAGACCGGTAAACCTAGTCTAAGACCGATTCGAACACTAAATTGTCTCTAGAAAGCTCAATTTTTGGCCAAATTGAGTCAATTTTTTTTAAAAAAAATTTATTGACTAAACCTGCCCCTTGGGGGACCCATTTTAAAAAAATTATGAAAAATATTTTTTAATTTTTTAAGGAATGGTTGCCCCGTATAGGAAAATTGACTCACTTATATGTGATATAAGTACATGGATTAATACTTATTTAAGTATCATACGATAGCTAATATGATATTAATAGTATGCCCCTAGGATACTAATTATCATAATCAGGGATCACAGATAATACGAAACCAAGACTAATTTAGAATACGGCTGGAAGTCATATATAAATCACAATTAATTGTCAAAGATAAATAATTAGAGCTCAATTGAGAATTGACTTAGTTTTATTTCTAAAAACTTGGAGTCTGAGGAACCAATTTTATATATCGAAGTGCAATTAGATGTTACAAGATAATATTTAGAGGTATATAGACACTAATAGTAGCCTATAGTACCTTATAATATTAGTTTAAAAATAGGTATAATCTACCTATTTAATGAATACAACAGACTTCGAGGTGGGACCACTTGTCAGCTAAACATCTAATGCCCCTCATATTCGTAGCAAATAGGTCATTTGGTTAGAATATACAAACTTTATAAAACTTTAGGGATTAGAATACCCTAGTTGTTAGAATAATAAACACAACATCTAGTGGTTTTGAATAGCTGTCTTGGCTAAGACTCTATTAAATTGCACGTTATGGTTAAGATCAGCATTTTACGAGGTAAAATTAAGATTTAATACATAATAGGATCTCATGAGTATAAAGTCATAAACAGGGTTTAGTTGCAAGTAATGATTGGGAATCATGCACTTCATCGAGCTATATACTATGAACCATAAATAATGATTGTCAATCATGTACTTAAATAGGATTTTATAAGTAATAAGATATGAACAAGATTCACCTAGAAGTAATTGTAATAGCCTAATTCTAGGATTTAGACTTAGCCTTTACACCAGATGAAGGGGCCTAACTTCGGGCAGAGGGGAAGTTGTCTCTTACACTATGAGATTTATCCTTTATCAGGGGATTCAAGCATATAATCTATAAGATACGTAATCTACCGACAATATACTTGCGTAGAGGCCCGAATATGACGCTCTACGACCTCTGATGAGAATTTTTAAGAGATTTTATATTACTGTCGAGTAATCGAAGGTTTGAGTATTGTGGGTTTTACAGAGCAGTCGAAGGTAAACTGCAAGGGTTTAGGGGAGCGATCTTGTAATCCCTTTTTGGTTCCCTATATCTCCTATTTATAGAACATAGGAAGGGCTGAGTCACCAAGGTTAGGTCACATTATAAGGGTACCATCCGGATATCGAGCGTGTATCCCGGAGTTGGTATTGATGCCAGAAATGTTAGAGCAGTCACTGTAATAGTTGTTGGGTTTGTTTCCGTACTTTGACATTGTAGCAGTTGTTGGGTCTGTCACTGTAGCTGCAAGGGCCAACCATGCCGCCGTCTTGTCCAGTGAGCTGGTTATCTGTCTTGTCATACTTCGACCATGTACGAATATGGTCAAAGTATTTCTGATGTGATGTGGAGTTCGTCTTCGAGGCTCTGTTCACAATCAAAGCTTCGCCTTTGGATAACCTTTGGGAGGCTTGTTCATGGGTTGAGTGGGCTTCGAGATGCTCGAGTAGGCTTTGAGGTAGCCTTCTAGTGCTTGACTGAGGTAGAAGGCTGTGAGTAGGCTACTACATTCGCCCCCTCTCAGCATGAGTCTCAAAAATAGGTGTAGAGGCGTTTGCTAAGAAAAATTGTTTGTAGTCAGAATTTGAATAATTAACTATTGGTTTTTCGAGGGAGGTAATAAAGGAGGGTATATAAGAAATGTTGGTGGTTATAGAGTAATAAATGAGGTTTAATAGGTCTATAACTAGGGGTCGTAAAGGTGGTAACACTGTATATCTTTTAATATTGCGTCTTCTTCTCCTTTCTCTGTATCTCTTTGAAAAAATGGAATGGACACCACCCCCAATACCCGCTACCAGAAAAGGATGGGATTTGCCCGAGACCGTCGTATAGGGCAGAAAATTGTAGAGTTGAAGTTGAAATTTGTTGACGACTATGAACTCGATTGAGACATGCCTGATCTGGTAGAGTTAAAACCTGGGGAAACCATTAACGGGGAGTCCTATTCTTACTTCTGGGGGCGGATGAAGTTTTTTTTTACTACTGTTGAGAAACGTTTTCTCTACCTGATGGCTTTGGCCAAATGTCTTGTTCAGGCAGAAGAGCAGTAGGAGGAACAAGGCTCAGCGAGTGGAACTGGCCTGTCTGAAAATAGGGCAGCTTCTTCTTAAAGTGGTGGCGAGGTGGTGGTGATGGGTTTTTTTTGTACGGCAGTATTTTAAAGGTTTTTGTTGTTGTTTTTCTTATCTCTGTAGATTTTTGTATGATTATACTAAAAGGTCTCCTCTGTTTTGTACTTTGTAGTATTCTAATGAGAAGGAATGTTACAAAAATTGTGTATTTGTGTCTAATATACTATATGTGCAAATTGATTGTAGGCGCGGTATCGACCATATGTCTTCGAATACTAATATGTTGAAATGGATACCTTTGGGGGGAAATTAACTTTGAGTTGCAATGTGTTGGTTGAGGAAATTGGTCGATAGTCGGCTACAATGAATAACTGTTTTTGAATATTTGATGCTCGAGGTTTGCACCATAATGGTTGTTAGATGGTGTAAAAAGAAAGGAGTCAATGGTTCGAGATTAGTGATAGTTCGGTTGAAAGTTCTTAGGAAAGATGGTTGAATACGCGTTTTGATGAGACGGTTATGTTTGGGAAGTTGAAGTGGTTGGACTGTTGAGTTTTCGAGGAGTAGAATTGAAGACTTTCTAGTAATGCGGTTATGATTAAGGAGGGGTTAAATGTATATGATTTTCAGTATAAATAGGCTGTTTCTGGGAGAATTGCATTTGTCTGTTCCTTCGTCTCTGAGTATAATGTCTTCCTCTTCTTCCCAAAGCAATGGCGATGCTTCCAAGCCCAAGAACCAGGACCCAGTGGTAGTAAAAGTTCTTCGTGTACAGGAGAAAATGTGGGAGTTACAATGGAGGTTTGTCGGTGATCAAGACCTAGACTTGGAGATGCCGAACTTGTTTGAAGCTTAGCCGGGGGAGCCCATTGCTGGAATGCCCTTTACATATTGGTGGGGGGTATTACAAATGATGGGACTGTTTCCCGGCCACCGATTGTCCCTATTGGAGTCATTTGCTGAGGAGATGGTGGACCAGGAAGATGTTGCTGCTGAGGCCGGAAACGAGAAGAAATGTCCCAAGGAGAAATAGGGGCTTCTTCAACTGTTTGTTGGGTGTTTGCATATGTTTGTCTGTAGGGGTGTTTGAATGTGGTGGTATGGAATGAAATTGGATTTTAGGTTTTTCTGTTTATTTGTACTGTTTTGATATGTATTGGATGAAATTGGGAGATCATAAGATATTTGTCAAATTATATTTTTGCATTGTGTATAATAAGATTCTGGCCTGCCGAAGTAATATTTTGAATTCTCGAAGTAATATTTTGAGTTGTCGAAGTAATAGTCTAATCTGTTGAAGTAAAATTCTGATCTGTCGAAGTAAAATTATGAACTGTGTATAAGTACAATTATGGTATGTCGAAGTAGAAGTCTGATCTGTCAAAGTAAAATTTTGATCTGTCCAAGTAAAATTTTGTTCTGCTTACAAGTAGGATAGACATAAAATTTGAAGGTGATTTAGGTACGATCATATTGTCGAATGGCGAATGTTTGAAGCGCGATATAGTCGAAGGTCTATTGGATTTGACTGGACAGACTGACAGCCCAGACTGCTGGCCAGTCAGAACGGCATTGTTCCTGGGACAGAGTGTCAGCATGTCATCATGATGTTTCCTTGAATTACGTAAAAGGGTTGATTTGATGTAAGGATCTGACTTGACAGTTGTGATCGAGGACCAGAAGGTTCAACCTGGTTTTTTATTTTGAAATTTCATGAGTGTGAGCGTGTGACACATACGTGGGGTGAAGGAGGGTAAAATTGTCAAATCACATCTCAGTTGAAAAGTAGGGGTAGTGGGGTAGTGGTAATGATGGCAATTTGGGAAATTGAGGCAGTTTTTTGCGGTGCTGAGGAGGTATAAATATGTGGAGGAAATAACCAAAGTACTATTCTAAAATAACTAGAGAGTGAGAGGAAAGAACTTACGCCATTGTTGCGTGAATCTTGAGAGAGGTTACTGAGGTTGTTGCTGAGTACCGACTGACTTGCCGTTTCGATTATTCTTCCACTAACGCAGGTATGTCGATTGATCTCTGTCTGTTTGTTTTTGTCTAGTTTGCCTTCTGTATCTATATATAGAGTCTTCTAGGTTTGTAATGTTGAGGATATATTCGAGGATAGGGGAAATCATGTGTCAGGGGTTTAGCTCATTTGGGATTCTGAGGGCAATGATGGTGGGACTGGGATTGGGGTCAAGTTTTCAATTGTGTTTGTATCTGTTGGAGAGGGTAGATGAAAATAGGTTATTAACACGTAATAGTCAAATGTATCGATCTAATTGCGTGCCTCTTCTGTTGTAGGATAAAATATGTACCCGTTGAGCTTCGAGACTGAGGATGATAGATGAGGGCAGGGACATAGAAGAATTAGTCATAGCAAAAGATATCACACTGGCAGTGGTAGTTCCTAAAACTGGGGTTTCGAGTAGTATGCATTGTAAGATGGTAGTGACTGAAGGTAGTGGTAAGGAAGAAAAGGGGGGAGGTCAGAGAAAAAGAGACGAAGGTCAGGCTGAACCTTCGGGTGGTAAAGGGGGTGAGGGGGAGCAAGGTGACCATGATGAGGATTCGACTGAGTCGAATGAGGCTGTTAGTTCTGTTCTAGATAGGAAAAAGGAGAGGCTAGATCGATTTGTAGCTAAACATGGGTTGTCGAAGGTAGGGGTTATATTGTATTATGCGAGGTCAGAGTACAGCTTTAAATCAAAGCCTCGAGAAGGTATCATGGTGTATAGAGGCCAAATTCAATTGGGGATGCGATTGCCCCTCTGCAGGCTGGTGAAGAAGGTGTTAAGCTACTGAGAAGTTATCCCAGTTTAGATGAATGAGAACTTTTATGAGATGATGGGGGTAATCGAGGGCATAAATACAAAATTGAGAAGTGAAGGAAGGGGTTTAATTGAGTGGTATGACGTTGTATCATTCTATTCGAGGAAGGCAAATCAGAATGTGGGCACCTACCATATCCAGTGCCATATAGACAAGTCCTAGTTGTATGATCTGTACTCGACAGGTTGAGGGTGGAATAGAGATTTGGTTATAGTACCGGGGAATTATGAGGATGTCGAAGGGGAGGACCCTTATAAGTTATAGCATAAAGTCTACAATCTGAGTAAGTTTGTTGTCGAAGATTTTTTGATATATTACTCGAATAAACTGCGATCGTATTTCTGTTTGTTCTGTAGGTCCTCAAAACTGGACTTGGGCAAATCTGAGGGATTATATTGACGCCCTAATCAATTTAGATGAGGAGTGAGTGAATTATGTTTTCACGAGTCTTGGTATCAAGAGGAAGAAGAAGACAGATTCCCTGCTTTGAAATGTACCCATTACGTCGAAGCCATCAAAGAAGAGAGGAGGCGAAGGTGTTTCAATGGTAGTCGAAGGAATGGAGGATGATAATTTGGCGAGGAAGGTAAAGTATGTTCCGAAGGCGCAACGGGCATCGAAGCAGGCAGTGACAGTACCCGAAGTAACTAGTGACGCTTCAAGATAAAGGCCAAATCGTGCATCATACCAGGCTGAGAAATGGAAGGGCAAGGTTATTCTCGAGTCTCCCAAGGTACAACAGGCGAAGGGTACTCAACGTAAAAGGCGCAAGGCACTGGGAGAAGACGATGCGGAGGATGCGGGCGAAGATATAACGGAGGCTGATCGAGAGGATCATGTTCTGGATATTACTGCTTTGATGGCAAAACTCTGTGTCGATGACTCAGATGAGGTGTCGAAGCAGATAAGGAAGAGTATGTACCAGGTAAGTGTCTATTTGTTTGTGAGATTTTGACATTTTCTCGAGTGCTTAATTCTTCGAGAGGTACTAATGGTTCGAATATTCTAGCAGACGGATGCTTGGGTGTAGTGCTTTTAGAAGGCGATGAAAGTGTTAAAGAGAAAGTTACAAAACGCAGTTGACAGTTTGAAGCTTGCTCGAGGGACTGAAGCGTCGGTGGTATCTGTGAATAAAATTTTGAGGCGAGATCTAGAGGCTATCAATGATGCATTCGAGAAGAGAATGGAGAGTCAACGTTTTAATCATGAGTAGGTATTGAGGTCAAAGCTTGCTAAGAAGGCGAAGGAAAAGAAAGCACAGAAGGAGCGTTGCCAAGGGTAGTTTGATGATGAATGTGTAGTTAATGTCAGACTGAAGGAGTTCATAGAGGATGTGGGGTTTGATCTTGTTACTATATAACGCTTGCCTGTTATCCAAGATCTTGTTGCTAAAGATTCTTTACAGGCGGAGGGGGTGGAGGTAGATGTTGCTGATAGAGGTGTTGGAGGTGGTGTGGAGGCTTCTATGATCGATGGTACTACTACTGGGAGTACAATTGATGTGGTCGTCGATGGTACATCGCCAAAATCATCTACTGGAGGTGCTGAGGATGCTGGCGCTGAAGAGCTTGTTGGGGGAGAAGGTGCAGCCTCGCCGATATGAGGTATTTATACTAGAGTGCCATAACTATTTTTGTGATTGGACTGTACTTGAAACTAATTTTTGTGAGTTTGAGTTGTATTGAATTGTTGTGTTAGATTTTTTATGTATGCTCTGAACATGACTTGAATTGATTTGTGTTGAAGTTGCTTCTCTAATGATGTATAGTAGAATTGTAGATATAAGTGAATAATTATATATGCAAATGCTGTAACAATCGAATGATTGTAGATTAATCGAACTTTGAAGAACTTCGAGATGGTTCTAACGCTCGGGTGGAACCAAGAGGTTTATTGGACTTCGAAGGCCTATGCCACAGCGAAGTAAGACGTGGTCACCCCAAACGCATCCTCGAGGGCCCGGTCTTCCGACCATTCGTGCTCCTCGAGTTTCCTCAAATGTTGGGAGTTTAATTTTTTTTAAGGTCGTCCCCAAGTATCAGTCGAGCCGTGGGTGACATGATACTTAAAGGAAACCAGGAAATTCACTAGACTTTGAAGGCTTGAGCCACAGTGAAGTAAGACATGTTCACCGCCAACGCATTCCCGAGGGTCCGATCTTTCGACCATTCATGCCCCTCGAGTTTGCTCGAATGTTGGAACCTTGAAAATTTTTAAGGTCGCCCCCAATTATCAGTCGGGTCGAAGGGTTGACTTGATACTTAGAGGAAACCAGGAAATTTACTGAACTTCGACGGCCTGAGCCACAGTGAAGTAAGACGTGTTCACCGCCAATGCATTCCCGAGGGTTCGGTCTTTCAACCATTTGCGCCCTTCGAGTTTACCCGAATGTCTGAAGCTTGAAAATTATCAAGCTCACCCCCAAGTATCAGACGGGTCGATGGGTTGACATGATACTTAGAGGAAACCTGGAAATTTACTGGAAAGCAGAAGATGAAGTGTGGATGGGAAAAAAACTTTTTATTGATTATTCTGTATTTACATCGGGTGTACAAGATGGAGGTCGTGGCTTATTGTATGAGACCAGCTGCATTGTGTTCTATGGATTTTGTTGAGGCTCTTCATCTTCTGCCATTTGGTAGTATGAACCCTTGTGGGTTTTATTGTAAACGACATAAGGTCCTTCCCAGGATTCGGCTAGCTTTCCTGTATTTTAAGACTTCAAAGATTGAGTGACGCGTCAAAGTACTAGATCTCTAATGTTGAAACTTTGTGGTCGAACTCTCTTGTTGTATGACTTCTGAAGTAATGTATGGTAACGGTAGAGGTTGGCGATGGCCCGGTCCCTGGTCTCGTCGATCTAGAACATGTTGCATCCGAGCTCAAACTCATTATCTTCGTCTGGGAGGTTGGGATCTCGTGTAGGTACTTCAAATTGAGTTGGGAGCACTGCTTCAGTACCATAGGCTAGAAGGAAAGGGGTGCAGCCTGTAGATTTTCTTGGTATTGTTCGATAGGCCCAAAGTACATGCTGTAACTCCTGAACCCATCAGCCTTTCTTCGCATCGACACGTTTCTTGAGACCGTCGATAATGGTTTTATTGAATACTTCGACTTGACCATTCCCTTGGAGGTAGTAAGGTGTGGCGGGTGAGAGGATGATGTTGTATTTTTTGAGAAAGTTTCTGACATTGTTCCCGATAAACTGTGGGCCATTATCACATCGAATCATATGAGGGCATCCGAAGCGTGTGATTATGTTTTCCCATAGAAATTTGATGAGTTCTTCTTCTCTGGATCGACACAAAGGCACGGCTTCGACCCATTTGGTAAAATAAATTGTTGCAACAATGATATTTTCTCGGTTGCCCGAAGCTTTGGGAAAAGGACCAATGAGATCGATGGCCCATCTTTTGAATGGCCAGGAGACTTGACTGAAATGGAGGTTTTGTAAAGGGATGTGGATGTCATGGGCGTGGCGCTAGATCGACCAGCAGTATGTGCACCACAGGTACCTTCATGGAGTTCGGCTATAATTTTAGAGGCTTCGGTTTGAGAGATGTATCGAAGGAGGATGCCATTTGGGGATTTGTGAGGTAACTCGTGTTTGTGAATGGTGCATCTGTGATAGTTCTCTAATAATGATCTTTTGGCTTTGAGATCATTTGGGAGGGTAGCATTGTTGAAGTAATGAAGGAAAGGTGTTCGCTAGTCATCTAGATCGAGGCTCTCGTCCCCAGTATTAATGGCATTGACTTCCATCTGGTCGATACTTGGGCATTCGAGTACTTCGATATGGAGGGTTCGGGATTCTGATGGCCTAAAATAGCTGTTATGTAGGCGAGGGCATTTACATGTCAGTTTTCTCCTCGAGGGTAATGAGTGATAGTAGATTGTTTAGGAAAACGGTCCATGCGCTGTCGAACAAGGGCAGAATATTCGGCCATGCGACCGTTGGCTTAATTTTCACCTGTGTAATGTCTCTGAACAAGTTGGGAATCTGCAAAAACTACAAGTTTGGGAATGCCGAGTTCGAGTGCGAGGTCGTGGCGATGTATCAGAGCTTCATACTCAGCTTCGTTATTGGAACATTCAAACTTTAGCTTAACTACCTTCTCTATTAGATTATTCGTAGGTGTAACCAGGACTATACCAATCCCTGAACCGTTAGGCCCAGCGGATCCATCTGTGAATAAAGGCCATCCAGTGTTAGGGTTCCTTAGATCTATTGCTTTGGGTTGGTCTTCTGTTAGGTCGTCTTCATGTTCTTCCCAATCAACATCTTTGACTGGGAAGTCAGCAAGGAAATCTGCTATTGCTTGGCCCTTTTGGGATATCTACTTCTCGAATGTGATGTCATGTTCACCAAGGTAAACAGACCATTGTTTTACTCGTCTGGATTTCTCATTTTTGATGAGTACTTCTCAAATGGGATAGCTTGTTATAACATGGATGGGGTGATCTTGAAAATATGGTTTGAGTTTGCAGAATGAGCAGAGGGTGAGGAGCAAATGCTTAAGTTTCAAATATCGAGTTTCTGCAGTTGTTAGAGTTTTGATGATAAAATATACAGGTTTTTCGATGTCTGATTCGAGTTGAATGAGCACTGAACTGATGGAGGTGTTTATAACAGCAAAATATAAAGAGAGTGTCTCACCTTTGATAGGGGTGCCGATAATGGGTGGTCGACCAAGGTAAGTTTTGAGTTCGAGGAAGGCCTATTCACAATTGGGTGTCCAATTGATCTCAGGGTTGTTTTTCTTTTTTGCTTTGTGGATGTATTGGTCGCGTAAGAGAGAAAAAAGCCAAGCACAGCAGTCTGATGATTTGGAAATGAAACGGTTGAAGGCCACTATTTTGCCAGCCACTTTTTGGACATCTCTTTTGGTTCGGGGCGAAGGCATGTCGATGAGAGCTCGAATATGGGTAGGGTCGATCTCGATACCTCATTTACTGATGAGATGGCCTTAAAATTTACCAGACAAAGCACCAAATTGGCATTTGTCTGGGTTGAGTTTCATGTTGTATGTTTGAAGTATCGAAAAGACTTCGGTTAGGTCTTGGATATGGGTCTATTTTTGGAGGTTCTTGCATAACATGTCGTCGATGTAAACTTTGACCGACTTGCCATGTAGGGGTTTAAACATGGCTGTAACACGGCGTTGATAGGTGGCACCCGCATTTTTAAGGCCAAAGGGTATGACATTAAAATAGTAAAGGCCTTGTTCAGTAATGAAAGAAGTTTTAAGTTGATCTTTGGGAATGAGGGGTACCTGATTGTAACCCAAAGCTGCGTCTATCATAGACAGACGCTCATGTCCAGCAGTAGCATCGAGAAGTACTGAAATGATCGAAAGGGGAAAGTTATCCTTCGGTGTATGCTTGTTGAGGTCTATGAAGTCGACGCAGATTTTGATCTTGTTGTTCTTTTTAGGAATTGCAACAATGCTTGATATCCAATCAACATACTTCACTTCTCTGATGAAACCTACGGCTATGAGATTGTCTACTTCAAGGCTTACGACTTCTCGAAGTCGTGGGGCCAAAGTACGCTTCTTTTGTTTTACTACTGTAAAATGGGGGATGAGATCGAGGCGGTGGCATGCCAAACTGGGGTCAACACTGGGCATCTCCTGGAATGTCCATGCAAAGATGTCTTTGTTTGCTCAAAGGAGGTCTGAGAGCTCGAGGCGTTCTGCCTCGTCACAAAAAGTTCTAATGAATGTACCTCGACCAGGACCATCGAGTTCGATATTGACAGTGGATTCGATGGGTGAGGTGGCATCTGTCAAAGGTATGGGGATAGAGATTTCTATGGGCGGCTAACGAGCCTCCGGGTCTGATCGATCTCTGGATGCTCGAAAGAACGGGCGAGGCAGTGAGAGCCTTTCTAATTCCATGTACCCAAGGGGGTGGTGAAATGAGAGGTCTGATGATAGGTCAAAGTTATGACGCATATAGCATGGAGCCAATCGCTCCCAACGATACCAAAGTATTCAGACTTCTTATTGATGACAAGAAAGCTAGTTTGGAGTGTGACTAGGCCGGCCGGTGGTAACTAGGAGGCTAATTCGACCAACAATAACTTTTGTGGCCCCATTAAAACCTTTGAGTTCGATATTGGCACCAGTGATGAGGTTAGTTTTTTTCATGGTTTGGACAATTTGGAGGAAATGAACATCAGCTGTACTTCATGTATCTATGAGCATTGTGTGGAGGATGAGGTGTTCGATCTTAATCATGATGACTAATGGATCAGAATGAGGAAAACGAACGTGTGATGTATCACAATCGATGAAAGGGATGCCTTCAGGTCGAGGGCAGAGGCTTGATTATGGCAGGAGAGCGGGCAGCTTCGCCTGGTAGGTGAGTTTGTAACATTCTTCGACACGCTTGTGTTTGCTCTTAGAATGGCCGCTATCGATATTATTGCCTTCAATAAAATTTATTCGATAGATATGCACCTCAGCCAGGTCGACAGCAAGGGTGGATTGAGGTTTGAGGTACGACCCGTCAAGGTAGCTGGGAAGGTCGGCAAGATACTGGTGTAGATGACCTATTTTGCAGATGATTTTGAGAGAGTGCTGGAGGGCAAAGTATTTGTTGGTGTGGTGACAGTTATACTTGTGATTGGCGCAGTAAGGTTTACCTGGTTTAACTTCGATTGGGAAAGGGATACGCCAGATGGAGTTTTCCAGTATCTGTGGTAGAAGGGTACTGATGTGGGCAGTGAGTGTAGGTAGAACCGGCTTTGGCCATTTTTTGTGAGCTTCAGCATTGTTGTCATTGTAAGGGCATTTGCAGTACTCCATCTCCTATGAGCCGAGAGCGACCAGGGGTGAGGGAGTAGAAGGGGGGCCTTGGCGAGGTTTATTGAGGGTAGTTGTTGAAGGTTTCCCTTATTTACGTGATTCTTGGAGGCGCTCAAGGTTGATGTAGCCATTGACTTTTAAGGGCATCTTCTCGAGGGTTCAAGGTTTATGGAGGACCCGGTACTCTTTGACACGGCTGTGGTCAGGCAGAGCATTTGAGTATGTGAGTACAACATTCGCACAGTCGATGTTTTTGACTTTTCGCGACTCGTCAAGGAACCTCATGGTAAAGGCTTCAAGGACTTTACTACTGGATTTTTTGAAGTTGAAGAGGGTATCGACTCTGACTTCTCTATCTTTGTTGAAGGTGAATTGTACAATGAAAAGGTGGGATAGTTGCTCAAAGCTTCAAATAGAGCCACTGGGAAGGTTATGGTATCACCGTAGGGGGCTATCTGTGAGACTTGTGGGAAAAAGGCGGCATAACAGGTAGCTGGCTGTGGAGTAGAGGCTGAGAGCATTTTAGAATTTGAGGATATATGACTGAGGGTCAGTGTTACAGTATTTGCTGAGTTTGGGAACACATAAACTTGGAGGTGCCTCGATGGCAAGGAGTTTGGGGCAAAGGGGGTTATTCAGTCGACTCTATGAGTTGGAAGTTGGGCTCGCACTGACGTGGATAATAGGTTGGATTTTGTAGTCGAAGTCCTGTTATGCACAATAGGCGGTATGAGGGGGTGATTGAAGGGTTTGAGGGTGGTAAGGCTGAGTGTGTAGTATGTTTTCTGCGCTGCGCTCCTCAAGATGTTCTCGGGCAGGGCGGCGTTTGGGGTGTCTGGAGGAGCGAGGTGGAATCAAAGGAGTCTTTTGTGGGGTGGATGCCAAGGTGGATGGAGGTAGTGGAGGAAACAGTAGGGGCAGCGCTTTCGGTGCCACGGTGTGTCGAAGGTGATGGGATATGGGGTAAGGGTCTCAATTTGCCTCTAGCGGAGATGCGAGACGGGGCTTGTGCTTGGGATAGTAGGGGAGCATCTAGAGGCTGCAGATGCTGCAGTTCTCAGACTGTGTTGCGCAGCTCATCAATTGTGCAGTTCTGTCTTTCAGCATCGTCCAGACGGCGGTGCCGCTCGGCTTCAAATTCTTGCCGGTATTTTTCACGTTCCTGGTGAAGCTGGTTGTGATGTCGCTTCTCGGTATGAGTGAATTGTTGAGAAACTAAGGCTAGTTAGGCGGCCACTCCGTCGATGGAGTTGCCGGCGTAGGTAGAACTGGAACGAAGAGTGGGTGCCATTGAGGATAATCTGCTGAAGTTGAGTACAAAGGGAGGGGAATAAGAAAGGGAGATTAGAAGGGTGGGAAGCACAGACGGCGCCAAATGTAGGGGCCATACTTTGGGCAGAGGGGAAGTTGGCTCTTGCACCACGGGGTTTATCCTTTATTAAGGGATTCAACCATATAATCTATTGGATACGTAATCTACCGACAATATACTTGCGTAAAGGCCCGAATGTGACGCTCTACGACCTCTGATGAGGATTTTTAAGAGAGTTTATATTATTGCCGAGTAATCGAAGGTTTGAGTACTGTGGGTTTTACAGAGTAGTCGAAGGTAAACTGCAAGGGTTCAGGGGAGCGATCTTGTAACCCCTTTTTGGTTCCCTATATCTCCTATTTATAGAACATAGGAAGGGCTGAGTCACCAAGGTTAGGTCACATTACAAGGGTACCATCCGGATATCGAGCGGGTATCCCAGAGTTGGTATTGATGCCAGAAATGTCGGAGCTGTCACTGTAACAGTTGTTGGGTCTGTTTCCGTACTCTGACACTGTAGCAGTTATTGGGTCTATTACTGTAGTTGTAAGGACCAACCATGTCACTGTCTTGTCCAGTGAGCTGGCTGTCTGTCTTGTCATACTTCGACCATGTACGAATATGGTCGAAATATTTCTGATTCGATGTGGAGTTCGTCTTCGAGGCTCTGTTTAGAATCGAAGCTTCGTCTTTGGATAATCTTTGGGAGGCTTGTTCATGGGTTGAGTGGGCTTCGATATGTTTGAGTAGGCTCCGAGATAGCCTTCGAGTATTTGACTGGGGTAGAAGGCTGCGAGTAAGCTATTACACTAGATGTAACCAGAATGCTAATAATAACTAACACAAAATTTTAGCGTGGAAAACCTTTGAATAGGTTAAAAACCACGACCTCTCTTAAGGATTTTAGAAAGAAAGAGATGATATTGAGAATACTAGCTATTACAAGATATTTTGTTGAGACTTTTTTGACCGGGTAGAAGCCTTCCTTCATCTTGATTCTCTGGTCCTATTTATAGATTTTATAATATGACCGTTTGACGACCATTAAGATTCTTGACGGCGAGCGTTACAAAATATATGTTAGATATTCTTTTACCATATTGTATAACGGACTGGTTCTGCTTTTTTTGTAATGACTATATTGATGGTGTGCCTGTTAACCCGAACTATTGATGTAGAGGTCAAATATTGAATACCAAATACATCTTTAGTAGTGCTTCGTGTATATTGATGAGTTTGAGGATAAAGCATGAGTCTGAGATTAGAAATAAGCTATTACAAGACGGCTCTCAACGATGAGTATCATGGACGAGTGGTGTTGATTGAGAAATTTGTGTTGTATTTGCTTTCGGATGCTGCTATCTTATTTCTGATTGTACCACGCACTCTGTTGGTGAAGTCGAAAGTTCATATGTTGGTCGAAATGATGCATGAGTCCAAGATGTGGAATAAGCCACTACAACCGCCCCCTCTTAGCCAATAGTGCGAGAAACTTTATGAGCGAGTGGTGTTGGTTGAGAAATGTCATTAATACTGCAGCTAATATCTTAGAATCATTTCCATTATATATTCATGAGTTTCTGTTTGTGGCTTTTGGGTCTCCGAGAACCAATGGTTCCAGTCAATGATGTTTATATGGGAAATTCTTCTAACGTGGGGAATTTAAAAAGTTGGCTTTGACTGTATCTCATAGTATAAAAAGCATTCTGAGATGAGTGTTGTAGTAGCATATTTCCGAAATTTGACAAGAATACGTCTGCGTTGCATAGTCGAAGACTGACATCAGTCGAGAAGGTACTATGAGTCACCGACCTACCAAAAGTAGCCGTTATGCTTAGTCAAGAATGAGTTGTTAGGGATCCGCAAAGTTTGCCCACTCCCCCCAAAATAGGAGACTATTTCTTTCTTTTTGTGAAATGCATGTATCTACTATAAATACAAGCAAATAATAGATTATTCAGATCCGCAACTTTTATATCTTTACTTCCTAACCCTACTATCACTCAAAAACTTGTAATAACTAGCAACATACTAGATTTTACATTAAAATCCTCCCCGAGGTCTTGATATTTCTCAGCTTTTACTGAGTTTTCCACGTAAAATCTTATTTGTTTAGCCTATTATTTTATTTTCCTTACGAATAGTATTGGCAAAGATTCTCCTTCTGGAAAACACTCTACTACAATTGGCACCGTCTGTGGAAAGTACCACACTGTTCTTTACCACCACTGATCTAAAATCCTTCCAATGACAAGCATAAACCTCAGAAGCCAATCCAGCACGGTAAAATACCAAGAAATTAATTTGATACCAAGAACGGTCAACCTGCACAGTGCAGTAATCGAGCTTCAGAAACAAATGGCTGCAAAAAAATTCCAAAGATTGGATGATCAGCGTATCTACGCTCAAGCTCTTCAAACAGAAAGAGGCAAAAGAAGGAAAGCCTTGGACCAGCAGAGTCAGACACATCAGAAAAAGATGGAGAGACTAAGGAGAACTCAAGATTGACTCACTGTCTACCAGACGTCACCTCTTTGGGCTCGAAGTGGTCATTGGTCAAGAGCGACCCAAAGAGATGATCAACCAAGAGAAGATAAACTATAGACTTCTCGATCCCGATCTAGAAATCCAGACATGATTTGTCGATACTTTTAACTTACATCTTAAACATCGACAACTCAAGGAAGTCAACGCACCCATCATCAGACTCTACTCCAAGAAAGAAGACCAATTAGGGACCGATTGGGACCAGAAGGACAGGGAGACTTTGATCTGCAAGGTACAACCCTACCATTTCCTCCTCCACAATTCGTCACCTTGGATGACCTAAACAATATAATCCATACCATAAACTCTGATATCCCAGGCAGGAGATCTACACTTGATAGGATCAAAACAAACCCCATCTCCCCACATCTCGAAGTTATGCCCATCCCAGACAATTTCCATATGCCAAAATTCATTTAATATGCAGGACTCACTAATCCACTTACCCATGTACGACATTTTAAAGCTGCAGTGGGATTATACTCCAAACTCCACCACATGTTGTGCATGCTATTTAATATGAGCCTAAAAGAAGAACCTCTCCGATGGTTTCATACAATCCAAGAGGCCTCCATCACCACGTTCAGCCAGCTACAGTGCCTTTTTGAATTTAATTATGTTCATGCTAAAGAGCCGTAGATCACTGTAGATTTTTTGTTTTTATTCTAACTGGGCGCAAAAAAAGCCTTAGCGAGCTTTTACAAGCGTTTCTTACAAGAAACTTAAAAAATTAAGAACTCAGATCCTAAAATTGCCATTCCAGCATTCACCTCAGCTCTACACATCGATTCTAAGGTTTGAGAAGAGCTTACTCTGCACAAGCCAAGAACGGTCACAAAATTGATTGATGTAGTTAATAACTACATCGAGCTAGAACGATCTAAGAAAGATAAGATGAAGAGTTCATCTGCCGTCCATTCTCGGGGAACAACTTCAACTCCACCTCAAAGATCGTCCACAACCGAAGCACCAAAGCAATGAGGCAGAACAACTGACAACAATAGAAGAAGGGATGGCAGACCTGATAGACTGGTCCCAGTTCTGCCTCCAATGATAACGACTCTCTCCGCTATCTTACTAGTGATAAAGGGAGATGAGTGTTATCACGCACCGCAAACAATTCCGGATGTCCACACCAAACCTTTATGCCAATATCACAATGTGCATAGCCATGAAATTGACAACTGCTACTCTCTCATCCGAATCTTTTATCCCATCCTCTTGGCTGGAAGGCTTCATAATTATGCTATCGACATCCAAAAATTTCTCGAAGATGAGGCTAAAAACAAAGACGTAGAGCAATATCAGGTCTCAGGGTAGGCTCGTCACCTGTATATGATTAAGATTGAGAAATAAAAGAAATGAAAACAAGATGAACGAATTATATCTTGTTGTACAATGACCTCCTCAGATAAATCAGTAAAACTTCTCCCCAACTCGAGCAAATCAAAATGTCTGTACCATATCACCTTCGAGGACTGTGACACTAGCCATGTAAAATACCCTCATGATAACCCTTTCGTCATTATGCTCAAAGTTGAACAGGAATACCTACATACACTTCTCGTCGATACAGAAAATGGAACGGATGCATTATTCCGATTAGCGATTGAGGTCCTAGGCCTCACAGACTCTGTGAAAGCTTCATAAACAACAATCACCGGCTTCAACAGTTTGAAGGAATCTGCTACTGGAGAAATTACTTAGCCAGTTCAGGCAAGATTAGAAACAACATTCATAAAATTCCTTATCATCGATGCTGAGTCCAAATATTTGGGTATTTTGGGACGTAGTTGGTTACATTTGATCAAAGCAGCTCCTTCTACGTATCATTTGGCGTTAATATTTCTAACAGATCATGGAATCTTCAAAATCAAAGTCAACCAAGTAATTGTACGCATGTGTGAGAAAATAACCACCAACACTCATAAAACAAAATTTTTCAAAGCATAGCAACTACAACTGGAAACACCTGCCATATTCGAGCAGCATGACACCAAAACCATTGAATCCATTGAACGCGATGGTTTAGGGCGTCACACCTTCATCAGCTCCAAGCTATCAACCAACGAAAAAGAAGCCATGGTCTAACTACTTAAGAAAAACATCAAAAAATTTGTATAGACTTTCTAAGAAATGCCTGTCATTGACCCATCAATCGCGTGCCACAGACTAAACCTCCTTCCAGATAGTTGAGCAGTCATACAGAAACGTCAGATCTTAGCTCCCCCCCCCCTCCGCGAAGCTGTAAACGAAGAAATTGATAAACTCCTTCGTGTAGAATCAATTCGAGAAGCCAAATATCCAAAGTAGATTTCTAACATCGTAGCAGTCCCAAAGAAAAACGGAAAGATCAGGGTTTGTGTTGACTCTACAGAACCCAACAAGTTTATACCCAAGGATAGCTTTTGGCTACCACTGATTTCGCAACTCCTCGACTCCGTCGCAGGGCACAAGCTTCTTTCCATGATGGATGCAGCCTCTGGCTACAATCAAGTTCTACTCGCCGAAGACGATCAAGAAAAGACAACCTTCATTACTGAAAGAGGTCTCTACTGTTATACAATAATACCTTTTGGGTTAAAGAATACAGGAGCTACTTACCAAAGGCTTGTCACAAAAATGTTTAAAGATCAATTAGGCACAATCATGGAAGTCTACATCGACGATATGATCTGCAAAAGCATGAAGCACGAAGATCATTCCAACAACCTCCAAACCATTTTCGATATCCTTCACAAATACTAGATGAAACTCAATCCAAAATAATACCAATTCAGAGTTGCGTTTGGCAAATTTCTGGGATACCTAGTAAGCAAAAGAGGAATCGAAATCGATCCTGCACAAATAAATGCACTCATTGCAATGCCATCTCCACGAACAAAAAAAGATATCCAAAAATTTATAGGCGAGATCGCCGCTCTTCACAGATTCATCTCCAAGTCATTAGATCGATGCAAGATTCTTTACCTCCTTCTTCATGGCATTCCCACAACACTATCAAAGAAACAACACAAAGAGGTCATTTGGACTCCTGACTGTGAGTTAGCCTTCCAGGATCTTAAACAGGCATCCTCTAATCATGAGTACTTCAGTTGATGGCAAAATGCTAACAATATACTTATCCACAACTGAAGACTCCATTAGTTCCATACTTATTCGAGAAGATGAAGGAGTAGAAAAACTAATCTACTTCATCAGTAAGACACTCATGCATGCTGAAAAAAGATACACCACAACAGAAAAACAACTACTCGCCCTGGTCTACAGCTCTCAAAAACTTTGTCCATACTTTCAACCTCATCACATCAAAATCATCACCAAGTATCCCCTCAAACTGATACTCTCAAATAAAGATAAATCACGAAGAATTTAGCAATGGTAAGTTTTCCTTGGCGAATGTGACATCTCCTTCGAGCCCCAAATATCTATCAAGGGACAAGAAATAGCTAAGCTTTTGGCAGACTTTCCAGTCGAAGACCTTGATTGGGAAGAACTCGAAGAAATCTTCACAGATAACTTAATTGCAGAACCAGACGCATGGTCTAAAAGCTCGGGTTGGTGACTTTTTACTGACGGATCAGCTGGACCATGAGGATCAGGGATTGGCATCATCCTCGGTACACCTTCTAATCATTGCATTTAGAAAGCTATAAAGCTAAACTTCTATGCCACCAATAATGAGACCGAATATGATGGAATCCTACACGGTCTAGATCTCACACTCATACACGGAGCGAAAGAATTGGCAGTCTGCGTTGATTCTTTACTCGTGGAAAATCATTACAATAAGATATTCTGCACAATAGGAAAAATGGTTGATTATGCAGCCCTGGTCGAAGAAAAGATGAAAAAATTCAAAAATGCATCGATCTCTTACTTACCTCGATAAGAAAATTGGCATACCGATGTATTAGCTTACATCGCTGCCATGCTGAGGGATAGTAAGAAAAGATCTTTAGAAATTGAAATCATCGAGCATTCCAGCCTCGATATACTGTCAATACTGCAGATCACCATTTCTGAAGATGAAGACCCTAAAGACTGGAGAATACCATTTTATGCCTACCTCAACTCCAACATCCTCCCAAGTAAAAGGAAGAAGCCCATTCACTATTGGCCAAGGGCCCCAGATTTACAGTTCAAGGTAAAGTATTATATCGTCTCACCGGAGGCAGACCATTTATCGAATACATTTCCCAAAAATAAGCTTAGATCAAAATCAAAGAACTTACAAAGGTATCTGTGGCGCACATATTTCAAGAAGATCATTAGCCCAGCGGGCATTTACACAAGGACTATATTGGCCCATGATGAGATAAGATTGCAAAGAATTTATGCGTAAATGCTACAAATGCCAAATCCACGCTCAAGACATTAAAAGTCCAGCCCTCGACATACATATTAGCAATGTCCTCTGGCCGTTTAAATGATAGGGAATCGACATCATTGGACATTTCTATCCACTATCGGGAAACCGAAGGTTTGTCCTTGTCGCCACTGATTACTTCACAAAATGGGTCGAAGTAGTTCCTCTATGTTATACCGATGAAAATAAAGTCTTCAAGTTCCTTTAGAAACACATAATCACTAGGTTTGGCTACCCACAAATGATATGCTTCGACAATGGCAAGCAATTTATCAGTGCAAAAGTACTTATTTTCCCCCATAAATACAAAATCCAGCTATCAACATTCACACCATATTACCCTCAAGGCAACGAACAAGCTGAAGCCATTAACAAAAGTATCAAATTAGGTCTACCCAACTGTCTCGATGACAAGAAAGGCAGATGGGTCAATGAACTATTCAATATTCTCTGGGCCTAGCGAACCACTCCTCGTGTCTCAACAGGCTGTACCCCATTCACGATGGCCTTCGGTACTGAAGCAGTCATGCCGCTAGACCTCGATCTTCCAAGTACCTGAAGAAAAATTACTGATGAAGACAATGAACTTGGTCTCCTCTGTAACCTCAACATGATCGATGAAACTTGAGACAAAGTCATCATAAATTTGGGAAGATACCATGACGCATTGAAAAAAACTAACAAAAAAAAAGTTTAAAAAAGGAAATTTGGTATTGGAGACCTTGTCCTTTGACGGATTCAAGATAATACAAGGCCTAAGAATTTAGGAAAATTATCAGAAAACTGGGAGGGGCCATATATTGTCAGCGACAGAATAGATAGCGGAACTTACTGGCTGATGACTGAAGATGAAATCCAGCTCGAATATCTGTAGAATACTGCCCAACTAAAACTGTTTTACAGATAAACACTGTAACCATTTTCATCGATTCAAATAAATAATCTTTACTGTCACTTTACTCTTTATTATTTTGACTTGATCTCGATCCATGCTTAACAAGTATACATCAGACAGTCAATCATCTTTACTATTTAGACTTGATTTCAATCCATACTTAACAAGTATGCATCAGACAATCAATCATTTTTACTATTTTGACTTGATCTCAATCCATACTTAACAAGTATGCATCAGACAGTCAATCATCTTTACTATTTTTACTTGATCTTAATCCATACTTAACAAGTATGTATCAGACAGTCAATCATCTTTACTATTTTGACTTGATCTCAATCTATGCTTAACAAGTATGTATCAGGCAGTCAATCATCTTTACTATTTTGACTTGATCTCAATATGCTTAACAAGTATGCACCCAACAAGTCCATCATCTTTACTATCTTGCTTTGATCTCGATCTATACTTGATAAGTATGCATCAGACAGTCAACCATCTGTACAATCCTCGATTGATCTCGATTCATACTTTATAAGTATGCATTCAGACTGTCATTTCATTTTACACAAACACTATCCAACTACAGGATATTCTACTTCGCATTCCTTACTTATCTGCAATGATTTACAATAATGTTTGACAAATATCACTTTGTCGAATCTACTACTTAGCATAATTTCAAAATATATGCATCAAGTTTATCAAAATACATTTTCTCCAAAAAAAACATATCATCATCATTAATCATATAGCGTGATTAAAATTGTATCGGTTCCATCGACCATTTATACATCATTTCTAAAAAAAACAAAAAATAAATACTGGTTCACAAATTCTTCTACATTATAGGATGAGAGATTACTTCATCCACCTTCGTAACATCATCCAGAGTGAACACCTCTACTAACTCTCCAGGACGCAACCCATCAGTCTTCATCATCACCACATCGTCGACGACTTCAGTCTCACTAGGAACTTTGGAAACCTCTGGAGTATCGCCATCTATATCTGAATCTTTGGATACAATACCGCCAGACTTAACCAAACCCTTGTAATAATCCTTCCTCACCTCCAGCTCATCATACTACTCAGAATAGTGGGCCCTCACTTGTCTACATCTCTCTAACATCTCCCCTTCCAACTGAGCCCTAACCTCATCCAAAATTTTACCGTGTTCTAGCTCCATCTCCCTCTGCGCATCGGCAACCTGCTCCCTCACATCCTTCTCGAAGTTTGTCCTCCGCAGCACAAGATCGTCCTCTTTTTCCTTCTATGACTTTTTCTTCGCTTCACGAAAGGGAGCTTCACTCGCTTTTCGCGCTTCCAACTTGTAGGTATTCAGGTTTGCATTCAGACCCTTCTTCTCCTCGATCAGAGCTTCTTTCTCCCTTGTCAAATCTTTCTCCATATTTTTATACGCCAAAACTTGATTTGCTAGATCACTACTACTCACAATGCGATCTTTGGCTTCCATCGGTAACTTCTAGATCTGCATTATATTTATAAATTAAGTATTCGAATGACCTACCAGTTTCTTTAATTGAAGCAAAGTAGTAAAATTTCTCACCTTCGACATGTTTTGTTGACCCTCACTGAGGAAAGTAATCAAGCTCTCAGTCCCTACCAAACAGTCATCCAATTCCACCTTCAACGCATCCGTCCCAGACATATAAGAGTCCATCATCCTCTAGACTTCAGTCTTTGACTCTTCAAAAAATCTATCCTTCAACATCTCACCACTCCCTTTTTTCCTTGGGAGTACACTTGTCGCACCCCATGACGGACGCCCATCTGACACAGCTATGAGATTCATGATCTTTACCTCCTCCTCAGTTGTCAATCATCGAGTATTCCTCTTCAAAGGAAGTAAAGGAGCCACAGCTTGGCTTACTACATTTTTCTTCTTATTCCTTCCCAAGCTCTCTTCGAACATCGCATCTATCTCAGTATCAGTTATGTACCCGGCCAACGAGCGATTTTCCAGTGGCAGACTCGCCTCTGCAGTCCTCTTGTTATTCGCCGACATTTTACCATCGATAACAGAGACTTCAGCACCCTTTGCCCTCAACCTCTTTAGCCTAGACTCTTGGAAAAGGGTGCTTACATGATCTTCATCGATGGCCAGATTATTAATAATTCTACCCAAAAATCCCTTCCTGATCTTGTACAATTCTTCTTTCACTTCAGCATTCATGTCAACCTCTTTCAAAGCTGTATATAAACAACAACACAGTTTCAAACAATTCACATAACATTCATGGCTTAAATATCGATAATTAAAGTTACCTAACCACAAACCTAAGTGAAAGGTCTTTCTTTTAAAGGGCTCCCAGGGTCCTTGTCGAATTCATAGTTCCCAGAGACAAATAACCGTTCGTTGCTGTATCGCCCTCCAGTTTATGCCATGTCATTAAACAATGGTCTTTCGTGAAACCTCACCAAGTGCCGGTAACCTAAATTTTTCGGGTTCATCTTAAGTGTGCAATACACACATATATCATTGACTGTGATCAACTCCTCCCCCCTTGCCTTAAGTTGACCGTTTGTCGCCCCACATACCCTAAACAAGTCGTATACATTCAGATTGAACTGACCAGATGCTACATCAAAAAAGTTCATCAACCTTTTCTGGTCAGCTCGAAGGGGAAGTTTCAACCCTTTCTTAATTATTTCTCGATGAACCGTAATCCCATCCAAAGGTATTTCCTGGTCAATCATATCATATTGATACTCTTTTAGCCTAATATCTCCAGGAATACCGTACTTCTTAAATCTCAAAATTTCTTTTATCTCCGGACCCTCTCAGTAACAGGCCTCTTCACCCTCCTCCACATCTTCCTCCCCACCCCCACTACCTTCTCGATCACTCACATGTGGCTCGTGATCCATGTCTATTTTGGTGGCCTCCTCGTTAGAAACCTCGACAATCCTAGGTACTACCCTAAACTGGTCGGCACCAGCTAAACCAGCACTACCCAAACCTACCCTATATCTACCTCCCAGCTTTTGTGCATAGGTAGTTACATTAATCATCAGAGGCTCTACATCTTAAAGATTTTCATATATATCTTTATCATCGATTTGATTTGGTTCAGCCATTTTTATGAACCTGTAAATCAGATTCCATATTTTTACCATAGTTAGTATCTATCATATCAGATACATATATATGTTCATATGTTCATATGCCCATATTTATTTAGTTGTCGAGATTACTCTCCAATACATCATTCTTATATAACTAACATTCAATCTACTATCGTTACTTACTGCTACATCTTACTACATTCAGTTCTCAATGCAATTTGAGTTATTTATTTTCTAAGTCATAATATCGATAACTCTATTAATTTAAATTTTGGTTAAATTTCAAGAATCTTGCTAGTTATCGAAGATGCTTCACCTGTTTCCTGCCAAAACCCCTCTTATTCAAAATATGGATATCATTTTCTCTAGCACAAATTCCGACCATATCAAAACTCCTTTAACAATAAAATCCCCAACAATCTTGTCGAAACCCAATAGATCCCCTACAGTTGTACCTTCCTCACCACGTCACCAACCATACTCTCTCCACCCTTCACCACCAATTACGCGAATCTTTTGCACCCCAATCCCTTAATTTACCATTACGACTCCATTGCAGCCAACAAATCAACCTATAGCGATCACAATCACAATTTTCAAATTGAGCCATAACACAGTTAAATCTTCCCTACCACCTACACTCCTTCAAATTCATTCTATAAATACTTTAACAATACCTATCTCTACAGATTTATAAAACCATTCAATCGCGAAACAACAAAAAACATCACAAAAAACTAACCATATTTATGCGCTACTTCTGTATTCCTCTCCTTCGCCCACTTTGCCCTCACAATCAGAACACAGATCTCCTCCCTCCCAATTGCTTCTAACAAATCTAAAGACAAAAACAATTAATTCGCACTTGAGAATTTTTTTTTAGAGCTTATAAAATGTGAACAGTCGCCCACCTCAAAACTATTTATAGACCCCAGGCGACTGTTCATCGCACCGCTTCGTGACCGTTCGAGAGCTTGAACATAATGCCTTACTCATCTCTTATTGAAGTCTTTGACTATCCGCCTTCTTAAAAGTAACAAACCCTTACATTGTTGCTCCAATCCTTCCATATCTTAAAGAATTTCTTCTAACACATTCATACCCAACAAAGCACAACCTATCTTGTCATACAAGCGATGCACATCGTCTTCTTTGTAGTTCAAAATGTCACCTACAAGATCACACCTTGCCATGTTTAAACCTCTCACTACATCCGCACATTTTAAATTCATTCTCAAATCCCTATATCTAAGGCAAAATCTCAGTAAATCCGATCTATTTTCAAATTCCATCGACTTCAAATACTTCGAACAACTATTTGCTATATTGCATAATTTTAACAAGTTAAAATTTATTCGATAACAATTTCATAAAAACAAAATATCGGCATCTGCATTCTGACATCAAATTCTATTCTCATTTCAATTCAACTATAATTTGACCATTACATATACTTCACCTACAACTCTAAACTACAAACTCCTTACTGCAGCAGCATCTACTTTCCTAATCTACATCTTCGTACGAGTCCTCATATATCTTACACATTTTAGAGGACTCCAATATTACAATTGGCATCGAAACTAGAAATCCTCTTCAATATCCTTTGCCTCTGCCTCACTCATACCTTCATGGTTCAGTTCCATCGGATCCTCCAAGTGAACATTGGCATTCTGAAAGACGATGTACCGATTATATAATTCCCAATACTTCGCTTGAACACGACTGTACACTTCGTTACGCACCTGAGATCTCATCTTTACCATTTCTTAAAAATAGACAACTTTTACTTTTCCAAAAACAATAGATATTTATAGCCCACCACGGTCCAAGTCAACACAAGGAACATTTATTTTACCTTGTAACTTTACATTTCCAACAATCAAATCAATCAACCTCGAAATCCGTTCATGGACCCACTCAATCATCTAAAGTTTGAGTTGTTTAAATCACCAAGCAATCGCTTTACTCAATTTTTAGTTTGACAAAAATATATATATACATATATTAGACGAGAAAAAAAATACATAAGCAAATGTCAAAAAATAAATTCATTTCTTCAAAAAAAACTATTATAGATTACATTCGCCAACTATTTTCTTCAATTACATTACATCAAACTACATTACTATCATTACATTCGACTTGAAGGACTAATTGCTTTGTGCTTATTTTCACCAGGATCTGATATTATTGTATCTTTTCACCAGAATCTGGCATTATCTCTAGCGGCAGGGGCAAGGATATCCTATGAAACAAAATGAATCTCAAGTCAAAAAACTTCAACAATGAGTTGCCTCAGCAGATAAAAGGTAGCAGAAAATTACAAGAAGCCTTTTTCGTTCGACAAGATCCCTTAATGCCCAACCAACCAATACATCCTTATCTTCACTACGAACAATAAACCCTTCCTCCCCAATCTGATATACTTCATTACCCTTAGCAATGTATATTAAACCACACGGATCCTAAAAATGCAAACATTCTCTGTCACTAACTCTCCCACCCTCCAAACCATAAAAACTTCAATTGAAGGACACCACATACCCAGTTTGGAACAGAGCTTTACCACAGATTGCTTACCATCTTCAACCTCAAATAACTTCCTGCGCCATACTTGAGACAATATCATTTCAAATCCACCACCATATAACCCTTCTCCAAACCACCTATTTATACCTCCCATAAATTTGCCAAGTTCAATATCTACATTAATTACTCATCGGGAATGACATGACCAGATTCACTTCACTCTGACCTTGGAAATAACAACAAGAAGACTTTCCAATACATCAGCTACCTTTTTAAATTATGACTTCTTCTCAACAAGACTACAGGTACTTCTGTCGAGAATGGGGCGATTATTATAGCATATTTCCCTGATTCGACAAGAATATGCCCGTATTGTATAGTCGAAGATAGACATCAGACGAAAAGGTACCATGAGTCCTCGACCTACCAAAAGTAGCCATTATGTCTTATCAAGAAAGAGCTGTTAGAGATCCGTAAAGTTTGCCTACTCCCCCCGAAATAGGAGATTGTTTTTTTCTTTTTGTAAACTGCATGTATCTACTATAAATATAGGCAGAGAATAGATTATTCAGATCTGTAACTCTTATATCCTTACTTTCTAACCCTACTATCACTCCAAAACTTGTAATAACTGGCAACATACTGGATTTTACATCAAAATCCTCCCAGAGGTCGTAATTTTTCTTAGCTTTTATTGAGTTTTCCACGCGAAATCTTGTTTGTCTAGCCTATTATTATATTTTCCTTATAAATAGTATTGGCAAAAATTATCCTTCCGGAACACACGCCACTACAAGTGTGAGGAACCAAGTCTTCATCGCTGATATTCTTCTCTTCTATTCTTGTTTCTATATTTGGAAAACTTGTAACTGTTTGAGAGGATGGTGACTACCAGGAACAAATTTAGGGAGTCTCAAATTCGTAGAAAAATGGAAGAATTGTGTATCTGGTACTTTGGATACCAACCTCTGCATCTACCGACACTGATTCTTGTGTTACTTACCTATCACCGCATGTCATATGAAGAAGTGATAGAGGTGAGGGATGATAATTATCAGATGGTGCAGTTTCGCTATCTGTTGACGTTTGAGGCTGAGTGCCAAAAATGGGCTTCGGTTGCTGGTGGAGGAGACTGTTACAACTAAAGATGAAGCGGCAGGCGTTCATCCGAGGGAGTCACGCCGTATCCTCTAGTGAGTGTCCTTTCTAAGAAATAATACCTTTTGTCTATCTCTACCATACTGGGAGGTGGGGGTTATTGTAGAGGAGGTGACGATGATGAAGGAGATCATTTTCTTCCATTGACCATAGATCTTGGCCATGAAGAGGATATTTTATCTATGATTTTTAGCTCTAACAGTTTCCTGGACCTTGTAGCATGGGATCAGGGTTTGGAAGTTGCTTCAATTTTTCATCTTCTTCCTTGTTGACTGCTGAGAGACATGTCTAATTGTTACTTGATGTAATGTTGAAAGTAATTTGTATATTGTCTGGACTGATTAGTATATCGATAAAGTAATATATTGGATTTGCTGGGAACATTTTGTTATCTGTGAAGTATTCTCTAAGGGAAATTTTCAAACTTTAATGAAATATCTTCGTTCTGGTTTCATGACTCTTTGTATCGAACTTGTTTGTATAATTTTCTATTGCAAAATAGGTGTTAGTTGATCATGGGGTGTGAAGAGAAAAATTGAGTTGTAAGAATTTTAGGGTGTATAGTGGTAAATGGTAGTGATAGGTGAGATTGGAAAATTTTAAGGAGTTCGGAAATGTGATGAAGGGAAGTAGAAAATTTTTGTAAGATGACTGGGCTGTTAAAAAGATATATGGTTTATCTGCAACCTGTATCTTTAAACTGGATGAAAGAATGTCTCGAACTGTGGATAAATTTAATAATGGTCTGTTGGTGCCACCGCTGGACTCACATGACTTTGTATGTTGCCATCTGTATATTTGTACGTATATAATCTGAGGAGATACTTCATAATATGGAAACAATGACCTGCCCCAATATTCTGGATCTTATGCTAATTTTTTGCTGTTCCACGAACTTTTAAAAATATATTCTTCAACAAAATTAGTGAGGTGATATGAATTTCCAAAGATCTTCCTGGTGGCTATAAAGTTGTAATTCTTGGCTAGTATGACGTGTATCTTCTGCGGGGACAGTTTTGCTATGGAGGTAGTATGATTAACCATGGTGAGGATTTGTTCTTAGCAAGCTCATCAGGAAGCAGATGGTCGATTTCATATCAAGGTTGCTGAACTTCATAAGCGATATATTCGTCGATTGCCTTATGATAATGTTTTACCAGAATGGCCATTGAATCTGACTGGACTAGATGATGAAGGTAAGCGTGCAGAGTATGATCATTTTTCTGGTATGATGTGTTTCGTAGGTCGCTGCTGAGTCCCACTATCTGGGAACTGATTGTTTGACAGCTCGCGTGTGACAAGATTGTTGAAGAGGATACAAGGGCAGCAAGATAAGAGATTATTCTGTGTGGGAAGGCAAACCATCGAGGCTGCTTTTAATATAACTAGAGAACTCGGTAAGCTCAAAGTGTGAGCTCGTAATAAGTAATCTGCTTTTAGTATTAAGCGTTAAAACCCAAATAAATGAGGTATAGTTTATGCCTCGATCTGATTGAATAAGAATAAAATATTATGTTTTACTATTTGTGTAAGAATATTGTGGAGAACAGCTGTAGCATTTTAATATTGTATATAGATATCTTTGAATTTTGAATATTAATCTATTTTCAGAATTTTGTACAATATTGGTAGGGTATAAAAGTAAGGCGATTGGTCGCTTATACTGTGCTGAGGAAGAGGTGTAAATTTGTTAAAGGTAGATAATAGAGATAGACGTAATGATAGTAGACGTTATCATAGAAGTCATGATGATGTTTTTACCTAAAAAGATGTGCCTATAAAGACAGTAGGGATGGCTGATGCGCGTTAGAAGGAGCCGTTGTTTCGAAAATCGGGGGAGAGTATAAAAATTCATATATCTCTCACTTATAAATTACCAACAGTTGTAGAGAGAAAAAAAAGTGGTGCAACTCCTATTTCTAAAGAAAGCAAACGTTTGAGTTCTAAGTTTGATCTGAGAGAGAAAGGTTCATCGGGTGATATAAGACCTATTGAAAAGCGACGGGAGCAGTCATTCCCGGGATGACGGTTGGGTAAAATGGATGATTATTGTTCTTCAAGCACTGGTTGGTGGCATACGTCTCTGTTTGTTTGATTTTTTGGTACTTAGTAATCTGTATGTGTATCTTTTTGGGTTGATGGGTACAGGGGTTTGATAATGTAGGGGGTTAAGATCTTTGAATGCATGATAATAGAATTCTGTTGTGCATAAATTTATTTATATAAATAGATTATAGAGAAAGAAAATGCTTGCTTGAAGGAGAGGGAAAATTGAAATGATTGATTTTTTTTTATTTTTTGGGAAATTGTAAAGTAGACGTGTTGACTAGGTAGATGGTACGTGGTTGTTTTTACTTTATGTATAGATAATAATTATAAAAATTATGTATCTGTAGGTCCAGTATGCATTCCAAACCTAGTATTCTCACTAGTAAATTTGTTGTATCTTTAAGTTTAGGAGAAACCTCATCTTCAGGGAGGGGGACGAGTGTAGTGCCATGGAAGAAACTGTAGATAGTGTAGAGATGACTGTAGAGGTTGGGAAAACTAGTAAAATTGAGAAAGTGATAGATAAAAAGGATAGAAAGAAGAAAGATAAATTATTTGTCATATATCCGGAGGGAGTAGATGTAGGTAAAAAAAATTGAAATGCAAAAAAAAATTACAAGGAGAATGGGGAAGTTATAAAAAGGATCAAGGTCACTGGTTTAGGGCCTATGTCCCAGAAAAGGGGAAAGAAGAGTTACACTACCAAGTCCATTGCTTGGAGAAGTGGAGGAAGGAGAGAGGGATTGGTAAAGATGTGAATCTCTCATACTATAATGGCCTCGGGCAATCAGGCACGAGTGATGGGCTTTCATTTTATTTGAATCAGGTCGTACATGGCCTTAGGATTCCCCTGACCTTCTTTCAAAAAGGGGTTATGAATGTATTACAGTGTTTCCCTTCCCAGCTGAATGGGAATGTATATGAGATGATAAGGGTATGTGAGGAATTGAATGAAAAATGGAGAAGGATAAGCAGTTCGAAGCTGAAGATGTGTTGAAATTTTATAAATGGAAATATGTTAAAGGTCAATGTAGTGGTTACCTGTATAGTGATTCATCTAGGCAAAAAAAATTGACTTTGAATCTGCTGGTAGACCATGGAACGATCACCTTGTGTGAGTATAGGGTAACTGTATGCAGGTTCCAGATGAACCAGTGCTCGAACTGAACCATAAATATTATAATCCGAGTAAGTAACGTTGACCAATCTTCAAATAGCCAATAACATGTCTTCGAGCTGTTGAATAATGTTTTATTCCTTATTTTGGCAGAACTTAATCCTTCATCTATGCCTGATAAGACTAGCCTGTTTGACTACGCTGCTCGAGATCAGGATGAGTTAAAGCAGGTACTTGGTGAGCTCGGTGTCCGTAGATATAAAATGGTAGATTTTGTGGTACCCAAAGTATAACGGGCTCACGAGAAACGAGCTATGGCTTGAGGGAAAGCTTGTTTGACTGTTGATGATGTCCTTAGTCTTCCACCTCCTGTACCTCAGACCACCAAACAGACTACTCAGAGGTCGGGGAAGTTAGCTCGGCAGAGTACCCATGCTACTGGGGTGACGACCACAGAACAAAAGATCACAAAGATTATCTTTAGATATGAGGAGGAGCGAATGGAAGTGAGTATGGTTGCTCTTACCGAGGCTGAGAAGAGCTCGATAAAGAGAAAATGGCATAAGGAAGAGGGTAGTTCTCGAACGAATCCTCATGCTGCGGCTAGGATAAAAGAGTTGGAACTGAAATATTGTCTGATGGCTGGGACAAACTTGAAGCAGAAAAGTATAGAGAGCTTATAAGGCATGATGACCTTATGTCAAAATTAGTCAAAGTACTTTTAGTAGAAAGAGATCACTTCATCCAATCTTATTATGATTTTGGATTGAGTGAAGCTAATGTGGAGCTAGGCCGGACTGGTAGATATGGTAAAATAATTTTTCCTACAAATGTTGCAGAGGAAGTGATGGTTAATGTCGTTGTTTCTCCTGAGAAAATGTTGGATCTTCCACCAGGAAGTTCTGAGCCAATCTGATCTACTGAGAAAATGTAAGAGCTTCCACCAGAAAGTACAGAGCCAATCTGATCGGCTAAAAAAATGTTGGATCTTTTATCAGAACATACTTATCCAACCCATCCTGTTAGGAAAACATTAGAGCCTCCATCTGAGGTAAAAATTAACAAGAATCTCAAAGCGTTATGTGGTATTCTATTTTGACTTTATAGAGCTCGCTTGATTTGGATGTGATTATACTCTGTATTGTCGTACACTGTTTAAGTTTGATTAATGCTTTGAAATATGCCCTTTTTGAATGTCTGTATGATAACAAGATATTTGTAATCTGTGTAGAAGATAAAGCGATTGAGAAAAACTAATTTCAAACTGGAGAGATCATTGAGTAGAATGAGGGATTCTGTTGCTCGTATTTAACAGGTACTTAATAAAACTGAATTTGAGAAAAGGCAATTTAAGCATAATTCTGAGAAAACATTTAAGGAGTTATATGACCTCCAGTATAGATATGCTAAGGTAAAAATAAAGAGGGACGAGGTGTTAAGAAAGGAAGAAGAAAGGAGGTATTAGTTTGAAAACAAAAAGAGTTGACTTGTTTTAATGACCCGAGTGATAAGGCTAGGTGTCAATGTATTTTGATAGCTCTGACATTATATTTTGAGGTTGAAGTAGATAGTGAACGGGGTTTAAAAGAAACTTATGTAGAGCTTTTGAAGGAAAAATGAGTAGTTCCAGACCCTTCTCGAGTTATGTTTTAAGCTTAAGATGCACGTAATCGTCATAGTTTAGAGGCAGGAAAGTGTTCTGCTTGAGCTGGTGTATCTGTTGTATGTGGCGATGTAGAACCATTATCCAATGTGTTTAGATTTATGTAAGATCAAAGGGCTATGAGAATTATATTTTTCAGGATAAGAAAAGAACAAATAAAGGTTGAGCTGCAATTAAAGGGTGAGTTAAAGGAGTTGCAAGATGTAATATCACAACATGTTGAGCAAAAAATGCCTTTAGCGACGCGATTATCAAAAGAAGTGACTGTTCGAATGAAGGTAAAAGCTTATATGAGGGCTTTAGGCGTATTGTAAAAGGAAACGCGCCAGCGGTTATATAAGGCACATATGCAATTGAAAGAGCATCTGTATCTGTCGCGATCAAAAATTACTACTCGAATAGAGCATGAGCGTCATATAGACTATGTCATTGATTTTTATGGAGGAGAACTGGTGAGGGTAGAGAACAAAGTTAGGAAGTTCATAACGGAATGTGTGAAGGATTTTAATATGGAGAATGCCAAGGCTGAAAATATGTGGTTCACTAAAGATGAGGGAGAATTTGTTAGTGAACAACCCATTCCTAGGTCGAGTGAACTGTAATCAGAAGAGGATGAGGAGGAGGTCAAGAGTCTGATACCTTGATCACGGCGTAAGCAATGCCAGCAGGAGGCGGTGACCTTTATCGCTCCTATAGATGTTCAAGTAAGGAGTAGAAAGAGTTTGAGAGATAAAGGGCAATCCTCGCTTATCTCGAAGAGGCGAAAATAGGGTGTTCCTTTTTATTATCGGCCTTGTATATGTGAGATCCTTGTATACTATTTTGTTTTGAGGATAAATAATATCTGTTCCCTTTGATGATAAAGTAGAATGATAAATTGATGTTACTCAGATAACATGTTCTTGATTTAAACTTGTTAACTATGATATGTAATCTGTCTGTATAAGTGAACTATGATAAATATAACCGGTAGCTGTCCAGAGTCAATGTGACACGTTACGTGCCTGAAATGAACAATTGATTACTGAACTAAGTTCGTGTTAGGGGGCACTAAAAAGTGCTATTGAATTAGAAGAAAAATCGAAGGTGGAGATTTTAAAAGAGCGAAGTACAGTGCTCTATGTGACTGAGACGCTACAAGAGAAAGATGATGAACTAACCATCGAACTGGGGAAGATAGAGGGATTTGAAGAAGTGATAAGGAAAAAGGGTGCTGAAGTTGTAGGTACCGCTGAACAAGCTAGTCAACAAGGGGTTGAATTGACATCCGTTCGAACTCAGGTTACAGAACTGCTGGCAGTGTTAGAGGAGGAAGGAAATAATGTAAAAGACCTATAATTTCAAGTAAATATGCCCGAGGTGGAGATAGCTGATATGCGAGCTCGTGCCCGTAATTATGAAGTATTGTGGTTAGTTGCTGATGTGATGATAAAAAATATAGAAGGGGTTTGCAATCAGCAGAACAAAATCATTAATAAGACTTGGAGCAAGGCATATATGCTAGAACATACCGTTCAATCGTGATAGCTAGATAACTTAGAGTATAAAACGGAGAATACGATATTGTGTGATGCAAATACAAAATTGGTGGCTGATCTGTTTAAGGCTATGATAAGTCTTGACGATAGTACTATAAATTGAAAGTACCGTGAGGTTGAAGTAAAGGGGGCCCATATGGATGAATTCATGACAGTGTTGGAATCTCGGAATGCTGATGTGTGGAACGAAAAAGAACAAGTGGATAAGCGTTGTGTACATTTGGAAGCTATGCTAAAGGAAGCTCAAAGTAAACTTAGCGAGAGTTATTTCATTCCTTGTAGAAGAGTTTAATAGATTGGAAGCAGAAAGTAGAACTGTTTATGACAAGTTGGCCGCACATGGTGCATAGTATAAAATGAGGTTGGTTCGATCTAAGTTTCTAGATCCCATGGTGTCAAGAATTTGAGCTCCTAACGAGAGTATGAATAAGGAAAGTAAACAAATTATTGTGGGTAGGATGCCAGAATTTATGCATCATTGCCTGTATAAGGGTTGTTCGAGTAATGCCAATATTCATCCAAGTGACAGTTTAAGTGAAAGCTCTGGTAAGGAATGAGACGTAACGATTGTAATAAGGTTTTATATACACTAAACGAATATAGTAGATAAAGTGTATGAAGGTAGGACTGTTGACAAAAGAATGATTTGTACTAACCTTATGATTGACCAACGATAATGTATGAGTTGGATATCTGTTTTATAGAATGACACCAAAGGATTTCGTATAGTAGATGGTTGCTGAGGCAACAAACGTAGAAGAAATTAGAAGATCAATTTGGTTGAGGCCATAGATGACTTGTAATGTGATATATGATCAATTTGGCCGAAGCAACAAATGGTCTATAATGTAATAGATGACCAGTGTGACCAAAGCAACATAATAACCTGTAATGTAATAGATGATCAGTTTGGCCAAAGCAACAAGTGATCCGTAATGTAATAGATGATCAGTTTGGCTAAAACAATAAACGATCTGTAATGTAATAGATGATCAGTTTCGCCAAAGCAACAACCGATCTGTAATGTAATAGATTATAAGTTTGGCCAAAGCAACAAATAATCTGCAATATAATAGATGATCAGTTTGGCCAAAGCAACAAACAATCTGCAATGTAATTGATGATCAATTTGGCCAAAGCAACAAACGATCTGTAATCTGTATATAGAAGTACTTATTCGATATATTAAAAAAGTACTATAATATTGGGTAATCAAACACAAATATTTCATTGGTATAAGATTGACGTACAAAGATAGAGTACTGTATGAAATAGTATAAAGTACTCAGATGTATGGGGATCAAACATAAGTCTTTTATTGATGTAAGATCCTCATACGAGATAGATTAATTTTAGAAAAGTACACTGTGATTGATTATTATCTTCGATACAGCTTCAATCTCCTCGTGTTCTAAGGATTAGGTAGTCGCTCTCCATGTTCAGTGGCGAGATCGTAAGAACCAAGGCCAATTTTTCCAACAATGACAAAAGGACCTTCCTAATTTTCGGCCAGTTTCCCAGTATTGACTTCTTTTCAGTACTTAGGAACTTCCCGGAGAACGAGATCTTTGATTTTGAATACTCTATGATGAACTCGCTTGTTATAAGATCGGGCTAAAGCTTGGTGGTATCTTCCCAAATTCATGATTACTCTGTCTCAAGTCTCCTCGATCCAATTCATATTACATGCCAACTGGAATTCATGTTTTTCATCTGTCACGGTATGGTTGCGTAATGGGTAATGATATTGAGTAGGGATGATTGCTTCTGTACCGCATGCCAGGAGGAACGACATGCATCCGGCTGATACCTGAGGTGTTGTGCGATATGCCCATAATATATGCAGTAATTTCTAAACCCAATTACCCTTCTTCTCTGTTAGGCGCTTTTTGATTCCATCCACGATAGTGTGATTGGTGATTTCAGCCTGACCGTTTCCTTGTGGGTAATATGGATTAGAAGGGAAGTTAATGATGCTGTGCTGATCGAAAAACTCAATAACTCTGGAGCCAATGAATTGAAGTCTATTATCGATTCTGATGAGATGGGAGCAGCCAAATCGAATGATGATGTTTCTCCATATAAACTTGATAACTTCATCTTCTTGTATGCGACATAGAGGGACTGCTTCCACCAATTTGGTGAAGTAATCCGTTGCTATGATGAGGTGCTTCCTTTTGCCTGGTGAAGTGGGAATTCTCCTACAAGGTCGAGGGCCCATCATTTGAATGGACAAATAGTATTGCTGGAATGGAGTTCCAAAGCTGGAACTCAAATTTGGGGGATGTGTCGTTGGCAGGCATCGCACTTTCTTATAAGTTCAATGGCTCAAGCTTTCATTTTAGGCCAGAAGACTCCTTGAGTAAGAACTCGATTGGCCTGAGATTATCCTAGTGTATGGGAACCACAAGTGCCTTCATGAAGTTCATGTAGAATTTTTTAAGCCACTTTTTCGATAAACATTTGAGGTACGGTCCTGTGACCAAAATTTGATAAAGGAGACCATTGTCCACGATGTATCATTTAGCATTATCAAGTATGCATCGTCGTTCAGTAGGATCATTAGGAAGTTCACCGTTACACTTGTTTTGAGGTCCAGTATATGTGAAAAAAAAGGTCATCTCCAATCATCTTCATCCTCTTCAACGCCCCCAGTATTAGCAGAATTTGAGCTTATGATGTTAATGATGGGGGTGGATAGTATTTTGATCTTGAGATATCGAGCTTCTATGCTGATGACTTCTACAAGATAGGCCAGGGAATCTGAATATCTATTTTCTCTGCGCGGTAAATGTTTAATAGTAATCCTCTTGAATCAGCATATTCTGTCGACTACTGCTACTGCATAATTAATCATCTTGCCGTTCTTTTGAAACTTTTCCGTGTAATGGTTCACAATGGGAAAAGAGTTTGTATACACAGATATCTCAGGAATTCCAATCTCGAGAGCCATATATAGACCATAAATCATTGCTTTGTATTCAGTCTCATTGCTGGTAGCTTCGAAATTTAGTTTAATTGCTTTTTCGATCCTATTATTGGAAGGTGTAAAAGTACGATTCTGATGCCAGATCCTGCAGGTCTGGAAGATCTATCAGTTAAAAGATACCATCCCTTTTGAGTTATCCAGTCTAACTTGTCTTTGAACTGTTCTTTATTAGTATCCGTACTGTCTTCTTCACAGTTAGGATCTTCTACCGAGAAGTCTGCAAGAAAACCTGCTACTGCTTGAACTTTTTCAGAATGTCGTGGTTCAAAATGGATGTCATGTTCGCTAAGAGTGACCGACCATTGTTGTACTCGTCTGAACTTTTCTCGTTTGGATAAGATCTCTCGCAAAGGGTAATTTCTTATTACTCTAACTGAGTGGGCTTGAAAATATTATTTCAATTTTTGCGATGTGTATACGAGAGCTAAGAGTAGTTTTTCAATCTTTGTATACCAGGTTTCTACAGGAGTGAGAGTTTTGCCAATGAAGTAGGCAGGTTTCTCTGTCTTTTCATCAAGTCAAATGAGAACATAACTTAATGATTCGTCGGTAACTGCAGGATATATGGTGAGTTCTTCCCCTTCGTTAGGTGTACTCATCATTGGTGGGGTACCCAAGTAACGTTTGAGCTCCTAAAATGCTGCTTCATACTCTACTGTCCATTCAATCTCAGGAAACTTCTTTAACTTCTTTTATTTTTTTCCTTAACGCAATAGGTTGAACAACCATCGACATCGGTCTGAAGACTTTGAGACAAAATGATTTATTGCAGTAATCTTGTCTATTAACTTATGTACGTCTTTTTTTGTTTTTGGAGAAGGCATAGACAATAGTGCGTGAATACGATCCAGGTCAACTTCTATACCTCACTTACTGATCAAATGTCCTAAGAATTTACCTGACTGGACCCCAAATTGGCATTTTTTATAGTTGAGTCTCATCTTATTATAGAAATGGATATTATCAATGTTATGCAAATCTATAATATGGTTCTTCTTCTTAAGGCTTTTACACAACATATCATCAATGTAGACTTCCATTATTTTTCCAAGGTGATCTTTGAACATCTGTGTCATTAATCACTGATAAGTGGCTCCAGCATTCTTGATACCGAATGGCATGACCTTATAGCAGCATAGGTCATGTTCTGCAATAAAAGCTATTTTCTCTTAATCATCAGGTAGCAGAAGTATTTGATTGTACCCTGAAGCGGCATCCATCATGGACAGGAGTTTGTGTCTTGCAGTAGAATCGTGCAGATGGTTTATGATAGGAAGTGGAAAACTATCTTTTAGAATATGCTTGTTGAGGTCTGTGAAATTTATTTATACTCTTATCTGGTCATTCTTCTTTGGTACTACTACAATGTTCGAGATCGATTCTGGAAAATTGGCTTTTCGAATAAACTAACTTTAATGAGCTTATCAATTTCTCTGTTGACTTCTTCGCAGAGTCGTGGTACTAGAGTCCTCTACTTATGTTTAACGACTTCAGCTTTATCTTTCAAATTGAGCTTGTGGCAGGCTAAATTGGGAGTGATGCCTGACATTTTGTGAAAAGTTCAAGTGATGATATCACTGTTGTCATTAAGGAACTAGAAAAGAGTATTTTGTTATGCTTTGGGCAGAAGGGTGCTAATATATGTTCCTCTCTTATCCCTACTAATTTCGATGTATTATGCGATATCTGTACTTGGCAGCTGGCTTTCTATATAGTTTACTGTAAAGTTTTCTATAATGTTCCTTGTTTTTTGTATATGTTATGCGAGATGTGGCCATGAGGGCTCTGATTCGATGGCAACGGATTTTTTGCATGCTCGAGCTAGCTTCTAGCTTCCTTTGATTTTGTAAATACCGCCCTCTCATTCAAATCGCAGTGCCAAATGATAGGTCGAAGGAATAGCTCGCATGATATGTAACCAGCAACGTCCCATGATACTCAAATAACAGGATTTTGCATTAATTACGTAAAAGACAACATTAATTGTTGCTGGTCTTGCTGTAATAGGAAGTATTATCTTTCCTACACATTCTTCTCTAGAACCATTGAACCCACATATATCAATGTCGCTGGGCTGTACCTTATCGGCCAGTCCCATCTGATAAATCCTACTTTTAAAAAGTAGTTTGATAGTACTACCAATATCTATCATTATCGTGTGAAGGACCATGATTCTCAATTTTAACATGATCACCAAAGCATCATGGTGTGGATAGTTGACATGATGAATATCACAGTCATCGAAAGAAATTCCTATTTGTTGAGAGCTGGATGCGGGAAGTAAACTAGCTTCTTCATCTTTCATCGACAGGTCGTGATACTGGCTGACACATCATCTTTCGCTTCTGTTCGATTGGTTGACGATTTGAGTCTCAACAAAGTGGCTAAGAGATATATGGTATAAATGTTCTCCCCTGCAGTTCTTTGATATGTACAGCTTCAATAGGAAGTTTGTAATTCCCATTCTTGCAACTCTCAACGTCCATAATGTATTCATGCATTCATCCATCTGCAAGGATATACTCTAACATTCATTGTAAGGCAAAACAATATTTTGTCTCATGATGTCCGACCTTGTGGTAAATGCAATAGGGTTTGTTCTCAATGGGTTGGAGATACTGTGCATTACAAAAAAAACATATCCTTATAAAGTATATGATAAATGCTGGCTATGGTTACATTCATCTTGAGAAGACACGGTTTTGGAAAGTTACTGCCCTTCCAAGGACGTTCGTCATTAGATTTTGTCCATTTCCTATCTCCTCCCTGATCAGCAACACGGCTAAAACCTTATCTTATTGATTGATCTCGAGCTGTCGATGTTAACTTTTAAGTTTTTTGCCTGCCAGACATAATTCTTTCTAGGTCGATATATCCGCTGACTTTTTTGATCATGCCCTCCAGAGTTGTTGGCTTGTTTAAGATGAGGTACTCATTCACCCTTCTATCGACGAGTAAGGCATTGGTGAAGGCTAAATTAGTAATCTTCTGGTCAAGTCAATCTACATTTTGAGTTATCAACAAAAACTTCTTAGTAAATGCCTTGAGCTTCTCCCCTGGCATATGCTTAAGGTTAAAAAGAGAGTATAAATTCTCCTCTTTGTCTCTGCTGTACGAGTAATTATTAACGAAGAGTTCTCGTAACTATTCGAAAGTTGTAATGGATTCTTTGGGTAGTGTGCAGAACCATCGCAGGGGTTCGCCTGATAGGTTGGTAGGAAAGAGTCGGCATAGAATGTGGTTGGACATAGAATGTAGGCCTAAAGCATCCTAAAACTCTTGGACGTGTTCCACTGGATCAGTTCCTTTGTACTTTCAGATCTTTGGAGTATGGAACTCGGCGGGGACCTCGTTATCCAACAATTATTGTGTGATTGGGCTTTTCTATAATCTGTTGTGGATTCCTTTAGTCAGAGTTTAAGCTTCGAGTAGTTCTTTGATTCACCTTTCAATATGTTCCTGAGTCATATTTTGTCGAACTGCAGTGGCTGGGCGTGTGACGCATCCTTCTCCAGGATTGTGGTCGTCACTTCCTTCACTTAGACGTTCTTTTGCTGGAACTCGAACACTTTGAGGTAGATTTTTAGTTTGTCTAACTCCCGCAAGTCCGCCATCTACTTCTTGATAGACCTCCTGGATCGAGATGGGCTCTAATTCCTGTTGGTGATGGTTAGATCGGAGTGTACCTTCTAAGTGATTGCCATTCGGTGGAGGTCATATTCAGTCATAAACAGAGATTCGCGAGCCTTCAGATTGTACGGCTTTGTTCTTCTGGGTGGTAATCTGCTGACCCTGTAGAACCTTCAGTGCGTCCTATACACCTGCTAGCTGTTGCTCTAGAGCGACATGTCTTTCTATTTCAAAATTTAAAGTGGCCCACAGATCTGCTAGTGCAGCATTATCTTCTATTAGACCGATCGGCATGACCTGACCTAGAGGTGTCATTCTGAGAGAAGATAGTCACCAGTTTCTGAGATAATGGGCTTGAGAATTCAATTTCCACAGACGACACAAAATATAATAGCCTAATTCTGGGATTCAGACTTAGCCTTTACACCATATATAAACAAAACGTTAATAATAACTAACACAAAAGTTTAGCGTAGAAAACCTTTGAATAGGTTAAAAACCACGACCTCTCTTGTGGATTTTAAAAAGAGAGAAATGTTATTGAGAATGCTAGCTATTACAAGATGTTCTGTAGAGACTTTTTAATCGGGTAAAAGTCCTCCTTCATCTTAAACTTTCTGGTCCTATTTATAGGTCTTATAATATGACTGTTTGACGACCATTAAAATTCTTGATGACAGATGTTACAAAATATATGATAGATACCCTTTGACCAGATTGTGTAACGGACTGGTCCTGCTTATCTTGTAATGGTTATATTGATGATGTTGTACCTGTTGACTCGAACTGTTGATATAGATGTCAAATATTGAATACCGGATACATCTTTAGTAGTGCTTTGTGTATGTTGAAGAGTTCTAGGATAAAGCATGAGCCCGAGATTACAAAATAAGCTATTACAAGATGGCTCTCAACGAGGAGTATCATGGACGAGTGGTGTTGGTTAAGAAACTCGTGTTGTATTTGCTTCCAGATATTATTGCCTTATTTCGGACTGTGCCACATACTTTGCTGGTGTGGTCGAAAGTTCATATGTTGATTGAAGATGACATATGAGTCCGAGATGCAGAATAAGCCACTACGGTAATGATTAGGAATCACTGACTTGAACATTATGAATTGCCTTTATGCAACGAATATTTATCCAGTACTTCTACTGGCATTGATTTGCATGCATAATAGATGTTAGCAACACTTAAAACATTGAGAACCTCCCATACTGTAATTTTATTTTTAGGTATCAATAAACTTGACCTCTATGAATACTGAAATCCATCTGCTATTGCAAAATCTGGAAAAGACTATTGTTGAGAACAATGAGTCTTTAAGTAACAAAGTAGGAGCTTTGTTTATACCCTCACCTCCATATTCAAAAAGACCTGATAATAGATTACCCTACACTATTATAGTATTATATGACTGCGGCAGAATTTTTATTCGGGAGTACAACTTCACTATAATATCACATGGAGAAATAGTTGAAATAAATAAAAATATTATTAATATTATATTACATTTTATACGCTTCAAATATTGCGCTTTCGAGGCAACATTTGATAAATCACTGTGCACGTAGACCTAATTCTAATTTTCCTTATTTATGAGCAAAATAATAAACTACTGGTTAGGAACCTCAAGTTTATGCCTACTAAGAGTAAGCATGCGCCAGGGTTGTACAATATTGAGTCTAGCGACAAGTGAAGTTGCGGACAGGGTCACAACCGTAGATAGACAAGAGGTAGTAACAATGACCGAATTAAATTATAGATTTCAGTAACCTGAGGCAAGAAGAACAAAAAGTTCACCAAATGACCAAAATGGAATATGAAGAATTCTAAAATGGATACGAGACAGTCGGGCACGGGATCGCAAGGCACCCTAGATGATCTAAAGAAATCAGCCCCGAACTTATCATATAATCACAGCCGACACAGACCACGCCATGGCAGAGTCTGGGCCATAGATTTCTCCCATAATACTAATGCATCATTGGATCAAGTTTTAAGAATAAATAATAGTAAATTCTTAGTAGATGAATGATGTCATCTAGAGAGCATTGCCAAATAGTGCATTTACTTGTTACATAATAATATTTTTGCTTTATTAATACTATTATTGACTGAGTTGGGAACTCTTAACTGGTTAGTTTAATAAAATGCTCGTGACATGCACTAGTTCGGTATCCCATCTATGAGATTGTTCTTTATTTTTTTTATGAATTTATTGCTTGGGAAGTAGTTAAATTTTATGTATGATAATTGATCTACTATATACAACCCACCTATGGATATGTCTGCTCATTAAGCATGACCGATAATCGAATAAGTGGCGACATATGTCTGAGGGACATTAGTACCACGCACTCAATAATTTTGAGATATAAACATATTTATTGTCTCTAACCTTGTGAATCGGGGGTGTCACAAATATAATTGGCACGACCAACATGATAGAACGCACTGAGTGCATCACGCTATTACTTCTTGATAGTACAATACGAGATATCTAGTCCACTTTATACACTAGTAAAATCAGCTGGATTTTACTGAGTTTAGGGAGATACATGATAACGCTTATCACGTAATGACTATCAAAAAAAATAGCAGGCAAGGTTTTGTGCATTCTTTTCATGTCTAAAGGTTAAAATAGGTTATTAGAGCAGTTTCCAATATACTCCTCCAGGCTTGGATAGTGAGGAGGATTATCGGGATTACATCTCAACTTTCTTAAAAGAAGAGAAGATCTAATGAGTGTACGTGTAACGATTCCTTTAAAGAAAAGTATATTATTTCATTCTAGTATGATCAAGGTGGAGTGGGATCTCTAGCCTTTGCTCCAAACGCATCCATGGAGACACATGTGGACCTATCTGTGAGATTGTTCTTTAATTTTTTTTATGAATTTATTGCTTGGGAAGTAGTTAAATTTTATGTATGATAATTGATTTACTATATACAACCCACCTATGGATATGTCTGCTCATTAAGCATGACCGATAATCGAATAAGTGGCGACATATGTCTGAGAGACATTAGTACCACGCACTCAATAATTTTGAGATATGAACATATTTATTGTCTCTAACCTTGTGAATCGGGGTGTCACAAATATAATTGGCACGACCAACATGATAGAACGCACTGAGTGCATCACGCTATTACTTCTTGATAGTACAATACGAGATATCTAGTCCACTTTATACACTAGTAAAATCAGCTGGATTTTACTGAGTTTAGGGAGATACATGATAACGCTTATCACGTAATGACTATCAAAAAAAATAGCAGGCAAGGTTTTGTGCATTCTTTTCATGTCTAAAGGTTAAAATAGGTTATTAGAGCAGTTTCCAATATACTCCTCCAGGCTTGGATAGTGAGGAGGATTATCGGGATTACATCTCAACTTTCTTAAAAGAAGAGAAGATCTAATGAGTGTACGTGTAACGATTCCTTTAAAGAAAAGTATATTATTTCATTCTAGTATGATCAAGGTGGAGTGGGATCTCTAGCCTTTGCTCCAAACGCATCCATGGAGACACATGTAGACCTATCTGTCCATATTGTGGCTCACTTAAGTATTTATGGTTATCATAGATGCATCTAGGAGATGGTCTTACGTTTACCTATTATTAAAATCCTGGAATGCAATGTTAGCATGACTTCTCACTTAGATCATTCTATCGCATGCCCAGTTCCTGGATTAACCATTCAAAGTCGATTAATACGACTTGATAGGGGATTCCAAGTGAGACTCATAGGCTTTTGATGATTATTTTACCGCTAAATGAGATAGATGATTATGCATCGTGAGTACCCCATGCCATACCAAACTCAGGATTAGCAGAGAACATAATCCAATGATTTAGGATAATCGTTAGGCCACTGCTATTATGATCACAACTTTGGGTTAGCGTGTGGGATATGTATTTTTGCTCTCGCAACACTGATTAGGGTTCGTCTCATAGAAAATTATCATTTTTTCCCCTAAAAGTGACTAGTAACTGGGCCGGAGCCCGGTGTCGCCCATCGATAAACATTTGGATGTTCTGTACAGGTGTTAATCACACCACCACAATATATGAAGATTGGACCCTTAACGTCGGTCTAATATTATGTGAGTTATGATTCGCATCTATCACTAGATATTTGAAACCCACTGGCGACGTATATACTGCAGGGTAGAAAATTGTCACTTTGATGAGACGATATTCCCAGTATGGGGGGAGATATGATAGTCAATGTTGAGGATTTTTTGGCAAAAAACTTAGAATAAATGCCACAAAATAGAACTGATACAATAGAAGGGACAAATGAAGTTGTTAACAACCTAAGAAAAACCCAAAAATAGATAAACAAAAAACACTAAAAGAGAGAACTAAAAAGGAAACAAAATACAAAAAACATCAGTTATACTTAAACCTGAAATACTCAGGGTGAGGATCTTCAATTTTGATAAGAAAATCAGGTCTACCTGTACACCATTCTTTAAACATGCCAGCAGCACTTGAGCTTCTTCTAGCCAGTAAATTAGCATAAAAATTAGCTTCACTCCATGTAGAGATGAATCTAATACTATGAATCTGATTGAACAATCTCTCCCCTTTAGTTTTAAATATCCAAGGAATTTTGTTGGTAACAGCGGCTTTGATTGTAGCAGTTGAATTAGAAACAATCCATAGCTTTACTTAACCCTTGATAATGGCCTTTTCAACTCCATTAATAATGGCTAAAACCTCAGCAATATAATTAGTAATGGAACCTATAGCCTTTGCAAAAGTACCAAGAACTGCCCTATCCTAATCTCTATAATAAATCCCAATCCCAGATACACCTGGATTTCCCAAGGAAGAGCCATCACAACAAAGCTTCACTTCATCTTGATCTGGTAACAACCAAGTACAACTTTTAATAGTTGGAACCTTCCCATATTTACAATTTATTTTAAGAGTTTTAATCACCTGAAGGTCATATGGGATGTTTTGCATACAATTTTTAGAGAGACAGGCGGTGTCAGCAATATCTCTCATAATGGCATATTTGATATTCTGAAGTACATGCTTTCTTTCTTCAAACTTTATCTTGTTCTTTGCACTATAAATACAACTGCAAATTGAGAAAACCATACAAATCCATAAGTCATTAATGGAAGAACTCTTGCTCTTACTTTTATCCATAATACTTCTCCAGTTATCAGCACCTATTACAGGATAGAAAAAAATATAGTAGAAGCCCATTACCATACAACCTAACCAATTGAGCACTCAATAATCAAGTATTGCTCATTTTCCACAACATCAAAACAGTAAGAGCAGACTGAAGACAAGTTAATGCCCTTACTTTGCACAATATTATCCGGAGGAAGAACATAATTCATAAGCCTCCAATATAAACCTTGGATGACTTTTATTCCAAGTAAACTTCTACCACCAAGCTGGAGGCTCTCGCTTTCTAGTAGTCTCAAAATCATTTTTGACAGAGAAATTGCCATAAAGGTCAGGTTTCCAGATTTGAATGTCAATTGTATTGGAATTACAAGGTATAGTCTGTATGTTTATGCCCAAAGCAAGAAGAGCCGTTTGAATATCATTATGCACATGTCAACCCTCAGAATTGATAAAATTATTATGCCTAGCTTTGTATTTCTTCCAGAGATGTTGGGGGAGATCAATGTACTCTCTCAGGGGGATGTCAGTTGCCCAAGTATCCCTCAAAAACTTAATCTTAACTCAATCACCAATCAACCAACTTATAAAAGGTTTAGAGATAGTTGCTGCAGTTTTGATACCTGGCCATATTAAACACATTTTATGGTACTAAATAACATCTTCAGATTTAAAGTGAAATTTGGCATGAAAAGGCACAAGCCAAGTTTTTTCTTTTTTAGTAAAAATCCAGTTAAGCTTGCATAACTTGGCATTATTCACTTCCCTTAAGCTTATAAGACCCAAGCTGCCTTCTTTAGACGGTTTGCAAAAAATTTCCCACCTAAGAGTCAATGTTGAGGATGTTTCCAAGATTAGTTAGAACATACCATCGTTGTCTCATCTAGATCCCTTAACATAAGTTAAGTAATAATAAGGTTTAACGAATTATAAACCTTATATAGGTCACAAACGAATTGCCAGACACATTAATAGGCACTATTGAAGTATTGTAAGTGTATGTACCTACAGGTAATACACCTACACAGCTGAATGTTCTGGAGAAATTAGTACCACAAACGAATCTAAGACTCGCGCTTAATGCAGAGCACTGCTAGAAGAAAGTATTTTGAGCCAGGGAGCTATGGAATATATGACAAATATGACTAATGGTGTAGTCAGTTCATCGAGGAGTGAACCACCCATCAATGAGGTAACAGTAGCTACGCGACCAATTGATGTATTACTAGACAAGCCCAGGGTCGCACATACTATGATAATAAGAAGATATCGATATATTAAAAGTTTGTAATAAGCACAATGTAGGATCGTTCAGTAGAATTTTGTCGACAAGGTATTCATATTCGTTGTTGTGCTCGTCATCAATGATGAGGGTTCAGAACCACTTATTGTAAACGACTGTATGTTGTAGTACATTGGCCAAAGTTGGCATCTGGAATCCAAACGGAGCTTAGCTTGCTAGCATAATGCGAAGTGATATCATTAAGCCTATCAGTTACAAATGGGAAATGCACGGAAACATGATTAACTAGGAGAGATAATTTGGTCAAGGCAAGACTAGTTACTCAAGAATTCTTGAAAAGATTTGGCATCGATTGCAAACCTATTATCCGGTTATGGGTGCTATAAAGTTTTGGAACTGATCAGTCTGCCAAGTTGTAAATGGTAAGCAAGACATGCGTCTGATGTAAATACTATGTATCTATATGAAAAACTAGATACATATATCTACATGTAGCCACCTAGGAAGGTGTAGTGGCTTATTCTGCATCTCAGACTCAAGCTCCATCTTCTACCATCATACGACCACTCAACCTCATCAATATACACGTGGTACAATTTATGATATATTACCGCTACTGAGTTTTATTCATCATTTTTGACCTCTACATTAACAGTTCGAATCAACAAGCGCATAGTCATCAATAAAGTCATTACAAAACAGCAAGATCAGACTGTTACACAATTAGTTCAAAGACTAGCAAATATACATATATATTGTAACATCCATTATTAAAGAGAATAATGGTCGTCAAACGGTCATATTATAAGACCTAAAAATAGGACCAGAAAATTCCAAATGGATGACGGATGAATCCTAATTGAAACACTCTATATAGAACTATTTAGAACATCCTTTATAATAGTTAGCAATCCTCAATAAAAAAATTATCTCTTTCTAAATCCTCAAGAGAGGTCGTGGTTTTTAACCAATTCAAAGGTTTTCCACGCTAAACTTTGAGCTAATTGTTACTCTTTATTTACTAATCGCTGTTAATATCTTTGGTATAAAGACTAAGTTTGGATCACAAAATTAGGCTATTATATTTGGCGCCATCTGTGAGAACAAAGTTCTCAATCCCATTATCTTAGAAATAGCTGATTATCTTTCTACAGAATAACGCTTCCAGACCAGAGTATGCCAATTACTCCAGGAGAAGGAAATGTTGTACTAGCAGAGTTACGGGCCACCCTAAACTCTGAAACAGAAAGGCGAGCTGCAATGGAACATCAACTGGAAAACATACAAGATATATTGAAGGTTCTGCAGGGTTAATAGATTGTAGCCCAGAAGAACAAAGGCGTACTGTCAGCTATTTTACGAGTTTCCACTCTAGACAGACTAGGGCCTCATACCAATAATCTGGGAAGGGATGCTCGATTTAATCATCATCAACCCGGGGTCGAGCCAGCTCTAGTACAAGAAGTTTAAAAATAAGTTAATGGCGGTCTTGCTGGAGTCAGAAAAGCAGAAAATTTACCCCGGGGAAGAGTTTGTATTCCGGCACGTGATCGGCTTATTGAAGGAAGTGGCGACTACAACCCCCGTGAAGGATGCGTCCCACGACCGACCACCACATCTCATCAATACGTGACTCAGGAACATGTTGAAAACTGTATCAAAGAACTGTTAGATGCCTAGGCATTCACAACAAACTGCAGAAAATCCCGATTGCTCAGGAACTATTAGATGGCAAACTTCCCACCGGTTTTCACACCCCAAAAATCCTAAAATGTAGGGGAAATGATCCAATGGAGAACGTTCAAGAATTTCAGGGCGCTTTAGGCATACATTATATATCCAACCACATTCTATGCAAGTTCTTTCCTACCAGCCTACAAGGTAAATCTTTGCGATGGTTTTACTCACTACTTGAAGGGTCCATTACAACTTTCGAACAATTGCGGAAACTCATCATCAAGAACTACTCGCACAATAAAGACAAATAGGATAATCTGTATTCCTTGTTCAGCCTTAAGTAGGTGCCAGGAGAAAAACTCCAAATATTTACTAAGAAATTCTTAGAGTTGGCCCGAAAAGTGGACCAACTTGATCAGAAAATTACTATTTCGGCCTTCACCAATGTTTTGCTCGTTGATGGAAGGGCAAAGGAGTACCTGATCCTAAACAAGCCTATGACTTTAGAAGACATGATCGAGAAGTTCAACAGCTATATTGATCTCGAAAGGATGGTGTCCAAAAGACAGAAAACTCTGAAATCAACCTTGACAGTAAGAGATCAATCCACATAACAAAAGTTCAACCGTATTGCTGATAATGAATAAGACAGGATGTGAACCAAATATAATAACGATCAAACTCAGAGAGGTGATAATATGCCCAAGCCTTGTCATCCCAAGATAAATGTCACGATAGCCAGCATATATCCTACACTTTAAAAAAATAACTTCTTCTATAATGCCAAATATCTCCAACCCATCGAGAACAAACCTTATTACATATACCATAGAGTCTGATATCACGACACAGAACATTACCTTACTTTACAGTGGCTGTTGGAGTATAATTTTACGGATAGATGAATGCATGAGTACATAATGGATGCTGAAAGTTATAAAAATGGGAGTTACAAGCCTACTACCGAGATCGTGCAGGTCAAAGAAGTGGCAGAGAAGAAACATTTATACCATATCTCCCTCAACCACTTTATTGAAACTTATATCATTAATAAGTCGATCAGATGCAAAAGATGACATCTCAGCAAGTGTCACAATTTATCAATGGTCGATAAAGAAGCCCGGTTACCCCCCATATCTAGTTCCAAACTCACAAAGATTTCTTTCGAAGATTGTGACGTTCGTCATGTCAACTTTCCTCATCATGATGCACTCGTGATCATGATAAAAATGAGAAATGTCGTACTATATACAATGATGGTAGATATTGGCAGTAGCATCAAACTAATTTTCCAAAACATAATTTTTCAGATAGACTGGCCGACAAAGTTTAACCTAGTGACGTCGACATCAGTAGGTTCAACGACTCTAAGGAAGAACGTGTAGGAAATATCATTCTTCCTATTACAGGGAGACCGCTAACAGTTGACGTAGTATTCTATATTATCAATGCGAGGTCACATTATCTGGGGATCATGGGACGCTGTTGGCTTCACAACATGCGAGCTATCCCATCGACCTATCATTTGGCGCTACGATTCGATTGGAATGGCAACATTTATAAGATTTATGGCAGTCAGAAGCTTGCTCGAGCTTGTGAAAATTATATCACCACTGTGATAGACCCTCAATACCACATCTCGCATAACAATTATAGAAAACCACAGAAAACATTGCAGGGAACTTTTCAAAATATGAGCTGCCAAGTACAAAAATTACATAATACGTCAAGATCAGTGGAGATAATAGTGGAACCTACATTGGATCTTTTTTTTCCCACCACAGAGCGCAATGCTCTTATTCAATTTATTAAAGATAGTAGTGATGTCTTCGCATGGACATTTCATGAAATGCCAGGCATTTATCCAATTTTGGCTTGCCATAAGCTTAGTTAGAAAGATAAAGCCAAGGCGGTCAAACGAAGTAGCAGTATCGAAGAAAAATGATAAGACTAGAGTATACGTGTATTTCATGGACCTTAACAAACATACTCCAAAGGATAGTATTCCACTTCTTATCATAAGCCATCTACACAATTCTAATGCGGGACACAAACTCTTATCCATGATGGACACCGGATAAAGGTACAACCAAATACCTTTGTTACCCGAAGATCAGGAAAAAATAGCTTTTATCACAAAGCATGGTTTGTATTGCGACAAGGTTATGCCTTTTGTCCTTAAGAATGTAGGAGCCACTTACAAAAGATTGATAACATAGATGTTAAAAGACCATCTTGGGAAAATAATGGAAGTTTACATTGATGATATGTTATGTAAAAGTCTTCTAAAGGAGAGCCATCTCGCAGATTTACATATGTCCTTTGAAATTATTTGGTCTTACAAAATGAGACTAAATCCTGACAAGTGTCAATTCGGAGTCTAATCGGGCAATTTCTTGGGACATTTGATGAGCAAACAAGGTATCGAGGTTGACCCAGATCGTATTCGTGCACTGTTATCTATGCCTTCTCCAAAAACGAAGAAAGATGTACAGAAGCAAGCTGAAAAGATAGCAGCAATCAATCAATTTATCTCAAAGTCCTCAGACTGGGTCAATGGTTATTCGACCTACTGCGTGAATTGGTGAACAAAAAGAAACCTAAAAAAGATCTTGAGATCGCGTGGACTGTAAAATGTGAAACAGAGTTCCAGGAACTAAAATACTATTTGGAATAGCCACCAATCATGAGTACACCTAAGGAAGGAGAAGAGCTCACCATATATCTTGTCATTACTGATGAATCACTGAACTCAGTTCTCATTCGACTTGATGAAAAGATGAAGAAACCTATATACTTCATTAGCAAGACTCTATCTCCGGCCGAAACACGGTACACTAAGATTAAAAAACTACTTTTAGCTCTTGTCTACACATCCTAGAAGTTAAAACAATATTTACAAGTTCACTAAGTTCAAGTAATGACAAATTATCCTTTACGCAAAATATTGTCCAAGCGAGAGAAATTTATACGAGTTCAACAATGGTCGGTTATACTTGGGGAGTACGATATAAGTTTCAAACCACGACATTCTATAAAAAAAAGCAAGCAGTAGCTGATTTCCTTGTAAACATACTAGTATATGATCCCAACTGGGAAGAGGATAGTACCAACGTAAATGAGGAACAATTTAAGGAAAAAATAGACTGAATCTCCACGGAAGGTTGACACCTTCTAACTAACAGTTCTGCCAGACCTGCTAGGTTAGGTATTAGGATTGTTCTTATCACACCTTCCAATGACTAGATTGAGAGAGGAATCTAACTCAACTTTAAAGCCACCAATAATGAGATCGAATAAGAGGCCCTGATCCACGGTCTCTTGAGATTGGGGTTCCCGAGTTATCAGTATACACGGACTCTTTACTCATAGTAAACCATTATACAGACAAGTTTTAAAAAAATGGAAAAATGATTGATTATGCCACAGCGGTAGCCGACAGAATGGGTAGATTCTAAAAGGCTACCATCGAACATTTGCCTCGCGGAGAAAAAGAACATTTTGATTCCCTTGACTATCTTACGGGAGTCCTTAGAATAGTAGCTCAATATTTAAAGATCGAAGTAATATCCACCCCAACATTAACATCATTAGTTCAAATTTTGTTACTACTGGGGGCAGTAATGAGGACGAAGACGATTGGAGATGACCTTTCTTCACATATATCAGACCCAAAAATAATTTTTATGGTGAACTCTCCAAAGATCCTACTGAAAGGAGACATGTGTTTGACAATGCTAAGTATTACATTGTCGCCAATAACTTCCTTTATAAAAAGTCAGTGACAGGACCCTATCTTCAATGTTTATCTGATAAAGAGACTCAAGACTTCCTGCACAAACTTTATGAAGGCACTTGTGGATCCCGTGTTGTAGGACGATCTTTAGCAAATCGAGCTCTTACTCAAGGAGTCCTTTGACCTAAAATAAAAGTTCAAGCCATCAAATATGCGATCAAGTGTGATGCCTGCCAACGACATGAACCCCAAATTTGAGCTCCAGCCTTGGAACTCCATTCTAGCAAGATTGTATGGCCATTTAGAAGGTGGGCCCTCGACCTCATGGGAGAGTTCCTAATTGTACCAGGAAAAAGGAAATACCTCCTAGTTGCAACGGACTACTTCACCAAATGGGTAAAAGCAGTTCCATTGTGTCAAACACGTGAAGACGAAGTTATCAAGTTTATATGGGAAAAGATTATAATACAGACTTGGCTTTTATGACCTCGCCACAGAACATGAGGATCGGGTGCCTAATCCATGGAACACAAAGAGATTAAAGTTATGTCGCAGATAATAATCTGTCACATTATACTTTTTTAATAAATCTATTATCTTGTACGCCAGTTTACATTAATGAAATACTTATGTTTAATCGTCTTATATCAGAGTACTTTCTACTATTTTATACAGTACTCTTCTACTATATCTAACATTCTTTGTACATTAATCTTACCACAATGAAATATGTTTGTTTGGTTGCCTTACATTATAGTACTTTTCTAATATATCATACAAGTACTTCTATATACATAATACATTTCTTAAAATCATAGGTTACTAGTAGGTTTACCCCATTCTACTATTTTAGATTGTCAATTGCATCAGCCAATCTGATCTTCTATTATATTACAGATCATTTATTACTTCTGCCAATCTGATCTTCTATTACATTACAGATCATTTGTTGCTTTAGCCAATCTGATCTTCCATTTTATTATAGATCATTTGTTGTTTTTGACAATCTGATCTTCTATTACATTACAGATTATTTGTTGCTTCAGCCAATCTGATCTTTTATTATATTATAGATTATTTGTTGCTTCAACCAATCTAATCTTCTATTGCACAACAGATCTGTAGTAGCGTATTATTTAGAAGGATAATCTTTGCCAATACTTATTTGTAAAAAGAAAACAATAAGCTAGATAAAATAAGATTTTATGTGGAAAACTCAGTAAAAGCTGAGAAAAACCACGACCTCGAGGAGGATTTTTATGTAAAATCTAGTAAGATGCTAGTTATTACACATTTTGAGTGATGTTGGGTTTAGGAAGTAATAATAGTAAAAGATTGCGGTCCTGCAGTATTTATTCTCTGCCTGTATTTATTATTATATAGGCAGTTTTACAAAAAGAAAGAAATAGTCTCCTATTCCAGGGGAGTGGGCAAACTTTGCGGATTTTTAACAGTTCTTTCTTGACTAGGTTTCAACGGCTACTTTTGGCAAGTCGAGGACTTATAGTAACTTCTAGAATTATGGCCTTCGATCAAGTGCGGCTGTCTTTGAGTGCACTCTGCTTCTTACTCTTGTCAAATCTAGGGAATATGCTACTACAATCACCCCATTCTCGAAAGAAGTACTTATGGTTGTGTCGAGAAGAAGTTTAAAGTTGAAGAGGTTGTCGAATGGGAAGATGAGTTGTTTGTGCTATTTTCTGAGGTTAAAGGAACTGTATGTGGTCAAATCATTTCTGAGGCGCAATTATTGCGGTACAGTGAATCTGGCGGAGTTACATTAGGTATAAATAGGGGTTATTAAGGGTAGAATGGTGGTATTTATAGAAGGATACCGCCCCAAGTATGTCTAAAGCGTTATCTGAAGCGGAAGATGGTGAACAGCCTGAGGGAAAAATTTGGCAAAAACTAATCAGTAAGAAGTTTTTATATGATCGTGTCATGGCGTTGGGTTGGGAGAGAGGTCAAGCGAAAGAAGATGCATATTTATTGGAAACAATTGTATCATCATGTAGTGCTGAAGGTAATGAAGTGTGTCAGTTTGGGGGATAAAGGTAACTGTTTGTGTTGATGATAAAGATTTGTCTAGGGATTTTGCCAAACGTGGAAGGTTTCTAGCAATTTTTTGCTGCCTTCATCTGGGGAAGTAGCCTTTTAGAAGTTTAGTGACTTTAGATTCATTAAGGTTCTTAGTACTGGAAACAGGCTTTAATGTCCAATTCTGGTGAAAAGAAAGACAGAGTAATCAGTTCTGTAAGTCGAATGTAAAAATAGATGTAGTTTGATGTAATGTAATCGAAGGATGTAGTCCCGGATGTTATATGTAAGAAATTCGAAGGAGGAAATTGTTGAATATGAATTGTAACTTTATTATTAATAATAAATAAAGTTAATATGTTTGATATGCTATTCATTTGTAATTTGATTATCAACTGAGATTTTTTTTTAAAATAATCAAAGATAAAATGTCGAGCGTGCATGCACATAAAATGTTTATGGGTTGGCATAGCATCTCGAATGTAGTTGACTGAATGGGTCCAAAAACGGATATCGAAGTTGAGTGATTTAACTTTGAAATTCTAGAGTTCCAAGGCAGAGTAAATCCAGGTGAGTTGAACCATGACTGGAGGGGGTATAAATAAGTCTTTGTTGCTGCAGATGTGAGGCATTCATTCAAGATGGTAAAGATGAGAGCTCAGACCGTGATGGTGCATTCAGGCGTATTTAAGCGATGTACTGGGTATCGTACACTTAATATTTTGGAACTCAGAACTGTAATATGCATATGGAAGATCCAGAAGAGCCAGATTATGAAGGAATGAACGAGGTAGAAGCGAAGGAGGCTGAGGAAGACGTTAAATTTTGTGTCAAATTACAATTTTGGCACCCTCCTAAACGATGTGGTGGTATGTGGACTCGAGCAAAGTTGTTGGTGAAGAGGGAAGATGAAGTTGCAGCTAGGGGTTTATGAAGTTGTGATGTTTAGTAGGAGTAGGTCGCTGTAAGGATTTGTTATGGTCAATGAAATGGAATGAAAATAGTTGTGTAGGATATTTTGTCGATGAAAGTAATTTGTTGTTTATTTGTCGAATGGATAATATACTTGTTGAAATTTGGTAATGGAAAAAAAAAGCTTTAAGCAAGTTTCTGGTAGAATGTTGAATATATTGATATTGTAGATGTTGTCGAAGGACCCAAAAATATAGGAATGTTTAGGTAAAGTAGAAGTTGGGGAACTGTCCTGAATAATGATTATGGCCAGATGTGTTACTTTAGGTGATAGTATCAAATATAAGGAAGATGATGTTAATCGTCTTTGTGACAATATAGGTTGTGCTTTGTTGCACATGAGTGTATCCAAAGAAGTTTGTCGAGATATGGAAGAATTAGAGTGGGAGTGTAAGCATTTGTTGGCTCTAAGTAGGTGAAATATCGAAGAGGTAGGGAAAAGAAGTAGAAGGCATTATGTTCGAGGATTTAAATGGTCGCAAAATGGTACGATAAACAGTCAGGTGGGGTCTATAAATACCTCTGAAGTGGGTGACTGTTCACACTTTGCAAACATAGAAAAAAAATATCTTTAGTTCAAATTATTATTATTCGTCGTTGGATTGGTTATCTACGATTGTAAAAGAGGAGATTAGCGTGCTGATTGAAAGAGCCAAGCGAGCAAATGAGAGGGATACAAAAGCAGCACGTAAACAAGGTTAGTAATTCGGGCTTTGATGTTTGTTTATTGCGATTGATTAAGGTATAAACGAATAAAATTAAGTAAAATGAATGTTATTGTATGCTGAATTGAATCGAAAGTGAATGATTTGTAAAATAGAAGTGTTAGTGTTTGATAGAGGAGTTTTAGGAAATTCAGGTTTGGGTGTGATTCGTTGGGTGTTAAGGTGAAAGAAATGGAGTCGTAGGGGTTTTATGGATAGTTCTGGTGTGGGTGATGCGAGAAATGGGTGGTGATGAGTGGAGAGGGTGATTGGTTGGTGGTGTTGGGGTTACGGCGCGACTGCAGCGATCAAGTGCGGTTATCTTCGAGTACACATTATTGCTTACTCTTGTCGAATCTGAGGAATATGCTACTACAAGATCGTTTTTTGCCTCAGCCAAACTAATATTCAATTACATAACAGGTCACTTATTGCTTTATACAATACGATCTTCTGCCATGCGATAGGTCGACAATTGAATCTATAATGCGGCTACAAGACTTCTACATCGCAATTGGTTCAACAAAAGGTCAGTACAAATATGTACATATCACTAATTCTATTGTCAGTCCAATTTTGCTACACTCAATCCACTATATTTCCATTGGTATAGTACACATAATTTTGTCTTACAGTCATAACATCTCATCAATCACTCGAGCTATCACTTGGACTATCAGACAACATATCGCCGCACTAACTTTCCCCACACCCAAAAAGTCGCAGACGCATCAACTTTGGCACCCTCCCAATAATAATATGTTTTCCTTATTTAACCTTACTCTTAGTAAGAACACCAATTCTTGACATCGTGCGATCCAGATACTCAGCTCGCACCAACCGCATGTCACACTGCACACCAGGTTGTCATAAATCATGTATCTTTCTTTTTCTAATCTATTGAACTCAAATACAAAAAAGGAGAGTACTGTCGTCATCTCTTTTTCATGCATATCACTTGCCTCACGTTTCACCTTAACAGGGACAACAAGCTCTACAAATTTGCTTTTTGCTTCATTTAACATAACTTCTAAATTCTTGCAGCATTCTTCTATTACTCATTTTTTATCCAATGTAACTTTATTACGAGCTTCCATCACTGCTATAAATTCATCTATATGGGTCAGCAGAGCCATCAATTCCTCCATTACAGAATCATTCTGACTTCTCTCTATAACCCCTTCATCAAGATTTACTTCAGCCTTAAAAAGATCAGCCTCTAACTTGGTCATCGTGCTTAGCAGTTCCCCTATTTCCTTTTGGCACTCTAAAGTATTTAACTCCAAATTTTGAACTGCGTCCTCTAAGTTCCCTATCTTAAGCCATAGTCTTTTTATTAATTCGTCTTGTTCACTGTGAGCCTCTTCTAACTCTTCCACTCTCATACTAGTGGCATACCACAATTCTTTTTATGTACGAGCATGCCTATCTGCATCCCTCACCGCAGCTCGCACAACAATTATTTTTGCCTCAAGCATATTTATCAAAAATTGTAAATCTTTAACATTATCTTCTTCTTTCTTCAACGTCGCTAACAACTCTGCCACTTCATGGTGTTGGCTCCGCTTCCTGCTGGGTTCTTCATTCTGAACTGTCCAACTCTATTATCTTTATAACTTCTTTAAGCCCCTCCATTTTTTCAGCTCAATGGCTAGTTCAGCCTCCTTATCTTCAAGTTGTTCGGTCAAACGAGCCACTATGCTTCGCTCTTTCGTTACTTTCACCTCTATTTTTTTTCCTTAAATTAGTAATACTTTTCAGTACTTTCTGATGATGATTCAGATCAGCATTTAGTTTTTCATTTAAAATATGTAACGCATCACACTGGTTCTGAACCTCTGCCAGTTCACCCTGCAACAATAGTCAACTTTCATATACATACTAGTTCGTGTATCCAAACAGTTTACATATCACAGTTAACAATTTTACTCAAGAACATATTATTTGAGTAATATCGATCCATAGCTCTATTTCATATCTATATTATCATCATAGAGAACAAATTTTATTTATCATCAAAATAGTGTACAAACATCTAATGCATATGCAAGATGATCAGAGACTTGACTACTTTACTTTTACTTTCTCAAACTCTCAGAGGACTGCCCCAAATCTCTCAAACTCTTGGACCTATCTACCTGCACGTCTAAAGGTGATATAAATGGCACTACCTCCTACTGGCGTTGCTTTCCTTGTGACCGGGATATCATGTTCTTGACCTCCTCATCATCATCTCCTAACAAATTTGGCACCGGTTTAGGGGAAAAAATTTAACAACCTTTTCCCCCTCATATTTTGTAAACTTCATATTTTCCGCCCTTTCGTTCTCTATATCAAAATCATTCCCACAATCCATTACATACTTCCTAAATTCGTTCTCTACCCTCACTAATTCCCTTTATAAAATTCAATCACACTTTTTATATGACGCTCATGGTCTGTTAGAGCTACAACTTTTGCTCATGATGGATACAAATGTTCCTTCAATTGCATATGCGCATTGTACAGACGCTTGCGCATTTCCTTTTGCAATACACCTAACGCCCTCACACCACATTCTACCTTCTTTCGAACCATTTTCTTTTGTTTGACAATTGATTCGCTAAAGATATTTTTTGCTCCATACGTGTGTCAATACATCTTGCAACTCATTTATCTCCCCCTCTAATTTATGTTGAATATCTACTTGCTTTTTTCTTATTCTAAAAAATAAAATCCTTATTGTTGTTTGATCCTACATAAGGCCAAGAATATCAGGTAAGGGCCCTACATCCCCCCATAAAACAAATACACCAGCTCGAGTTGAGCATTTTTTTACCGCTGTACTATGATGATTGCTTGTTTCTTGGGCTAAAAACATAACTCGAACTGGATTAGGTACTACACCATTTTCCTTTAAAAGTTCTACTTAAGCTTCTTTTAAACCCCACTCACTATCTACTTTGGCATCAAAATACAATGTTAGAACTACCAAAAGCCTCTGACACCTAGTCTTATCACTCGGAGCACTAAAACAGGACAAGTCTTTCGATTTGCGTACTAACGCCCCCCCCCCCTTTCCTCTTTTTTTACTTAAAACTTCATCCCTTTATATTTTTATCTTAGCATATCTACATTAAAGGTTATATAAGTCTTTAAAGTTTTTTTTCAAATTAGACTTAAACTGCATTCTCTCATACTCAGTTTTATTAAGTACCTATTGAATACGAGCCACGAAATCCCTTACTCTACTCAACGATCTCTCCAGGTCAAAAATAGTTTTTCTCAACTGCTCTACCTCCTATACAAATTATAAATTTTTGGTTATCATACAAACATACAAGCAGAGAATAATTAAAAAAATATTTATCAAACTTAATAATTTTAAGACCGTATAGAGTATATTCTCATCAAAGTCAAGACAGAATAGCGTGAGTTTGAAACCGAATACCACAGACTGATTAAACATTCTTGTTAGTCTCTACCTCAGATGGAGGATCCACCTCACCAGCAGCTCGGACTTATTAAGAGGGAGAAGTAGATACAGTGGCAGGAATAATAGTATCTACCAATACTTCGTCCTTTGTATCAAAAGCAAAGACGATTTCCTTATATCTGCCGGTTCAGCCCAACTCTATATCACCAACAGTCAACCCGAAGTAGCGATAAGATTTGATAAAATAGTCTCTTTCCTCCCGTAACTCTATACATGCTTGAGAGATAGTCTCCTCACAGTAAGACAAATCAACATATCGTGCTTCAACCACTTTTAACTCTTCGACCTTGCTCTCTTTCTCTTTCTTGAGCTTCTCCTCGAGCTCCTTTACACGAGCTATTTGAGCATCGAGCTTGTGAGTAAGCTCTCCGAACTCCTAGCTCTTCTTCTCAATACACTTCGTAGCTCCATTCATCAGCATCGAGAGCTGCCAATACAACATATAAGGTCAGTAAGACATATATCAGATCATACATACATCAGATAGAGAATGTCAGTACATACCCCCAGAGTCTGCTCTTGAAACACATCATCAAGCTGATGTGAATCAACCCCGACCATCATAAAATATTTTTTCTCCATCTCTATCTGCTTGGCTACAGCCTTGGCACTAGTGTGATCACTGCCTTTGAACTCAAGCTATTTCCTTTTCAGTGACCCCTTGCTCATATCTAGAGTAGCGACCTCACTCACCACCTGTTCTTCTACTACGCCTCCAATAGCAAGCTTACCAACCTCTTTCCCTGGGGCCACTACCAAATCTAGATAGGCGTGCTCGTACATATGAAGGATTATGGTATCCCACTAGTATGAGAGTAAAAGAGTTAGAAGATGCCCATAGTGAACATAACAAATTAATAAAAATGTAGTTGCTCTAGATAGTGACTCTAGATGATGTAGTTCAAACTTTGGAGTTAAATATTTTGGAGTATCAAAAAGAAATTGAGGAACTGCTTAGCGTGAAGACCAAGTTGGAGGCTGATCATTTTAAGGCTGAAGTAAATCTTGATGAAGGGGTTGTAGAGAAAAGTCAAAATGAGTCAAAAATAAGGAATCGATGGCTTTATTGGCCCATATGACATAATTCATGACAGTGATGGAAGCTTGTAATAAAGCTAAATTGGATGAAAAATGGGTGATAGAAGAACGCAGTAAAATGTTGAAAGGGATATTGCATGAGGCTAAAGAAAAAATATTAGAGCTTGTTGTACCCGAATAGGCGAAGCGCGAGGCAAGTGATATGCATGAAAGAGAGATGACAACGGTACTCACCTTTTTGTGTCTGAGTTTAAGATATTATAAACAAAAAGAGATATTGTTTATGACAAACTGGTCGCCAATGGTGTGCAGTGTGACATGCAGCTAGTGCGAGCTGAGTGCCTGGATCGCATAATGTTAAAGATTGGTGTGCTTACTAAGTGTAAGGTTAAAAAAGGAAAACAAATTATTATTGGGATGATGCCAGAGTTGATGCATCTGTGACTTTTAGGGCGTGGGGTTAGTTCGCGTGGTGATGTGTTGTCTGATAATTCAAGTGATAGCTAGAGTGTTTGATGAGGCGTTATGAATGTAAGAAGGAATTACGCGTACTATACCAATGATAATATAGTAGATAGAGTGTAGTAAAATAGGAATGATAATAGAATTAGTGATTTGTACATATTTGTACTGACCTTTTGATGAACCAATTACGGTGAAGAAGTCTAGTAGTCATATTATAAAGCCAACACTCGACTTATCATATGATAGAAGATTGAATTGTTTAATCCAATAAGCAACCTGTAATGTAATAGAATATCAGATTTGTAGAAGTAATAAACGATCTGTAATATAATAGAATATCAGATTAGCTGAAGTAACAAACGAACTGTAATGTAATAGAAAATCAGATTGGCTGAAGTAACAAATGATCTGTAATGTAATAGAAGATCAGATTGGTTGAAGTAACAAACGATCTATAATGTAATAGAAGATCAAATTGGCTAAAGTAAGAAACGATCTGTAATAGTAGAATGGGGTAAACCCACTGGTAACCTGTGATCTTTTGAAATGTGGTCTATATATAGACGTACTTGTATGATATATTTGAAAAATATTGTAATGTAGGGCGACCAAACACAAATATGTAATTATTGTGAGATTGATGTACAAAGAATGTTAGATATAGTAGAAGAGTATTGTATGAAATAGTATAAAGTACTCTTATTTAAGGCGATCAAACATAAGTATTTCATTAATATAAATCGACGTACAAGATGATAGATTTATTAGAAAAGTACACTGTGATAGATTATTATCTGCGATATAACTTCAATCTCCTTGTATTCCAAGGATTTGACACTCGATCCCCATGTTTTGTGGCGAGGTGATAAAAGCCAAGTCTACTTTTTCTAACAATGATAAAAGGTCTTTCCCATTTTTCTGCGAGTTTCCCAACATTGAGTTCCTTTATGTGTTTTGGTACTTCTCGTAGGACGAGATCATTAATTTCTAATTCTCTGTAATAAACTCGTTTGTTATATAATCTGGATAAAGCCTGATGGTATCTTCCCAAGTTCACAATTACTCTATCTCTTATTTTTTTATCCAATTTATGTTAGATGCCAACTGAAATTCATTTTCTTCATCTGTCATGGTATGCTCACGTAATGGGTAATGATATTGAGTGGGGATGATTGCTTTGGTATGTATGCCAACAATAACAGTGTACATCCAGTCGATACTTGTAGTGTTGTTCGATATGCTCATAACACATGTGGTAATTATTGTACCCAATTACCCTTCTCTTTTGTTAAGTACTTTTTGATTTTGTCGACTATAGTTTGATTTGTGATTTTGGCCTGACCATTTCCTTGTGGGTAATACAGATTAGAAGAAGAGTGGATGATGTTGTGCTGGTTGAAGAACTCAATAACCTTAGATCCAATGAACTGAGGTCCATTATCGATTCTGATGAGGTGGAGGCAACCAAACCATATTATAATCTTTTCTCATATAAACTTGATGACTTCGTCTTTACGTGTTCAACAAAAAGGAACTGCTTCTACCCATTTGGCAAAGTAGTCCGTTGCGATTAGGAGGTATTTCCTTTTTCCTGGTGCAGTTGGGAACTCTCTCGCAAGGTCGAGGGCCCACCTTCTGAATGGCCATACAACCTTGCAAGAATGGAGATCCAAGGCTGGAGCTCAAATTTGGGGTCCATGTCGTTGGCAGGCATCACACTTGCTCGCATATTTGATGGCTTGAGCTTTCATTTTAGGCCAAAAGACTCCTTGAGTAAGAACTCAGTTTGCTAAAGATTGTCCTGCTGCACGGGATCCACAAGTACCTTCATGAAGTTCGTGCAGGAAGTCTTGAGCCTCTTTATAAGATAAACATTGGAGATGGAGTCCTATAACTAACTTTTTATAAAGGAATTTATCGGCAACGATATAACGCTTAGCATTGTCAAGCACACATCTCCTTTCAGTAGGATCTTTGGGGACTTCACCATAAAACTTATTTTTGGGTCCGATATATGTGAGGAAAAGTTGTCTCCAATCGTCTTCGTCCTCTTTACCGCCCTCAGTATTAACAGAATTTAAACTGATAATGTAAATGTTGGGGGTAGATATTACTTCGATCTTTAGATATCGAGCTTCTATAATGAAGACTCCCGCAAGATAGTGAAGGGAATTAGAATATTCTTTTTCTCAGCAAGGAAAATATTCGTTGGTAGCCTTTTTGAATCTACTTATTCTGTCGGCTACCGCTGCAGTGTAATTAATCAATTTTCCATTTTTCTAAAACATGTATGTATAATGGCTTAATATGAATAAAGAGTCCATGTATACTAATCACTCGGGAACCCCAATCTTAAGAGCCATATCTAGACCATGGATCAGGGCCTCATATTCGGTCTAATTGTTGGTGGCTTCAAAGTTGAGTCAGAATGTTTTCTCAATCTAGTCATTGGAAAGTGTGATAAGAGTGATCCTAATACCTAACCTAGCAGGTCCAGCAAAACCGTTAGTTAGAAGGCGTCAACCTTTCTTGGAGATCCAGATTAATTTTTCCTCGAATTGGACCTCGTTTACGTCGGTACTATCCTCTTCCCAGTCGGGATCATATACTTTAAAGTCTGCAAGGAAATCTGCTACTACTTACCCTATTTTGGAATGTTGTGGCTCGAAACGTATATCGTGCTCCCCAAGCGTAATCGACCATTTTTGGACTCGTCTAGATTTTTCTTGTTTGGACAAGATTTTGCGTAAAGCATAATTTGTCATTACTCGAACTTAGTAAGCTTGTGAATATTGTTTTAACTTCTACAATGTGTAGATGAGAGCTAAAAGTAGTTTCTTAATCTTAGTGTACTGTATTTCAGCAGGATAGAGAGTCTTGCTGATGAAGTAGACAGGTTTCTCTGCCTTTTCATCAAGTCAAATAAGAATTGAGCTCAATGATTCATCAGTAATGGCAAGATATATGGTGAGCTCTTCTCCTTCCTTGGGTGTACTCATGATTGGTGGCTTTCCCAAATAGCATTTTAGTTCCTAGAATGCTGCTTCACATTCTGCAGTTCACGCGATCTCAAGATCTTTTTTAGGTTTATTTTTGTTTGTCCCTTCACGCTGTAGGTCGAATAACCATTGACACCGATCTGTGGACTTAGAGACAAAATGATTGATTGCTACTATCTTGCCAACTAACTTATGTACATCTTTCTTTGTCTTTGGAGAAGGCATAGATAACAGTGTAAGAATACGTTCTGGCTCAGCCTCGATACCTTGCTTGCTGATCAAATGACCCAATAACATGCCTGATTGGTCTCCAAATTGATACTTGTCAGGATTCAGTCTCATTTTGTAAGATCGAAGAATTTTAAAAGTCGTCTGTAAATCTGCGAGATGGTTCTCCTTTTAAGGACTTTTACATAACATATCTTCAATGTAAACTTCTACTATATTCCTAAGATGGTATTTAAAAATCTGTGCTATCAATCTTTGGTAAGTGGCTCCTGTATTCTTAAGGCCGAAATGCATAACCTTGTAGCAATACAAACCATGCTCTGCGATGAAAGCTATTTTTTCCTAATCTTCGGGTAACAGAGGTATTTGGTTGTACCCTTATGCGGTGTCCATCATAGATAAGAGTTCGTGTCCCACAGTAGAATCGTACTGATGGTTTATGATAGGAAGTGGAAAACTATCCTTCGGAGTATGTTTGTTGAGCTCTGTGAAATCCATGCATACTCTAATCTTGCCATTTTTCTTCGGTACTACTACAATGTTCGAGATCCATTCCGGGTAGTTGGCTTTTCAGAATTACCAACTTCAATGAGTTTATCGATCTCTTTATTGACTTCTTCTTGGAGGCTTGGTGCTAAAGTTCTTTATTTCTGTTTAACCGCCTCAACTTTATGTTTCAAACTAAGCGTATAGCAAGCCAAACTTTGATCAATGTCTGGCATTTCCTAAAATGTCCATGCGAAGACATCACTGTTGTCTTTGAGAAATTAAATAAGAACATTGCGCTCTATCATGGGTAAATGAGTTCCAATGTAGGTGACCCTTTTATCTCCATTGATCTCGACGTATTCTGTAGTTTCTACACTTGGCAGCTCATTTTCTGTAATATTTTATGTACTATTCTCTGTGGATTTTTGTAATTGCTACCCGAGCTGTGATATTGATGGTTCTATAATGTTCTGTAAGGGCATCTAGCAGTAACTCACAAAACACATCACATACAAAAAAACGGTCATACCCTGCACGCCTGCCTTCGTCATCTAACCCGCCCAATTTTAACGGCCAATCGGGTAACATGACATCGTAAGGCAACATACGAAAGTAGCATTCACAGAGTTCAGCCACTTTGATATTAATCCTACCGTCTACTACATGGCGAGCACGCTGAGAACGTGTCATCTCCATAGCAACTTGCAAATACTCAACAACAAATTTTTCCCTACAGAAGATACAAGACATAGAAACCGAGAATCACTACTTTATATAGACAACATGAAGATCTATGGAAATCTAAATTGCCTCCCCAACAAATTTTGAGGAAGGATATATTTTGCAAGAATTAATTTTTGGAAACAAGAATATCAGCAGGAGCCAATGAATATTGTGACAGCTAATACTTTCTATTTTATGAAATATGTCCTCAGATCTGATTTGCACAACTAACACATCCACAAATATGGAGTTCGCAACATACAGTCAAACACCTCCAGCAGATCACATATAAACAAATATTAGTTACCTGCCTATACCATAACATCTTTCAGTCAATTCGAAGCAACAGCTAGTGAATATACCAATCATCTTAAAACCATCCTAGCCACTTGTTTGCTCGATTCACTAAACGACCTCATTGCATTTTCGAACTCCCCTCTTTTCAACCTCACTTTCCACTACCTTTATTAATATACATACTGAATTCACTACAGTTCGATTTATTCACCAATACTCCATAACATCTTGATTTATAACACCAACATATTTCTAGACTGTATTTTCACTCTTTTTCCTTATCCAATTTTTCTTCATCCGCAGTTAGAATTATTACTTCTCAATACCCAATAATTTAGGGCCTCTACATCAAAATTTGAAGTTTGAAACACAGCATAAAGATGATAAAACGAATATATTTCATTAATTAAAATATTTCTTACATCTTAGAATTTACATACTACTTTACAGATCACAACTCTTCCAGACATTTTTTACAAATGATTCTTCCGATTACATTCCCTCAGTTCACACTTTGAAACTCTTTCTCAAGAAAAGTGAAGATGATGAAAAACTGAAGAGTGCTTCCAAACTCTGATCCCCTGCAAGGATGGCTCAGGCAATCCAGGAACTAGAAATCACCGAAAGAGTTAAGGCGTTCATGCTTGAATCACCCTTTCAAAGAAAGATCTTCTTCACGGCCAAAGATGATGATTATGCGGAAGAAAAAACATCATCCACCACAGTCCCTTCCACCATGACCCCTACCACCCCGCATGACAAAGAGGGAAGGAGGGTACTATTTTTAGAAAGAACCCATTTACCAGCAGGGTACCGACAAGACTCCCTCAGATACACTCCTGCCACTTCATATTCAGCTATAACAGCTTCCTCCACCAGTAGACGCAGCTCATTCAGGCGCTTCTCCTCCGATGTCAACAGATAATAGAAATGGACCATTTGGAAATGGTCATCCTCTGCCTCTACCACCTCCTCGTATATCATCCTGTGAAAGGTAGGAGACACCGAAATTTGCATAGGCAGGCTCAAGGATTAGTTCCCAAAATACTGGAAGCAAAATTCTTCCACTTTCGCCAGAATCCTAGCTTCCCAAGATTGTTATCTAGTTGTTACCATCCTTTCAAACCAAAAGAAAGTTACACCTTATAAAGATAAAGTTACAGACATAAATATACAAAAACCAAGTTCAGAGTAGCACTCGGTTAATCACAACTGCAACAGCAAGCTAGAATGTTATTTATACTACAATCAGAATTAAAGATAACTTTCCAAATTCCCAACGTCAAAAGGAATTCCCATTCAACAAGATTGGCCTGAACCATTGGTTCTAGGAAACCAAATAGCTATAACTAGATACTCATGCAGACGTATTAGAAATGATTTCCAGGTATTAATTACAATATTAATGAAGCATCTCAATCAATACCACTCACCCACAATGTTTCTTGTACTATTGGCTGAGAGGGGGCGGTTATAGTGGCTTATTCTACATCTCAAACTCAAGCTCCATCTTCGACCATCATACGACCACTCGACCTCATCAGCATACACGTGGCACAATTTATGACATATTATAGCTACAAAGTTTTATTTATCAATTTCGACCTCTACATCTACAGTTCGAATCAATAAAGCCGTTACAAAACAATAAGATCATACCGTTACACAATAATTTCAAAGACTAGCAAATATACATATATATTGTAACGTCTATCATTAAGGAGAATAATGGTCGTCAAAGGGTTATATTATAAGACATATAAATAGGACCAGAGAATTTCATATGGAAGACGGATAAATTCTTTCTAAAATACTCTACATAGAACTATTCAGAACATCATTTGTAATAGTTAGCAATCCTCAATACAATCTCTCTCTCTCTCTTTCTAAATCCTTATGAGAGGTCATGGTTTTTAACCTATTCAAAGGTTTTCTACGCTAAACTTTGTGTTAATTGTTACTCTTTATTCACTAATCATTCTAAATCTCTTTGGGGTAAATACTAAGTTTGGATCACGAAACTAGGCTATTACAGGAAGTATAAGCTTCTAGAAGTAATTAAACCCGACACACGAGGTGCATATATAATAAAATTAGAAAAGTTATTATTGACTTGAAGCAATCAGGGCCCATGTGACATAGTAAGTTGATTTAGTATTTAAAGGCCAGAGACTTTATAAATATTTATATCTATCCATGCGCTCTTATTTAGAACACAGATATAAGCTTTAATCATCATAACAGTATACTAAATGATTTAGATGTCATTAGAACTCTAGGGAAGATTGTGAGAGCCGTCGAATACCTCAATAAGGAATTTAAAATAAAAGACCTTGGGAAATCAAATAATATTTCAATTTGCAGACCGAACATCTTGGTAGTGGCATACTCATACACCAAACAATATATATTGGAAGAGTTATTTAACACTTTGGTATGGATGTAACACACGGTACTAAGTTGTTTATTGCGCGTCCATCACTTGGATGTGGATAATGGCATCTTTCACCATCCTAATGGGGGGTGAAACTCCTAGGTATATGGCAACATAGCTAGGAGGTATTATGTTATAGTTAACTGGGTATACTAAACCCGATGACTCATTCGCAATGAACTGTTTGGCTTACCATAGTTTTGTTCTTACCCAAAGACACTTGAATGAAATCAAGCACATTCTGAAAGATTGGGGTATATTCTACTCGAAATGGTAAACGGTAAATTATAAGGTGCACCAATGCATTATAGGGTTAATGATTAGAATCCTAATTTCATGATTTGAACTTAGTCTATACACCAAAGAGATTCAGAACGATTAGTGAATAAAGAATAATAATTAACACAAAGTTTAGCGTATAAAACCTTTGAATAGGTTAAAAACCATGACCTCTCTTGAGGATTTAGAAAGATAGAGAAATTTTATTAATGATTGCTAACTATTACAAAAGATGTTCTGAATAGTTCTATGTAGAGTGTTTTTGTCAGGATTCTTCCGTCTTCCATCTAGAATTCTCTGGTCCAATTATAGGTCTTATAATATGACCGTTTGACGACCATTATTCTCCTTAATGATGGACGTTAGAATATATATGTATATTTGCTAGTTTTTAAACTGATTATGTAACAGTTTGATCTTGCTATTTTGTAATGGCTTCATTGATGACTGTGCGCTTGTTGATTCGAACTGTTGATGAAGAAGTCGAAAATGATGAATTAAACTTGGTAGCTATAATATGAAATTAATTGTACCACGTGTATGTTGATGAGGTCGAGTGGTCGTATGATGGTCGAAGATAGAGCTTGAGTCCGAGATGCAAAATAAGCCACTGCAGCCGCCCCCTCTCAGCCAATAGTTCGAGAAATATTGTGGGCGAGTGGTGTTGGTTGATAAGCTTCATTAATACTATAATTAATACCTGTGAATCATTTCCAATGCGTCTTCATGAATATCTGTTTATGGTTGTTGAGTTTCCAAGAACCAATAGTTCTGGCTAGTATTGTTGCATGGAAATTCCTTATGATATTGGGAATTTGGAAAGTCATCTTTAATGCTAATTGTAGTATAAAGAACACTCTGACTTGTTTGTTACAGTTGTGATTAACTAAGTATTTCTCTGAACTTCTCTTCTGTTTCTTTATATCTGCCACTTTCTCTCTATAACCTTCCTTCGGTTTGAGATGATGATAACTACTAGACAACAATCTCGAGAGGCGAGAATCTTGGTAAAAGTGGAAGAATTTCACTTTCGATACTTTGAAAACCAATCTTTTGGCCTGCCTATGCCAATTTTGGTATCTTATACTTTTCACGGGGTAACATACGAGGAGGTGGTGGAGGCAGAAGATGACCATTTCCAAATGGTCCGTTTCCATTATCTGTTGACATCGAAGGGGGAGCGCCGAAATGGGTTGCGACTGCTGGCGAAGGAAGCTGTTACAACTGAAGATGAAGTGGCAGGCGTTCGTTCAAGGGAGTCTCATCGGCACCCTGCTGGTGAATGGGTTCTTTATAAAAAAAATAGGACCCTCATTTCCTCTCTGTCACGTGAGGTAGTGGGGGTTATGGTGGAAGAGACGGTGGTGGTGGAGGTTTTTTCTTTCGCACAATCATCGTCTTTGGTCGTGAAGAAGATCCTTCTTTGAAGGGTTAATTCAAGCACATGCGCCTTAACTCTCTCGGTAATTTTCAGTTCCTAGATTGCCTAGGCCATCATTGCAAGGGATCAGAGTTTGGAAGTACTCTTCAATTTTTCATCATCTTCACTTTTCTTGAGGAAGAGGAGTGTGAACTGAGGGGTTGTAATATGAAAAATCATCTATAAAATTATTTTTCAAATCCCCAAAAGGTAGGTCTAGTCAATATAAATTTTTCAAATTTTTTTCCATTTAATTTGACTAAAAATTGAGCTCTCAAGAACAAATTTAGCGTCTGAACCAGTCTTGGACTGGCCTAGTTTGGTCTAGACCGGGTTAATCAAGTCAAACCATTTGCCAGGTATCACAGAATCTGGATTGCCACGTGTCCACAATCTGAACTACCACGTATGTGCCATATGACATGCATATGGTATGCCATTGTCCTGTCACGTCAGCATGGATTAGGTATGATCAAGTCCAATTTCCAAAATTGGATCTGGATCTGATGACGTCATAATTAGGTAATAATTAAAAAAAACATAGTCAAATACGGTGTTTTTTGGCCATGAACTGCCCAATTTCAACGCCAATTTCTCGGCGATTGGGACATATCCCTGAGACGTACCATATACCAATGTGATTGTTGTAGAATAAGCTACGCAACAAAATTGATTGTGCATCAATCTAGTATCCATAGTGATCGTTATTTTAGTTTGAAAACTACTTTTTTCAAGGGTTAAAAATCACTAAAAATAGCTTTTTTAATCCAAAATATATTTATATAATAATTCTTCTATACATATCTTGATATCATATATCATAGGAATTCGAAATTTGTAAAGATTACCTCTTTATAATGCATGAAATCTATAAAAAATATTAATTTTGAAAGTTTTTTTTATCCCTTTTGGTCTACTAGCTCGGCGTGTTGATAACGTGTTAGAATATTGGATACTATTCAATTAGTTAATAAAAAGAAATGATATGAGAGAAGAGTATGGATATTTTATTTATGAATAATGTTTCTCTGCATCCTTAGAGGTTATGTGTTACACTATTTAGGTTATCTATACTCTTTCAAACTCTCCCCATAAACCCTAAAGGCCTATGGACTTGTTAGGAGTCCAGTAGGATACCCCAACCCAGTTGGGTTCCCACCTTGGGCTCAACCAAACTCCTAATAATATATATATATATATTTGTATTTATTTATGGCAAAAAGGTTTTGGGGATTCGTAACCACTCCCATTTTATTGGGATTCGTAACCAACTTAATTCACAAACCTGCAGGGTTTCGAACTCAGGACCTCTCTTTTGGTGGAGGGTCACAAAAATGAATTGAGTTAGGGCCTTTCTAGAAGAGTATGGTACAAGGGAGGGTCAAAGAGGCGACCTTGAGTTTTTGAGGGAACTCCAAAATGTAACATTGCAGACTCTCGAAGGCCTTAGTTTCCTGCCAAATTTTGGAGGCTCAATGTGACCGTTTACCGGGCTTATGCCGAGAGGCTCCACATTTGCTTTAGTAGTGACTTATTGTTGTGGGGAACCGATTGGAATACATCCCCCGCCAACATTTTGTTGAGCCACACAGCGGAAACCAAACAACGATTCAATCCGATTAGCGATGAATAAATTAAATGAATAAACATAATTAAATGAGAACACACAATTTACCGGGGTTTGACAAATTGCCTATGTTCACATCAACAGAGAAAGAGAGAGAAAGATTTTTATTAGATAATTTGAGGTTACAATCACTCACCAACAAATTGAGGTCTCTCTAGATTTTCTCTAGAAAAGAACTCACCAAAAGATAGCTAAGAAATACACTAAGTCTCCCTTTAATACTTGGGTGATTATTAAATCAATTATACGGATCACGAGGCAAGCTAATGGTCTAAACGACCTCTTAAAATAGACTTTCACAAGACTCGTTCGAATGACTATGAGCTTCCAACAGAAGATGGTAACTGGGTCAATTTTTAGGCAAAAAATTAAGTGTCATTCGAACGACTATAAGCCTCCAACAGAAGATTGTAACTGCGTTAATTTTTAGGCAAAAAATTGGCCATCAGTTGATTGACTATGAGGGTCGTTTGAACGGCTATGCCCCTCCAAGTATTCATTCGCCTTTATACCCGACACACTTGCATTTATTCGGCTAATCATGGTATACAATAGTTGATAAAGATAGTAAATATCCTAGAGATCTGATGGAGATCCTAAAGATTCTCAATAACAAGAAGGTTCTAGAAGTCTCAAAGATCCTCAAGATTCAGCAAATCATACAATATATAAAGCTGCCAAAAATAGAGATTAATTATTCTCCAAGACATTCCAATATTAGAAGATTTTCTTCAATCAAGCATATATAATTTTGTGTATTTAGAAAGTCTTCTCAGCTCTTATGTAAATAGAAAACTCTAGAATGTATTACAAAATTTATATAAAGTAAAACTAGTCTATGGGGGTTTTTTATGTTTTTGAAACCCTTAGAGTTTTCTCTAGTTCTTCTTGTTCTCTAGCCTTTCTTTTCATGGTGTCAGAGCCCTTGCTTAATTGAGTCTTCGATCCTTATCCATGGCGAACAACCTACTTGCGAATCCAGCAATGAATGCCCCTTCTCTTTCCTTCAATTAAATGGTCTCGGTGAAGATTACTTCCACAAATTACCTGTTATTGAAAAGTCAATTTCTGCCCATGTTACGCAGTCAGAAATTAATCAGTTTTGTTGATGGCGGTCATCCACAACCACCGAAAATGGTTGTTTTGGACGAAAATGAACAACCTAATCCCGAGTACCTGACATGGGAGTATTATGATCAGTTCATGTTATGCATGATCAATTCTACTCTCTCGGAGGAAATTTTGAGTCATGTTATTGGGCTTGAAACCTCTCGTGAGGTATGGAAAGCTCTTGGATCGACACTTGCCCAACACTCAAAGGCTTGTGAGTTGCAACTTAAACACGCTCTTCAAGAGTGCAAGAAGGGGAACTCTACGATTGATGAGTATCTACGAACATTCAAAAATATTTGTGATTCGCTTGGAGCTATTGGTTGTTCAGTCCCTGATGAAGACAAGTCTTATTGGCTTCTCCAAGGACTAGGTCCTAACTATGAGTCATTCACTACGACAATGCTAGCAAAACCTTCGATTCCTTCTTATCAGGAAGCTGTGGCTAGCCTCAAAATCCACAACTTGCGAACGAGTTCATTGCACAAATCCTATATGGAATCTGCATATGCCACTCAAAGAGGAGGTAGATATAATTCGCGAGGTCGTGGGCGATCCTTTCGAGGCCGAGGTCGAGGACGAGGAAGGTTTTCTAATTCTTATTATTTCTCGACTCCCCAGACACATCAGCCCCAAAGAAATGCTAATAAGGCGATACGATCTTCTCCAACATCATCAGTTCAACAGCCAAGCTCAATTATTTGTCAGATATGTGAGAAAGCCAATCATATGGCGATTCAATGTTATAAAAGATTTGATCATGCTTTCCAATCTGATGAGATACCTAAAGCATTGGCCAGTATGACTATTGGCGATCCACACAAACCTGCGTGGTACCCGGATAGTGGTGCAACATCACATATGACAAACAATAAAGGTAACTTCTCTAAACTCCAATTTTATTTTGGTAGTGAAAAGGTCATTGTAGGTAATGGGAACTCTATCTTTATTTCTCATATTGGCTCTGTACCGTTACATACACACTCCTCCTTTACTCTCAATAATGTTTTACATGTTCCCAAACTTACCAAAAATTTATTGTCAGTTAGTCAACTTACTGATAATTGAAAATGTTCAGTTGAATTCACATCTTTTGTTTTTTTTATTAAGGAGCGGAAAACAGGGAAGATACAGGGAACGGGCAATAGGCGATCCAACTTATACGTGTTAGACACCAATAAGGAGGCGCTTCTCTCTTCCGTTATCTCGTCGCATAAGAAAGCAAGTTTTGATCGATGGCATCAACGTTTGTCTCATCCGTCTTCTAGAATCTTGGTCAAGTTACAAAGTAGTGGTAAGTTAGATATTCTCAAGTCCAATAAAGATAGCAGTAGTTTGGTTTGTTCAAGTTGTAAGTTGGGTAAAAGTAGGTGGCTACCTTTTTCGTTAAATGATTCTCGTTGTAACGAGCCACTCAATAAAATACATTGCAATATTTGGGGGCTGTCGCCTATTCCTTCTGTTGGTGGTTATCGTTATTATCTCTTGTTTTTGGATGATTTTAGTCGTTACTCTTGGATCTACCCTTTTAAAGAAAGATATGAATTTTTTGAAACTTTTATTAAATTTCAAAAACTTGTTAAAAATCTTTTGAGTTGGAAGATCAAAATCTTTCAATGCGATGGAGCTTTGGAGTTTAGCAGTCATAAGTTCAATGACTACCTTAATGGATGTGGTATTTCAAAGCAAGTATCATGTCCTAACACTCAAGAACAAAACGGAAGAGCATAAAGAAAGCATCGACACATTACCGAAAGTGGTCTCAATGTGATGTTCCATGCTCGTACCTTCTAAATATTGATATGAAGCTTTTGCTGCTGTTGTTTACACTATAAATCGCCTACCAACGCCCGTTCTTCAGCTCGCTTCACCATATTTTCTCCTATTTGGTAAGGAACCAGACTTCACTTATTTTAGAACATTCGGTTGCCTATGTTTTCCGTATTTATGTCCATATTCTACAAATAAACTTGATGCAAAAAGTCTTCCGTGTGTTTTCCTTGGCTATAACAATCAACATAAGTGTTTTTGATGTTTATATATTCCTACCGGTTGAATTTACATTTCTCGACATGTCGCATTTGATGAAAATATTTTTCCTTTTACCAGCCACTCTTCAAAGTCCTCTAGTACTAACCTTGTTAGTTTTAGAGATGTATCTGGAGTTACTAATCCTTGTGTTGCAGATTGTATATCACCACCTTCCGGGTAATAATCGAATGAGATAGTGTATGATAATAATGGCCGACTACAGGACCTCAATCCACTTGCCTTGTCAATTCCGTCTCCAAGTTTTTCTAGCAATTTTGGTGATGAATCAAGTAAAAATACAAATGTTTCAAACGATCCAGATCACCCAAGTGATGAAATTCAAGGGGGGATGCCACACTCAAACTCCACCCAATCTTTGAACCTAAGTCCTAATGTACATCTAGTTCATCAACCATGTGTTTCTATAACACCTTTATCATCTCCACCTTCACCTCCACCTCCACCTCCGGTTAATGACAACCAACATGGTATGACCACAAGAGGGAAGCTTGGAATAATTAAACCCAATCCAAAGTATGCCAACATATCAGATACACTATATCCCAATCCATCAACTTCAATCAAACCTCACATTATGCAATGATATCCTCACTCTCGAGACATTATATCACCTTGGCATGCTATATTTGTAGCTTCTTTTGATCAAATTAGAGAGTCATCCACCTACAAACAAGCTTCCTAATACCCTCATTGGCGTGATGCAATAAATGAAGAAATGGATGCTCTTTACCGCAATCGGACATGGTCACTTGTTCCTCGCACTCGATCTATGAATGTTGTGGGGTGTAAGTGGGTTTATAAGACTAAACTCATGCCAGATGGATCTATTGATCGCTACAAATCACGTCTTGTAGCAAAAGGATTCAATCAAGTTAAAGGTATTGATTTTGGAGAAACATTCAGCCCTGTAATTAAGCCTACCATTATTCAGCTTGTTTTAAGTGTCGCGCTACATTTTGATTGGAAAATTAGACAACTTGATGTCAAGAACACTTTTTTACATGGTGTCCTTCACGAGGAAGTATTCATGGAGCATCTCCCAGGGCATGTCGATCCGGCAATGCCTCATTATGTATGTAAACTTAACAAGGATATCTATGGGTTAAAGCAAGCACCATGTGCATGGTCGGATAGAGTTAGTCAATTTCTCATGCATATTGGTTTTGCACGTAGCAAGGCGGACTCTTCCATGTTCACAAAACATTCTCATGAAGGTGTCATTTTCTTACTTGTATATGTCGATGATATCATTCTTACCAGCTCATCCTCCTTGTTATTATCTAAGTTTATTGCTACACTTTCATCGGAATTTGCCATAAAGGATTTGGGAGATCTTCATTACTTCTTGGGTATCAAAGTTGTGCGTACATCTAAAGGTATGTTCCTATGACAAACTAAATATGCTAAGGATTTATTGAAGCGTTGTAACATGATTGATTGCAAACCAATTTTGACGCCTCTTCCTTCGACTTCAAATTTATCCCTAGATGGTACCTTCTTTGAAGATCCTTCCTATTATCGAAGCATTGTTGGTGCGCTACAATATTTAACTCTGACTAGACCTGATTTGGCATTTGCTGTTAACTCTATGTGTCAATATATGCATAATCCTACTGTTGAGCACTTTTGTCCTGTAAAGTACATTGTTCGATATGTCAAAGACACTCTTTCGTTGAGGATATTTCGCTCTAATCAATTCCCACTACAAATCTTTGTATACTCTGATGCTGATTTGGGTGGTTGCTCATCAACAAGGCGTTCTACCACTGGTTACATGATCTTTCTTGGTGACAATCTAATCTCTGGGTTGGCCAAGGAACAACCAACAGTGTCCCGCTCTAGTTCAGAAGCAGAATATTGGGCACTTGCTTCCACCGCTGCTGAATTGATGTGAATTTCTTTTTTATTTAGGGATTTACGTATATCTCTCTTTCATTCGGTTACTTTATTTTGTGATAATCAAAGTGTCATCTACATGACGGCTAATCCTGTATTTCATGCTCGCGCCAAGCACATAGAGATTGACTATCACTTCATTCGCGAGAAAGTAATAGCTGGACATATATTTATGAGGTATATTTCAAGTAGTGATCAAATAGCCGACATTTTGACTAAACCACTTTCTCAAGCGTAATTCTCATTTCTTCGAGGCAAGCTTCGTGTGTGTTCACCCTTACTCAGCTTGAGGGGTGATAAAGATAGTAAATATCCTAGAGATTTTGATGGAGATCCTAAAGATTCTCAACAACAAGAAGATTCTAGAAGTCTCAGAGATCCTCAAGATTCAGCAAATCATACAATATATAAAGCTGCCAAAAATAGAGATTAATTCTTCTCTAAGACATTCCAATATTAGAGGATTTTCTTCAATCAAGCATATATAATTTTGTGTATTTAGAAAGTCTTCTCAACTCTTATGTAGAAAATTCTAGAATGTATTGCAAAATCTATATAAAGTAAAACTAGTCTATGGGGTTTTTCATCTTTTTGAAACCCTTAGAGTTTTCTCTAGTTCTTCTTGTTCTCTAGCTTTTTTTTTCAATAGTAATAAGAAATAAAAGATAAACCACGCACACACAACACAAAGATTTATCGTGGTTCACCCGAAGGGCTACGTTCACACCCACCAAACCCAATGAATCCACTATGTATCTGAGAAACCGTTACAAGTTCTCAAAATCTCACAATCACGAGATCTTTAAGCTCACAACAAAACTTACATAGACTTTAAAGGTATACAAGAGTTCAAGAAAAGTATCAAGAAATCCGAAGTTACCTTAACATCACCGAAAATTGATACGATCTATCTTGAACGAAACTTCTGCACGAAACCATCATCTTCGAACTATCATTGCTTTTTCCCGTCGTTGATTTACTTTTTCTGTGAACAATCTCTACTCTCTTCTCTTCGATTAACATCATAGCTTAGCATCGGAGAGGCCCTTCCCCTCTTTTCATCAAACCCCAAATAAAACTCTCCATCTTCTACAACCTTGTAAAGACCCATCTCTACAAAGCTTAGCTAAGGAGGCTACATCTCTACTAGGTTATGGTTAGGTCTTACTAGACCCCCTAGGCCTCGTTTATATCATAAGAGACCTAGAATATAAGACCTATATGTATCCAATAGTTGTAAGCTTATTTGTATCTTGAAAGTGATTTTCTATATAAAAAAACCATATGTGTGTGTTGTGTTTTATACCTGGGAGAAACATCACTTAAAAGATGAAATTTTTGTAATTCGCTCACAAGAATATGGAGTCACTGTTCAAACGTACTACTGTTTCTATTTAGTCGATAAGTAACCACAATTTTACAACAATACTTTATACTAATGAGATGAGTATAGAACTCACCTACCAAGCCCCGAATACTACCATTTATGTCATTGTTGGAGACGTGAGCCCCAACTTGATCAAGGCACGACTAGAGATACCTTTAACATAGGGATTTCGAAGTATTAATTTAGACACTAGGGGCCTGTTTGGGAATCATAAAATCTAGGCCAGCCAGGCTGGCCTATTCTGGATAGTTTTAAACAAGAACTCGTTCAAGTTCATATACTGTTTGGTAAACTATTATCTTGTTTGCTGGTTTTACATTTTTATGGTGTTGGTAACGCATAACTCTTGAACTAGGTTTTCCCAAGAACACATTTCATGTCCATCTTGCTCATCATAAGTATAAGAAGAATCAAGACAAATAATTGAAATGGAATGCTGATGTGGTGTAACAGAGATGATCACCCCTTTGTACATTTGCTAACAAAATTCATGGAGTTTTCATAACAAAATCAATTGGTTAATTATAAACAAAAGGTGGGCAAAATCCATTAAAGGTGATGATATGGGGGAGCGGAGATAAAAGATAGAGATTGTACAAAGAGATCGACGGAGGATAGAGATTGTATAAAGAGAGAGGGGGGAGAGAGAGAAAGTCCTCGCTATATAAAGCCGCGTTTTATGTTATTTGAGAACTCGTTCCACTTTGAAATGTCTTTGAGTTGTTTCAAGATAAAACCAATTTTTAGGCTAACAAATAGCAGCTTTAAATAAGATAATATCAGAAATAGTTTTGCCAAACACAAGTTTTATGGTGCAGTTCGGCTCTAAACTAGAATGTACGGGTTTTTTAATGTTCCCAAACAGCCCCTCGAATAGCTTTTAAAGCTTTTGACTCTCGAGGAAGCCTTTCATTGATATGAAGTGAAGTCGTTACTTGAGTTTAGAATAGTACCACATCGACTACAAACTATACATTTTTATTATACATTTGTACTCCCAACTCGTAACTCCCAATATAACCCTAATTAAACCCTTACTTTAATCACAAATGGTTTGGTTTTTAGTCCAGAGACCTTCGCCTTCAGAGACTTGAATCAAACATTCGCGGGAAACAAAGTAGTCCCTCTCAAGAACCCTAATTTCTCTCTCGCTCTCTTTGGTATTTTTGCGAAACTCCAATCTCTCGTAAACTTTTTTTTTTTCTTCTTTTTTTCTTCTGATTTGTATTTGTTTATACGATTAATTATGTGTAGGTTAGAGCAATGTATCTGTTTTAATCTTTTATTTATTGTTGAATTTGACATAATGAATCATGTTTGATTAATTAACAATACATTCGTACCTATAAGGTATTTTGCACATGGCATTGGTAGCGGCGCAACAACCGCCATCGGAGTTCCAGTACGAGTTTACCAAGCAACCTTACACTGAAGATGTCCCCAATATGAAAATGTAAGAACCCTTTTATTCAATTATCGGTATATGTTATGTTTGATTGATGATCATTAAGGATTTCGATAATACTAGTTTAACTGAATTGATTCATTTTTTTGTTTTATTTTTGTTGTGTTGTAGTGATTCGATTTGTTTTTCCAAGTTTTCGGGACCTGATATACAAAAACTTGCCGAGGTTCAAATATGGCGGGATAAGTATTATGAGGGCGGCGGTACTGAGCCCGGTGTAAATGGCTTGCTTGATAAGCATCTGGTGCGTTTTTTCTTCTTCTTCCTTTTGGTATATTTTGTATTCTGGGAATCATTGATTTGTTGAGTTCAGTCGAATTAGTTAGGATTTGAAAAAAATTTGGGCCAATATGTGTTTGTGTCTATGAAAACCATGGGCAAGAAACTGATGTGGAAGACCTTAGTTGAAAAGTGTAAAAGAAAAATATCTCAAATTGTAAAAACATATAATCGAGGTCATGTAAGGGCAATTATCATGCATATAGAAAGGATATATGCAATACATGCCGGTATCTACCGCAAAAATGTTAGAAAGAAAGAAAGAACACTATTTTAATTATGTAATTTCGTAGGTGAAAGAAGTGTACTTGTGATTATTGGGTAATTGGAGAATTTAAAGATTCATTGTCAGTATTGTAGCTTGCAAGAATTTAGAGGTTTTTGTTACTAGGTACAATAGTGTCAGACGGGGAAAAATTGCAATAGCAACTGCAGAATGAACACCGGTTGTGTTACTTGGCTTATTAGTTGTATTCCGCTTATATTACCAATATTTCGATGTTATTTCTCATTGTAAATATGCTGAAGTATTATATTCTGATTTTTGGCTTTTAGGGTCCTGCAAGCATGACAGGTGGTAAATGTGCGACATGTCATGGGGATTGGACCACCTGTGCAGGACACTGGGGACATTTGAAGCTCGTCCTCCCTGTGTTTAACATAGGATTCCTGCCATCTATAATAGATACTCTGAAGTGCATTTGCAAGGTTTGTATCAACGACTGGAGCCTCTTTATTTTCAAACAATTTTTACACACATGTTAACTTCTGTTGGTTATTTTAACCTATTAATATTTTGCAATACATAATGGTTGGTGGAGAAATCTTTTCAACAAAACTTTAGTACTAATTGCATGAACATCTCCAATGTTCCCTCAAGCTGTAAAAAACTGAGTCCGGGCGGACACCAGTCTAAATGGTTTTTCCTTTCTATGACTTTGAAAGAAAGAATGCCTTTTCAGATAATTTTTCTTACGAAAATGGTGAGGCACCACTCCAAACTGACGATGCCTACCTCTAAGAAACAAGCATTGATAGAAACACAAGTTAACTCCCCCACCCACCCACCCACACAGATACACACACACACACCACCAGTGGAGAGCGTTTTAGTGTCTTGTTTTTGTTTTCCCCATCACCATTGAAAAAAAGAATGTCATTTCAAATAATTTTTCTTATGAAAATGGTGAGGCACCACTTCAAACTGATGATGCCTACCTCCAAGAAATAAGCATTGACAGATACACAAGTTAACTCCCGCACCCACCCACCCACCCACCTACCCACACACCACCACCACCACCACCACCATTGGAGAGTGTTTTTAGTGTCTTATTTTTTTTTTCCCCATCACCATTGGAGATGCCCACCAAATTCTATTGTTCTCTTGACTTTTGATACTTGGTTACTATGGTTTGTTAACAGTCATGTGCTCGAGTACTTCTCCCAGAGGAAACACGTAGAGAAAGGTTAAGGAAGATGAGAAGTTCGAAAGATACTGTGCAGAAGAGTGCCTTAGCAAAGGCTATTGTTAAAGAGTGCAAACCTAAGCAATGCTACCGTTGCGGATACAGCAACGGTTTGACTTCTATGTTATTTTTTTGACATTATTTTGAGTCATATTTTTGTTTTTAATCTGTTTCTCATCTTGTAACTATTTGTCATGATTAGCTGCATTTCCATTTATGATAATTATAACTGCTAAAAAAATGGAAGGAAATAGGCGTACATGAAGATGCTTGAGCTTGTAACGCAAATTTGTGTGTGTGTGTGTGTTGTGGGGGGTGGGGGGTAGGGATTCAAAATAGAAATCTCATCACTGTTGGATACTCTTAAGAAGTAAATTATCAACTTTTCATTTCTCGTAAGAGGTTTTTGGTCAACTTTTTGACTGCATTTTGGTACTCATAAGACTTGTATTTCAAAGTGGAGACATGAGCTTATCCACTTAAAGGAGCAAAATAATGTCTCCGTTCAAAATTATATAGATTCTTTTATTGTTCCATCTACCATCTTATTTGTAGTTCGATATCTTTTGTTGTTATTCTGCGTCAAATTGATAATCTACGCCACACCACCAATAACTTCTATTGTTAGGTATGGTGAAAAAAGCAACGTCCGTACTGGCAATTCTGCATAATGTGGGCTTATGCAGCTCCGTTATTTCTCTCGCAAAAGATTCCAAGGCACTTGCAGTTCCTGTACTTAACCCTGTTAGGATTCTTGCTCTTTTTAGAAGAATGCTGGATGAGGTAGATAGTCTAACTAATAATGGTTCTGGATTTCTCAATGTAGACTTGTACTTTACCTTCTAGTTTTAACATCTATTTTTCTTTGTGGTACAGGATTGTGAGTTACTTTATCTTTCTGAGAGACCTGAAAATTTTATCGTAACGGATATTGCAGTGCCACCTATATCAATACGCCCTTCCGTTGTAATGAGTGGTGGAGCGATGAGGTTGCTTTACTTAATTATGCATGTTTATATATCAAGCTTTACCTTTTTTTTCCTGGTACGGTATTAATGTCTGTCGGAATTTGTTGAATTTAAGTTGTGTGATGAAGCTTCTTGTTCTTTTTCGTCTAGCACCGAAGATGACATTACTGTGAGATTAAGAAAAATTATTGTAACAAATGCTATGTTGCGGGTGGATCTACAATGCACAAGCTCTACTCCCAAATGTTTGGTAAGTTGAGGGCATTTTACACTTCATTATTTTTAATTAGAGAATTATGCTTCTTGTTTTTTCTTGTTTTATAACAACAATTGCAAAATGTTAGGTTCTGATGATTTTGATTTATGTAGCTTTATGAAGTTTTAGTATTATCTTACCATAAGTTCTTTTCCTTTTTAATTTGGTGTAACGTGTAAGATATGAACATCTTTTCTTTTCAGTTCTATTTTCTTCTCTTCCCTTCTTTTATAGATAAAATTGATAGTGGTTATTATTTATATTAAGCTGAGAAGAGGTGCCCCACCCTTTATCTTCATAAGTAAAAACATTGGGTTCTTCTCGAGATTTGTAGATTAATGGAGTTTGAGGATGTTAAGGACTCTTTCCATCTTTCATCAAAGATCCCATTCTTCTTGTCCCACTACTACTCTTCCCTACTGCCTCTATATCAAATCTCTTTCGATTTAAAACATTAGCTTAAATCAACCCTTGGCTTCTCATTTTATGCTCTATCACATTCATTGACCCTGCTTTGTTTTCCACTTTTGAGCTATGCAATTCAATTAGTTCCCCGTAATACAAAAGCAACTTTTTATTTTAAATGTAGCATCCAAAGTTGGATGGTGTTAGGTTAACCCCTATATATTTATTAATATAAAAGAAGTACATAAGGAGGACTATACCATGCCCTTGACAACCGAAATCATAGTCTAATAAAACCTACATGCTCACACATCTTTTATTAACTACTGCAGATCTTACATCAATGGAAAATCATTGATACTGTAGTACAAAAAAAATATGTTAGAACTCCCAAGATTTGCTACAAGTCTGCATGAGTGCATGTTTATCGCCTTCTCAGTATGTGTTAGACTGCTAGTTAAAGAGATATTTATAGACTTAGCCAGTTGAGAAACCTTTAACCAAGAGGTGGCAAGCTTCCATTGTGCCCGGCTGCTATTAGAGAACAAGTCAACAACTGGACTAGGATTCATTTCCACCAATAAGGGAAAATAATTTTTGGAATAGGCAAAGTTTTAGACCTTGAAATAATGCTTGAAATTGAAAATTATTTTTGGTGGCTATACTAAGATCAGTAGCAAAGTTAAACAAATAAACTCTATCGAATCTTTGGTGATACCACCACCTTTACATGGCCCATGATTGTCAAGGGCAGATCAATATGTATTTAATGTACATACACAATTAGACGGCCTAGTCCATCTGGCAACATATTCTGTTGTCAAGAATGTATTGAAGATTTAAGATCTTTTATGTCTGGCCATCATCTGGAACTCATAGGTTTAGAGTCTCATATGTTTTCCCGTTCCTGTTTTTAAATAATAGGTGATATATGATTCTTTCAGGCGGAATGGGAGTTGCTTCAGTTTGAGGTTGCATTGTATATTAACAGTGACGCACGTGGCATTCCGCCAAATCCACAGCAAAAGCCTCTGCGCGGGATCGTTCAACGTCTTAAAGGGAAGCAAGGACGTTTCCGTGGTAATTTATGTGGGAAGCGTGTTCAATGGACAGGCAGGACCGTTATCTCCCCTGATCCTAATCTCAAAATTACAGAGGTTATAACTTATCTTTGATAGATTTGACATTTTTTTTTGTCATTTTCTATTTTTCCCCTAACATGCAAATGCTAAACAGGTTTGTTGTGGTTTAGGTGGCAATTCCCGTCTTAATGGCCAAAATCTTAAGTTATCCTGAAATAGTTTCTCAACACAATATAGAGAAGCTAAGACACTGTGTCTGCAATGGCTCTAACAAATATCCTGGGGCAAATTATATCAAGAAAGTTGATGGTACTACGTTGTAAGTACTATTCCTTTTTATCGCACATGTGCTTGTGTGTTTTATCTGGAATATATTTGAACTATTTTAGAAATGCTAATCAATAGTGTCATATAATCCCATGATGTGTATCTCAAGGATGTCTGGCAATGGTGATCCACAAGCTATCTATGTTTTTGTGCCTCTACAGACTTTAGTTTGCTTTCCGTTCTTCATGCTATAATGCATAAGTGCCTAAATCATTTTGCAGGAATTTGAGGTATCGTACCAGAAACGCTGCCAATGAACTTAAATACGGTGATATTGTTGAACGCCATGTGGAAGATGGCGACATTGTTCTTTTTAATCGTCAACCAAGTTTGCATCGGATGTCTATCATGGCCCACAGGGTAACTACACGAGTGCTCTTTGTTAACATTTCCTGATATCTTTGAACTGTCACCTCTCCATTTTCAACAATTTTTCAACTAAATGCATGCAGGCCAGAGTAATGCCTTGGAGAACATTGAGATTCAATGAATCTGTTTGTAACCCATACAATGCCGACTTTGATGGTGATGAGATGAATATGCATCTTCCTCGAACGGAGGAAGCTCGCACCGAGGCTCTTATGCTAATGGGGGTAAATGCGCTAAAATATCACTTATTCTTATATCTATGTTGCTTTTGTATGTCACATTTTTTCATTTACTATATGGTTATATCTTTACATTCTTAAATGCAGTCAAGTTTGCTGTCAAGTTTTCTTCTCTTCTTCTATTGAATGCAGTCAAGTTAAACTAATGGAAAACAAATATGTGCGGTGTGCATGTTCTATGTGATGAGAAGATTTTCTTCAGATTTTCATGGTACTCTGATAGTTACAATCCCATAAAAATGTAACTTAAGTTAACTGTTGACATTGAAGCGTTACATAAAATGTGATCTATGATGGGTATACTAGAAGTATCAAATTGCGATGAAACTTATTGAAGATGATATTGTCATCGTAGAGAACATTGCCATTGAAAGGATTTGTATTTCATAACCTTAATCTCTATTACCGGAGCCGAGTGTACCTTAGACTCCACATCCCTACAAAGGTGTGCCTTCAGCACTACTACTTCACATATGCATGCTTTCGGCACTGCAACGTAACAATAGATACTTTTTTAAAGTAGTGTAAAAAAAATCAATTATTATTCAAACTAATTTTATAATCAGACATAACCAAAAAGGTATGTTGTGCAATGTGAAACCATGTGTTATTCGGTCTTGAGGGGATTGAAAGTGAGGCGTAGATAGGATTAGATATAAAGATTAAAAAAGTAATGAAAAAGAGAAAAGAGAATATGTCACGGCCCAGCCCGGGACCGCCTCTACAGTGCCCGGAGTGCAGCGGAATAAGGGACCGTGCGGCGTACACGGATGCTAGAGCGACATCCGGATAATCCTGGATACTCGTGAGGGGTCATCGAATATGTATTCGGTATAGGCAATAACGCTGAAGGTTCCCTCAATAATCCCTACAACGTAATCTCTCGCGACGCGCGCGAGGTACGAAAAGCACACCTGTCTTGTAGCGGATCAGGGTAGCTCAATATGCCGGTTTCCACATAAGGGACTCATATCTCAAGGGGCGACGAGCCTGGACTATTTATATTGTCCATCTGTAAGGGGCGGTGCGTCTCGGATAGCCCGCGGGGCATAGCGGCGCCATATGAAGCCCTCTTTGGAAAACCGGCCCGCATTGCGAGGCAATGTCCCCTAGCCTTCCCTAGGCTTAGGAGAACTCATAACTATCCCTTGTAGATAGTCCATGAGCCGGGGTCCTTGATGACCAAGCATTAAAGCTCTTTTAGTCATGGGGAGGATCGGACCAAGGTTCCTCCTTAATATAGTTACTAAGTAAATAGTCAATCTCCAAAAGGAAACGTTAAAACATGAGACGAAGCGTACTGGCCCTTTTCGCCCCCTTAACCGAATCCGATTGCGACGAAACTTGGCGTACAACTATATTAGGATATAGAGAACATATACATTCGGACAGAACTCAAAACGCTCGGGTGGATTTGGCTGGCGTTCGGTAGGTCATCACAGAATACATAGATGGAATACAAGTGAGAGGGGGTGTATGGGAGAAAGAATTATGAAAGAGCGAAATAATAGTGACGGGCGCTTACTGTTGATTGGGATAAACAAATATGAATGTTAATTGTGTTTTTTCTCTCTCTAAATAAATATGCAGTTTTGAATTAGGAGATGAATGTAGAAGTTCAATATCTTACGTCTAAATGATGTTATTTTTTTTTCGAGCATCATTTTTGCTCCTAGTAATATGTATCAACTATACACTGTATGCCTTTGTCACTACAATGCTTCAATAGGAAAGAGAGTGAAAGAGAGGCGGAGTAAAAGAGGGTTCATAGAGTCATTTAAAGTGAGAGAGAAAATGGGGAGAAATAGGAGTATGATGTGCGAGTGGAAGGGTGTGAAAGAAAGTGAGTCATGAAAGAATAGGAGAGGAGAGTGGGGCAGTTAGGTTGCTAGGGAAGAAGCAAATGCTAGTGGTAATTGTGTTTTAATTAAATATTTAATGTTGAATTAAGAGACAAAAATGCCCCTAGTAGTTTTTATGTGTGGTCAATGACGCCCTTGTGAAATTTAATAGTATATTTTATCTCACGTTTTGGTTGTAACATAGAAAATCGATCTTGTAGTTTCAAAGAATGTTTTTTTTTCTCGAGCAACGTCGTTTTCTCCGTGATATGTCTTAGGTAAGATGTACATATACTTTATTGGCTTTTGTAATTACTAGTACAACACGTGACCCAGTCACGACAAGAACGTCGATGCGCCTTTGGCGCTACCCGTGATCAAGTCACGGTGGATATGTTGATATGCCTTCGGCGCCACAATTGCAACGTATAAGCATGAATTTGTTCACTATTTTAGAATAGGTTTAGAAGAGGAAATTAAAGTATCAAGTTCTATAATTATTAGAGCTAGCTGACTTGTTTAAAGTTTGCAGATGAGAAACAAAAAAGCAATTATATGAGAAAAAGTAAGTAGGCCACTAAAGTAAACATACTCTTGTAGGAAAAATAGACAAATTTATATAAGAAATTAGACTTACTTTCTGTTCTTGTGCTTCCATAGTGGTTTCATGTAGTCTGCTTCCTTCTCAAGCGACTCTAAGTGTCCACTAAGACTTGCATGGCGAGTGTAAATAAATTCTCTAGAGTAAGTCGCACTTTTCAATAGTCGGGGGATTCTAGTATAGATAAAGCATAAACTTCCAACTTGTGAATTTATCAAGCCAAAACTTATTAAAGAAGGCACTGTCAATCAAGTTATGAACTTTGGCTTTGCCTTTTTATTATTATTATTGGGCCAACTGTATCTCAATCCTTCTCTAGGTCTTTCAATAAGATCACAATCATCCATAGCTTGAGCAAAATCTTCCACAGAAATAACATTAGTCTCTCTCCCCCTACCCTTTTCACCTATTCTGATATTGGAATTAAAATCTCTAATCACCAGCCAAGGAAAATCAAAATTGCTGCAACACAAAGCATAAACAAAAGTGTACTACGATCGCGGAAGCAAATCAATCAATTAAAAAACTAGGGTTTCAAGAGTTTCCCCTCTCACAAAAGAAAATAACTCTCTCCTAGAGACAACTTCTAACATATATACTAGAAAGGTTACGTGCACACGTGGGTGTACAACCCGCGATCTATCAACTCTCCCCTCTAAGAAGAATTAGACCACAAATTCTGTAGTTGAATGTAGTCCTCATAGAAGTGAGATCTATCCTTGCAAATGACTCCCTTGAAATCCATGAATCGATCTACCCACCTTACCAAGAGCTCAACATTACAAGCATCATCTACTCGTCGATCAAATATCTCATCAACTCATCACTCTATTGTACTCACTATTGTACTCAGGTATAGGTGCCATTGGTAGTGGAGGAACATGTTTGACATTTACTTCTTTCGACCGAGCTTCCTATATTTCAAGCTCACAAGCATTCTCTCCAATTCTCTAAATAATACGAAATGGTCATGCGCAATAGAAGTTTGGAGGCCAAGCCCATGCGCCTCCCCCTTATCATTGTATAACATAACCAAGTCCCCTGGTGAGAAAATAACATCTCACCTGTGCCTATCGACCCGCTGTTTGACTCCTGCATACACCTCTTCCAAATGTCACTGCACCTCCTCGTGTATAGCTCGAATAGACTCTACAAACTCTGCAACACTATCCGACGTTGGTACTAGCTGGGGAGCGCCATATCCTGATTGTATCCCGTCTCAATCTGAAAAGGAGATAATCGCGTTGAGCTATTGACATAACTATTGAAAGCCAACTCGGCCTGGGATAACACAAAATCTCACTACGTAAGCATGTCTCCTGTAATACAACGCAATAAATCACTAAGACTGTGGTTAACCACTCCGTCTGTCCATTCGTCTGAGGGTGGAAGGCTACCGAAAACCTGAGTTTGCAGCGTAACAATCTCCATGTCCTTCAAAATTTTCCCGTAAACCGCCTATCCAATCGAATCGACTGGGGCACCCCATGTAACAAGGGGCGGATTTTGGGAAAAAAATAGTTACAAAAGCCCAAGGGTTTGGCATCCCTTCAAACCAACCTAATTTTTTTACCATAAACTTTATTTGAACTCCTCCCATTCTCCCGATAGTTCTTTTTCTCTCTCTACCATCTAAAGCAAAAATATTAAAATATCCCTTTAAGTCCTGTCATCCCCTAGTCTAAAACTTTGGCTCCGCCCTTGCATGTAACTGTACTACCTCTCAAAAGAACAGTCGGGTTACGTGTGTAACATCCTCTGTCTTGGTGTAATGGATGAAGTGAGCCATCTTGGAGAACTTATCAACCACAACATACACTGAATGAAATCCTTGTGTCCTGGGTAATCCTATAACAAAGTCCATTGAAATGTCCCTTCAAGGGCTGGCCGAAATCGGTAGAGGAATGTAAAGGCCCTTGTTCTCTCCCTTTAGTTGTCGCACGTACAGGAATAGCACCTACTAATAAAGGCGTAACATCCCTATGCACATAATCCTAGAAATACTTCTCTCTCATTAATGCCATGGTTTTGATTGCCCCAAAATGTCCTCCAAGAGCCCCCGCATGAATGTGAGGGATGTGCCACTGAATAAGCCTATATTCTGAATAGACCCTCATGAGACCCCTAATTTTGAGTGCATGTCTCAAAATCGGTCCAAAGGACGTGTCCACTGGGTACAAATTACGCAACTCGGTAAACCTGAATACTGACGAACAAAGAGTAACTAAGAGATGAGCAGTCCTACTTATTTTGTCAATAAACCCATTCTCCTTACTTTAATATGTTGAATGTGAAAGTCGAAACTCTGGAGATAACTAAACCACTTCTCTTGCCTATCTGTTGTCGAGGTCCTATGTTGGCTGTGCATATGACGTAGTGCGTCATGATCAGAATGGATGACTAACTCTCGATGAACTAAATAGTGCCTCCAATGTCGCAATGCTCTTACTACTGCCAACAACTTGATGTCATACATACTGTAATTCAAATGCTCCTGATAATTTCTCCCCGACTGAGACAACGTCGCTCCTATCCCAGTCTTACAATAATCGGTAGTGACCTCGAAAACCAGCCCTGAGAAGTTCGATAATGCAATAACAGGGGTTGTAGTGAGGTTTTGTTTGGTTAGCCGGAATGCCTCATCAGCTTCAGGTGACCAAGCAAAAGGTACGTTTCTCATAAGGGAGGTGACAGGAGTCATAATACTGTTGAACCCATCTATGAATCATCTGTAAAAAGTAGCAAAACCATGAAAACTTCGTACTTGTGTCGTAGTAGTAGGTACTAGGCCAGTTCCTAATCGTATCCACTTTCTCTTCATCAACCCAAACCCCTTCAAACGAAATAACATATACCAAAAAATCCTTAGAATCAATGAGGAAAGAGCATATCTTCAATTGAAGAAATAACCTATACTGTCGTAAGGCCTGTAATACTCTCTTCACATGTACCAAGTGCTCTTCTCGAGTACGACTATGGATGAAAATGTAATTGAAATACATCATATTGAACCTCTATGCAATACAATATCGTAGGACCTTTGTCATCAGACGCATACATGTGGAAGGAATGTTGGACAACTCAAAAGGCATAACCAGCCACTCGTATAGACCGTCCTTGGTTTTAAATGTTGTCTTCCACTCATCATCTACTCATTACTTGGCCAAATCTGATGGTACCCGCTCTTGAGATTGAACTTAAAAAAAATTGTGCCCCATGAATATCATCAATCATATCCTCTAATCGTGGGCATTGGAAATCTGTACTTCACCGTAATCTTGTTGGCCGCCCTGAAATCAATGCACATTCGATAGATCCTGTCATTTTTTTTGGGAAGAGCCGGAACAACTACTGTGGGCATACTCTCTCTCAAAACATCCTTTTGCGCATAACTGAGCAATCTGTTTCTGTAACTCCGCATGCTACGCAAGAACCATGCGATAATGAGGCAAGTTGGGCAACAAAGCCCCGAGATCAAATCAATGGTGTGCTAAATATCTTGTAATGCTGGTAACTCTGGTGGGTCGGGTTATTGATATACGTGTGAAACTGGTCAAGTAACGGTTGTAACCCGTCATGAACAGTTGTAAGTGATGTCAAAATCGTACACACTAAAGTGTGAACGAAAAGTGTGAACGACTCCCTGCTTCCTTTGCTTATGCCAGGAAACTAGTGTGCTTCGTCCACCTGTGTTGAAGCCCTTGCCACATAAAAACATACACATTAGGCCGCCCTATGTGTATTGTGTTCCTCTCCCACTGCTCCGGTCCGCCTAACAGTATATGACACATCCATCTTGATAACGGTGCACAATATATATTCTTCATATTTTCCCATCTTAATCTTCACACGAGTACGACATAACACTCATCTTACTAGTTGTACCGTCTTTCTATAACCAATTCATTATGGCAGTTTTGGGATGTGGGATAAGTCTGAGGCGTAGCTTATCAGCCACATCCTTTGATATGATGTTATCCGTCGAACCCCCATCGATAGTCATGTCTAACCCCTTCCTTGTTGCCTTTACGCATGTATGAAACAATGCACGTTTCTTTAAGTATTCGTCTACTTTGGAACCCGTATCGTCTTTCCTCATAACTGACCCATATAGTGTTAGCCTCTGCCTAGGTAAACCCTTCCTCACCCTTTGATGTGGCAGTGGATCTATCGTGATCGCATATACCACTTCCGAGGCGTCCTTAGATTGCCCTCCTACCCCCAACTCTGTCGTAGCTTTTGGTGTTGTCCCTGGACTCCCCCTTTTTGCCAGACCAGTCGGTTGCACTAGAGCTTTCTCGCTCTATATTAGACCAGTCGGGAGCTGCGGCCCCCTCTCTCTTCTCTGGCGTACCAGTTGGGTGTTGCAGGATCTTCTCTCCCTCTGCCTGACCAGTCGAGTGCTTTGGGATCCCCTCTCTCTTCTTTGCCAGACTAGTTGAGTGTTGCGGGAGCCTCTCTCCCTCTACTAGACTAGTCGGGTGTTTTGGGACCCCCTCTCTCTGTCGGTCCCAGATTTCGATTGGGGTTGCTGCTGGAGTTGTCTGCTTCAGCCGGCGACTTCCCATTTTTTTATCGAGGCTATTCCCGAATCACAATTTTCTAGATTCGGGGTATTGGTTTTGGGGTGGTATTGGTCTTCTTTGGTAGGCTTCATGGTGATTGGAAACGTGAATCGGGTGAACTTCTTGCATCAAGGTCGCGACCCTTTCGTGGGACATTGATCGAGATCTTTTCATCACGTCTCCGACCTTCCCCACTTACAACATCAACTGCACGGTGCCCTCCATCTCAGTCGATTCGTTGTAGTGGTTCATCTTCAAACCTTCTCCATCGAATCTCATCAAATCCTTTGTCACAACACCCGTCTCAATCCTTGCAATTTCGACAATCGCCTTACACATGGCAAACCTAGAATCGCCCATTGCTAATAAGTACTACTAACGCGAAAGCAAATTCAATCAATTCGAAAACTAGGGTTCAATAGTTTACTCTAAAATTCTCGCAAAAGAAAACTAACTCTCTCCTAGAGACATTTTGTAACATATATACTAAAAAGGCTACGGGTAGACGTGGGCGTACAACCCACGATCTATCAGAAAGTGATAAGATTATCATTAAAACTAATATGATTAACTTATGGTGAAAGACTAACAAAACCAGGAGCAGGAGAAGATGATTCCGAAACACCTAAAATTTCCCAGTCTAGCATGTAGAACCCATATGTTTTAAACCAAGTTTATTTATAGATTCCGAGGAAGGCTTCACTTTAGGCTCAGACAGACAGATTAAATTAGGATTAGTAGGCAATAAATTGTTTGTTGCCTACCCCTTAGAATTCCAGAAGATAACTCTCATTTGGAACCTGGAGGAGGTTGTTGATTAGTCCTTGTCAGACAGATTAAATGAGGATTAATATCTTTAACAATATCTCTTAAGTTTGGCAATAGATTTTTGGTTGCCTACTCTTAACAGTCTTGGTAGATTTCATTTTTGGAACTTGCCAATCATTTTCTGCCCATCTAGTAGATTCAACTGGAGTTCCTTGAACTGTATCAACTGGTGCCCCTTGAGGAAGGGTCACTTGTTTGAGTTGACCATTTCCCTGTTGTGTCTGAATTTCTTGTGCTTGAATATCTTGTTTCCCCAATCTCAGAAGCAAAGGTTTTCAATGGAAATGGTCAATACATTCTTTAATTCTATTGTAAATGGGCGGAAATTATCTGATTTCCTTGGGACTGTGTGTCTATCTTTCTCAGTAAATTGGTGCTGCTTGTTTTTGTTTTTTAAGTTGTGACAGGCTCTTATTATCTGTTGTACAATTTATGTTTCAGGTGCAAAATAACTTGTGTACACCAAAAAATGGGGAAATCCTTGTTGCTTCAACTCAAGACTTTCTAACATCTTCCTTTCTCATTACAAGGAAGGATACATTTTATGATCGTTCTGAGTTTTCTCTTATGTGCTCTTATATGGATGATGGAATGGATCCTGTTGATTTGCCCACTCCAGCCATAATGAAGGTAATGTTCTATCTGAAAGCAGTTCTTCTAATCTCCAACTTCCTTTTATTGTTTTTTATTTACTTAATCTGAACAAAATTTTATTTTGAATTATACGTCCCCCCTCTCCCGCCCGCAAAAGGTAAGCAAAGTATTATTAATGAGGAGTAAAAGGACTGTAGACAAGACCTGCAGGACTAATAAAAGAAGAAACTAGTAGACATGCCTACCAAGTTTAAAGAATAAAGAAGGAAAATATACAAAAATTTAGTAAAATTTGAAGTATTCTAAATTGGGGTCTTCAATCTGCTTTATGAAACTGGGCCTACCAACATACCACTTTCTTGCGTTTGTAACCAATCTTGCAGCCCTGTTAGCACTTGTATCTGAACTGAAATTGCATTCTCTCCAAGAATGCTTAATTCTGAGTTAAATTTTAGTAGAGATATAGTTTCATCTTGCAGCACACTATAAGTGAAAATGGCAGACACTATACAGCAGCATTCTGCAAATGAGTGAAGTACATACTCCACTGTTCTCAACCAAGGCACCAAGAACATCCCCTGTGTGTGACCTGAAAATAGCACCTAAACCTGCAACGCCAGGATTTCCTAGTGAACAGCCATTACAATTGATTTTGACCTTTTCATACCATGGCAGCTCTCATTTACAAGATCTTATTCTTGGAGCTCTTCTGTGTTTGAGAGGTACTCTCAATCTGTGTAAAATAGGCAACTCCAAAACTGAGCTCCTTATAGCATCCTTGAATCTAGAAGCTGAGTCTTGTATAGAAGTAAGAATAAACTGCTTCATAGGCCTGAAACTAGGAGCAGGTTCATCACGGGAGACCTTGTTTCTGTATCTCCAAATGGAACTCTCAGACCATTCACCCATAGATCTTCAATGTATAAGCTGTAAGCAGAAGTCTTGATCCGATCTTCAATGTATTTTGAACTATACTGAAAATGTGTACCGAATACATTTATCCCTCCTAAACTATTTTTAAAGCACATCTCTAATGCCCGAAAGGACCTGATCTGATAGAACCATGAGTAAGATCCAAGTTGTATGTAAATGGCCGCTATGACGCCATAGACAACTCCATGATAACTCGATAGTTTCTTAAAAGTTTCCTTTTATGTGAACTCCAATTAAATACCATTATGCTTTTGTTGTTTTGTTGTTTTTTTGTTTTGAAGTTAAGATATCAGTTTTGCATGTACTGCAGTTTTTTTTTCTTCTCTTGGCATGCACTGTTTCTGTAGCACACTGTGGTTAAGTTAGTTGTGATTGTTATTTACAGCCAATAGAACTTTGGACAGGGAAGCAACTATTTAGCATTCTAGTACGTCCTCAAGCTCTTATGAGGGTCTATATCAATCTTACTGTCCTGGAGAAAAACTACACGTATGGAGAAACAATGTGCCCCAGTGATGGGTTTGTTTATTTTAGGAACAGTGAACTTGTATGTGGTCAGCTGGGAAAGGTTACTTTAGGTCAGTTTTCCTTTCTCTCTCCAATTGCAATGTGGGCTTATTTATGCCAAATTACATGACGTTTACTTAAATGTGTTTATTGATAATTATCCGCTTACTAATTGAAGTCACTTCTTGGGAGATATAAGATAAAATGTCTAAAGTTGGAAATCGAGTTTAACCATAAAGCTCACATAACTCAACAGCTAATGAAGTAGGATAAACAAGAAAGACATAAAATCATTGAATTAACATAATATTACGATCCTTGGTTCATGACTTAAAACTCCCACATCACTATCATATTGCTGTTTCAGTGCATTGGTTTGGGCTTCAGAATTTGAGATCAGAGTCAAACCTACATCCACAGTTAAAATCAGTGCTTAGAAAGACCACGGGTAATCCATAGTACGCTAGATGGGGGCCCACTATAACATAGGCTATCGAAAACCCCCCAAATAAATTGGGATCCCATCCTAGTATGGGATACAGTCATATAGCGGTGCTTGCCAATTGCCATGATTGCCAACTATCATTAGTCTTTGAAGGGGTGCTTTACTTGAAAAATAGTCACTTTATTTCGAATGAAAGTCATGGGATTCTGGGGTTTGGGGATAGTGGGCTTGCCACAGAGTGGGTTATCGAAGGCGTTGGATGTGGAATATGGTGGAATTATACAATCCTTTGTCAAGACTTTACACTGGGAAATCAGAACAAAGAAAGATACATGTAGCGCTACTACCCTGGTAAAAGTTACCAAGACAACGTAATTGATGCTTAATAACATTGCCTTATTAACTGCATTTCCTGACTTAACTTCATGTACCACTTTCGGTTAGGTTTTTGTTATTAACATACAAGTAATGTAAAAATATTTGTCTAGATTGGAGGGTATCCTGTTTACAACATGATAAAGTAGGGGGGGGGGGGGGGGGGGGGATGTTTTTGAAACAGTGTGATTGAAATAGTACTAAATTGTTTTGAGCCCTTGTTTCGAAGGTGAGTTTGAGATCCAAAGTGGGCTTTGACTCTGGATAACCTTTGCTGGATGCAGAGGGAGACCCAATGTGTTTTTTATGAAACCGTGAAGGAGACAATCTGATAGGTTACGGTTGTTCCTACGTGTCTCGAGTTTCACGTATCGCGAGACTATATAGATTTTTCACAATTTAAGGTCTCTTTGAAACTTCCTTAGTAGGAGTTTGATTGGAATCAGGAGGCTTGTTCTATAAAAGCCTATGTTAGGGTTTATTTTTGTTGGTTATTTTAAGTTGATTTTGTTTTAGTTTTAGATAATTTAATAAAGCTATTTTCGGATTATCATATTAAGGATTTTTACAAAACCCTAATTTGAATTTTGTAGTGATTAATTAGTAAGAACTAACACAATTGAAGCTTCCGTAGCTGGTTCTTAACTCGGTACTAGAGCCGTTTAAAATCCTCGGGAATTTTTCTTCATGTCTTCTTGGTTGATTTAGGGTTTTTCACGTTTCTCTTTTTTCTAGAAATTTTTTACTTCCCTCAAAAAGTTATGATTGCGGGTCAGTAGTTACAACAAAATTGGATCATTTTGAAGAGTCGGCAAAATGAATTAAGGGGATGTTACAAAAGATGGAAGCGATGGTCACTAAAATTTTCTCGTTTTTTGGCCATAAATCCCCTATTTTTACTTTTGTTGCGCTAATTGGGTTGGCCCTTTTCCCGGAAGAGACAAATGATTCAAGAGATGTTTGCGAGGTTCACCGTTCATACAACGATGTAATTCTACTTCGATGAGTATTCCCATGATTAAAATTATTTAGGGTTTCCTGGGGATGGGAGCAAAAAGCCTATATTGAAGTACTTTTTCGAAGAGGAATTCAAAATTCCCGATTTGTCAAATTTGATTGACCCTTGTTGGGTAACTTTTGAGACTCGTTTTGTCAAGCAATTAACTTCAATTAGGGGTGGATTCAAATTGCAGTATGTGGCTTATTTTGATGCAGCTTTTGGTGACCAACATACTAGTAGTGAAGATATATTGGGTACAAGTTTAAATTTTTATGATAAATCTCAATGGCTAATCCGATTGTTAAAGCATATTGCGGCAATTATGGAGTCTTTCACGTTGAAGTTTGTGGTCGAGCTTTTCCAAAGCAAGGGATTTGATAGGTTACAGTCGTCATCGACCTATGTCATAGGTTTCGCGTATCGCAATGCAATATAGTTCTTCTGCAATTTGAGATTAATCTTATCTAATTTTAGTAGGAGTTTGACTAGGGGAGCGGATCCGTGGGCACTCATCTTTGGGACACTCTTCTAGACACTCAACTATTAGGAACACATAAAGATGCTTAAAGAATTTTGATCGTATGGATATGAGCTCCTTGGCATTAAGGTCATTTTCACAAAGAATGAAGTTATTCTAACATTTTTATCAACATTGAAAAGAGATTTGAAGTACTCCAAATTGTAGACGTTTTTAGTAGTCCATTATATCTAAATTTTAAAGTTTTATATTATGATGTTGAAATGTCATGAATGACTTAGTAATTTACGAGGATGGTCTCAATAGTAAAGAGATCATATCCATATGGTTAATTTTTTTTATCGTCTTTAAATAAGTCCTAATAGTTGAGTGTGTAGAAGAGTGTTCCAAAGATGAGTGTCTACGGATCCGCTCCCACTAATATTTTGAAAGCTTTATTTTGGTTGCTTAATATGTTTTCAAAAAAGGAAGTGAAGTATGAATCACTTACCTACAATAACAACTAGTATTTAATTTTTCCACTGCATAATATTCTATAAAGTGAACCACAACTTACTTGCAACTAGCATCCGGAAGAGTATGACTACTTAGAAAATTAGAAATGAATGTAACAAGACAATGAATATACTAATCTGCTGTTGATATTTTTGTATCCTCTTTTGTGTTATGATATGGCACATACTTTATCTTAAAATAAAAACAACGTATATAGAGAAGGTCTATACACGGTTCTGTTGGGCCGGTTTTGAAACTGAACCGGAATACCGGTTCTTAAGTTTTATAGAACTGAAACCGAACCGACCGGACCAAAACCGAGCCAAAAATCCGGTTTAGTTTCGGTTATGATAATCGGTTTTTTGTTTTTCTCTCTTCTGTTTATCTAATTTACCATTAAAAATAGCAGGAACTAATCAACTCCATTTCATAAAAATAAGCCATTTAAGTATTTTGTAGAATTGAAAAATTAGGCTCTTCAAAATTGGGGTATTGCAAAGAGATAATAGAAGAGGGAGGTGATCCAAATAATTCATAATAATCAAACAACCAACAACCACATCTAGATTTCTCATCTCTATCTGCAACAACAATAAGAAATTAAAGAGGAAGAAGAAACCCAAGCTTTGTACCTCTTTGCCAAACCCATGGATATGCTAAACCCTACAAAGTATAAACAAAGGATCTCTCCACCTTTTTGTTTGCGAAACCCATCAATCTACCAATGGATCAATGAAGAAATCGCTCAATCTTACGAGTGGAAAGACCGGAAAGGTGAGAGTTACGTGACATGAGAGAGAGAAAAAGATTGAGAGAGTGTTCGTTATGTTTACATGTTTTATGATTATCTAACCGTTGTGATACTACAATAACCCTTTTCGGTCGGGGTTGGGTTTTATTGGCGAACCAAAACTGAAACTGAACCAAGGCAATCGGTTTTTGTGATTGTACAACTGAAAACCGATCCGGTTCTCTTAAAAAAGTTAAAGAGTGTTGGTCTGATTCAGATCGGTTCAGTTCCTTGGATTATGCGTACAACCCTAATGTAGAGGAAAGGGATAGTCATCAGACCTAAACTCGTGTCGGTTCTTTAAGGTGTAGAGGGGGTTATGGTGGTGATTGTGTCACGCCCCAAAATCCCCATAATTTTAAACTAAATCATTAACATGAATCTAGGGCGTGAAGGTAGGAAATCAAAAGAATTATCCTACGAACAACCGAGCCGTAGACAAATTCTGGCTCGGTTCTTCACATATAGCAATTCATCAGAGCACAAAATAAATTGCGAAGCAAAAGATAGATAGATATATACATATCAAAACTAAAATATGAACAATGTCTCAAAACTATACAACAATCAACCGAAATATAACTAATCTACAATATACAACAAAAGGCCTACGGTAATAGAAGATCTAAACTCAGATATCTACTGAAGATCACGACAACTACTCAGCAGCTACTCCACCTCTGAAATGTAAACAACGAAAGTGAGCAAACCACAACTCACTATAACCCAACAAGGCTAAAAACTATACTAACACAACTAATGCTAACAAGAAAAATCAACTATAATGTTATAAAGCATAGTGATATAATATAGCAATTCTAATTAGTAAGGGAACGAAGTAAGGACAGTCGTACTAAGCACAGAGATACATAATATGAGAGGAAGTAACATGATGATGCAGAAGTTTGTTGCTGGAATGAAGTATGAAGTTAAATTGATGGACTCAATCTTATGATAGTTGATTTCTCAGCCGCTAGTGCAAGGACTCGAACATATGAGAGATCATCATTAAATACAAGGGGTCAGATATGCAGAACAGGCTCGACCCGAGGATAACATATGTGTTTCAACCTCCCAGGAGAAGTCTGTGTATTAGGAGAGCTATCTCATATCATTCTGACTAGGTGTGACAGTATCCAATCATGACTTCACTCGTAGGAGAAGGCTGGGCACCAGGAAATAGTATCCAACCATATCTTTCCTCGCAGGATAAGACTGGGCACTAGGAAATACCATTCCAACCATATCTTCACCTCTAAAACTTTGACCCGATCTAGGGACCCTATCGACCCAAACAGATCCATCAGAGACCAAAACACTGCAGCTGTTAACCTGGCATGCACATGTAGGATGACTACCAACTAAAAGAAAGTAGTGATTACTCCTAAAACTGACAAACAGTGACTCAGTCACAACATCTAAGCCCGATGGCCAACGACTTATGGTTACAAGACAATAAACAGATGGACAGTGACTAACCCATCACTATGTCAAACAACTAATGAACAGTGACTAATTTCTAGTCACAACATTAAAAACATCAGATAAACAACGACTGATATCCAGTCCTGACATTAATCTTGGACACTCAGCGACTCAGCTGTCGCAACCCCGATACCCGGATGCATAGTGACTTAACAGTCACAACATCAACAGTAATACTAGTTTTAAAAGAATAAACAGTATTCAAGGACCAAGCCAGATGAATACACAACATGCAAGGCTACAAACCATACTATATAGAAACAACAGCTCTACAAGCATTTATACTAAGTTCTGCTAATAATCAACTTCTAGGACGAGTCTAGAGTAGTTACGCTATTAGGGTTCAAGGACAAAGCCGCGAGAACTAGCGTAACAACTTCTAACCCGTTCTTGACGTCCGAAAGTACATAACTAATTAACTCTGCTAACATATCTAACATATGTGATAACTAGCTTAACAATGAGAATGAATCTATATTACATCCTAAGTGTCATTTCATATCCGCATAGGTAACATTAGTAACGAATTTAAACTTGAAGGGAACACTCGCCTGATAAAAGCGAACTTGACGAGCTAAGCAACTCGTATCCAACACAAAAGAGTCCCGCAATTAAGTTACCGGACCACCCGTCCTCCACAACACCGCCCAAATCAGTCCATACATCACCCAAATCAGTCCATATATCACCCAAATCAGTCCATACATCCGCTGAACCCAAAACCTGAAATTAAACATACTCCGATATCAAAAACAACCCCAATACATTCTCCAATCACAAACCCTAAGCTATGGTTTTCACCCAACCACCGAAATCATACAATAGCATACCCAATAATCTGAAATCAGCACCCTAGTACCGAAATCAGCAACAGCAATCATGGGGAGGGAGTGGCCGAGTCCGGCAAGGGTGACGACGAATCTCTCCACGCCGTGGCTCCGGGAAGCTCGTTAAGCATTCACGGCCCAAAATCAGCAATTAGGCGAGGCAATCACGGCCCAAAATCGTCCGAGAGGGAAGGAATTTGGAGAAAGGGTTAGAGTCGGTTTTGAAGGAGAGAGTGTGAAAGTCGGTTTTGAGGGAGAGAGTGTTATGTGAAAATGAGGAGGTTGGGTATTTATAAGGGAGATATAATGCATATCTCGAGACATCACCAACGCCTTAGGATCACCCAAAAACAAACCCAACTTGGCCGTCTAAGCTCACAAATGTTCGGACAAAAACAGAGGGAAAAACATAACGGAAATATGCCCGGACATAAATAAGCAAACTAAAAATTTAACAGTTGGTAAGAGGAATCCATCCAATGGACAAACACAGAAACTCAAGGGCATACAATACTTCTCCGGAATTATATCCACATCGCAACACCACAACCTAACATCAACACCAACACCAACACCAACCCACACAGGGGTTCCCAAGTTGCCAACACTACCTAATCCGCCCTAACATAAAGAAATTACTGAAACGGAATCTAATGCCAAACCTGTCAAAAATCCATATACAAAAGGATATACATAAAGGAGAAAGTACTAGTTATGCATATTGGATTCAGAATAAATATGTGGAGTGCTTAAAGTATAGGAACATGAGAGTGGTAATGTATAGGAATATGCAGAGTGGTAATGTATAGGAATGTGCAAAGTGACAATATAATGAGTAGATAATTGATACTAAATAAAATAAAAATAAAAATATCTGGGTCATTACAGATTGGGCTCCAACTGGGTGAAATTGGAGTCCCAGACTAACAAACCGGATTGGTACATTAGCATCGCCATTTCCAGGTGGTACAGATAACCTCTTTGTTTCTTGGAATAAGGTAGGAGTAGATATTCTGTAATAGCATAATAGATTGCGGATGCAGCCCTGTTTTATTTACAGTGGTAATATCAGGAGTCGAGGCAGAAAGGACCTTGTATGAAACTTAAATATTATATTTTACAGAAACACAAAAAAATTGTAGCCTTCTGTATTAAAATCATCGAAGAAGATGAATGTAGAATCCACAAAGTAAAGATGACAAATATCTAAATCCGATTGCAGGTCTTTTATTTTAAACAGGCTGACTTGTTTTACTGCACTTATTTCAAAGCTATTCTATTTAGGACTTTCTTAAACTCTTAAAAAAAAATGTAAAGGTAACCTTTGAACACGGGAAGGTTGAAGAGGGTGCACTTATTTTCCTTTGCCTATTTTGTTAACCATTATTTGGCCTAATATTTTTTTGTTATTTTATCATGTTTTGAGCCTAAGTATTTTGGTTCTTGTATATGTTTCATAATTTGTCTTCGCTTACTGATTCATTTGTTGCTGGTTATTGTGCTAGATTATAATGTGTTCGGTTGCGGCTGGCCTTATTTTAGCTTTTCTATAAGTATCTTATATATTATATTGAATTTTTTTTGTTCTTTAGGAAATGGCAATAAGGATGGACTTTTTTCTACTCTTCTTAGAGATTACAGTGCGCATGCTGCTGCTTCATGTATGAACCGGCTAGCGAAATTGAGGTAATCTTTTTTTTTTTCGCCTCAATATAGTTACCTTTTCTATTACATCTTGCCTATATGGATGATCTAGGTTTCAACGAGGATTAGACATGCACAAGCTTCACACATTAGATACATGATTGCGCTTGAGTTGTAGGAATACCAGTATGCTCTTAATCTATATTCTCAGCATCTTATTATACATGATACATATATTAGATCAAGTATCTTATTGCTACTATCATAAACACGTCTCTCTTTTTGCTCATTTATTATGATACACATTAGTGTAATGTGTGTTAGAATGAAGCAAGAAATAAATTTTCGTACCAAATGTTATAAACTACGTATTAAGATAATAAACTACGTTTTTTTTTTTGCAAGAACAAGCCGGGGTAAAGCAAGACCCCTACCACAGGCCCCCTACCAGGATATATTAGACCAAGACAACTACATTCGAGTATAAGCCGTTTGAAGTAGAATCCTGATACATAAGACCAAGGTAGTTTGATGTGAGTGTTGCGAGCCCAATTTTTACTGATGCTACACTTGGGCGCACACACTACGCATCACCTTTGATGCGTAGTAATGCAATTGCAGCACAATTTACCGTAACACCTCGCTACATGTCACAACAGATCGCAATATATTGCAACACATTATGCTGCAAAGTATGATGTGAAGGTTTGCGAGAAATTAAACTCAAAAGTCAACCAAGAGATTTGTCAAACCCCAAAACTTCATTACGAAAGATATGTAAAGCTATTTTTCGATAAATAATATATATGTAATTCTATAGCCTCGCTTATGATAACTCACATGAGATAAACCACAAAATTCAAAACTCATTTAAGAAAACTCATACGAAAACCTATAACTCCAAAATATTAAATCTCGAGGTAACGCAAAACCTAATTACCATCAATATAACACGAAAAATATTAAATCTAGATGAAACGTAATTGTAGGAGCATGCTCCCGCTAACCACGAGGCTCCCAGGTCGTTGGACGACCTCCCCACCGATAGACGAGCACGTCCTAGGGGAAGCTCTCTTAATGGCGCTCTAGCTACGAGGAAAGCAACTCATACCGACAATACTTTATGCCAGGCCTACGTGGAAAGATAAAGCCTAAGATCCCGGATGAGTATCCTAGGAATTATACAGGTCACGTGAGCCCCAACACTTCTTGGTCAAGACTCTCCCTATAAATAGGGAGAGAAGGGGACCTAAGACGAGACCTTTTTTTGAGAACCTCCTCCATCTACTAAACCAGAGCAGCTCTAGAGGAAGAGGGAGAAGAGACCCAAAGAGAATCGAGTGGTACCCTCCTCTAGTGAGATGTGTCAAGCCTGAAGCTAATATCACGCATTGTCGTCCCTGAGAGGACTTTTGGGACTACAATTGGCGCCGTCTGTGTCAACCACGCTAAGATGGTGGTTTCCATGCAAAATCAGACCCAAGAGCAAACAATGGTAAAGATGCGAGCTGCGCTCCTACAACTTCAAGAATAGATGTTGACAAAAGAAGATCAGATTTGACCTCTCTAGGTGGCTAACGATGAGATGAGAGAAAATCTCGTTGTCGGACATCAAGCGCCAGCTAGTTTCCCGGCGGCATCCGAAATCGTTGGAGATTCTACACCACATGAGGAGGTGCTCAACGGCCCAAACATTGAAACCCATCCTCGTTTACTACCGATATACAGGCCGATCTTCGAGCCTCAGACCACCCCAATTTACAACCCGTATCCGTTGCCTCGAGGGACAGTACTACAACCAGTTGTCTAACAACCTATACCGTCAAGGCAACTTGTACAACAAGTTGGCGGACAACGACCACGACCAACACACCAGCTTAGCCACACCGGCCCACCACCACCTGGCCGGTACGCTCCACAATACTAGGGTATGCGTCCCCCCACACCTACAATGTACTCAGGGGCTTCGTACGATAATTATCACGAGAATCTTCCTTAGTGGCATCGACAATACAGCCTTGACGACCCATCATACTCACCTGGGTACGGTCATAAGCAGTATCAAGAAAGAAACCCCACCTACAACGACCGTTTTAACGAACGGTACTAAGGAATGCCTCAGTTTGAACAACCGTACGAGCCATACGAGGACAACTACTACAATGAGTCGTCAATCCGGGGAGGACGAGGCCCAAGAAGGGACGAAGGCAAAAAGGACCATCTACCCTTAACGGCCGCCTCCGTCGAGGTGTTGATCAGAAACATGCAAAACAACGACCCGACCAAGCGGTTAACGAAGGAGACTCTACGCAGGATACATTACACCCCATTCACGCAGGTTATTAGGAATTATGTACCGGGCCAGCGCTATTCTAGACCAAAGATAGAGGCTTTCACCAGGAGCCAAGACCCAGGTCAACACATCTTGAAGTTCCAGTATAGTATTGACCTGCAACACGAGACAGGCGAGCACATGTGCCGTCTATTCCCCTCGACCTTTTTAGATGGGGCTCTTGCCTGGTTTCAAAGCCTTGAACCCAACTCTATATCCACCTTCGAGTAGCTCTCTCTAGCGTTCGTGGAAAAATACCTCCACAACCAGCAATTAAAGAAGCAACTAGCAGAGTTTTAGCAGGTTGGAGAAACCATCGATTCCTTCTTGAAGAGGTTCAAGAACGAGCTAATATTCATTGAAAGAGTGGATGCCCAGACAGCATGGTTGGCATTCATGGGAGCATGCTTACCTGGTTCAAAGTTACGTGAAGCTTTACACATGAAACGGCCAGAAACACTGGAAAATCTATACGAAAAGGTGTGAAAGTACAACAATGTGAAAGTGGACAACCGCGCATCTGCCTCTCAGATAGTTGCTCTTCTCAGTACAACCTTTGCCCCGTTGCTATTCACGTGTCCAGAAACGCCCAAACATCCAAGAGATATGCTCGACAGACAGCGCGGATACGACGAGGGGAGGAACAAAAGGAGAGTAAACAAAGATCCTCGAGGCAAAGTTGACCCCCTCCTTTCCGAGAAGGTAAGCCAAAGGTTGAGCGTTGGGAACGATATTTACCCAGGGAACTCACTATTATATGAACGGACCTTCTTGTCATCGCTAAGAAAGACCCGGATTACAGGAAACCACACCCGAAGGTCGACCGGCCCGGACGACTATATTGCGCTCATCACGAAGTCTACGACCATGAAATCGATAAGTGTTATGACCTGATCAACATGACTAAGACTTGGTTTAGGAAAGGGCGATACACTTATTACTTAAAACGACCAATCCCTCCCTTATAGGGCGCTAGCAGAACCAACAATGACCATACAAGTACAGGGCATGTGGTAGTCTGTGAGATGATACTGGGAGACATCAACGGGGCACAATCCCATATCTCCATCTCCAGCTCCACGAGGCAATGCTACCGACTAAGTGAGAATCAGAGTACACCTCACGAGATCACGCCAGTTCAGAGATGCACCACGGGCAAACCAGCTACTTCATAGACAACGACATGGGGTCGGTATCCCATCCACATGACGGTGCCTTGGTCATTTGGATCATGATCGGCGGAGTCTTGGTCAAGCGCATGCTGGTCGACTCGGGAAACGGAGCAAACATTCTCTATCACGATGCTCCAAAAAATATGAACATGCAAGACTGTATGACACCTTCCAAAACCGAGATATTAGGCTTCAACGGGTTTACCGAGCGAGCCGTCGGGGACTTGTTAGTTAGGTACAAGCCGCCCGTCGTAATGTCAGCAACCTTTATCATCGTTAACAGCCATTCGGTCTACTATAACGGCATCCTCGGACGGGAGTGGATCCATGCAATGAAGGCAGTAACCATCTTCTTATCATTAGGTAATACTTTTCCCAACGAAGTTTGGAACGTACCAAATACGAGGCTGCCAAGTCACCGCTCGTATTTGTTACGCCAACCTTTTTAAAAAACTTGGTCGCCCTTGAGAATTTAAGAAAGGAAGGAAAAAGTTTAAAAATCGGGGAATAGCAATAGGGAACGAACCCATGGCGGTGGAATCGTCCTCCGTTCCTGCCCACCCAAGCAATATGGAAATTGATACACAACATATCTCTGACCAAAATGATGTAATTATAAACACGTTTAGCAGAGAATGAATATCGCCTCTCGTAGAGTTGGTCGATAAGATTAACCTCGACGGCCCTACGAGAACTATGTATATTGGCTCACTTTTGACAGGAGAAGAACACTCAGACCTTACCCTCCTTCAACAATGCAATGATGTATTCGCCTAGTCGTTCGAGGAAATGTTGGACCCTGGCATTACCTGTCACCGCTTGCACGTTAACACCAAGACAATACACCTGTTAAACAAAAGCCACGATGAACGGCCCCAAGACTTGGAGCAGAAATAAACGACGAGATCCATAAATTACTCAAGGTAGGATTTATCAGACCTTTGATTGTCCCTGATAGGTAGCAAACATGGTGGCAATCCCCAAGAATAATGGCAAAACACGAGTCTTCATTGATTTTACCGACCTAAACAGAAATTGTCCTTTCAGATAGTTTCCCCATACCCCTCATAACAAGACTAGTGGACTCCACGGCCGGCATGAACGAATGTCATTTATGGATAGTTACTCAGGGTACAACCAAATACTTTTGGTTGTCGAGGACCAAAAATGCACTTCCTTCACCACAGAGCAGAGCTTGTATTGTTATACCGTGATGCCCTTTCGGCCTGAAGAATGCAGAATCCACATACCAGAGGCTGGTCACGACGATGTTCGAAGAGCAGTTGGGTAAAATAGTAGAAGTCTACATTGATGACATGCTTGTCAAAAGCAAGTTACATAACGACCATCTAGCCAACCTCGAGACTATGTTCACCAAGCTAAGGTATTGCAGAATGCAACTCAACCCCGAGAAGGCAACTTTGGCGTTTCTTCGGGGAAGTTCCTGGGGCACTTAGTCACTCAATGAGGGATAGAGGCCGACCCCGACCAAATACGAGCCTTAGCATGTATGTTTTCACCTCGGACACTGAAGCTCGTAGGTAAAATTGCCGCTCTCGGACGCTTCATTTATAAAGCCTCATACAAATGCCGACCACTATTTCAATGTATCAGGGAGAACAAGAAATACCAATGGAATGAGGAATGCAAGGCACCTTTCCAAGATATGTTAAGATACTTGGCCACACCCCCAATTCTCAACGCACCAAAGGAACATGAGCTCTTGTGCTTATACTTGGGCAACACGGAGGAATCAATCAGCGCAGTCCTCGTTAGAACAAACGTTAAAACTGAGAAACCAGTGTACTTCGCCAATAAGACCCTCTTGGGGGCATAATTGCGGTATTCTACCGTCGAAAAGTAAGCACTCGCCTTGGTATACGCATAGCAGAAGCTAAGACCATACTTCCAAGCTCACAAAATCAAGGTCATAATGACTCAACCATTGCGAGAGGTCTTTGCGAAGAAAGATAAGGCTCGTCGAATTGCAAAATGGGCAATCATCTTAGGAAAGTTTGACATTCGATTCGAGCCCCCGGTAGCCATTAAGGGACAGCTTGTGGCAGGTCTTTTGGCCAACCTCCCCATTAACAACGAGAACTAGAGCAACGAGGAAGATAAGGATCAAGTCGCTCCTCCCGATGACATTGATGTACCATATGTAAAGGGATGTCGATTATACACGGACGGATCAATTAATGCTGGCGGTTCAGGCCTAGGGATCGTCTTAGTCACTCCAAGCGACCATAAGATAGAGAAGGCCATACGAGTGAACTCCCGATGACACTGATGTACCATATACAAAGGGATGTCAATTTTACACGGACGAATCAGTTAATGCTGGCAGTTCAGGCCTAGGGATTGTCTTAGTCACTCCAAGCGACCATAAGATAGAGAAGGCCATACGAGTGAACTACCCATTAAGTAAAAGCGATGCGAAATACAAAGCCCTGTTATGTGGAGTAGATTCAGTGTTGGCACTGGGCGTCGAAGAAATTTCCATCTTTACCGACTCACAGCTAGTTGTTAACCAGCATAACAGGACGTTCCAGGCCAATGGAAAGATGGCCGAATACATGGAAATCTTAAAGCGAAGAATTAGAAAATTCAATAAGGTCAACCTCGAACAGATTCACCAAGGCGAGAACAGGCATTCTGATGCCCTCACTTATTTAGTTGGAATCATCGGCCACCGACTAAAAGTTATCCAAGTCGAAGTCCTCGACAAACCAAGCGTACTAGAACACACGACAAAAGAATGCAAACCGACAGTGGAGCCGCAAACGAATAATCTGACTGGGGCCGACCACTTATTGTTTTCCTGGGTGAACTCCACATCCTCCCAGCGGACAGATCGGCCGCTGAAAGTATCTCTAACAAAGCAAGAAAATATACGCTGATAAACAACGAGCTTTACCGAACGAGCCTGTACGCCCCACACCTTGCGTGTATCACAGGAGAGAACGTATGACGACAGTCATCGAAGAAATTCGCGAGGGAGTATGTGGAGCACATACATTGGGTGGGTTCTTGGCCGAACGAGCGCGAGCACAAGGACTTTACTGGCCAACGATTAGACAAGACTTCATAGAATATGCCAAAAAGTGCAATAATGTCAGTTTTACGATCATCTTATCCACGCCCCCGTTGTAAACCTTTATATAGTCTCAAGCCCATGGCCGTTCGTAAAATGGGGACTGAACATAGTCAGAGCGCTCCCCATGGCAAGTGAGAGGCGTAAATGGTTGTTGGTCGCTACAAACTACTTCACTAAGTGGGTCGAAGGTATATCACTCGCTCGTATAAGAGAAGAGGTAATCAGCTTCCTGTTGAAGCACATCATCATAGGGTTCAATGTCCCAACGGTCTTGATGACAGACTACGGGACTCAATTCGTATGCAGTAAAATCGCGGAGTTCGTGCGACCCTACAATATCAAAATATTGTCATCAATCCCAAGGTACCCCCATGGGAACAGACAAGCCGATGCGACCAACAAAACGATAATTGATGGTATCAGTATGAGGTTAGACGCTGCCAAAGATTGATGGGTCGACGAGCTACCCCACGTTTTATGGTCATATCAAACAACTCCCCGAAAGTCGACAATCTTCACTCTGTTTATGCTTACCTACGGGTCTGAAGTAGTGCTTGCCACTGAGGTTATAGGCCATATAACCAGATCTCTGATCGTTCATAGTAAAATCAACGACCGACTCGCAAAAAACCTCGATTTGAATGATGAAACAAGAGAGGAGGCTTCCTCCCGAATGCTAAGGTACCATGAGACATTGAAATAAAATTTTAATAAGCGAGTCTGCCCACGAGAGTTCAAAGAGGAGGAATACGTGTTGAAGGTCTTCCCCACAGCTCAGAACCACAACGAAGGCAAACTCCAACCTAACTGAGAGGGACCGTACCTCATCTCAGGGGTCGTTGATGGAAACGCCTACTACTTGATGAATAGAGACGATGAAGAGTTAAAATCTCCTTGGAACGCAATGAATCTTCAAAAATGGAACCATCTCTGTTTCCCGCTTGTATAAATTTATAAAGCAAAGTTTTCATACTCGTTTCGCCTAACATAAACACTGTTGAATACTGGGGGCGTTTTTGAAGTAAAATGCCCCCCCCCCCCCCCCCAAATTCTGGAGTCGTTTTTTGAAGTAAAAACAACCACCCCATAATGGGGCCGTTTTTGAAGTAAAACGCCCTCTCAAATACTTGAGTCGTTTTGAAGTAAAAGACGACCTCCCCTATACTAGAGTCGTTTTTTGAAGTAAAAACAATCTCCCCTATGCTGGGGGCATTTTTGAAGTATAACATTCCCCCAACAACTAAAGTCGTTTTTGAAGACCCCCAATATTACAATTTAATCTAGACAAGAGTATTACAACAATACTGTATAAGGGAAAAGAAAATCAAATAAACCACATACAAGTGCACCAAAAGTTTTTTATTCACGACATCGTAGCCAACAATATTACAAGGGTATTTAGGCAAGACACCCAGGATACCCACATTTCTTCATAATTGATTGGCAGTTTTTGCCATAGCGATACTCCTCAGACAGCCCCAGCTCCACCAATGCCATTGTTTGCAGTTCAAAGCTGCAGTCGCAGGAGCTTGGCATCACAACACAAAACAGAACATACAACTTCCACCCATCATGCGCCTCCTTCCGATCACATTCAGGGAGGGACTCCAAAACGGGGCACTGACCGAGTTGCAGTTCACCGACTAGAGCCCCATCCCCAAAGAAGATAGCGGTCAATTTGTTAATCACCGGTGCGATCAGTATTTCTATCTCTTCATAACAGGATTGAGATCGAGTCTTCATTGCACTCACTGGAACACTGGATGATTAAAACTAAAAAATATGCAACATAAGAAAGGCATGCCGACCTCTTTTATAAAAATAACATTCAATGCCAACAATAAATATGGTGCCACAAAATCAACACTATTAGTTTCAAACAAAAGGACTTGACCAAGTCAACCCAGTTCCTTCCCAAGGTACACCGGTACCGAAACCACATGTAGCTCCCCAAATTTTCCCCCAAGGTTGTAATAACGACCAATATAAATAGTCCAATGAGGACTAATAAAAGAGTTAGTGGGAACTCCAAAAATCTCATGTATATTTTAATATTAGGTCGTTAGAATGACCATGGGCAATAGTCTAACGAGGACTAGTAAAAGAGTTGGTGGGAACTCCAAAAATCCCGCGTATATTTTAATATTAGGTCGTCAGAACGACCATATGCAATAGTCTCACGAGGACTAATAAATGCGTTGGTGGGAACTCCAAAAAACCCACGTATATTTCAAAAATAGGTTGTTTGACTGACCAGAAGAAAGAGTCCAGCGCATACTACTAAAAGAGTTGGGTGGAAACTCCAAAATTCTGGTGGATATTTTACAGATTAGGTCGTTATAACGCCCAGTATACATAGTCTACCATATAAAAGGTAATAGGTTAACGAAGAAACACCAATAGGAATTTCATTTCTAAAAGCGATGGTTAACATACAAACACAAATTACACACACCCAGGTCAATGTTTATCCCCCCCCCCCCATCGTAGCTACGCCTTCCCACCATGTCCTCTTCCTTCACATCTTCCAGTGTCATGGTCCTCAAAACGACCGAACGGCCATGAAAGGTAAGGTTTTCACCTGGTCACGTAGCACATGGTACCAAAACCAACGCTTCTGGTGCGTCTTCCGTATCCTATCCGGCAGAGTCACAGGGTCCGCATATGCACGCTCCAAGGGCCTCCCTATTAAACTCCGACTACCAAAATACAGACGGGTATCATAACGAGTTTGGGATCCGGTCTGCATTGTACAACGTCTACAACGTCTGAAGAAACTTATAAGAATAACAAGTAAAATAAGATTAAGAGAGGTGGAAAAGAGAATACCTTTTATAGTACATTAGGGTATTTAACCCTAGCATTAATGGTGTTGATTACCAATGAACATTAATGCACATAAGGAAAACCGTACAGCTGCACCGGCCTACTCCCAAGAAAACACCTTCCAACTTCCTTAAAGAATCAAAGATACAAAGTCCAACGGGGACTAGTAAACAAGTTTATGGGAACTCCAGAAATCCCATGCATATTTCATGGCTAGTCGTACTAACAACCAATATATTTAGTCCAAAGAGGACTGATAAATAAGTTGGTAAAAACTCCCAAAATCCAATATATATTTAAAGTAAAAATTGCCATATAGTCCAACGAGGACTGATAAATAAGTTGGTGGAAACTTCCAAAATCCAATATATATTTAATGTAAAAATTGCCATAACGGTAAAGATATATAGTCCAATGAGGACAAGGAACAAGCACACTACATCTAATAACAAAATGCGTCCACCTAGCATACATATATGTAAAGCACAAACTACCACGGTTCCCAAATCAGAGAGGTGCAAACAATTTTACAAAATCTTACAACATGCCCACTGCGGGCGTTACAAAAAAGCTTATAAACAAGGTAACTACGGGGCAGTGCTCGTCTCGGCTGCAGTGTCCTCGGCGGCAACCTCCGCCTCTTCATCGGCAGTGATATCCATCACCAATTCCGTTAGAATAGGACCTCGCCGACCGGAGTACCTGAGGTGACGCAGCTTGGGAACGTCTTGGGTTAGGCGCAGGGTAAGTAATGGGGGAGCAACGGTGTCGACCCACCAGTCGGTGGACAAACGAAACTCCTTTTCCACATTTGCCAAGTTCTCGACCAACTCTCCCATGCGGCCTTGCAAGTTCACCAACACAACCCTCTCGCCCTCGAGCTGCTTGCAGAGAACCTGCTCACTTGCTTTCCTCTCCAGGCCCAAACTCTTCACGCGACCGTTGGCAACCTCCAAGTCTCGTTCGAGCGTCACCTTCTCTTCCTTAAGCACTTTGGTCTCCTCTGCCAACGTCTTCGTTTGGTCCGTCACGTACTCTGTTAGCTCACGTTGCATCGCTTATCTAATAAGCTCATTCTGGTGGGCTTGCATATTTACGATGCAATGTTCCAGGTCATTACGACTAGCAAGGTTCTCGCAATGCTACAGAGCGGCCTCCAGAGTCAGCGTGCACTGCAAACGACAAATAGTAATAGTTTAAAGAAAGTACGAGAGACTTCCATAAAAGAAATGTAAGTGTAGGCAGCTATAACCGAAAACCTTACCTGCACGACAACAACGACAGCAGCGCGCCGAGGGTCTTGGAGAGCCTTGGTTAAACAAGCCTTCTCCTTGTCCTTATAGGGCGTACTCTGGACCTCCCTCTCTGGCAAGTCGCCTAAGAACTGCTTACCACTACCCGTTGACCGGGTTGTATCCTCTGCGAAGGACTGAGACAACGGTTCTCTCTCGTTCTCCCGTAAACTTTATAACTCCTCGTCAACAAGGCCTTGGTGCACAGCCCTGTAACACTTGGCATTCGGGGCATCCTTCTCAGTGTGGATGATAACACCCTTCAGCCTAACACTCACGCGGGGCACAAGGGGAGTCGACTGCGAGGCGCTGGCAGAATCCTTCCCCTTCGAAGCAAGAAAACGAGGTTTCATCTCAACAGTCTCTGTAGACTTGTACGTATGTGTGCTTTGAATGGAAATAGTGTTGCTCGCGGAACGCTCACGTGGCTCGCTGTACTTAGCCGGCGACTAATACCTATCCGCGTCGAACTTCCTGTCAAAAATATTCGTAAGAACCTGACAATCTTTGTTTTGAATGCCTAACCAACGCAGACGAGAACCCTTATAAGTGGCCCCTGCAAGCGTAACACCTGTGAAGAATATATAAGACGTCAGATCACACATAAGCGACTACAGTTCACGAATATTTGAAATGATAGAACATACACTTCGTGTTAAAAACGTTGTGATGGAGACGGCAATTGGACCGTCGTCAAAATCAAACGCACCGGTCACCAAAATAGGATAACGACACCAGAAATTATCACCGGCACTGGCAGGCAAGTTAATTTTTTTTGGCTCGCCTGACTTACGAGCTATATAATGCCAATACCTTTACTCGGGAGCATAGGTACGCATGACCCTCTGACCCTTTGGTTCGCCCCCCCTTCTTACCAGGGGACCTCTTAACCATACCTGCCCTCGCTTTGCCGATGTTTAGGTTTGACATTTTTCTCAGGACGCGCCCTCGAACGAGCACGAGTCACACAAGGTGATGGTATAGGCTCATCTGACGCACCTACCTCCTCACCCTCATTCATAGCATCTCCGGGGACCATATTCCATTGTCGGGGACATCGCCCCGTCTTATACGCTACCATAATATCAGCCCACGTTATAACGAGAAGGTACCGACTGGTTAATTAGACGACAACCAGTCATTACATTATAAAACTTCCCGTTCATCTGGCCCAACGCTTGTCCAAACGAGTTCAAACATTTCTTCGTAAGCTCATTTAAATGGAACTGCAGACCAGCATCAAACTGCCCGAAATAGCATATACACTGGTTTGGAGCCAACGTTTGGCAATTAGGCCAAATCCAATGGTTACTCCTACTCGCCCTCGCACGCTCGTTCGCAACATCCAAATACTCCATACTTATCTCGTTGGTTTCATACTCAACTAGCGACCCGGGTGGGCCTCCATTTGCTAGGGTAAGGCCAAAAGCTATTTGAGCCTTCCCTTGTACGACTACTAATAACCGCCTCATGGGCCAAATCCCCTGCCACCCTTTGACGTGGCATAAATTCCATGCCAACCTCCGCCTCTAAGTCACGAGGAACAGAAGTTCCTCCCTCGTGGTCGTGACTGCCTCCCCAATCCAGGGGTATATCATGTGTATGCCTTGCAGACGACCTTTCTGTCGTTGACTCGTCACCAGATGAATCTATTCCACGCAACGAGCACTCTAAGGCAAGGGCACACAGGCTCGTGCAAGATGAGCGGTCGTCCCTGCACAAGCCACTCAACCCAAACAAAGGGAACAATTATTATATACCAAACTAGGGCAACCTCAGGAACCCATCGTCCCAAAGATACCTCTCGCCTCTATACGGCCGCCCTACAAACTACGGTCCTAGTAAAATCAAAATGGCGCACTACCAAAGTGTTGCCAGCATCGTTCCTGGTATTTCTTTCCTTTCATACCCAGTACACAGTGCCATTTAAGGCGTTCGGATAAGCTTCATCCTCAGATTTGTCGCCATAACATTCCTTTTTATTCACATCCATTCACTTTTTAGTCTGTTTTGAATATAAACTATCAAAGTTACCAAGTGAAAAAGCCCAAACTCTCTTGGAGGAAGTGCAGTCAAAAAGTTGATGATGGATGGATTCATTAACACAGGCTTTATTAGAGCTTGCCCCCGTATGAATAATTGACGTGCGATAAGTTTTCTTATATTAAGTTGCAAATATGAGTATCATACCAGATTTAGGAGTGAGTTCGAGGTGGAAGAATACTACTTTCAAGGACAATTCTGTTTATAGATTCTTCCGACTTTCTACATCTTTCATGTTTTAACCAGCTCCTCTGTTGCATAACATTGAATTGGACTTGGTAACAACGACACTTCATTTTAATAAAAGATAACGCGTCTGACATCTAGACATTCTTAACCTGTCTTTCCATGTGAGATCTTATTTCAACCACAACATAGGCCCTATATAGAGGCACATAATTACTAATAATCCTAATAGGATCCTATTAGGAATATGGAACTCCTACTTCTAGTAAAAATGAAAACTCCTACTTTTAGTATATATTGGCAATCTCAGATCCCGTGAGAGTGGGATTTGCTTTGGTGTTCTGGTTAGGATTGTACATGGTTCAGTTCGGGCCGGTTTTGGGTTCAAACCGAATAATCGGTTTTTAGATTCAATGGAACCGAAACCGAACCGACCACCAGCAGAACCATATCAAAACCGACCTGATCAGTCCGATTTGGTTTCGGTTTTGTTTGTCGGTTCTTGATACGCCAACGCACCACTCCGCGATCCTTTCTTCTTCAACAATGGTGGCAAAAACTCAGATTGATCATAAAGACGAAAGAGATCGGTGGAAAAACACCACTGTTGATTTTCCTAAGATGCCTTCTTCTTCAATGTTGATATGAGAGGCGAAAGAAAGATCTTATCTAGTAGAAAATCAAAATCACCATCCCAAGTGCACATGATTTCCCCTTGAGAAAACCTTGGTGGGGTTTGATTTTTCATTTTCAAAGGGAGGTTGGGATAGTTGTGATGAAAGAGAGAGAGAGAGAGAGAGAGGAAGCCTTGGTGGGGTTGGATTTTTGAGATATTGGAGGTTGAGAGAGGTGTGATGAGAGATAAACGAGTTAGGTTTTGTTTATACTTTCCAAATTTACTATAATAACCCTTTGTCGGTTCGGTTCGGTCCGGTCCGGTACCAGTTCGCAAATTTTGAAACCGAATTGGTAAATCCGGTTCTGATAAAAACCGATAAAAAACCGCCGGTTCGGTCCGGTTTTTCGGTTTTTGTATGCAGCCCTAGTTCTGGTTGTTCACTCTTCCTTCTTTGGGCCCCTTTTAAGTAGTCCTAGTGAATTTAACATTTTCAAAAAGGTAAAGTAAGAGCACATTTGAAAACTTTTATTTGTTGGATGATCATGTATTGGATGGGAATTTATAATTTCATTTTATGTAGTAATAAAAACTGTAGTCTCTAGGCTCTCTAAATTTTGTTTGTCTGCCTCAGCAATGAGAATTATAATTATTCTTTTCACATCCTCGCAATCTGAGAAGTAATAACTTGCTTGCAGTGCCCGGTGGATTGGGAATCACGGGTTCTCAATTGGGATTGACGATGTCCAACCCGGAGATCTTCTTTATAATCAGAAGAAGCAAAGGATTAAGGAGGGCTATAACAAGTGTGAGGAGCTAATACAATCCTTCAATAAAGGAGAGCTTAAAGTGCAACCCGGTTGTGATGATGCCCAAACATTAGAAGCGGAAATAACTAGTTCGTTGAATAAAATTCGTGATACAGCTGCAAAAGTAAGGATATCGTTCATTGGTTGATCTTACTTAATATCTATACTACCAGGAAATGGTTTTGTAGATAGTAGATTTGCTTATGTACTATATGCATAGTCCTTTATATTTCTTGGACCTTTTGCCTTCTACCCCATTATCTAACTGAAGCTAGACATGCGCCTAAATATTTCGATTCCATTTAATAGCTGGTTATTTTCCTTAGCGTTTTATACTTAAATTCGATATTATCCATTTATTAATATAAAAAGATCAGTTGTGAACCATTTGAAATCTTATTCTTGCTTTACTTTTTATTCAATTTTGATCCTTATTTATTATTTTGCCAGAAATTGTAAGTAATTTTCTAATATTATATCCTAATTCGACTAAAATTTTCCTGTAACTATCTTAATTAGGATTCTGAATCTTTTATGATTTTAGTCGATACTATTTTTTGGCGAGCCAAGTAATAAATTGGTTTCATGTGCAAGAATAAAGGAAATTAAACATATTTCATTGGTCTTCCAGATGCATTTTCGGAAGTTGCATGATGTCACTTGGATTTAAGTTTATCAATTCATTGCTGTTATTATGTTCCGCTCAGGTTTGTATGAAAGAACTGCATTGGAGAAATAGCCCTTTGATTATGTCACAATGTGGATCCAAAGGGTCTCCTATCAATATTAGTCAGATGGTTGCTTGTGTTGGTCAACAGTCAGTTGGTGGTCGTCGTGCTCCTGATGGTTTTATAGATCGAAGTCTTCCACACTTTCATAGAAAATCAAAAACACCTGCTGTAAGTTGCACTATGTCTCATTTTGAATTTTGAGGGATTTTTCAGCTTGAACACATTGGCAAAAATAAATACAATGACACAACCAGAAAGATCCTAGTGCTGAAGTTGTTTCAGTGATTATTTTAATGGCTTCTCAAGAGGGACTTTCCATCATTTCCATAATAATGGCTTCTAAAAAGGTTATATGGTATATATCCTCCAGAATGTAATCTGTTGAGATATATAGTCTCACGTCGGACATATAGAGCCTTGCACCTCAAAATGTAAGATCCTTGGGCAACTCCTTTCATTGCCAATTGGTTTTGAGATGGAACCTCCGGTTCTGATATAATCTATTTAGGTCGTCCGGGTAGTATGCTCTCATTTAGCAAAACATTATAAATTTCAAGTCAAACTTGAAAACCACGAGGGAATAATATTGTTATCTTGATCTTATTTCAGGCTAAAGGCTTCGTTGCTAATTCTTTTTACTCTGGCTTGACGCCAACTGAGTTTTTCTTTCATACCATGGGAGGACGTGAAGGTCTTGTTGATACCGCGGTATGATTGATCTTTTCTCATTGCCCCTAATGATATGCAGTTGCTTCAAATTACGATTACAATTTACTTTTCTGTGCACAGTTATGGTGAAACTAGGAACCTTGAGATTTTTAGTCTTTTTTAGTTAAATGCAAATGAGTGTTCGTGTTAACCCTATTATATATCAAACGAGATGGATAATATTTTTGAAAGCAGCTGGAAAAAAAGACCAATACGAAACCCGCAGATAACTGTTGAAAGGCCATTCAACTTGAGCTTTTGGCGGTTCAGCTACAGCTGGTTGTGTCTTTTAGCTTTAGGGTGACCGTACCTTTATCTTTTGCTTGAACTTGTATGTAATTTGTCTACAGATGCTCTTATTTGACCTTTAACTTAAGTTCATTATATGGGAACTTAGTTTCAAGGTATTACAAACTGTAGGTAAAAACAGCGGAAACTGGCTACATGTCTCGTAGATTAATCAAATGCTTAGAGGATCTATATGTTCACTATGATAATACAGTTCGTAATGCTAGTGGAGGGGTAGTTCAGTTTCTGTATGGCGAAGATGGAATGGATCCAGCAACCATGGAAGGAAAGGACGGCCTTCCCTTAAACTTTGAAAGGCTGTACTTGAAAATTAAGGTCAGTTTCCACAAATAGTTTCACAGCTTTAGAAACGTGATAATGTGTATGTCTTCTTTTTTTCTGCCATCAGTCATCCTCAAAATAATGTGGTTGCATTATGTAGATCTTGATGATTATTTACAAGAATCACGCGCTAGACGCGTTCCTTTTCATGTTTCTGGATATGTGCAAGTATCTTCCCACTTTCCCTTCTTCCCTTTTGTTGTGTATCAGCTATCTTTTTATGTCTCTTGTGACAGGCCACCTGTCCTACTGGAGCACATGACAACTTGTCTCCTTCAGAAGTCTTAAAGTTTGTTGGCGAAATACTTGCTTCCCAGGGGGGTTGTTCTGATAAGTTCAAAGGTTTAGTAGTTGATTTCTTTAGCAAACGCACTACTCTTTTGAAGAACACAAGGAGGGCATTGCAACTGGCTGAGGATATTATTGTGGATAAGTCTTATTTTATGGAAAATGTTGCTGCAAATATCTCTGGTGTTACTCTCCAACAACTTGAGGTAATTTTATACAATATCTATAGCTAGGGATGTTTCAATCACATTTGCGGGAATTTGACATATTTAAGTATTTAATTTTTCTTCCTTAATTTTTACTATGTCCCTGATGTTAAATCTCGCTCTTCTATTCAAGCGAAGGGTCTTCCTCTAGGAGAAAGAAATATTGTTTCTTAGTACGTATACTGAGACCTGTCAAGATTGTAGGATCTACCCATCGTATTAGGAGCCATTTTTTGCTCTGTTTGATAGATCTGATGCATGGTTTGACTGATCCAACATAAGCTATGTTCCCCGGATCCATTATTATGTGGAATAGGTGGGATTTGCCTCTTTTCAGCATTTTTTTCATACGTAGTCGTGGTTCAGTACTATTACTGAGGTCTATTTCCTCCTTTTACTTAAATACAAATATAGAGGTTGAAAAACCTAACCTAACTTGGGTTTGCCTAGTCTCTTCCCATTCTCTTCTGCACACGTTTCTCTCTCATGCAGGACAAAGCAGATGGTTTGTTGAGCCGACAAACAAGCTCCGACCCAAATAGTTTGGCGACTGACCAATGATCTTTTAACTGACAAAGCTGCAAATAGATTACAAAGTTCTATTTCTTCCTATTTCTGAGTTTCTTTGAGCTGGTCTCTTTCTGGTTACATTTTTCAGTTTCTTTTGGCTTTGTTTGTGTTAATCCAGTCATTCAAGAATTATGGAAGTTTTGCATAGGTTTTTTTTATTTATTCTTATTGAGTTTAGAAACTTTCTATACTTGCTTTCATGTTGAAGATGAACTATCCTATATAAATACAGAAATCCGTTGAGTATTCTTTGTTCAACTTATCAGCAACAGAATTTTCTGCTTAAATTCTGTAATTCTTCTTCCTTCTGTGGAATCAATAGCGCATTTCTTTTTGGTGCTTTGTTTAATTAGGTATTTTAAGTATAATTCTTTATTGAGTCTTACAGAGTTTAGGGGCTTCTATTTGAGATTTCACCGAGTCTTGTAACTTTAGGGACCCGGAATATGTTATAGTGCTTCATCCACAGTTCCAACGTTGTATCTTTACGTAGTCACTTTGGCACTTAGATCTTTTTCATTATCCTTCTGTTGTGTTTGTTCATACTTCATAATAAGGCTTTGATATCTCCTGGATGGAAGTTGTCAACGGGTGAGGAGATTGAATGCTATTTGTTGGAATCAGACATGGGATCTTGCAACTCCATCCTGTTGGAAGCAAATTGTTGGATGCAAGAGGCATGGCACTTAGGACATAAAGACCATTTGGATAGTATCTATGGTTTCAGAAAAACACGAATGCCTTCTCTAATTTAGGGAGATACTTACGTAATACTAGCCTCTTACGCCTCTTACGTCATCTTGGGTGAAGTTTGAGCCAAATCAGATTCGTGGGAATGAATTGTAGCTCTGTGGCAATCATATTAGGAGAGTGAGAGTTAGTTGGTTCTAACCCTTTCTCTAAAGTTCGTATCTAGGTGGCAGTATGAGCCCCTATTGCTTATTCTACTGCACTCTTGTATGTTCTTCCTTTTAAGGCTTGTGCTTGAAAGCCATTTGCTTGCACCATCCAGTTGTTGTATCTCCGGCATCTTTAACTTGTTGTGCAGGCGCTTTCTTTATCAAAGAAACCTATGTACTGATTTTTGGCTTAATCAGTTGCACGCCCCATCCTCTTAGTGGTTGAGTTCGAACTCTGACAATGTGTTTGGGGGAAAAAATCACTCAATTTGATTGTTACTTCGGTCTTGAAGATGTTAGCTTGAGGGCACGAGATGTTATTTACCCTTCTGGCATGAGATGATGTAAGCATTTGGGCTTGAGAAGTAATAATTGAACTATACTAGTACTTGATCCCCGTTGGGGTATGTAGGCAGACGTTTGTCAAGTAATAAGAGGGTCTTTACCCAAAAAAAATCCCGGAAAAAAAGAGAGTAAAACAACCTATTAGTTATCAAAAAGTAAGTTTAGGCTTCTGTCCTTGTAAGGAATTGAATGACTTCACTTAATGCTTCCTTAATCTTTCTTTTGCATTTCAACTTGGGTCACTTTTTATATCTATTACTATTAATAATTTAATATTGAACAGTTGCGTTTTTCTTTTTCTGTGTCGTAGGTTTTTTTAAAGACTTGTATCCTGCGCTACTGTGCAAAAAAAGTTGAAGCTGGAGCTGGAGTTGGAGCTATTGGAGCTCAAAGTATAGGAGAACCAGGGACACAAATGACACTAAAAACTTTCCACTTTGCTGGAGTTGCTAGCATGAGTATCCTTTTTATGTCAATATAACTTTTCATTTTCTGATATTTATCTTAATAGTAATATATGTTGAAATAAAACACTAGTTTCCTAAAGAAAATAATAACTTATTTTAGTTTTATCGGGTTTTTTTAATTTTAAATATATTTTTATTTATTGAAAATGCTAATATCAAAATCTACCATTATGATGTCCAATAAATTCATAGGTACAAGGAGGCCTGTCAAATATTTAAACTAAACTGGATAAAATCATAAAAAGCGATCATCACAATACAAGTCGACCAACAAGTCAAATAAGCATATGATGTGAAAAGTAGCAGGTAGTTAAAGCATAAATTATTGCTAAATATAAAAAAAAAAAAATGATGTCATAATACACAAGCTAGCTGACAAACAACAAGAAAAAGTGATCAATGGACTTGACGTGACGCACCCATCTATCCTATTTAATATCTCCTTATTCTATTCTCCCTTTATTGTTACCTTTTTCTTCCCACTTTATTTATCTAAGTTTTTTTTTAGTTCTTTGACGTTTTAGGAGTTTTGGTTACTTAGTATATTAGTTTTAGTAGGGCACCTTTATGAAATTCCCAAATGAAGTATGAAACCTTGTTAGATATGTATAATAAATAAAGGCTAAAACCCATTTGTTAGGAGATTAGATTGAGCGTTGGAAATTTAGTTTGCTTGTGCGACTTTGAGTTCTTATATTGTCGAGTCATTATTTCGATGCTTCCGTCAAATTATTTACAGCAATAATTGTATCTGAGCCAATAAAATTCTTGGATTTTCAAGCCTAGTCCTTTCTTTGTCAAAAATGGTGAACCAAAAGAAAGACCGATGAAGAGTTGAAAACCTCTAGTTGAGAGCCCTTTATCTGTCCGAGTTAAACTGAACTTTGGAACTAATATCAGTAACACTAGATTGTTACTCAACGAGTAGATGACATTAAATATCCTTCAAGAGTTGAAGCCATCTTCAGATTCCAAACTCTTACACCCATTACAAGTGAATTCTTATTCGCATAAATTGGCTTCCCAACTTTCTCCTATGTGGAAGATTTTAAAGGAAAAAAAATCGACACCAAGGCGAAGGAATACAATGAATCTATTCTCAAACTACCACTTGCTCAATTGGAAAACCTCAGATTTGATCAAAGTGATAGATACGAAGATCCCTACCTCAGTGAAAAACGAGAATAGGAATGTCATCAGTACTTTCCACTCAAACACCGAGATCATTGTCAGCAGTGGAAGTAATCCACCTTGTCCTCAGAGACGTATGAGCCAATATCTAACGAGGATTTTCCTTGCGACTCGCCAGATGAGTCTTCCGATAGTTCTCTTTCATCACATCGCCGTCTTTCTTATTAAAGGGGACGAGGCACAAATATTGGAGGTATTTTGTCTGTCTTCCGAGGAATGTTTTGGCAAAAGTGATTGAGTTCACAATTGCGAAGTCTGTGGTAAAAGCTTGAAATCTTGTATATAATGAAGAGCCTCTCAAACCAGGTATCTATCATACCTGAAGGAGCAATTTCACACTATGCGGATGGATGAAGATAAGAATATCGTAGAACATCTTAGGTGGAATTGTTTTTGAGGTGGAATAAATTGGCTTGAAGATTGAGGATCATGGGAAGGTGTTCAGACTCATTTGGTTCCTTCCGCGAGAAATAATATTATTAAAAATGTTATCGGAAAGAAAATGTGGGCCTTACAAGATTGTTAATTTTGGAATGAAGGAGGCTGAAAGGTAACGATTCTTCTGAAGATGCTGCATATTCTAAAAATTGAAGAAAGGAGGTTGGGTGTTTGATTGTGGGGCTAAAACACATTTGTATGCACAAAGGCATTACTTCACTTATTGTAAGATGTGTGGGTGGCGAATTTGTGCCAATGGGCGATGACTCTCAAAGCTGATAGATGGAGTGGGTGGGCATTTGTGTGTGGATGTTTAATGAACATATCATAACACTTCTTGGCGTTTGACTTGTGCTACTCCTACTCTATATCTGTTGGTTGAGTGGATTATGACCACTATGATTACTCTATGTGAGGCGGAGTGATGAAGATTTTCTGGAAGTGTATAGTGATCATGGAGGGAGTACAAAGCTTTGATTTGTATATGCATTCATAGGTTAATTAGATGGTGAGCAAGATTTACGGTGGTTGCAGGTACGCGTGTATTTGGGACACTATCTTGTGAAAACCGGTTATAGCAAGAAGAAGAACATTATGATTTAGAGGGTCGATAAGGAAGTGAAAGGTAACCTGTACTCAGCTGATTCTCGATGTTTAGGATTATGGATGAAAAAGGCAAAGCGCCTCGGAGTCGGGTTGAATTAGCTAGTGCAGTTGTTTGTCGTCGAGGTGGAGATTTTTGGACTTAGTGGCTCAAAGTGAGAAAAATCAGTTAGAAAATTACAATACATTTTTGGTTATGTGTTTATCGGTGATAGTATCTTGTATATAAAAGTCATTTAGTGGTGGAATGGCATCATGGTTTAGAAGGCTGATAAGGTTATTGGTTTCTCAGTCCAAGGGTGTCCTGGACTCGGCTGATTCTCGACATTAAGGATCATGGATCGAAAGAGCAACGTGACAAGGAGACATGCAAAATCAGCTAGTTGCAGTGATTTCTGGGCGCTGTAGAAATTGCTAAACTTGGTTTGTTCCTACCTGGCCTATATTTATAAGACAGATTTTGAGTGTTTTTCTTTTAAGAAACTCTTAATGCTGTAGATTTTGTTTTAGGCCATTGTAAAGTTCCATTATAGCTATAAAAGAACCAGTTCCAGGATTCTAATAAAGAGCAAAGAGTGAGAGAAAAGGGATTTAAAGAGAGGGATTTTGGTTTACGGAATAGTGTTGAGATTTCTTGGGTAATCTCTTATGGCTTCTTGTTGGCAATCATATGAAGGTGATTGTGGTGAATTTTTTTTTATCATATTTTTTGTGCTCCCTTTATTTGAAAGTGGATTTCATCCTGCTTGCCTCTGATTTTTCCCGGTTTTTATGACTTCTGAAGTAACTCTTGTGGGGAGTGTAATTCTGATATCATTTTTTTTTTGTTTTTTTTTGCATTGGTCCTTAATTTAATAATGCGAAAAATCAACTGTATTACTCCAATAGTTTTACTCAATAAAACCTAAACTCCAATAAATTTACTAAAACGTATCTAATTACACAATGGGATCAAAACCTTTAATTATAACAGTGCATAATGATCTTCGTAGTCATTCTAATAGTTATTAACAATTAATTTTGTGCTAATTTGGAATTCTACTAATTATTGGAGACAAATCCAATTTAGAGACTAATAGAATAATATATAATTGTTCCTAACCTTCATAGTGATTCTAATAGATTTATAAAACTAATATCTTACTTATTTTTAATTCTGCTTGATATTGGAGATAAATCCAATTTAGAAACATATAGAATTAAATAAAATGGACTAATAGTAATTTATGTAAATCTTTTTGTCTCGGGACTTATGTAAGATATAAGATGTCCAAATGACTATTTTATCTTATTTGGTGGGAACTGGGTGTTGTAATTTTTTTGGAGAATATGATACCCTTAATTGTTCCCCATGGTTAGTTGCCAAAAACCAATGTGTTGGTTGCTTGAGTACAACAGTTTTTCAATGAAATTTCACTTTGAGAAAATAAGTCAACAAATCAATCTAGATTTTAGCATCTATACTTATACAACAAATTGTTTATGTGATCCTTTAACTCGGCAGTCGACATCAGATGTCACACAGGGAGTTCCTCGCATTAGAGAAATAATAAATGCTACTAAAAATATCAGTACACCCATTATTAAAGCCACCCTTGATTGTAATGATGATGCTAAATCTGCAAAAATAGTGAAAGGCTGTATCGAGAAAACATTTCTCGGGGAGGTAAGCATTTTCTTAATATTGTTTGTTTTTTTGTTGTTTTTTTGGTATGCATCTCTGATTTATTTGTAAAGGGATATGTACTATTTTTCTATTACAACTGTTCTTTTTCATTTGCCTTAATATAGTATTTGAAATGCTTTTGGTTCGCAAAAATATAGGGCCGGTAAAATTGGTTTGGAGAAGAATTTGGGAATTCTTACTTTGAAGCGAAAATAGATTAACAAAACTGTATGCTTACATTGAAATAAGGAACTTATAACCAAAATGTTGTTTATCTTGGCAATTTAAGTTTTTCGTTATCCTACCAAAATAATATGTATATTTTATTAAATTACTTACAACAATCATCCATGCTTAAGTTATGTAAAATTGATGGTTTATGCACTATCCATTAACTTTACCAAGCAGTTTAAAGAGTTAAAAAAGAAAGCTTTTGCAACGAAAAACTGATGGCTACATGCAAGGTTTAAAAAGGTGAAGGCGGTCAGGGCATAGTAAGGCGTAAGCCTCACATTTGCTCTTAAATATTTCCGGAAAAATCAAAATTTGGTACAAAAAAAAAACAAAAACTAAATGGGTACATCTATATAATTGAAAAAAAATCATGCAAATTAATGAGTATGGATGCTCTAAGATTTACCTTAGCAAGTATCGCCTTGCTTCTTCATGATTATTCAAGTCTACGAGGCTAAGAAGTTAGGAGATATTGGCGAAACTTGATTTCATTAAAAATTGAGATCACAAACTCCTTTTTGGTGAAAGAGAAAACCTAACCCTCAACCAGTGTAGTGGCGGTGTGAGCCTCCACCAAGAGAGAGGTTGAGAGTTCAAATCCCCGCAGGTTGGGAATTTGATATGAGCCTCTAGGGCTTTTTATCCTTCGAGGCTTGGTGCTTTTGGTCATTGTACCCTTTGGTGATTGATTGCCTTTAGGCTTGTACCCCTTCGGGGATTGGTTGTATGCAGTTGTCAGATTATAGGTTTGCCATAGACCAGCTTTGTCAAGTTACCGAAGTGCAATACGAGCCTACCTTGGACAAAAAGAACTTATGCTCAAACCACAAAACTTAATCTACAAGAGCAAATAAAAAAGGGAGGAACCTAATAACCTAGCTAACAACGACACTTCACTTTAAAAAATAAAAACGTATCCGACTCCTCGATACTCCGACACACGTTCCCAACATTATTTACAAGGTACTTTTCTATTTTATGCCGTTTCCGACACTCTGTACCCGTGTCGGACACCGACACTCGTATACATGTCGTTGACACCTAGCTAGAAACAAGACTGAAATGGTCTTTTTTGATAATATCAAAGAGCCATAAGGTTCGTTTTGGAAAAAAAAAGAGGGGATTTTTTTTTTGAAAATACCTCACTGTTTCTTGCTTCTGTACACCCCCCATAATCACCTTTGTTTGCTCCTTCGATCTGCCTTCACTATATGAGGCTATAGCCTGATCAAGCCTAAGAATTTGACGTGGGGTTATAATCTCAGTTCTGAAAACCCCAAAACAGTGTGAGGCATGCCTCAATGTTGTTTTATTAATCCATGGGTACACGTGTACAATAATAGAGAGCTTGAGACACAATTCTAAACGCCGTTTGCCTCTAAAAACTTAGCACTTGTGATAATGTACTTTTTCTTCAATTGTTAAAAATGACGATTTTTTTTTCTTTGGACTTATTTAACTTGTCACTTAAGAGTTAGAAAAGTTTGGTTTATTGATGTTAATCATAATTGAGATTACAAACTTGACCCCCTTTGTGTAATTAGGATCACTAATCTATTTCTCCTAGAATCCAATATGGGATTAAATTAGTTTATGTACACATTTGTAGGATATACACCATATACAATAATAATAATACGACGAATCACGCTTCCTGCAAATTAGTCTTTGAGTTCAACGTACAAGAAGCTTGAGTTATTAAACTCCAAATAAGTCTTCACCAAAAAATCATTAATTTTGTGTCCAATCTAAATTTGGGTCTTCCAACTCTATCTTCAATCACACAGGAATACTCACCAACTGATTAGCTATATAAACCAATAACCTGTATTAACCAATGGCTCCTTTTCATGAATGAGTTCCAATAACAAACAAAACTGTATATAATCCTGAAACTCAACCATAAGTCTTCTATAACTACAAAGGTCAAACTACTGTCCTTAACTTTTGAATTTCAGAAATAGATAATAGGGCTTTCCCAAGAAACCACCGCATCAATAAACTGAAACTTATTGGGCCTGTGAAACATCTCACAATAATAAAAGTCTGTGAACCAGTAGGTATAAACCATGATCCATGGTTTAGCAACAACCTGGCATGGGTGCAATAGGGAAGAAACACAATTTTGTTCTCAAAGACCTGACCAAAATAGTGAACAAAGGAACAAGGAAGAGTGCTCCAGCCTATCCGGCGAGCAGAGGAGATAAATAGTGGAATCACAGAGATTTTAATAATAAGAAGAGATTGGGGTAAAATGTTGTTTAAAATTCAAATTTTGACTCTTGCTGGTCAAACTTGACCAGTGTCCTTATTAAACTTTATTGACTGGATCAAAATAGGGTTGACTGTAATGCTGGGTCAACAGGTAAAGCTGTTACTGGGTCAAACTGGATTAACACTTTGGCTGACTAGTCAAATTATGTTAACGGGCCTAATATTGGGTCTGAAATGAAGATTTAGACTTGGAAATTCAACACAAACATGTATACACGTAGCCCACATATATACGGCTTTATGACAAACCAGTAAAATATTAAGATGTGTGGAATGCAAACCTCACAGAACACTTGTAAAACCTAAAAAACTTCAGACACTAGCAGGCAAACCAGATCATAAGACACAAAAAGACGATCACAACGACCAAGCTAGATTGCAAGACACAAGAAAGCAAATCACATATGCCATTCTCTCAGCAGAAAAGTACAATCCAGTATCCATTTTCCAAATCAGATGAACTGGTAACAAGTTACTTTTCAAGAAGCATGAATCATTATTCACGAAATTTCTATTTGTGAAAATACTATTCCTGAAAGATGGAGATTTGAGTACGACATGGTTTGTTGATAAAATTGTAAACTCTAAAACTGATTTATAGATTTAGCTTCGATTATAAATATTACAGAAGATTAAATCATAGACTATACCGTGCTTCCTTAAAGTTCACGTAGATGCAAAAATTTAATCTGTCTCCAAGTTCAAAGCCACTCTGATACCATGAGGAATCCGGGAATGAGAAATTTAGTTTTTTTTTATAATGTATAAGATAGTTTACATTTACAAATTTGACTCCCTTTACATAAGTAGGAATCACTATAAGTATACCTCCTACAATGCGATGTGGGATTAAATGTGTATATTTACCTATGTGTGGGATACGCATCATATGCTCCAAAAGTCAGTATGCCATTGAAGAACATCTTTACACGTCTTTGATATTCATAACACCATTGGTACTGCAACAGGTCGCCAAAAGCATGAAAATTGTGAGGACACAAAGACAAGGGTCAATAGTTATTACACTTCACATGGAGATGATTCAATCGTTACATTTGAGGATATCTGCTCGCAGTGTTCAACAATCTATTTTACAACAACCTAGAACCAAGATAAAGCCTCAGGTACTCCTGCTTTTCTCTCTTAATCTCTAATGCTGCGGACTGACAACTGTTCAACTAAGTATGCACATTTTGCAGCATATTGATGTCTTAAATGATAGCAAGTTGAGAATTCGTCCTCCTGAAGCTGATAAAAAGAAGAAGAGCAATCTTCATATGGAACTACAGTCTCTTTTAGACGTGCTTTCCAAAGTTGTAGTAAGGGTAACTGATCTCTTTTAGTTATTGTTCCAAAATTCAATATTTAAAAGAAAATCGACAGGTAATTCTTTATTGTTGTCTTATTGTATGCAGGGCATAACAAGCGTTGAGCGTGCAGTAATTAACGAAAAAAAGGGAAAGTACAATTTGCTGGTAGAAGGGTTAGTTATACTTATTCTAGCCTATTTTAATGTACTAAGTTGATGTTATTATTAAACTATTCGTAAAATCTCAATTATCTTTGATAATATGATGAATTTGCATGTATTCTTTTTACTTAGTATGTTTAGTGATTTTTGTAAAGATAAACTTGATTCATATGAATGTTTTTTCATGATAATAAATCCTATTCTTTCAAAGCATATAATAATCTTAATAATGGTTTGGTTGATGAATAAGCCTTGTAAAGTGATTCCCTTTTGTTGGTTTTTTGTGAGGAATGAATATGAGAAGCTTCTAAAAGCAGGAGTATGTAAGATATATATATATAGTCCCACATTGGGTATTTAAGCCTTGCACCTTGTAGAGATTGAATTTTATATAGAGATTATACAGGAGCAGTTACAACAACCATTAAGTAGTTGTTACTAAGCTAATAAAACAGGGGGTTATAAGCCTAATTAAGAGGCTGTTACAAACCTAGTTAATAGGCTGTTACAAACCTAGTTAAGGAGCTGTTACAAACCCAATTAAAATGTGGATATAATAAGACTAAATAACCTATTACAATAATCCCCCTCAAGCTAGTGCGAAGATATCCAGAAGACCGAGTTTGCCAATCGAAGAACGGAGATTAGTAGGTCCAACTAGCTTGGTAAGTGTATCAACAACCTGTGACTTTTTCCTAACAAAGGAAGGAGGCGCAATTCCTAAAAGCACTTTTTCTCCAAAAAAATGCACATCAATCTCTATATGCTTTGTCCGCTCATGAAGGACAAAATCAAAAGCTAGATGAATGGTGGCTTTATTGTCACAATGTAATACTGATGACCCTGTCTTGGCAAAGCCTAACTCACTCAAGATGGAACGCAACCACATCACCTCACATGTTCCATGTGCTAATGCGCGATACTCTGCTTCAGTAGACGAGCGAGAGACAACATCTTTCTTCTTGCTTTTCCATGAGATTTAGACAATTTCTGCGAAAAACACAAAAACCAGTAGTAGACCGACTATCATATGACCTACCATAATCGAAATCTGTGTAATACTCGAGTGGACCCTGCACTCTAGCAACATAAAATAATCTGAGAGCAGGACATGACTTAAGATATCGAAGAATGTATTAAACTACATCCGAATGAGACTGACACAGTGCGTGCATGAACTGATCGACTCTGCTTACAACAAATGAAATATGTGGTCTGGTGTTTGCCAAGTAGATCAGACGTCCAACAAGATGCTGATAAGCCGATGGATCTGATAAAAGAGGTCCTGATCCCTTGGAGTCAACTTATAAATTAGAATAAGAGGAATGGAGATTGGTTTACACCCAAGCATCCCTGTATCACTCGACAAATCTAGAACATATTTCCTTTGAGATAAAGAAATTCCCTTGGAAGATCAAGCCACCTCAATCCCAAGGAAGTATCGTAATGGCCCTAAGTCCTTCACCTTAAATACCTTCCCAAGAGCTTCTTTAATATGTGAAATGCCTGCAACATCATCTCCGGTGATAATAATGTCATCGACATAAACTAGAAGATATGTACAACCCCTCGAATTGTATTTGACAAATACAATATTTGAATGGCATCTTATAAAGCCATATTGAAGAACTACTTTACTAAATCGACAAAACCATGCTCGTGGTGATTGCTTAAGCCCATACAGAGACTTACGAAGATGACATACCTTACCAACATACTCCCCCTCACCGCGAAAGCATGGTGGAGGAGTCATATAGATAATCTCATCAAGATCACCATTAGGGAAATACATTTTTCACATCCAACTGATGAAGAGGCCAATGATAGGAAGCAGCCAAAGAAATTAGAAGACGAACAAAGTTTTGCTTAGCAACCGGAACAAAAGTAGCTCCAAAATCACGCCCAGGTACCTGTGTTAAGCCCTTAGCAACAAGGGGAGCCTTATACCTTTCCAATGTCCCATCAACCAAGAATTTCACAATAAACACCACCCATCGACACCTAATTGGCCGGACCTCGGGAGGTAAAGGAACCATCTCCCAAGTCCGGTTCCGTACAAGGGCATCCATCTCAGCTTGCATAGCTGCTACCCAATGAGGATCTGCCATAGCCTCAGACATAGATCGAGGAATCCGGATCGCAGAAGTGGAAGATATATATGCACGGTAAGAATCAGACATGCCCTGGTAAGAAACAAACTTGGCAATGGGATGCTTAGTAGGAAAACTATACTTTTCAGGAGGACCACGTACCTTGGTAAGGTAACGAGACGCAATATCAGGTGGAACAACAAGAAATGTATAATCGCTAACAGGAATATTAATAGTGACAAGTGTATAATTAAAAATAGTAACAGGGAGGTCAGAAGAAAGCGTATTACCTGATGCGGATTGCACAGGAGTAGGGTGAGCGCGTGGACGACGAGAGTACACCTTGAAAGGTTGAGAAGTAGGTGTCATCGGAGGAAAATCAATAACAGGCATAGGATAAACAACGGAAGGTTCCTCCTCTGATGGTGGCAAAGAGTCCTGTATAGATAAAGTAGTACCAAAGAAAGGAACATTTTCAACAAAAGTAACATCCATAGTATGATAAATGTGACGACGAGAGGGATCATAACACCGATAACCTTTAGAGATAGGAGAGTACCCTAAGAAGATACACCAAATAGATTTGTCATCCAGTTTAGTACGAGAAGGACTCTTGTCATGAACATAACAAACACAACCAAACTCCTTGGGAATTATAGGAAAAAGCACACGACCAGGGTATACAAGCTGAAAAGGTGCCTTACCACTAAGGATCCTGCTAGGGGTACGGTTAAGCAGGTAAGAGGAGAGCACGGCAAAATGCCAGTACGACTTGAGAACATTCATACCTTTCAACAAACAACGAACAACACCCATGAAAGACCTATTTTTCCTCTCAATAACCCCATTTTGCTCAGAGTATAAGGACAAGTGAGTTGTTGAAGGATACCCTGTTGGTTAAGACGTGAGACAAACTTATTAGACACATATTCCTTAACATTGTCAGACCTAATCCCCCGAATAACCACATCAATTAAATTGTGTTTTAACAAGTTGCAAAAAATGGGTAAACAAAGGAAGGTCCTCAAACTTTTTACGAAGCAAGTAAACCCAGGTAAATCTAGTGTGATCATCAATAAAGGTCACATAGTATTTATGTCCAGACCATGCAGTGACCGTAGAAGGTCTCTAAACATCATAATGAATTAAGTCAAACGCACAAGGTGATCTATGCATGTGAGAAATATAACTATTGCGAACATGTTTAGATAAAGAACAAATAAATATAACTATTGCAAACATGTTTAGATAAAGAACAAATCTCACAATGAAACGTAGACTTCTTACATCCTTTTACTTAATTAGGAAACAAAAGACAAAGATATTGAAAATTTACATGACCCAACCGGGCATGCCAGGTTTTGATCGACTCGGACGTAAAAATATAATGGCCTGACTCAGGCTAGACACTAGCGTACAAACTAGAAATAGATGACTATGGAACTGGTGGTGGATCACCAAAGTAGTACAAATCATCACGCTCATACCCCTGCCAAAAATTTGCCTCGTACTCCGATCCTGAAGGCAACAACAAGAATTTTAGACTCACCAGTCATGTGATCATTGGCACCTGAATCAAGAATCCAGGTAGATGGGAAATTTACAATCTTAGCGGGTATACCTGTAGCAACTGACATAGCTGTAGAACTGCCATCGGTTTTCTCTTTGAGAATGTGAAGGACCTGGATCATTCTCGAATTCAGTGTCCTTTTAATAGTGGAAGTGAGATCATCTGGAGCTCCCCTTGAATATGAACTTTGAGAAACCTCTGAAATAGCTGTTGTACGAGGTTTATTCCCATCGGAGTTGCCATACTCTTTCTTCAGTCGTAGCTCTGGGTGAAGCTGGAAACAAGTATGTTTGTAATGACCATCTTGTTTGCAGTGATCACAATATGGTCGGGTATGTCTAAGATTTTCCCAGATAGAGGAGTAGAATGGGAATCTCGTGAGTGTACCTAAGAACGGGAGTTGGCAACAAATGACATCTGATCAGCCAACAGTGGAACATCATAAACAACTGTGACTTTTGAGGTTAACTTCATACAACACTCATGTTTCTCAATCAATGCATATTCTTCACCAAGATTCGGAAGAGGTGCAGTATTGAGAACTTGTGTGCAAATTGCCTCAAAGTCTGACTGTAAGCCAGTAAGAAACTGGTGAACTTTTTGTTTTTCCTACCTTTTTTGAATCGCAGACGTAATGGAAGGAGTCATGTCAGTAATATCCGTCAAAGAGGTATAGACTGCAAGTTCTTCCCACCTCTTTTTCAAATATCCAAAATAAGCTGTAACAGACAAGGAACCTTGAGAAACCTGACTAAATTCCCTGTATAACTCATAGACTCGGACTTCATTATTAGAGGTAGAATACATTTCTGATAGAGCAACCCACATACCATTAACCGTCTTATGAATGATGAAGAGCTCATAAATCTCGGTTTCAATAGAGTTGAAAAACCAGCTAAAAATCATGCAATTGGTCTTAAACTAAGTACTATAGGTAGAATCGGTTTTAGAAAGACAAGGCATCTTGTTAGGTAGGAGCCAATCAATTTTACCCTTAGCTCCCAAGAAAAGCTGGATAGATCTGGACTAAGACGAGAAGTTTCGGCCATTTAGAAGAACACTAGTAATCCGATGAGAATGTGGGAAATTCAGTAAATTCTCATTGCCATTTTGACTAGTAGAGTTAGAAACCGTGGATTCCGTTGATGCAGAAAATTCCGTTGAAGGGTTTGTCATATTAACACAAACAGTGGAGCAATACCCAAACACGTACTATAACTTAAAATTTGACAAGACAAAAAAGCTGATACTCTAACTTAGAACTTGACAAGACAAAAAAGTTGACAAGACAAAGGTGTGCATGAACAACCATAAAAAGGGCTGGACATGAGAACAACGACGAAGGGAAATACAAAAGGGCTTTTTTGAAGAGTAGGATTCATTTTTTTCTCTTCTTTTTCTCTACTTTACATCTGATACCATGTAGAGAGATTGAATTGTAATGAACTGAATGATTTATTCTTCTCTCTAGGAGGCTTTATATAGAGATTATACAAGGCAGTTGCAACAACCATTAAGTAGTTGTTACTAAGCTAATAAAATAGAAGGTTACAAACCTAATTAAGGGGCTATTGCAAACCTAGGTAATAGGCCTTTACACATCTAGTTAAGGGCTGTTACAAACCTAATTAAAATGTGGATTTAATAAGACTAAATAACCAATTACAATACACCTTAATAATATAAGATCCTGGGGTTACTCCTCTCATTGCCAATTGGTTTTTAGATGGAACCTCCAGTTCTAATATGGTATTAGAGCGGGCCTTTCTTCCATCTGTCGAGCCCAACGGCCCACTTGCTACTCCACGCCAGCCAAATATTTGTCCACATGTTGAGCTAAAAATTGCGCTACACGTAAGGGGGCGTGTTGAGATATTTTGTCCCATATTGGGTATTCAAGCCTTGCACCTCAATAATATAAGATCTTGAGGCTACTCCTCTCATTGTCAATTGGTTTTGAGATGGAGCCTCCCGTTCTAATAATATATAGAAAAAAATGGTGTCAAGAAGATGCCTTTGTTGTTGTTTCCTAAAAAAGGAATGTTTATTAGGAACAACAAAGCTTTTGTAGGTGGAAAGTAGTACAAACGAAAGGAAAAAAATTAATTCCAACACACGATAAACTAAAAACTCCCATCTAAAGAAACTAGTTGCCTTTAATCATTGGCAAATGCGACAAATGCGAAGGTTGTGTGCCAAAGGCGATTGTGCGACATGGAATCACATCATATCTCCATTGCAACATATGAGTTGTATATTATTGCCTTTCATGGTATATTATCGATTTCTTCTCATTGTTTTGCATTTTCTAATGCGATACATACTTTCATCCTTGTATGCAAGAAACCAACTGAAACGCGATAACAAAATCATAAAAACAAAATATACTTTGCAATAACATGCTAGATACTACGAGAAAAATACCACATACAATAAAATAATTACTCGTTTCTCGTATCTCATATAATGATAGTATTAAAAAGTTTATATTTCGTAATTGTATCCTATATTAGAAGCATGCTTACAACAATGGTTAAAGAGCCTAACATAGCTAGGTTAAGAGCTAATTGAGCATGCCATGATGTAGTTAGGATCTCATAAAGCCCTTTATGACCCTGGCTGTAAACATACCTTTATGAGCCTCTAAAATATCTTTCAGGCTATGATTGATGCCCTTTATGTTTACTATATAACATATTTGGATTTCCAAGTTATGGCTTGGTAGTTGCTACTTGGAAATGTGGGTTAGATTTCCAAGTTATGGCTTGTTAGTTGTTACAGTGGTATATTTAGATCAAGGCTCGCATATGCGATAGATGCGATCACATGACATCTTCATTACAACCCCTTAAATGTGACCGGAGGCAGATACATTGTATTTTGTCTTATTGCATGGCATTTTATTTTATTTTTCTCATAAAATCGCATCTTCTAATGCAACAGTAATGCGAAAAACCAAATGAAGCACGATAGAATGCACAAATAAGGAAAATATTGTGTGAATGTACTCTAATACCATGCGAAAAAAAACATATCGTAAATAATTGATAAATTTAGTATTTGACATTAATATATGATATAATTACGAAATGTATAAGTTTCTCAATGAGATTCAAGTGGAAGATACGAGAAAGGAATACTCAATTACCATACCTAAAATATGAAACACCTACATTCCAAGAACTCTCATGAAACCAACAATCTGCTAGTTTGCTACTTGGCATATAGTTTGGTAGTTTTATTATATTGTACTTTTACATATTTTTCTTAATTAATATATTGCATATGTAGATTTATGTGCACATATATTAGGATATGCAATTTTTTTCTATTGTTTCGCAATATTCGCAATGACGTTACAATATTTGCGTTATCCGTAATAGCATTTTTTTCGTTTGTGGTTACATTGCATCGCAACACGCATTAACTACCTTGATTTGGATATCATTCATTTGCATTTTTGTGTTTCTTAAGTTTGTTAGTTATGTTTTATAATATTCTTATTTGTTTTCTTAATGAATATATTGCATCTTTAGATTTATATGCACATATATTAGGGTTATATGCTATATTGCATACCGTGTCGCAATATTCCTAATGGTGTTGCAATGTTCGCTATTTTCGCAATAGCATTTGTTTACCAATGGTAGGATGACATTGCAACACCTTAACTATCTTACTGCCGACACGATTCCCAAACCTCGTCCTTTTCATAATCTTGAGGGGTCGATGTCAAATACAACATAACTGCATAAATATCCAAAATAACCGAATCCATGGGGTTGAGGGGCAGTTAAATGACCGCCGGGAAAAATCTCCATGTCACGTAGGGGTTTTGGCTCCTTAAAAAATCAGCTACTGTATATATTAAATATTTGACCTCCCTCAAACTTTCTTAAAGAACCAATGTAGCCTAGCTGGTTTGGATTTAATATTGTGGTTAAGGAGACAAGGGGTTCAAGTCCCATTTCCAACATAGTTTATTTTACATTTTGTTGATTTATTTATTTATTTATTTATCATATACAATTTTCAAAGACATTAATTGTTATTTGTACACTCGTTAAAGCATTCACGAGAACAAAATATTATGAAAGAAAAGTACAACTAAAAGCAAGGGGAAATAGAAAATGAATACAAAAGTCACATGACATCAAGTCAGATCTGCGAGAACTAAATTCTTCCTACCACATCAAGTCGAATTCGCAACAGCTAAATTCTTCCTACCACGGTCTTTATCTTCCCTTCGAAATGCCTATTGTTCATCTCCTTTCACAAAGCCCAACCAATAATAAAGTGATGGATGATGTCCAATACAAACTTGTCACATAAATGTCAAAGATGGTCGCTTCCACGGTCTTTATCTTTCCTTCAAAATGCCTATCCTTGTTTCCTTTCACAATACCTATCCAATCACATATGGAGTGAGGTCTCACAACACTTTATTAACCTTTTAAATAATTTGCACCACCACACATGAGACACCAAAATTGTTTAGGAAGTGAATCCAAACCTCCATCGCAGGGGTTTATCTAACTTATGTCTTGAAAATTAACTTTTCTTTTTTGTATTTTTCATATGCTTGTTGTTTTCTAGTAATGGTAGAGAGGCGTTGAAATAGGAATATGTTACCGAATTTCAAGTCATACATAATTGTTGAAATACAATAATAGTTCAGAAATTGACGTGTATGTTGGTGTTACAACCGAATGAAAAGAATAAACAAAATGAGCATAAGAAACTTACATCTTATATCTGTGTACAATTTTTTATTAATACAGTTATAAAGAGGAATTATCTTTATTTGTTTTATTAATTTAAGCATGCTTGCTGCACTTATTGCAGTACAAATCTACGGGCGGTCATGGGAACTCCAGGAGTTGATGGGTGTAAAACAAAGAGTAATCATATATTAGAAGTACAGAAAACACTGGGAATTGAAGCTGTACGGAAAAAGATTATCAAGGAAATACAAAAAACCATGAAAAGTCATGGAATGACCATAGACATAAGACATATGATGCTTCTGGCAGATATAATGACATACACGGTGAGTTGTTTTCATCATTTAACTTGTATTATAGGACTTGGAGCATCTCCAATGAATTTGCTAAAAGTGTAAAATAGAGTTAGCCCCTTCATAGTCAGAACGTGAACACTAATGGTAAGATAGTGGTGAAAACGCTAAAAGCAGAGTGCAGCACTGGAAATGCAATGAAGCTGGCATGCACGTAGGAGTTAGGCGTTTCGCTTAATGGACTAGCTTAACCATAATATAAAATAAAATTGTCTGTTATGTTTAGCTTTTATGTCAAAACATAATGGAATATAAAGTGAAGTTGACTTCTGTTTTAAAACTTGGACCAAGTCCTTCCACTTTCAAATAACAACGAATCAATATGCTTTTAATACCTTTAAATTTCAATTTAGTCTAGATTTTTACCTGTAATTGACTTGTGTTTGGTAACAGGGAGAAGTACTAGGAATCACAAGGTTCGGTGCCCAAAAGATGAAAGACAGTGTTTTGATGCTGGCATCATTTGAGAAGACAGGAGATCATCTTTTTAACGCTTCAACTAATGGGAGGATTGACAAGATTGAGGGAGTAAGTGAATGCATTATCTTGGGCATACCAATGGGCGTAGGCACTGGTATACTTAAAGTTCTACAAAGGTATCTTTTACCCATCTTACATGCTATTTTGCATACTCAATCCAAAATTTTTAATACTTTTAACATCCCTAGAGACAAGAAAAAAATTAACCTCTCATGTTTCCCAGTGGATATTGTCCTTGATATAAGAACATCAGTTTTTTCTGTTATCTTGGAGACACTACGGAATTGAACTCCCTAAACCTCTCATGTTAAAGTAAATTATTGAAACAAAACTAGTTAGTTATAGTATTCAGTCAAGTTTTAATAAATGCTGAAAAAAGCAATGAAAGATATTTTTTCTTTTTTCGAGAAGATCAAATAATTTATCGATGAAAAACTCAAAGTTACCCTATTAAAGATAATTCAATCTTTTTGAAATCCTTCATTAATTACAAATATATTGTAATAACCCCATTAGTTGTTTCAAATACAATACTTTTTTTTTGGAGGGTAAGTTGGGGTTAGAAGGCAAACTCCCCTGGTCTCAGTAACAGACTAAAATAATTTACAAGTGGGAGTGGTGCCTCTTACATGCCAAGGAAGCACCTAAAAAAATAAAATATAAAAAGGAAGAAAATCCAACCAAACAAGCTATAAACTATGCCCCTAGTATCATTTCTAAGAATAATATACATTATCAGTGAGAGAGCTAGGGGATAGTACATTTTCACCATTAGGAGGTGAACGCGGGGCAAGATAGTGGGCTCCTCTATATATACCTGAGGGTAGATGGGGATACAAGTTGAGTAAAGAAGTTCTTCATACTGCTAGTTGACATGTCTATGTTGCTCAGCACATCTCTACAAGTCCAAGAGTAGCTTCAATGCCTAAAATGTAGTTTTTGCACTGATCAGATGTATTTGCCACCATTACTCTTTTTAGGTCATTTTCTGAGCACAAGGTCAGACCTCTAGAGATGCTCTGAAGCACATGGTAATCCTTGTTCACACAGTCTTTACTCCCACAATAGGCCAGGACACAGTCCCCTTGCGAGTCTCTTACAATTGTGCCATATCTTCCTTTGTTATCCATCTGCCCATCACAGTTTAAGAGCCGGCTATTGGTATGAGGGGGCTTTCCATCTACATGCTTCACTCTCCTTGCTTTTATACTCTGGATTAATGCCCCAAATGCTACAAATATTCTTAGCCTGCATAGCCATCTTATCAGTCAGATTAACAGTTAGGGTTTTAGTAATAAAAAGGGCATTTAGATGATCAGAGAGGATGTTGTTATAAATGAACCCAGCATGTTTTCTGCAGTTTCTGAACACTATGTTATTTCTCTTTAGCCACAGATGGTAAACAATCATTTGGTAAGCTGCTCTCAATCTTTTTGACAAGACCTTTAGAATTTAAACCCTTAAGCCACTTTGCTTCATCCACATAGTTGATGGGATTGCTATGAACATTACTGCTAAAAACTACATGCACGGAAGCTAAATTAAACTTGATTAATACTAAGTTCTCTCAATTGCATAAAATAAAGGTCAAAAGACCTAGGGTTTATGAGATTTACCACAAACTCTACAATCTCTCTCTCTCTCTAAGGCTAAGCTTTTTCTATCACTAAAACCAACATATTAAATAAACTAAGCTTATACTCTCTTTTATAGGAGAAGAGACTTAGCACAAATAGAAACCCTAGCTAGACTCTAATTAGAGACTTCTCTTAATTATAATGCAATTAAAGTAAATAACAAAAACTAAATAAGAGGGTGTGCACATGATGTACGAAACGTGCTACGTGATTTATCAATTTCACTTAGCAAGAAGTCTTATCCACATTTTTCTCAAGGACACAACTCATCATAAGATGTGATAGAATTCATTTATTTTATAGATATTACATTCCATCATAGATATTACAAAAGGAGCAGAGCGACGACTGAAAGACCCTTTTTTGTACTAGCTTATCCTGGGTCATAAGAGTCCCATTATAAGGCTTCTAGGAAATGAACCTAGCTTTGGGAGTAGAAACCTACTCCAACAAAGGTCAGTCCAGTCCACAATAGGCATTTTAGGTCTTATAGCCTCATAGGCTGAGCCATGGAGTATCTCCCATCTTTTGAGGGACACTAAATAAATTTGTCTTCCCATTGTAGCTAATTTTTGTTGATCCAGGAGGATCTAGACATTAAACCCTTAGATAAAATACCAAATGTGAGTTATGATGTTTTTGTTTGAATAAAGAAATGTTCTATTCGAATAGAACCTAGTTTATTCGAATAGAGTCAATCTCTATTTGAACAGAACAAGTTCTGAGTAGTCTGTTCGAAGAGACTTTTGACTTTATTCAAACAGACCTAGTTCTGAGTAGTTTATTCGAATAGACTTTTGACTCTATTGGAATAGACTCTGTTATGAGTTTTCTGTTCGAAGAGAGAATTGTTCTGTTCGAATAGAGCCGCGGCTTATGTTATTTTTAGGTCATTTCAAGGGCATTTTTGTCTTATGTTGTAACTATGAAACTTGTAACCTTTAAGAGGGCAAGGCTAGGCATTGTGAAAGGGATCCAAAGAGAGATCAAAAGGAAGATCGAAGTTGTAATCGAACTTAGGATTTTTAAAAGAGGAATTCATTGTAATCAATCAATTGAGCAATTGAAGCTCTTTCTGGGGAGTTTTACCCACCAAATTTGTGTTATTCGTTTTAATTCTTCGATTAGGATAATCTCTAATTCGATTGTGGATTATTTGTAGAGAGCCCTCCATAATTTCAAGCCCAAGGGAAGATTTATGTGATTAGGAACACTCTGCCTGAAGCAGTCAATAATCTTTGAGAGGGGAGCATTCATGTTAAGGGTAGAATTGTACCTGGGTTATTGTCTAAAAGATGAGAAAAGAATGCATATGGGCTGCCAAGGCTTTTTTCAAAATAGGGTGTCCTTTCCATTTTACTAGCTATGATTTATAAGCCTTTGAACTTAAGTCCTTGTTTGCAAAATTCCCCTCCACACCCATGATTACTCTCAGAAACCCAGAAATGCTTTTTTCTCAATTAAGCTAGCAAGCCCATTTGACCCACATATTTCCTTACTTGCAGCCACTCTAAGAATGTTTCATCATAGCAGCTATATTCCAAGTTGTCATACACCTTTGACCATGCTATTCTTCCTTTTTGGGGAAACAAACTGCATTCCAAGCAATTGGAGCAGCTTTCCTGCCCCCAGTACTATGCCATAGGAATTTAGAGCAAATTTTGTTAATACAATCAATAATATGTTGGGGGATTATAATTACCCCCATCTAATAAATGCTAATATTTTGAAGCAGTGCTTGGATCTGCTGGAGTCTTCGAGCATCTGAAAGAAATCTATGCTGTCAAGACTTAATTCTATTAGTCATGTTTTCAATCAAATGTTGGCAATCTTTAGCACTAAGTCTAGTAGTGAGAAGTGGGACACCCAAATATTTAAAAGGAATATCACCAGTCTCTATACCAAGGATATATTTAATCATGTTTTGTGTACCTTCCTTAATAGAAGAGAAATAAATTTTTAACTTGCTTATGTTGATCTCCATTTCTGTCATACTTGTAAACTGGTCCAAACACTATTTAATAGCTGAGTTAGATCTTGTATCTCCTCCAAAGAAGAGAAAAATATCATCTCCAAACATAAGATGTGTTAGTAATGGCTTAAAACACTTCTTGTCGTGTTTAGGAGTCCCTTTTTGAACTTTTTCTTCTATGAGGATGCCACATATCTCTATAACAATCACAAATAGATATGGAGATATTGGGTCCCCTTGTCTAAGGCCTATTTTCCCCTTAAAAAGAAACCTTTCACAAGAAGTAGTGAATGGAGGTTGAGTCTGAGGTGTTGTAATGCAAGTTTGTAATCATTGAATGAATTGAGCAGGAAAGTTAAGTATCCCACTGTGCAAGTCATGGATATTTTTTAAATCAATGGTTATTGTAACACAAGGGCTACCAGTGTTCCTATGATAGTTTCTTAGCATCTCATGAGATATAAGAAGGTTATGACATGTATTCCTACCCTCAACTAAAGCAGATTGATTAAGACTTATAAGTGGGGACAACACACTCTTAAGTCTATTAGCCAAGATCTTAAAGATGATTTTGTAGACCACATTGCAGCAAGCAATTGGTTTATACTCATTGAAGTTGATGGGATTCAAAGCTTTATGCACTAGAATAAAGCAAGTGGCATTAACTTGAGTTATGAGCTTGTTCTTTTTGAAGAAATGTTGGATTGCTTTAGCAAAAACTATGCTAACCATAGCCCAATTTTTCTTGTAAAAGTGGGCATTAAACCCATCTGGCCCATGAGATTTTGAATCTCGAATGCTAAAAAGTGCATCTTAATCTCTTCTTCCCCCACAACTCTAATAAAAAGATCATGATCTAAAAGATCAACTTCGGAATTAAAATCGAGGTTTCTAATACCGCCACCTTAAACAATCCTTATGTTGCCTCCCAGAATGTCCTTAAAGTGTTGTATGGCTTGAACACTCACTGTAGCATTGTCTATGACATGACACCATTAGTATTCTTCACAACAACCGGGGAATTTTTGTACTTTCTCGCTTGTATAGTTTTATGGGAAAAAATGAAGTTGTACCTTTCCTTCATTTTTCAACTTGGACTCTCCTATGTTGTCATATTCCTTATTTCATTTGCAATTGTGTTCAACTAAGTATTTCATAGTACTTTTTGTTTAGATATATGTTATCATTAAGGCCTGCAAATTGGGAGAATTTTTTTTTCTTACAAAAAATGCTCGGATATGTAGACCCCACCTGCATTTATTAATTATCAGTAAGATTCACACTCTTAGGTATTTAACCCTATTAGTATCCGCTTTACAAAATTTTACAAGCTCATTAAGAAAACTACAACAAAAAATCAAAAATTCATCTGAGATTTCCAATGAGGAAGTAGTGCATTAAGTTTATTTGTTTTTCTCTCAAAATTCTCTACATCCAAAAATTCTCTATAAAATTATCCCTATGAACTCCACAATCAACATCCTAAATCTCAGCAACCATTGTTTCTCTCTAAAAAAAATCACTATCACAACCCCACTCTACGTGCACTGATATTGTCCCCACTTCACCACTACGGATCTCCAGTAGTGTAGGATTTTTATTCCTGAGAAAAGGCCTCGGTGACATATTGAGTGAAATCTTAACTTAAGGACCATACACTAGCAGGATTTTAAGCAATGTGGGATTAAACGAATGGTGCAACCGTTACCGCTATTGGGTTAGGTGAGATTCTAATACCCGTTCAGTCGGGGTGTTTCAGTCCCCCAACCTTTAAGATCGAGCCGTTCCAGCTTTGATACCATTGGGTACTCTACGCGCATCGATATTGCCCCCTCTTAACCACTGTGGATCTCCAGCATGTGGGATTTTTATTCCTAAGAAAAGGCCTCGGTGACATGCAGACTGAAATGTTAACTTAACGACCATACACCTGACAGGATTTTAAGCGATGCGGGACTAAACGATTGGTGCAACTGTCACCGCTATTGGGTTAGGCGACATTCTAATACCCACTCAGCTGGGGTGTTACAATCACCATTCTCTTCGACTCTAAAACTCAACATCCTAAACCTCAACAACCATTGTCTCTCTTCTATGTACAACCTCATGTCGAAGAGATGGAAAGCAAAAGATAAAAATCATTACTAATACTCATATCAACGACGGTCGTAGATTTCTTTTGTTCTAAATTAGAGATATAAAATGTTGTAATGTTGAACCAAATTAGAGATATTAAGATGCAAAATTACTTTCAATTAAATTCTAAACAATGAAAAAAATCTTTTAAAGTTCTAAGACAATGGGGATAATATTTTAGAGAGGATTTATTTGAGAGAGTCTTAGAGAGAGATTATTTGAGGGAGAAGTATATGGGATGAAGAGATTTTGGTGAGACGGAATATTGGAGGGAAATAATAGGAAAGGGAGAGAGACTTGAGATTTGTTTGGGAGTGGTTTGGTGGAGGAGCGAAGTATGATGTGGAAATGGGTTTCCCTTTTAAGTTTTAGAAACTCTTTAGGATAGCTAGACACCAAATTGACAATAACAAATGCTTTCATGTAATTGTTCGTTGATATCCTAAGTTATTTGTCTCCTTTACGGAAAGTGTTCTCTTGCAATTAACTTTGGAATATTCCTTTCTGTTCTAATTGCTGATCTTTTTACATATTTGCGAGCAGAGTTCAGAAGCCTCCAAAATTGAATTACGGGCTAGATCCAATTCTATCATGAAGATATAAATTCATTTGGCTAGAGAATCCAATTACAGTTCCCTACTGCTGAAGAACCAAATCTAAGATTTGGCCTATAGTTACAGAGTGAAGACCAGGCATCTGATAGGTAAAGAAGCAATTCGATATTTTCAAGATTTTAGAGCAAAAGAGATATATTCCCATAACAACCAGAAGAGAACTAGTATTTTATTTACACTGCTATTCATTCTATTATAGAGTTAAGTTTATTTCTGCGACGATGCTTATCACTTTTAAATGTATGCAAAACAAAAAGAATGTTCTTTTTTCGCTCAGTTTGGCCTGGTCGAGGAGATTGAGTTTTCCTCCTTTATTAACGATTTGGGAGGAATTTTCAGGACTTAATATTAAGTATCACTGCAATTTTTTTAGTTATTATGAGGTATTTTCCCAAGTACTGCTATGATGGAATTGATCCATGGTCCAATATTTTCCTAAGGTTGAAAATTTAGCGGTATCTGTGAACAACATTATTGAATGGCACACCACAGTGCAAAAGTGTTTTCTTTCACCTCAGGGATGCTCGGAGTTGATCATGTCAAAGATATCTGCAGGACCTCAAACTTATACAGATACAGGGAACCAATTGAAGATGTGATCTTTTAGGATGATATGGTTTTTGGTTTCAGCAACTTTGTAATATTTATCAGCAACTTTGTAATATTTACCGCCAGTTTTGATTCAGTAACATTGTAATCTTCAGCACCAAATTATGGGAGTGCATTGTGTTGGGAAGAAGTATGACAACATCCAGGAAAATGAATCACTTAATTTCACATCTCCCACCGAAAATAAACTTACTCTAGTTCTCTGTCTAAATTTCCCTATTTTTCATTATTGGGAACTTTTGGATTTTATGGATTTCACGGTATGTTTGGTAAAATTATTGTGAAGGTAGGCTATGAATTTTGAACTTTTGATGAATATGGTAATGCCATCAGCTAGAATGTTGAGGATGCTTTTATTTCAAAAAGGTGCTTTGTGAATTTTAGGCTTTTGTGATATTGGTGAGGTTTTAGGATTTAAATATGCTGTTAGAAACCATTGATACTTGGTTTAAAAATTTGTAATTTCTCTCTCATATTAACAAACTCGGACTTTGTTCCCCCATATGTATGTCTAAATTTCTGATCGGTATGAGTTCAATTTGGAAGCATGACGTTATGAGTTCAGAGTCAGACTAACCACTGAGCTCATGGTTCAGTGGCTGTGAGCCTGTAACCCTACACCCTATCAAAGGTCATGAGTTCGAACCCTATGGGGTGAGAATAGTTGGAGTGCCCTCTACTTCCCTCCCTCCTCTCGTTAAACCACTGAGCTCTTCAGGGTATTATGGGGCAGGGAAATAATAATGGGCCAATGGCTCATGTAATAGGCGTTATTTTACATCAACCAGAGCTACTCGCTAGGATTTATCCTAGCTTGCCCAACATGTGGGTTGGTGTGATTGTCACATGCCCATGGATGAGTGGATTGGTCTATTATTTACTGCATAGAATTAATACTGCCTTGTAGCATATATATAATTATCCTGGCACAGTGTTATAATGACACACATACCCTTCCTTGCAAGAATAGTTTAAGAAAGTGGATTAAGTAGGTAAGCAAGACAAAGATTTGGTTATGTGTCTGGTTCTCGTACTTAGTTTAACTCAAATTTGGACATCATTTCACATCCTTAAAAAAAAACTTGAAAGTGAGAGAGAGAGCAAAAGCTGGCTAAAACCAAGGGTTGTTGCTCGTTTAGGTCAAAATCTCAGCCAATAAATTTCACAAAACAATAATCTCCACAAAAACCAAAACTGAAAATTAGAAAAACTTATTATTTCCTAACAAACAAATAATAAATTTATTACATAAGAATTATAATAAAAGCAACAAGCCAACATAACCCTCTTGAGATCGCTCTCTGACACCACCACCACCACCACCAACAACAACAACAATTACAACTTCAAAGATTTGATTTTTATGAGAAAACTCCAAACCCCCATCTTCTTATCTCATCTTTGATCATTGTTACAGCTAGTGTTTGCAGGTTGAGTGAGTGAATGATCATCAAACACATCATTCATGGACTATTCTCAAACCCCTTCTGTTAACAACCAGATTCAAGGTATGTGAGTTGGAACACTCTGGTTTCATAATCTTATTACAAATTTGGTTGTTTTTGCCCATACCCATTTGGTTTATTTGGAGATTTGTAGATATATGGTGTCTAATAGCAAGATATATTTTGGGGTGGCTGTGTTTGAGTTGTTTGGATATAAAGGGAAACTAAGGATTCAATTGTTTAGGGTGTTGTTTTGGATCTGGACTTAATATTTGAGTAAAGGGTATGTTTAAATAAGAGATGTGAACAATGGTATCATCAGGATTAATGAAGATTGTGTCACCTTGTTGGAAGGGTACTGTTGGTAATGGTGATCGGGATTCGGATAGACGTAGTAGAGATGATACTGGTAAATCAGAGGGGTTGTTATGGTATAAGGATTTAGGGCGTCATGTTAACGGGGAATTTTCGATGGCGGTAATTCAAGCCAATATGAAATTGGAGGATCAATGTCAAGTTGAATCAGGACCTTTGAGTTCAATTGATTCAGGCCCTCCGGGGACGTTTGTCGGGATCTATGATGGACATGGAGGACCGGAAGCAGCGCGGTTTGTAAATGACCGGCTATTCCGCAACCTTAAGAGTACGTTTTCATCTGCTCACTTAATGTAAATCTTTCATTCTGGTTATGAAATGTTTTTTTATTAGATTTTAGTAGTGATTGTGATCATCAAATTGCTTGTTATTTGTGTAATTTTGACAAGCTCCAACTATGATTCTATAGCGTAATACTTCTACGTTGCGGTTTCTGATCATAATTTGAAGTTTGTCATGTGTTCCACTCTAGAAATTTGATTGATCTTACATATAATTGTTAATTCATGATTCGAGTCACGGAAACACTGTGTCTAAAGCATATTAATCAAAAGTAATGAAGATCCCGGGATATTAATAAGGTGTTTTGCTTTTCGTTTGTTCATACTGATACTGTTAGTTGAGGATATTCTCCATTGCATCTTTAGTTGAGAAACCCAGCAAGAACCAAACACAAAACCTTCATGCACCTTTAATATTAAGTAATGTGCAGTCATTTCTGTCCATATTATTTTTCAAGTATTGTAGATCGCTACTATTGTGTTTGCTAACCTGAAATTGTTATTGTGCAGGATTCACATTAGAACTTCAAGGAATGTCGAATAGAGTTATTAGTAGAGCATACGCAGCAACAGAAGAGGAGTTCCTTGGTCTTGTTAAGAAGCAGTGGCTCGGTAACCCTCAAATTGCTACGGTAGGGTCATGTTGCTTAGTGGGAATTATATGTAGTGGATCACTATATATTGCTAACACCGGAGATTCTCGAGCGGTTTTAGGGAGATCAGAGAGGGCCTTAAAGATAGTCAGGGCTGTTCAGTTGTCATCAGAGCACAATGCAAGTATAGAGTCTGTGAGAGAGGAGTTGCGTTCATGGCATCCCGATGATCCACAGATTGTAGTTGTAAAAAACAAAGTTTGGCGTGTTAAGGGTATTATACAGGTATTTTCTTTCATTTTTTCAAATTTGAGCGGTTATATTTTCAGTCCTTTCTTTCATAGACTTGGCCATAACTCATGTCACAAACACTGTCCGTCAAACTATCTTCGCCAAATGGCTTCCTTGAAACTCCACTCATGTACCTCCTACCGACACCCAACTCCACTCTTTGCCAAGTAGGTACCTTTGGCAATATTATCTCCGGCAAGCAGGTAGCTTTGCCATTCCATGCAAACTAAATTTGAAACTCAAATCTACTCCTTACCATAAAATATCTGGTTCCAATAGGTGCTTTCAGCAATCCCACTTGACTTAAGTACTCAACTCCACTTCTTCAGGCATTCCATGTGCTACCATACATTGAAGTAACAAAATGGTTTTCAGAAAAATAAAAACTATTATTTGAAAGATATCGAGAAGAGTTTTCCTAATTTCCATGTTTCTCTAGTTCTGAACTTGTTGTTTAAAATGTGAGATTGAAAATCAATCACGATTTTCATTGCCATATGTGCATATCAGGCTTTTGATAGGTGTAAAGGCTCTTTTTTAGTTATTTCTATTGACGCTTCTCATTCGTCTTAGTTAGGGACATACCCAAAAAAGTTGTGGGATATTCGAAAAGAGATGTATCTAGATACAAAATAATCTACCGATATTATCTAGCTTTTAGACACTAAGAAAGATGCCGACCTGTCCCAAAGGACTTGGACCAAAATCTACAAGTTTCTGATATGTAGTGTTGATGCTTAATCCCTGTTCCATGATATTCATTTATATTGATATATCATGTAAGACCCCAACTGACAAAACAAAGTTCAGGTCCTGATCCAAGAATCCGAATGCTCCACCAGTCACCTTGTTGTCCTACTTTGTAGTGTGCGCCGGGTCCCCCAAACTTAATTTTCTCGTACCAGGTATTCCTTTCATTTAGGATAACCAATTGTGATGGTTCACTAACACTAAAGGGGGAAATAAGGTGGTGTAACTTTTTTTGTTTCTTCTCCATATTGAAATCTTCTATTACCCACCTTAATTTTGTCTGTTCAGTTGTAGATTTGTGTTGTGATTTTTCTTCACTATTTTTTCATTGTTAATTTCGCATATAACTGTTGTCTTTTTTCTACTGAAGGAGTTTGAGTTTGTTCCTGACTCCTGGAATCCAAGCTTCAGACTGAAATATTTCAAAGGAAGTATTTTACATTTTAACTCTTATTCTTATAGATATCGAGATCCATCGGTGATGCCTATCTGAAAAGGGTGGAGTTCAACAGAGAGCCAATACTTCCGAAGTACAGAGTACCCAAACCCTTCCCCAGACCCATCCTTAGCGCGGAGCCCTCAATATTGATGCAAAGAATTGGCCCTCAAGATAAGTTTCTTATATTTGGGTCTGATGGTCTATGGGAGCACATAAGCAATCAGGAGGCGGTTGACATTGTCGACCAATATCCACGTAATGTAAGTATTCGCTTCTTGAGTCCAATATTCAGCAAATCCTTTCGATGACTTTGATTACTACATAGTAGTGTTTATCAGAAAGTATCTCCCCTCTCCCTCCGTCATCTCCTCCACTGCTTCCTCCTACACCCTCCCTTTCTATTTCACTGCATTTTTGCCTACCAAATACTCATAGCTTGCGTAATTCTGCAGGGGATTGCAAGAAGACTACTTAAAACTGCACTTCGAGAAGCTGCAAAAAAGAGAGAGATGAGATACGCAGACCTCAAGAAAATTGATAGAGGAGTAAGGAGACATTTCCACGATGATATCACCGTTATAGTTTTATTTCTTGATCAACATTTGATCAATAAGAGCTCCTACAGAGGTCCCAAACTTTCTATAAAAGGAATCGTTGACAGCCCTGCAATTGCTGTGAAACCTTAGTCCAGAATGTTTTAGATTCTTAAACCCCATTTCTTCAACTCTATCAAAAGAAAGAGGAAGACTATTGTTTGTGTAAACTTGCCTAGGATCCTGGGGATATTTCCTCCCTTTAAACAAGGAGAACTGAGACTACCCTGGGATAAAATTTTGTATGCATGTATATGTTATCTGGTATGAAAAACTAAACTTATAATTAGCTCTCCGTGAAGATAAAAGGTGGACGCAGATTGAAGTGATGATCTTTTTTCTCAACTGAACTGTAAATAAAATGCAATTGCAACTTAATGATTTTTGAATTACTCTTTTTCGACATTTTTTTGTTGAACAGCTTGGTGGTTTATCAGGTGATGCTTCAAAAGTGAAAAAAAACATGAGGCTTGGTTTTGCATTTACTTTGTTGCTTGTCTTTCATTGTGATCTGGATAACATGAGGCTTGACCGCACTTAGTGACAATAGTGGCCACCATAACACGAAGAAGAAAAAAAACACAAAATCCTGGTTCTTGTTTTGCGGAACATAATTTCTCTCTCATCAAACAATATTTTTTTTCTTAAAAATATCCATCCTACAAATCAATGTCATAATTTGCATTAAAATAAAATAAAATAAAATACCAAAGCCATACTGACGTAAAGTTGCGGAAGTGAAAACTTGAAGATTACGAAAACCTAATTAAAATTAAGGTTTTCTCTAAACACTCAAACTCAAAATAAATTTAACTATACTTTATTCTCTCATCATCAACTAAATAAAAAATTACACCATCCTCTCCTATATATCCTAGAACTCAAAGATATCTTTCCTAACTCCTAAAACAAGCTCCACCATAGTATAAAGAAAAATAAGAATAGTACAAAGGCATGTGAGAAACGATCGTAGATGTTCACATCAAACCTTCAATCTTCGAAAGATTTCGACCACATAATCAGTAAGTTGAAACTCTTCTGAAAATTTTGAAATCTTCTACGAAATTTTCCATACCCATAAATTGTACCCAAGGTATTCAAATCCATATCGAAGAACGTCCAAAAATAAAGGGGAACAATATAACCCAAAACGGATCGGCAAAGTGTGGGTTGGGGCTAAACCTAACCCATTGAGGCTTCAGGTTATGGGTAGGATTCACCTGACTTGGGTGAGGTCCCGAAGTGGGGATGGTCTGCACCACTAGAGTGGTTTGTGGAAATATGTGGTACCATGGGATCACCCTCTTTAGTTTCCCCTTCAAAATCATACTTGTGCCTCTGGTTTTGGGTGGGAAACCCTAATCCCAATTCTTGAAACTCTAAACAAATAGTTGGCAGCTTGGACCCATGTTAACCATTCTTCCGGTATAATTGTACAAGTGAAGTAGTTTCTCCCTCCTCCTTCAAAATGCACATCTTTGATCATCTGTTGCAGCCCCTTCCCCATGGTTTCAGACACAATTCCCATACCGTACCGTCCGTTGCTCTTGTTGAGTCGGGATCTGCTCCTGGTTGCTCGTTGAGCGGATATCTGTAATGGGTTCGAACCCGGGTTTGGGCTTGGGTTTGTTTGCTTCAGACCCACTCCACTGTTGACATGGGTTTCGATCCGACTACAATCTCGCCCCCAAAACACTTCAGCAAGCGCCCCTTTGGCTCTGTCAATCCGTTCGAGACTACAACATTTGTCGCTTCTAATCCTTTGGTAGAAACCTCAGTGTTAACCTTTTGTGAATCTGTATCCGTGACGACGACAGTCATAACGACTATCAGAACCCTGGGATCGTTGGTTGTCATGTTAATGATAACCTTGCCTTCGTCGGTGCCACTCGCGGCTCCGATTGCAGGGATCTCCGTCACTTCTCCCAATTCAGTACGTGAATTTTTCTTGACCGTGTTTTTCGTCACAGTTTTGGTACTTCCAACTTGGGGGTTGCCTTCAATACACCTAGAGGAAAGGGTTGAGGTAGGGGTAGTTGTAACATGTCGGAACTCACGACGACGTTGACGAACTCGCCAAATTTATTCTCAAGTGTCGCAATTGCTTGTGCGGTATTCTTGGCATCCTTTTCCGCCGCAGCTCTTATACGAGATATCGATAACTTGACTTTTCCCGAAACTCTAAACATCACTATTTCCGTAGAACGAAGATGGCTCAGATACCAATTTGATGTAAAATCAAGTCGCGGAAGCGGAAACTTTATATTTTTTATTATTTGTTTATTACAATTTTATATAGGGATCCGTGTAACCCTGAGTTTCCAACCCCATGAGATTTCGAACCCGCAACCTCTCACTGGGTGGAGAGGTACTACCACCACTGGGCCAAGAGCCCAATGGTGCGGAAGCAAAAACTTGAAAATTACGAAAATCTAATTAAAATTAAGATTTTTTCTAAATACTTAAACTCAAAATAAACATAAACTTAACTATACTATATTCTCTCATCAACAACGAATAAAATGTTACACCACCCTCTTATATATCATAACCCTAGGATATCTTTCCTAGAATGTCTCTCCAAAATAAAAACAAACTAAACACTAAAAACTCCTAAAACAAGCTCCAGAAGCATAAATAAAAATAGGAATAATACAAAGACCTGTGGGAAACGATCACAAAAGATGTTCACATCACATACATTCCACAACATTCTAGAAATATTAACCCATGTAAAGTTTGCGCACTGACAAATAATATAAAGGATGGCCACAAATACAAAGCTCGCATTTACATCATTAAAACAACATCCAGAGTGAACTATACACGAAACATTTATTTCACTTTCTAGTAAAATTGTCATCATGCCTTACAGCATCGGGTAAAACTTCCTTATAGACTAATACTCCAACAACAACAAAATGAAACAATGTGTTTGGACATCAAACTTCAAAATTGGAGCCATGTTGTCAGACAATGAAGCTCTTCATATTAAAGTAAATCTTGAGAAGCACGTTCACATTATCAACACATTTCTGCGACGCGCGAGGAAGTATAATAGAAACAAGCCCCTCAGTATCAGTAGTATATGAATCCAAAAGTGTAACAAAAGTATGCTTATAAATTTTTGGAGATGTGCAGTTTGAAAGAAGAAAAAAAACGTTTGAAAAAAGCAAGCCACTATACGGAAACGAGACTAGTAAATATTTGAGAGTGTGAGCAACTGACGGTGAAAAACAGCATTCTAGGCAAGTTTTTTGTTTAAAATGAGTTATTTCAGTGATTATTGTTCTCTTCTAATCGAAAAGAAACAACTTTTTTTTAGTGCTTTTGCGCTTCGACAACTCTTTTAACCACTGTTTTTCATCAATTGATAGAAAATCTTACAGTAAGATAGTGTGATCCATGCTCGTACCATCTGTTCAAACTCTTCTACTGGCCTTGCCCATGGTGATTATCTCTTAATTATAATCAACAGGAAATCATTGGTTCAACAGCACTAAATATGCACATCATTTCTACAAACTCATAGTGATAATCCAGACCTACCTTGTTGGAGTTGGCCTAGCTGTTTAATTGTGGTGGAACACCAGCTGGAGTTTGTGAAAACCTGAAAAATCATGAAAAGTGAAGACAATATACACGCTTAGATAATGTTTGAAGTATATACAAGAAACACGATCACTGAAGTAGAAGCAATAAGAAGAGCTTAGATAGCTATAAAGTTGACCTGATTGCCCTAGAGTTCCTTTTATCTTCTTCCACCTGGTCGGTCTTGGAGTGCAAATCTGTCTAGTCTCGCTTTCTTTTTTGCCTCCTCATCAGTCACGGAGTGTGCTGGAACCCCGAACCTAAAGGAAATAAAATAAACCTATGTAACATTGACACGGGTACAACAGGGTGTCGGACATGGCAGTTTCAAAATAAGTGAAAATGTGGACACGGCCTTATACCTAATAAGATAGTATCATTCTTCACGTTTCCCATATTGTGTCTTATTATATGTGAATGTATTATGAATATATATATAACTACGATAATATTAATAAAAATTTGAGGGCTAAAAGTGTATTATTGCGCGAAAACTTCCTAGAAAGAAAATGATTCCAGTAGTAGTTACGGGTGTTAGATGAATTTTCATGTTACCTCGTCAAGGAGGAAATCAACAGCAGCTTCATCTTCAGCGATTTCTTTTACTGGAGCTCTTAGAAACTGGATATCCAACTGGATTTGCTGTAATCCACTCCTGTTGAATGTTTGGAGCCTTACAAATTTCTGCAAACTCTTGAGGCAGAGTTTTACAATAGTTGATACAACCGATTCCTTGAAGAATTGATTTAATCACATCATTTCATTTGAATGTAGCAGTTAGATCCAGTAACTTGAATATATATAGTTATAAGATGAACCTGAGTCTGTTCAACTTCTGTGACAATCTCCATTTTTCGATTAAACAACTTTGCAAGATGCGTCTCCAGAAGCTGGCTTCTCGCACGTTGGGCATTTGAGCGGCTTATCATATCTTCATGTGCTGGATTACTACGAGAGGATGTGGTGCTTCCATTGCTTTCAGATCTGCGGTGTTTCTAGACGAGCCCTCGAGGTAAAATCTGTTTTACTTCAGCTCTTATGGCTTCTAGCTACAAATTAAAGAAAAACTAGGGAAACTAAGCGTTCGAATTCAAGGTAAACAAACATTACGTATTTGGTATTTTACATTTCCATACAGCTTTAATGGCTCAGAAAAGCACAATGCCATGATCATGGTTCAACTTATGCGAAATATCAAGTTTTGGGTAACAAACTATAGGTTTAATACTGTAAAGAACCTTGTGATGGTTTGGTATAGTCAATGTACAGTTTAAACATTGTGATTATTAAATATCTCGTGATGATTTCATCATACCGGTGTATATCATAACTTTTCAGTTACAATATATCATGAACCAGCAATGTAAAGAACCTTGTCATGATGGTCTATATATAACTCACGAAAACTGAAGTTTAAGGAAACTAGTATGCACTCATTCAAAACCTTGAAATTCATTCACATGACAAAAACTTTGCATGAAAAATATATGCACATACCTCTTGGAGAAGTAAATCAACAAACATATGAACTTCTCTAGGCTCCTTGTGCTGTTAATATTTTTAGCAGAAAAGTCAGAGGGTGATATCTATTTGTTACTTAAATCTGGAGATAAGAAAAAAACTAACATCAAAGCTAACCTTGATTCAGTTAGGTGTTGTAAACCTCTTTCTGAGAAGAACTGATATTTTCTGAGTCTTCATATTTATATACTGCAGATGATTTCAATTCAAAATCATGTTTATATAAAAGACTAAAATAATGATATCATATAAGGACCAAAAGGTTAATTTAATCAAATCCCTATTTGTACCACATGGAGAAACTTTTCACTAGCTGATCTAAATATTCTGCAGATTTCACCGGGAACAAATGCAGGTCCATATTCGTATCCGCGGATGCCACCACCAGAAAATGAAGCTGCTATTTCCTAGCCAATAGAACATGAAATTGTCATCAAATATCCCTAGGAAAGAATCTGGTGGTTTAATTCCTCAACAGTATAACAGTAGTAAGTAAATTGCAAAGAATAAAGTAATGTATAGATAACAAGTAACTCCTTACCTTAGTAATTCTGGGGATAGCACTTTGTTCTATGAAAATAGAGAGTTGGGCCATCACAAGAACAAGTCCAGAGAGCATTTTGTCCCCTTGTGTTATCCCATCTGTGAAACCTCGATTTTGACTCGGAGAAATTTTTCTGCCAGAAAGCGTGTAAGTGATCTTCCAGTGTCCTGAAGAAGTCCTGGAACCCTTCTTGCACCCAATCGATGATCAAATCTCTCAACTTCACTAATAACCCCAACTTATCATCAAGGAGCTGCCGAAAATCCTGGTAATTGTCAAAACATATAACATGATTCAAAAAAAAATTACAAAGATAAATTTGTTCAATATGTTGTGTTAAAAACTACGTTTACGGAAGCCAAATTAATCTCAATTAAAACTAAGATCTCACAATTGCATAAAATAAAAGGTCGAAGACCTAGGTTTTTTAGATTTACCCCAAACTTTACCTTTCTCTCTAAGGCTAAGCCTTTCTATCATCAAAACCAAAATCCCTAATAAACTAAGCTTAGGTTCTCTTTTATATGAGAAAAGACCTAGCACAAATAGAAACCATAATACCAATCTAATTAGTAAACTAATCATATTATTCAAGGAATTAAATTAAATAGAAATAACTAAATAAAAAAGGTGTGCATGCGACGTACGAGACGTGCTACTCATGGTCGTATCAGTTATACCTGTCTCTATTCCTATCAGTTACGATTCTCATTTACCATGCCATGGTAAATGAGAATGTCTGGTATGACCAAGAAAATGAGTCATAAATACAATTTCATAAATACAAGCCTGCAATTGACTTAGAAGATAAGGGGCAAAAGAGAAAATGGTGATAGAGATGATTGGAATAGAGACAGCAAGGGATCTTCCAAAATATTCGGTTATTGCGGAACAATCAATATACTTCTATTGTTGAATCGTGATCAACTAGGATAAAAATGAATCGAACTCTAGATCTTCCATTCACTGCAAAGTTGCCACGGAAGAGAATCATGGCCTTCACACAGGGAAAACGGTATAGAAGGAGAATCGAGGAGTTACAAACTAAATATTATACACAGTTGAACCAATAAACCTTGATACCAGAACTTCAAGATTTTTCCTCTCAAAGATCCAACAAGAAAAACAAAATGTTCAACAGTTGCTCATACTTTTCAAGAGCATTTTCGTTTGATTCTTTATTGGGCAAACCAAAGTAACCCTAATCATCCATTCTAAAAGATACTTCCAAACAAGGTTGCTGCTGTATATTGATCTTGCTAATAGAATAACTTAACTCACCTCAATACGTGTAGTAAGAACACGTTACAATAACGCCCGGCTGAAATGCAATATCAGTTGGACCCATTGTGTTATAAAGGTGCATAGGGTGGACAGTTGACGGATTTTACAACTATCTGATACAAAAGCTAAAGTTAAGAGCAATTTTTGTGTGTATAGATTTGAGTGTTTTACCAGTAAAACATCCATGCTGCCTTGAATTAATGCCTTCTTGCTGCCCTCCAAGGCAACCTGCAGATAGCATTCTTCCTCTAATCCATCTTTTGGCTTACTTTGGACCCTTATAAGGGATTCTGTCAATTAAAACTAAATTCTAATGAGAAGTTGAATTTATAATAAATGGAGTACATACAAACAAGCTGTGATCGAGGATATCTGTATGCAGTTAGATGTACTTATGGATGATTAAGTATCTTCAACCACTTTAAGATCATTGATTCGGAGCAAAGTCACAATATCAAGGTTTGATGTATTAGTCAGGTCATGCATTATTGGCCTGACATATTCGGCCCAACAAATTTTACATTACTCTACAGAAAAAAGATGAAACTTCCAAATATTACAATATGTTGGTCCTCAAATCGAATTTTACGAGAAATATTTATAAATATATAGAATAAATATAATAAAATAGGTTATTTTATATATCGAATACAATTACCTTTAATATCATGGAGTCAAGACATACTAATAATTCATATTTTTATTCTTTACAAACTTATCAACCCTATATAGCCGGTCCCACGATTCTTCAATATATACATGTCTTTTAGTCGACATTGTGAATTGTGGTTTTTGAAAAGAGAGAATTAGTTTAAGGGTTACAAAGAAGGTAGATAGTACCTGGACATGATGAATGAAAAATAGTAATCATATCGACTAATCCAATATAGATGGACAATGCCAAGTGCCAACTAAGACAATTAGTCGAATGACAAAAATATCAAAATACGTAAGCCTATTTTTTTATTTTTCTAAATTTATGGTGACACTATGTATTTAATAGCAGCAGAAAGCAAAAACTAACTACATACATGTCTACATTTATTTAAAAATGAGTCGTAGATTCACCTGAAACGTCCTGTAAGAGGTGGGAGAATGTGTTTGTGACGTATTGTTTGATAATATCATGAGCAGCCTGAAACCATAATGATGCATTAGAGTAGTACTAAGGAGATTCAGCTTCAGAACTGATGTGCTGAAGTCCATCGATAGTGAATGAAATAAATTAAGAAAAAAAGAAAAGAAAATAGACCTCAAGAGAAAAATCAGGGAGAGCTGCCTGAGGTAGCACTTCATCAATCATCGCCATATCTTTCCACGCAACCCCTGCAATCAACACCATAGATAATAACATAGAATGCATTGGAAAACAAGATGTCTATATAGAAAATAAAATACTCTTTTCCATTCAATGACCGAAATCCACATGAGAAGGTAAAACAAGTAAAGTTCACCCTTACAGAAGGGTGAAATGCAAAAGAAAACAAGATGTCTAATATTGATCATTAAATAACAAAGTAAGAAATGGTGAGCGGTTGTTACGACATCGGATATAACACTGCTCTCTAAATGATGATTCAACAGTAGACTCCTTGTGGGACAGAATACTTACGAAGCATTACTAATAAGTCTGCTGAAGACCACCTCCCCTTTATACGATATCGTATGGTTTCAAAATGCCTTCAACATAACTCGAATACAATCGATTAGTACTTTGATGGCAGCATATATATGGTTCAGTTACAGATATGAGTAATATTGCACAAATAATGAAAAGGCCACTCCAGTACTTGGTAAACAAGTTCCGCACAATTTCAATGAGGCGCTTTTCTGAATCGTGAAATATTTCTTGATAAGCACGTACAGTCTCCGCAAACTCACGTATCTTCACCTAAGAACAGAACATCAAACAAAATGAAGTATTGTCAACTTTCATGTCCCGTGAATATATATACTGCAAAGTACGAGAATAAGGATGAACACGAAAGGTTTCCGGGACAAGCGGATCATCTATGAACAAACACCAGATAATTAATGACACATTTATAATAGGAAATTATTCCCTTTTTCGCCAATGTATGAACAACTTATATCAATGAAATATGTTTTACAGAATGCTTTCATCAAGGTAAATAAATGTTGTAGAGGTGTATCCTGCTGTAAATGGTCAGTCAAAATATAGATCTTCGTATCATAGCGACTATAATTTTCATACTAGTCAACAAGTACCATATAAGCCACTGGATGAGTTTCCCTCTATTTGCACACCTATATGTTAGACGCACAGCCTTCAAAACTAGTTTATGGACCATGGTATGAAATACGCTAAGTTGTGTATGAAAAGCTACGAGATTATGACTGACTTAAGCCATACTAAGCAGGTGATCGATGGGAAATGTGATCCACCATGGAAGTGAATTGGGATCAGTAGGCCAATACAAAACATGAAGAGTGAAGCTGAAGACTTTTCATGCACATTTATGTACAACAAAGCAACTAGGCAGCTGAGTACTCAGCTAGTTTAATTTTCCCACAGGAATTCCCTTATGATCTTACTCTTGTTTGTACAGCTGATAGCTTACATTGTAACCTCAGCTTCCTTCTTAAAAAAAGGTCTAGTTTATGGTTAAAAATGAAAGACTTTGGCTTGTTGTCTCTTTTCATTAATTTTAAGAGCAACAAGAACCAAAAAAATTCAATATTGAAGAGACGTTGATGCTACTTCACACTCTGGAATTTTTTCTATTCCTTCTACTAAACCATTGGAGATGCTCCGACTAGCTGTTTTATCAAGTAAAGAAACTGACCTTGAAAATTGGCATGGCTCCTGTGAAAAATCTGACTGCATCCCCATAAGCTTCTGATTTTATGCACTTTGCAAGTCGAGAAGGAAGATCATATATGAACTATTCGTTTACATAAAGAAAAGATTAAATGACCATGAGAAGAAGAAAATTAGGAGAGATTTTAGTCCTCTTTTCAGCTTCCACGAGTTTCTATCATGAATATCTAGTGAAAATTGGGGAAAACCTGAAAGGTAATTTAGATATTATAATGAATTCTCAGAACATTACTTGAGATATTGTTATGAGGAAATAAAAGGAAATTACTATGAGGAGTGACTCTCTCAATTAAATCATTCTAATTCCCAGTGGTCAGCCCGCAACTAACAGTTGGTTTGAACCTCAGTAATAAGACCTAACCACCAATGATAATGAATGCCACTCCTGTTTAAGTTCAGTATTCTTCTTATCTTTAGTTGTGGGCCACTAAGATTCCATGAAGATTCATGATCCCTTGAATGAGATCAACTGTATGCCCTTTTTTGTTCTTTCGATTCAAGTTTAGGTGAATTAAATATTGGTTGGTCATTGACATGTTACTTAGATCTAACAATGACATTTAAGCTCTCCTCCATTTTTAGAATTTGACACAAACTTCAAGGTACCAAATGACTACTGAAAACTAAACATTTAGGTTCCATTTGATACCTGAACTTTACGGAGAAGATTCCGCGCGCGGTGCAATTTCTCTATTTGCTCTCTCTTTTCAAAAAGTGATGTGTTAACCACATCACTCTTAGATTGGATAGACATAATCTGAAAGTACAAACAAAAGAGGATGAGTGCTTTGTATATATTCAATGACGGGAATCAAAATAGGGGGAAGTACATGTTTTACACTAACCTTCTCGAGGAGCTGCTCCATGTTTGCCTCCATACCCACAATGTTATTATTCATCCTATATACATCCATGGGTCAAAAGGTCAAATTTTCAATATAATAAAGATTTTATTATAATGTTCAGTCATCAATGTTATCAACAGATGATTTAAATTATGATAGAAGGCAGTTTCTTTACCTTTTAATTGTGTCCGTGGCACAAATAAATTTGTTGTAATTTTCATATACTAGCATCTGCAGATCAGTATCAAGGTTCTTGATTTCAGCAGCCATTTCGACATGCTTTTGAAGAAGTCCCCCCAAGTTGGACTTTTGAACCTACACATTCAAGTAAGAAGAAAGAGTAGCTCAATTAACAAATTACAAGATATAAAGTAGACATAGAAAAGTAGGGATTCACTCAATGAGCACTGCCATACAATTTTGGAAGGTACAGGAGGCTATAAACTATGAAAGTATGAAACATGGATCAAGATCTAAATCCTGGGGTCTAAAACTAACAGCGGATATTGAGATGACTCTGCAGATTCTATTTATTACACCAACACCCACAAACATTCAACTATTGAGTTGAGTCCACATACCCCACTTTTGGGGGTTCCAAATTCGAATTTATTTCCTATAGAAAATTTGTATACTAATAACAGAAAGTAAAGCTGTAGTGGCACATAAGGGAAAACACACATGTTCAAAAGCTAAAGCTGAAGATGGACAACAAAATCTGCAAAAGTAAAAGGTCCAAGAGACTGCACTGCACCAAAGATCACCATCTCAGTACAATACCACAAGATGTCCAATATGCCAATGACTATGGACACAAAAGCTCCAAGAGAGTTGTCGATATATATCTAGACTAGAAGGCCTCCCACTTTCACTCATGAAGGCACAACAAACCATACTCATTACCTAACAAGGGCAACTCCAAAGTGATCCAAAAGTTGAAAGGATAAATAAACTAATATCAGCGATGTGTTCAATCTACCCCAACCCATGTCCACCATGATTGCACAAAGAAGCAGTGCTGCTAACTCTTCTCCTCAAATTATCTCAAGTAGAAGTTTGATCCCACATAAACCCCTAAAAGAAGAAGAAAAAGAATCACACTAGATCTTTCCATCCTGGAGTCTTAACAGATTACCTTGCAACATTATTGTATATGATATGGAACTGATAATTGCCAAACTACTGTACAAAATACTAAGAGATTCCTTAAGCAGCAGCACCTTTAAGTACTCGCGTAGTTCCCACCAGCAAAATTAGAAGTTGCGCCCCAAAGAAGGGCCAACAATTTTTGACTTTTATATAACTGAGTTGCTGCTACTCTAATCGAACGACCAAAGAGAGTATTTTTGTGATAGGTGGAGTGAAAAACAGAAGATGTCACAAATTGATGTCTGTCCCGTCCGTCTCTCTCTTCTCCCCATCTCTCGTGCAACAGGCCTTTCCACCCTAAAAGGGTTACTAGCCTGGATACAATATTGTTCCACATGAGATCCTATCAGTTAAACCTATTCCCAATTCTAGTTTAAGCACATCACACAAACTTGTTAATAACACGTTTAGGAAATGTTTACGCCATTGTTCAAGAATACAACTTTGCAGTTTGCTTTAGTGCTTACAGTTCAGAGAATCATTTTCCCAAACCTCCAATTACAATTCAAATTGGGGGAACTAACCTTTAAAATTAAAAAAATTAATTTTTTTCAAAGTTGGGGTCCAACAGATATCACTAAATCAACTAAATTCAATATCAAAACAACACATTTATAACTCATAATTGAAATTAGGATTTCTGAAATAAGGCATCAAAATGGAGATTAGAAGAAGGATTATAGTTACCAGAAGCTTCATGTACTAATCAGGATTGAAAGAAGGAGTGTTGATTGTATCCAATGTAGAAAACTTAGCAGAACCAGCAGCGTTGTTGTTCGTCGCCATCGATGATGATGATGAATCAGGAGAGTAGAAGCTCGAGAGAAGATCTTTTATTCTTTTTGCTTTATCGTCTAATGGGACATTTTATTCCACCGCCATTGTTCCTCTCTCTCTCTCTCTCAGTAAGGTGTAGAAGATCGAATCTGAGAGAGAGAAACCATGAAAGCGCGACAAAACTCGTTAAGTGGGACTATCTGGCCGAGTTTATGAGCGAGTCACTGAGTTAACTCAATGGCCAGGAACAAATTTAGTAGTTTTAGATTCAGGTGATAAAGATTAAGCAACTCCAATGGTTAAAATAGCTTACGAACCGACTAAATTTTTTGGCTGTATGGCTTTTTCTTTCACTAAAATATCGCCAAAAAAATTCTCCTTCGAAACATCTCCTAAATTGCGCCAATACATGTTACCAACGGATCTACGAGCTAGGGTACAAAGTTTAAAATGACATTGTAGTAACTTCTGTCACCAACAAATACCAGTTGTTGGAAGATGTTGGGAAAATTCAAAAATAAAAAGCTAATTTTCTCTAAAAGAAAAACCAATTACCGAACAAGGCAAGGAGGCGCGTAAGCGCTTCTTGAAGATAGTCGAAGCATCTCCAAAGGTGTAAAAGAACTAAGCAGCACTATCTCCGGGATTCAACCAAGCTAGACCCGTTCTATCGCTATGTGCTTGTACTGTACAGAGTGATCAAGTTTGTTTCACCTTTCATTATTACCCAAAAAACGAAAAGAAAGGAAATTGAGAAAGAAAAAAGAAAAACTTGTTTGTTTTTTTTGTGTATTTTACTCACAGAAGAGAACTCTATAAATAAGAGTCTAAAACTGTCCAGTTCTAAAACTGCTTAATTAATACATAAGTATTAATATCAAAATAAGTCACACTTAATCCCCAGTAGTTATATTAACCAGTTACAGACTCTAACAGTCATAGAAGTTTAAGAGGTTGGCTATTCCAGATTCTTGAATCTTATTATGGCCAGAACACTTTGGATCTGCAGCAGCACCTAGCCATTTCAGTTCTACAAAATGGATTGGCAATACCAGATTCAATAAACAGTTATTTCTCAGATTTCAAGGAGGAAAGACTAAACCCAATGTTGATTCACATATAACCAAATAATAACAAAACATAATACACGAAAGTAAAAATTGATTTAACAGTTTCTAGCGTTTGCCAAACAAATATGAATTCTAATAGTGTAACAACATTGTTAACCTTGCTTTTAAGTTGTAATAACGGAATTAAAATTCAGTTATTTTAACTGTGACCACAATTAGGGCATTCGTAGAAAGCCGTCTGGCCTTCATCGGCTGACCGTAGCTGCAAAAAACAAGTATAGATACAAAATGAGAAGAGAAGACAACCAAATGCCTACTAGACACTATCATGCATTATATAAAAAACAGAGCAAGAAAAAGGAAAAGAATGTGAATTATATCACCATTTTGGTTTCAAGTACAGTAAAACCTCTCTATAGTAATTCCCTATATAGTAATAAAAATGCCCCGGTCCCAACATCGTACCAAAGGATATAGTAATAACCCCTCTAACTTCTTATTAAATATTTTTTTTTGATAGCTATGTAAAAAAAATGTAGTCCCACCGATTTTATATAAAAATAAAAGAGGCATTTTACAGAGATCATACAACAATATACTACACCTTAAAGTGTTTATTAGTAGTCTTCCAACAAAAACTTATTTATCGTACTTTGGGCTAATAACTTTTGTCATGTTTGAAATGACTTCTTTCATCAATTCCTTATATTTTTCTAAAATCCTTTATCATAAAGAAATTTAGTAAACTTAGCTCACATTTTTTTTATAGTAATAACCCCTCTATAGTAATACTCTAGGGGTAGTCCTCACGATATTACTATAGAGAGGTTTTACTACTCAGAATCTCCATCAAACATGGCACATATTTGTACATAATTACCATCATATAAAGATTAGACAGTTAGTATGTTGTCAATTTCCATTGGAGGGACAAAGTCTCAGATCCATTGACTAAAGATAACCAAGAATTGTAACGTTTGGTTTGCAAAGGACACATGCGATGTCTTGGGAACAGAGGCACGCCACATGGATATTATACTTAGGGATTAAGGCAACACTTTGTAATGATTTAAAATAAAAAAATTGATAAGAAGGTATAGATCATGTGACTGTCATTTACCTGTCGGGTGACATAATATTATTCATCGTGACCACACTTTGTGCATGTTTCTTTTACCTGTTTTAATGGCAGAATATAAGAACAATCCTAAGACATGTTACAAAATCAAAATCTATCAAATGACTTTTACTTATTAGTTTTCTTTGCACCTCTACTTTCTCGTTAACATTTCCAGCCAATTGTACGAATGGTTCAATGCCTAACTCCCTCCTAATATCCTGGTAACAGGAATATACATTGCATTTTGTTAATTATAGAAAAATGCACCTGTCGATATTACTATATACATATATCACGACTTCAGTTTACAAGTTCATTTGTTTTACTCATTTTACCTATGTTGAATATATATTTAGCTTCTTCAAATCGATTATTGCAGTCATATTTCCACGCATGTGTCACAATTGCACAATTTGACACTTATGGCACATCTACGGTATTGAGCTCCCAGTTAAATGTTTTCACAAAGACAAATATCTTTACTAGAGTAGACAAGTTCATAAATATACCTGAACCAAATCCAAAAAGCTAGGGCTAAAAAGGAAAAGATAGACATGTGTTAATATCAATTCTTTCAGGATACATAGGTATTGGCTTAATCCATGATAATCATACATGCCTTCTAACTAAGACATAATTCTAGGTTTCAACTCTCAACATTTGACTTTGATCACAATTTTTGATTGAATAGTAATGACAATAACCAAGAAACATGCACTAAGCAAAAGTGAAAAAGCATACCGCAGCCGTGACAGTATAGCATGTCTCTCTTCCTACAATCTCTGGAAAAAAATAGAGTGGGTTGTGAATTAGTAGTTTGCAAAAATTGCACTTGTAACCAAGAAATAATAGTAGTTCACATTTTCCAATGTTAGTATGTGCTCTATAGAACACAAATTGAAAATAGAATAGAAAAAAGAAGTATAGATAAGAAAATTTAGCAATTACTGGCAGAAACATATATAATGCCAGGACAAATACCAGACTCAATTAGTTGGCTTCCTATAGGAAAGTACTGCATCAAGTCTATAACAAAAAAAGATTTCCTAGCCTTGGTGCTGAGGCATCTCATAAACATATGAGTACCCTATGTCCCTATCACAGTGAAAAATATGCAAAGCTGTGTCTTAACTACAAATTAATTAAGAAGTCTTCACTTGAAAAAGATATACTTTTAATAAATAACACTCTTTCTACGATTTCTAACCTAACTGATTAAAAGCCTTTTCTTTCGCAGGTATCAATTGTTTAGTTTTCTCCCTCAAAAGACAAAACCATGTTCATGGGTCAAACCTGGATTAGGTTTACTGACCGGTCTTTAAATGGAATCCAGAAATGGATCACAGTATACTTATTTAGGTCTGGTACAAAAACTAACTCAAGTTAGAAAAGGCGAAATGATTTTTTTTGGAAAACAAGTTTAAATAAAGACAGTAAATAAGAGAATATGAGGAGTTGTATGTAAGACTCTATTAGAAGTTCTTTTTTCATTCTAATTTTCTATTATGATCTAAGAAAATTACTAAAAGGAAACAGAAGTAACGATTATATAGTTTTTCTATTCTTGATCATTAAACTCTAAATAACCAAATCTTTATTCAAATTCAGGCAATTAAACCAGCTCCTAATGTTGACTTAGACATTGGCATATGTTGAGAATAACTTTTGAAGGCGAATAGAATAATCTACTTCTCTGCCTAAATTTATTAAGTGAATACTACAAAAATAAGAGACTAAACACTAATCTTTGTCACTTCATGTTCCAATCTATACCATTGCAGCCATGCGACAACGAGTTTGATCCCCTTTTTAAGAACGAATACAAACTCTTTTCTTTATGGAAGATCGTGCTAATTAAGCTAAACTAAACCATAGGAAGTTTCTCCCCACAAACTGTCAAAACACAAATTCCACATTCTACTTTTTTACAATCTACCTCCAACTCCACCTCCACTTCCTATATTCTCTTTGTACAAACTAACCTTAAGAACTTTAAAACCCCACCATTACTGCCTTCTATAAAAACCCATCCAACCACCCCTTTCTTACAAACTAACCTTAAAACACTCTAAAACCCCACCATTGCCGTCTTCTATAAAAACCCAGTTGCCCATTTCTTACAAACTAACCTTACAAGACTCTAAAACCTCACCATTACCGTCTTCTATAAAGACTCTAAAACCCAACCCCTCCATACCGAAGACCTAAAGCTAAGCTAACTGCATCCATTCTCAACCTTGGGTGATATTATATAGTAACTAATCATTGCTTTTGAGTACATTCAACACAAAAAAAAAAAAATAGTAATTAGAGCACATAAAATTTGTGATATATTAGAGTAATTGAATGGTAATAATACTTACTTTTAACTTTCTTTTTGAACCCACAGAAAGAGCACTTGGCGTACTTGGCCAATACCAAAGAAAGGAGGTTCCCACAGAGATCACAAAATAAGAAATCACGACCTTGAGAGACCTCCATTAAAACTGATAACTACTATACAAGGGTTACTTTGAATCAGAAACAACACTCAAAGACTCTTATAAATATTCTCTGAAACCCTAATCCCAGAGAGAGAGAGAGAGAGAGATTACCAGAGTCTCGGAGTGGTGTGAGCTGCGAAGACGGGAGAGAACTGCTTGAGCTATGTAAACGACTTTACTGCAATTAAATAAACGACATCCGTTTGTGTCGTTAAAAGCACTAACTTGATTTACAAAAACTTGAATAGTAGGAACGTTGTTAAGAGAAAAATGACATCAAAGTTGTCGTTGTTCTAACTGAATTATTTAATCGATTTATCAAATAACACCACAAAATTTGGCTATTCTCTTCAACACCAAGTTACATTCAAGTTTTCAATATGACTGGATAGGCTAAGTTTGGTCATAGTTCTAAGTCGATATCTCATTTGAATGTAAATGTCAAGTCGAAGTTTTGTATCGATTCCTTCACAATAAAAAATACCAGGCCAAGCACTGGGGTTCATTTAAGCCTACGTCCATTTGATAGGCATTTATATTATAGAAAATTGTGAAGGACTAACTACTTCACATCACAAGTTCTCATTTGGAGTCGAAACTAAGATCTATATCAAAACAAAATATAAAAGCAAAACAATGTTAAAGGAAAATTAAGATCTATATTAAAAGGCAACATCTGAGAACAAAATCACCCTAAGTTCATCGATAAAGAGTTAGAAGAAAATAAGATGACACAGTAAGTAAAAGCATCATGACCAAAACACGGAAGTCACAAACATCATAAAATAAGTCTACCGGATAGTAACGATGTCATCAATCTTCAAAATCATTCTTATACACTCTGTTGCCAGGGTGATTGCACTAGTACTTACAAGCAGCGGCTGGACAATATTTTCCTCCAAGATGTTTGTGATTTGCCCTTTCCTTTCATTAATCCCCGCATTGATCTCACCTTGTGCATGACAGTTTCGAAGCTCAGTGACAATAGCTATGGGGTTTAGACCTGCATTTTTAACTAATGTATATGGAATAAATTTAAGTGCCTTTGCAAACAACCTAATATAGTAACTCTCCATCCCTTGCAAGACCTTAGCCCATGCACCAAGCTTCCTAGATAACTCAATCTCGGGTGCACCTCCACCTGCAATTAGAAACTTCTTGTTCACCAAACATCTGATGACACACAACGCATCATGCAGACTTCTCTCAGCCTCATCAAGAACCAACTGATTCGAACCATGAATAAGCACCATAGTTGTCCTCCCTATATCTTTAAAACCTAAAAATTTCACAATTTTCCCACCGTCACCAAGAGAAACCTCCTCAACACAATCTGCACGTTCTAACTTCTCCTCACGGAAATGTTTTATATTCGCGATAGACAGACAATTCAAAGTCTTAGTAATAAACTTGATATCATCCCTTTCAACGTCCTTAACCACTAAAATCTTTGCTTTTGCAAGATAATGCAAAGAAAGATCTGTCATAACATCCCTCAAAATACTCTTCTGAGTAAGCAAAACGTTACACCCCGTTGCCTTTATCTTCTTGATCATATCCAAAATGTAATTCCTCTCCTCCTTCAAGATTCTATCCATTTGAGTATAATCAAATACAACTATACTCTGCTCGATATCAGTTTTCGGTGGTAAAATCTGAAACTGAATAACATCGCAAAAACTGATAGAAATTGAGAGAAAATGACAAGGAAAAGCAAACTTCTCTGCCCTAGCCTTCCTCTTATGCTCCTCTTCCAATAATCCATATGATTTATGGAAGGTGGACCCTATGCCAAACCTTCAACAAAGACAAGTCCAAATTTAAGAAATGCACTATGAGCCAGTTGAGAGAGAAGATAGTTGCACCTACATTTGCAGGCTAATCCTATGCCTCGAAAATTAGGCTCGTTAAAATGAAAAACCCTTATTGTTCCTCATAATTAATAGTCAGTAGCTTGACGTGTCGACATCCTTTCTTTCTTTTAACAATTTGTTTTCTTATGTGACGCCAACAAGCGAAGAACCATTTCAGATGCCATTGCTACCCCACACTCTTCTCAAGATACCAAAATACAACTAGATGTCTCCATAATCACATGTTCTGGATACAACAATTGTCCAGTAAGGAAGATTAGGTGCTGTTGATAATTATAAAGAACTTCCAGCTGAATAAACTAAGGTGGTGGAGAGGATAATTAGCTCAAATAGGGACTCGCGTCAAATAATCAGAGGAAGCTAAAGAATAATTTAGAGAGGGAAGTGGGAAACTAAAGAGGTTTTGGGGGAGAGGCATTCAAGTTTATTGGGCTTAACGTTCCACTTTAAAGGAATTTATTGAATTAATTTAGCATCTCTTGGGTTTTTAAGGAGGCTCCATATCGAAAACGTCCTTAGAAATTCTTCAGATCATCTTTCATTTCGTAATGGGATTAAAAACAAGCTCAATTGCAAGACACTTTAATGAGCAAGAAATGGTCTTGGATGCGGTTATTTTTATTATTATATGGTTGCTTTGTATACGGCTTCAAACCTCTATTGGTTGGAGATGATGGTGAGCTTCAACGATTTTGTTATTATTGAGCATGTTAGAGCCCATACACCAAAAAAATTATGGGGCAAAGCTCTTTGGTCCCCTTCTATACCCCCCAAATGTTCTAAATTTGTATGGAAGCATTGTCATCTATGGACCTCACGCAAGTTTAAGTTTAACCAAATTGAGAATTTGTTCTTTTTAGAAGCATCAAAGAATGTTTTCTTGTTGTCTAGCATTTTTTAATTCGGAAAACAACAAAGTTCAGCTCCATTATCTTAAAAGAGTTGAGCATTACCTTGGTAAACCTCTATAGGATGTGTTTCCTTAAGAAAGGGACAATGATGGAATCTTTTGTAGATGGCATATTTTTAATGGAAAAAGTTTAATTATGAAACAATCAGATGATGTTGAAAAGACCTTTGACGACCGTTCACGACATTTTACAAATTTTCAAGTATCGACAGCTTTAGAAGCTAGTTGTTGTACTCAACTAAGGAGTCAGTTTGGAATTCTCCTTGTCAATTTTGAGGTAATCTAATGATAAAACTCGAAAACTTCGATAACAATGTATATTTCTTGAAACTTTATTCTATTTGTCACTCTCACTATTTCTTATGGTGAGAAACCCCCGGAAGCTAGGGTTTGACAACTATATCAATAATAATCACTCTATAATTAAATTCCCTCTTTTATTTTATATTACAAAGCTATCCCCTTTATATATATAGAGAGATCCTAGTATACTGTAAGTACTATTTTTACGAAGATATTCCCTAAAATCCTCCTTTGTTTAACCAAAGCATAAAATATAATATAATTTATAATTAAAATAATATTTCACACAAGTTCCTAACAGAATTAAAATCCAAACCTAAAGATACCTTAAAATCCAAGAACAAAGATAAATCACGTGCCGTGGGTCATGGGAAATATCCACGTGATGCATCATCTTATGCAAGCATTCATTTCAATCTTAAAGCTTGTTTCTAGCTAAACCCGAAAGTTCGTTCTAAGCAGAGATTGCAAGCTCTCATTTTAGTTGAAATTGCTACCAATTAGTAGAAGTTTGAGCCGATTTCTATCATTTTTCTTCTTTTTGAGGAAGGACGTCGAGTCGTCATTTTGGATGGATATAAGCTTAGATTCAGCTTTGTCCAATTCTGAGGAGAAGACAGATTCTTCAACTATTTCCTTCACAATTCCCATATCTCTCTTGGAAACAACCTTGTTGCATTCAGGTGGGACATGCAAGTTGATAAAGCACCCTCTGTATCTCAACTATGACATTTCCAACCGATAAACTCTATGATTGGAACACGTCACTCCACTGCGCCGATGTTATCTCTACCTTAACTACCTCTAACATATAGATGATGGCTTTTGTTTGTCCCTTAAAAGGCCTCAGTGTTAAGCGAGACTGCAAACCTCTTATTGAATCTAACTCCAGATGTGAAACTATTACAATCCCCCAATTATAAGAGTGAGTGTTCCCACATGATAATGTCCTCACCTTAGCCATCTCTCCCATATGAAGGTGTAGGGTTTTGTTTGTCCCTCAGAAGGCCATAATGCTAAATGAGAGTGTAAGCCTACTAAGGAGTCTAACTCCATATGTGATCCTTACCGATGTGAGACTATTACAATCCCCATATCTTGAGAACGAACCACCCTCGGCTCATATACCATTTGCCACGACCCTACTCTAACAATGATATTGTCCCAATTATCCACCACTCAAGGAGGTATGAGGTTTTACTACATAAGGCCTTGATGTCAAATAAAGTAAGATCCTAACATGATCTTAATTGGTGTGGAATTAAACTACAAGTTCAACCATCATCTATATTGAATTAGGTCAAGTACATTTGCTCGTGTCACGGTATGGTGGTATTAATTAATTTTCATTTATTATTATTTAGATACTACATTAGGTGGGGTTTATTTGTAGGGATGCCTGACCTGATCACTATCTTGGGGTTTGTATTATGATGTCTTGGAATATGAATTTTGGGGAATTAAAATAAGGGAAGTAGAGTCGAGGACAACTCGTTCCTAAGATGGGGGATTGTAATAGTTCTACATTGGTAAGGATCTCCTCCGTCCGTAGTTTGATTTAGTGGGCTTGCACTCTTACTTGCTACTGCGACATTCTGAGGAACAAACACAACCTCGTACCTCCATGAAGGAGGTGGTAAAGGTGGGGACAATATCGGGAGTGGAGCGAGGCACTACAATTGGTATTGGAGTTTGGGACAAAACGTTCCTAAGATGGGGGGACTGCTATGGTCTCACATTCGTAAGGATCCCCTCTAGAGTTAGATTCATTAGCAAGCTTGCGCTCTTACTTAAAACTTGGGACTTTTGAGGAACAAACATAACCTCACACCTCCATGTAGAAGGTGGTTAAGGTTAAGAAATATTGATGGTGGAATGGGCACTATAAGTGGTATCAGACCAAGAACGGTTTGTTCTTAAGATGGAGGATTATAATAGTCTCAAGTCAGTAAGGATGTTGTCTGGATAAATTCATTAATAAGGTTGCACTCTCACTTAGCACTCATAACTTCAGGGATAAGCAAAACCTCAAACCTCAATGTGGGAGGTTATTAAGGTGGAGAAAATATCAATAGTGGAGTAGTTGTTCTTTGGTTAAAATGTATAGTCGAGGTTCCAGTCCTGACAACAACATTGTGATGTGACACCCTAAGCGAGTAGAGTTGAAAGGTGCCTAATCTAATAAAGGTGATAGTGGCACTAATGGTTTAGTCCCACATTGGATAAGGTCATATCCAGTGTAAGATGCAAATGTTAAGATCTCACTCTACTTCACACCGAGGTCTTTTGAAATAAAACTTCACATCTCCATGAGGGAGGTTGGTTAAGGTGGGTACAATATTGGCAGTGGAGTAAGGTGTTACAATGATTCAATCCAAAGGGTCTTTCTTGAAATTATGACCTCTTTTTTTAGTTTTCCACTTCAGCTGGTCAAGATTGAAATGCGGTTCTTATACAAATGCTGATGTGAATAATCAATAAAAACAACGCTTTAAAATCTACACAAAAGATAGGTAAAGAAACTCTTCTTTTTATCTATCTTGATTGAAAACTACACTACAGAAAGAAATGGCTTTCAGCCTTATTTATCGAAAATCTTCCTACTAGAGCTTCTCAAAACTAACTCAGAAACTACCTAAAACTTTCATCAAGGAAGATATCATACAACTAAGGTTTAGTGTAGTTCGTTGCAAACGTGATGCAAATGCAACTATGACGCCTTCCTAATCCCTTCAATGTATTTGTTAAAATTTGCAATGCAAATAGGGTGCCTTACAAAAACTTGCATATGTTTGGTTCATTTTAACAGTATGTTGCGAGGCAAACAACTGGCAATTACAACATGTACAAAACAAAGCTATGCCACACAACACCAGAAGTGTAAATCGTACCAAAAATTCATTGATATATAACCTTAATTCATAGTAGGAGTTAGTACCATTTGTTGCAAAATGGTGAAGCTCATTCTCATTTTTATTTTTATTTTTAGATATAATGAAAAAAGGAGGCAAGAGGATAGATGTAGAACCATACAAGGTAGAAGTTGGAAGTAAGAGGAGGTTCCTAAAAGGGTCAACAAAGAAAATGCTATTACAAAAAACCTCCCAAACAACTCAAAAAAGTAGGTCTCTTGCCTAGGGGTCTTCCCGCAAAACCAGATTTGCCACTTTGATCTTTTTAATATCCTTTCTATTAGCACCCAATATTTCTCTTCCCCAAAATGTCTGAATAATGGAGTGAAGCTCATTAAACTCCCACCTCCCTCCTCTCACTAGAATCCTCGCCTCTTCTCTGGCTTGTACCGACGTAGACTAAGAAATATGTGAAATTTAAAATCCTACAACTATGAGGGTAGTGCTGACGACAGGCCCTCCAATCACTAATCATATTCATATAAAGAAAGTGATAAGGCGTTCCTTCCTTAGCCCATCTCCTCATCCATTTTAGGGGTATCTCAGGTTGGTTACACTTTATTAGTTCAGCAAGAGTATTTTAGGTTATGTCTATTAATGCTAGAGTTGTTCCATTTTTTTGCTGAAGGTGAACCTTTCTCCAGGAAGAAGTAGTTTGTGAAGGGGGGGGGGGGGGGGAATTGATCGAGATGAACCATAAAATTTCCCATGGAAGAACATAATAGATCAGAAGAGCACTATCGATATTCTGGAGATCAAAGGGATCTTATTTACGTGAAGATAAGCCTATGCAATCACCAAAAGTATTTTTTTAAGGATTTTGCGTCCGGGTAGGGGAGCGATGATCAGAGGACTGCCAATGTACTGAAGCTAGGTTGTTGCCATTGTCAAACGACCATATGGGGAGTTAAAAACAATCGAGGTCACAAAAATGTTCATTTGTCCGTCATCTCTCCCCATCTCTCTCTTTCTTTCTTCTCTCCAATCACTTCTTCATCTCTCCCCATATCTTTTTTTCTGTCTTCTCTCCAATCTCTCTTCCTCACCTCTCTCTTCTTCCTATTTCCTCCATCTCCAATCTCTTCTTCATACTATCTCTCTTCATTTTTTTCTGACTATCTCTTCCCATCTCCTTCTTGGTTCTTCTTCATCATTCTATCCCAAACAAACTCCCCTATCTCCGTCATCTCTCTTCTCTCATTCGTTTGCAAGCCATCATTCCATGGTCTACTATTTAGTCTTCATCCTCTCTGTTTATTAGATTGTTTCCATTTTCCCTATTACTACCTCTCCTTCGAACCTCTCATATTTTATAATAAAAATTTTTACCACCTAAGAGCATTTGCATTTGTTTCACCAAATTTTGTTAGCCAAACAATATTTATATTGTCCTTAAATTCAAATTTTATGGGCTTGTTGCATTAGAATAGCTATAATCGAATAATGCTTCCTATATCTTTGGTTTCCCCTAGAGTTTTGGCTTTGGCTACCAATCAAGGTCATCAATTATGACTACTCAAGATTATTTTAAGCATATTTGGCTTTTAAATGGAGGGTCTAATGTGATGAATTTGTTATGTTTTGCTCTTCAAATATGATTTTAAGGAAAAATGGCTAGTCTGATATAGATGCTCTAAGAAAGATATAAAACAACTTATCTTTTCTCTCCAATTCGTCACCACCAAGTCCAATCTCCTTCAAATCCCTAATCTTCATTTCCCTACAGCCTATATTGTAAGCCAATAATCCCAAATCCCTCTACTACTTTTCAGTTCAACACACAAAAACTACATCATGAAGTTTTTTCTAACTAATATCGATGGACAACGATATCTCCAATTTTATTCAACCCATCAAATTCATCTCCATATGTTCAACCCCTACCTTGTTTCAGGTTTCTCTTAATTTGAACCCCATGAAAAAAAACCCACATTTTTAAAATAATACTAACCCAATCTTCTACAAACCTCATCATAGAACCTAAATCATCCAAAACCCCCAACCCCCCAAAGACCATGTAATCACACTATCACAGTCCCAAATACCCAAATTAGTATAATTTTAAGACAACTGTGCCTAATCGTTCTAAACATTTAGTACAAAAAATAGCAAAAAATAACAAATAATAAAAATCAAACCTATGAGATCTAGTACTCCGCTTCTCCTCTTCAGAGAGATGAATTAGCATCCTAAATCGCTCCGCGCGCTTGAGCTTCTTCTCAATATTAGTATCTGAAAGGGAAATCTATACTATGTTACCTGTTAGGTACCCTCTATCTTATATGTTTCTATTAGTAAGTTCTTTATTTACTTAATTAGTAGGAGTTTGTCTATTTAAGGAGGGGTGTAATGGGAATGAGATATATATAAAATTATCAAAAGTTTGGAGGAACGATTCCCCTTGAAGTGAGTCGAAATTGGAGATTGATTCCCCTTAAATTGAATCAAATTGGTCTGATAGGATCTAGCATCCTATCATCTGGTATCAGATTTAGGCTTTTTTTACCTTGTTTTTGTTGTAGCTACTGATCATCTCACCCTCAACGTTCTTATCTTTATCATGGTTACTATGAAGGAGTTGAGCAAACACAGCAAGGCACACGCAACCAAACTACAAGAACTTACCAACACTATTCAAGAGATTAAAGATGGTCTAGCGACGATAATTGCTCGTCTCAATGTTGCCGATGTTCGGCAGAATTGAAACCCTAATCAAAGGCTAGGCCTTCCAGTGAGACAACATCAATAACAACAAGAGTTGATCCAAATTTTTGCTCAGGGTTTTGATCACAGAAATCAAGACGCAGAAGGAGGTTTGTTTCCTTATCGCAACATTCGGCTTGAATTTCCAAAATTCGAGGGCGAGGATCCTGAAGGATGGTTATATTGTGTGGAACAATACCAAGACCTTCATGGTATTCTGAATGCCCATATGGTTTAGGTTGCAGCCATTCATCTCGTATCTACGGATGCAGTTTCATGGTGGCAGTGGATGAAATATTCGGTAGGCAAATTAAGTTGGCCTCAATTTTCTCGTGCATTATGTATATGTTTTGGCTCTCGACAACATGTGGATCCTGACGGATCTCTCTCCAAACCCAAACAAACACGCACGGTACGAGAATTTCAATTCGACTTTCTTCGTTTGGTAAATTTAATTCTTGGAGTTCCTAAAACACATCTTGTGAATACTTTTATATCTGGTTTTCATGACGATATTAAAGCATGTATGTGCACTCTAAGACCAACGAATTTGACGGAGGCCTTTGAATTGGCTTTGGGTAAGGAAGAGAAACTGGCTGCAATTCACACATACTCTTCCCGTCGCCCGAGCCCTCGAAATCCAGTTGCCACATCCGGATCTTCTTCTTCTTCAACTTTACCGCCAACTCCAGGGGTCAAACGACTTACATACGCTGAACAACAAAAACATCGTAAAAGTGGTTTATTCTTTAATTGTGATGAACTTTTTCATCCAGGCCATCGTTGTCAACGCACCCAAGTTTTAATGTTAGATGTTGAGGATACTCAATCTGATGGTATTACCTTAGAAGCAGGGTTGGAGGATACAATTCAAGCCGAATCCACCCCATAACAAGATCTGGAAGTCTCTTTGCACACCCTCATAGGTACCACAAAGTCAGGAATTATGCGACTTACGGGAACTCTAAGAAAGTGCCCAATTACTATTCTTATTGACTCTGGGTCTACCCATAATTTTCTTAACCCATCCCTTGCTAAATATTGCGGTGTTATTGTTGATTGTGGGTTGTCTCTTCATGTTCTAGTAGCTAATGGTGGCTTCTTGCAAAGTTTGGGTAAGTATACTAATGTGGAATTTGAACTTCAAGAGTTTGTTTCTTCTTCCGAATTTTATCTATTGCCAATTAGTAGATGTGATGTTGTTCTTGGTGCATATTGGTTGCGTTCATTGGGTCCTATTATTTAGGATTTTGCTCAACTTACAATGCAATTTTGTGTTCATGGTCGGGAGTATACACTAATTGGAGATGGACCCCCATTAGCCTCAGTTGTTGATAATGGTACTATTCACTTCTTTTACAAGAACACCAAGGGATCTTATTACAACTTACAACATAACTGGAGGATATTACAACGCTACTAGTCTACCAATGATTTCTGGGATTTTACAGCAATTTTTTGATGTTTTTGGCATACCGACCAACCTTTCACCAACTCGTATCCAGGATCATCGCATCCCGCTTTCGCCTGACAGCCCCTCGGTAAATGTCAGACCTTACCGTTATCCTCATATTCAAAAGAATGAAATTGAGAAGATCGTGAATGAATTAAAGGATGCTGGCCTTATTCAACCTTGCCTGAGCCCTTACTCTTCTTCGGTGTTATTAGTTCAAAAGAAAGATGGTTCTTGGCGTATGTTTGTGGACTATAGGGCTCTTAACAAAATCACTATCAAAGATAGATTCCCTATCCCGGTAGTCGACGAGTTATTGGATGAACTTTAAGGTGCCACTATTTTTTTGAAGCTCGACCTACGTTCGGGGTATCACCAAATTCGAGTTCGTGATAAGGATGTTTCAAAGATGGCATTTCAAACTCATGATGGGTACTACAAATTTTTAGTCATGCCATTTGGTCTTTCAAATGCTCCTGTGATTTTTTAGAGTCCCATGAATGATATTTTCCGTCCTTATTTGCAAAAATTTGTCTTGGTCTTTTTCGATAATATTCTGATATAAAGTTCCTCCCTTATCGAACATGCCAAGCACCTTTCCCTTATCCTTGGCTTACTGCGACAACACAACTTATTTGTCAAAGAATCTAAATGTTCTTTTGGACAAGCATATATTTATTATTTGGGTCATATGATTTCAGCTATTGGGGTGTCCGTCGACAATGAAAAAATCTATACTATGTTGGAGTGGCCAATACCTAAATCCTTGAAAGCTTTACGAGGATTTCTAGGATTAACGGGTTAATACCGTAAGTTTGTTAAAGACTATGGTAAGAAAAGTGCACCCCTCACACAATTGTTGAAGAAAGATTCGTTTGTGTGGAGTGATGCAACTGAACAATCCTTTGTCGGTTTAAAAATGGCTATAACTTCAACTCCAGTTTTAGCACTTCCAGATTTTACACAGGAATTCTCTATTGAGTATGACGCTTTTGGTGGTGGTATAGGAGCTGTTCTCATGCAAGCTGGCCATCCAATCACATTTCTTAGCAAAGCGCTTTCAGGTCAAAATATTAATCTCTTTGTTTATGACAAAGAAATGCTTGCTATTGTGTTTACTATTCATAAGTGGCGACATTATTTATTGAGGCGACATTTCAAGATTTATACGGATCATCATAGCCTTAAGTATTTTCTGGAACAACGACTTTCTTCCCTTGAACAACAGAAATGGGTTTCCAAATTGTTCGGATACGTTACGAAATTATATATCGGAAGGGTTTAAAAAATCTAGCTACTGATGGTCTATCTCGCATACATGAAGGGTTCATTTTACATGCTATATCGTCTCCCCTATTTTCTGGTGTTACTGAAATTATTAAGAAATGCCATTGGGATTCAGCCACACTAGCCATTATTCAACGTCTCAAACATTCGTTTCAACCGGGTGAACATTACTTGCACCAAGGTGATACTCTTCGTTATAAAGGACGGATCGTCATCCCATCATCTTCTTCTTGGTGTGCAAAGGTACTACATGATTTTCATGCTACTCCTCAAGGGGGTCATTCAGGGTTTTTTCGTACTTATCGACGAGTTATGCAAAATTTCTATTGGTTGGGTTTGAAGAAAGACACGAAGTCATTCGTTGCTAATTGTGATGTTTGTCAACGCAGCAAGGTAGAGGCTATTTCTCCCCCTGGGCTTCTTACTCCATTACCTATACCAGATGATGCTTGTCTCGATTTATCCATTGATTTTATTGATGGGTTGTCGACCTCAAATAGAAAGACTTCCATTCTTTACGTCGTTGATCCCTTGTTTAAGTATGCTCATTTTATAGCTTTATCTCACCCTTATACGAAAACTACTATTGCGAATATATTTGTTCGTGATATTGTTCGTTTGCATGGGATGCCGCAAACTATTGTTAGTGATCGTGATCCAGTATTCATAAGTAATTTTTGGGAAGCTTTTTTCACCATGAATGGGACCCAACTTTGTCACAGTTTTGCTTATCACCCACTGACTGATGGACAAACTGAGGTTACAAATTGCACGTTGGAGACATATTTATGCTGCTTTGTTGGCCACCAACCTCATAATTGGACTAGTTTGCTACCTTGGGCTGAATGGTGGTATAATACCACTTATCACTCAACAATAAAGATGACACCATTTGAGGCAGTTTATAGTCGACCACCACCAACCATTAGCTCATACCTTCCGAACACTACATCAGTTCATGCAGTTGACATTGCTCTTCGGGACCATGATCATACTCTAGCACTTCTTAAGGAGCACATGAAACTTACTCAAGCACAAATGAAGTTTTATGCGGATCAAAAGCGGACATAGCGCATTTTTGAGGTCGGTGATTGGGTTTTTCTTCGTCTGCAACCTTATCTTCAGTTATTAGCTGCTCCACAGGGGTTTACTAAGCTTTCTCCATGGTTTTATCATCCTTTTTGTGTAATTGAGAAAATTGGTCTGGTCGCTTACAAGTTAGATCTTCCCTTGGGCTGTTGTTTGCACCCTGTTTTCCACGTTTCTTTTCTGAAATTGAAACTAGGGGCTCATGTCCAAGCTCTTCCTCAATTACCTACGGTTCAAGATACTGAGCCTCATACTTGGTCACCTTCCAAAATTCTGGATCGTACTATTTTTCAGAAACATAATCGTGCTGCAACTCGATTGCTAATCCAATGGGAGGGCAAACCTGTCGAGGAAGCTACTTGGGAGGAGTACTATGATTTTCGTGCCCATTTTCCTGACTTTCCAGCTTGAAGACAAGCCACTTTTTAGGGGGATAGGATGTTAGGTACCCTCTATCTTATATGTTGATATTAGTAAGTTCTTTATTTACTTAATTAGTAGGAGTTTGTCTATTTAAGAAGGGGTATAATGGGAATGAGATATATATATAAAACTATCAAAAGTTAGGAGGAACGATTTCCCTTAAAGCGAGTCGAAATTGGAGGTTGATTCCCATTTTAATCTTATCAAATTGGCTCGATAGGATCTAGTATCCTATCATTACCTCTGCAACAATTATCAAAAGCAGAGATTAATATAATTAGACCAGCAACAGTAACAATATGATCTTGAAGTACCAAAGTGATGATCAGGAGATGCTGAGTTAAGGATTAGGTCTTTATTTATCTTTAAGACGTTTCGCCCGTACTGCCCTTTTCAAACAGTTGATTACTTCGTCGCCCTCAAGATAAAATAGCAGAGTAGAAACTTCTCTTGCAAGGGAGAAGGATCTTCAAATGATTTGCACTTTTTAACTATTTTACTCGGATTCTAGACTCATAGTTATATCGAAGAGAAGAAAAACTATGTATTCGATTATAGTAAAACTGAGGCACAACTTCTCTTTATATAGAACAAGTTCAAGACGGTAACAAGAATTAATGGTGGGACACGTCATCAAAAACGTTCGAAACGGATGTAAAATGTTTAAGACTTAATTACAAAATAGTAACACCTTACGTTTGAGGAACTCAAAAAGAAAAAGTTCAGTTCGAATAGACTTGGTTCGAATTGGTCCAGGTCAAATAAAATTGGTTTTGACAAAATTAATTCTTTAATAGAGGCCCAAGTTTGAAGCCCAAGCCCATGAATCAAACAAAGTTTTAAACTCTTTTTTTCGGCCCGCCCCCGTCCAACATAGAAAATAAAGTATCTAGGTTATATCATGGAAACAAACTACTCTTCCAAACAATGTGGGACTAAAAAAGCCACACAGAGTTTTAGTGATATAAAACCCAACAGTATTAACCACAACATAAGCGAGCAAAGGTAGAATAGTAGCGTTTAGGGTTTCGTTATTAGGGAGTTGTTTATCAGTCATCATAAATGAAGGTTTTCGAGAGAATGAGAAAATTTTTGGAAAAAAAAATTGTATAGGAACTGTAGGGGCCTAGCTTCGCAAGAGGGGAAGCTGACTCTTACACTATGAGTTTTATCTTCGACCAAGGGGTTTCAAGCATACAATCAATAATAACAAGACTTACTATTGAGATTATACACTTTCGTGGAGGCCTAGAATAGGTTACTCCATGACCTCTGGTGAGGATTTTTAAGAGTTATGATATATATGTAGAGTAGTCGAAATATCGAGAACTGGATTGTTACAGGGTATTCGAAGGTTTACTTATAAGGTCTGTTGGGAGAGATTTTTTTAACCCCTTCATAGTTCCTCCTCCCTCCTATTTATATAATATAGGAAAGGCTGAGTCACCATGGGAGGTCAAGTAATATGTGTATCCTCCGGGGACAACTGACTTGTACCCAGATTTGGTTCTGACGCTGTAATTATCGAGTCTGACACTGTAATTATTGTTCCTGACAGTGTAGCTATTGGTTCTAACACTGTAATTGTTGGATCTGGCACCGTAGTTGTCGAGCGGTGTGCTCCATTATTCTATCTAGTGAGCTGGCTGCCTAACATCTTTCCCTTCGGCCATGTACGACCATGGTCGAAGTATTTTTGGTTCAGATGCGTAGTTCATGTGCTGCTCATCTATCTTTGCCTACAGTGGTTGGCTTCGATGGTTCCTTCAAGTATTCGATTAGTCTCGGAAGGCTTTGTGGACATAACTATCGTCTTACTGGGCTTCAGATCTCTAGGTCGGCTTCGATGTAGCCTTTGAGTATTCGATTGGAGCTAGAAGGCTGCGAGTAGGCTACTACATTCACCCCCTCTCAGTAGGGGCCTCAGAAATTGGTGTAGAGGGCGCGTGCTGAGAAAAGTAGTTAGGTGTTGGAAGTTGAAGGGTTGACTTTTGAATGTGGCAGTTCTGAGGGAGGTAATTAAGGTGGGTAATTAAGTTTGATTGGTGATTATGAGGTAATGCATACCCTTAATAGTGGAATAAAATAGGGGTTACCAGGAGGCAATATACCATAGTCTTCTTCTGCTTTTGCTTCTTCCTTGTTAAGTAATACACAACATGGAGACCCTACCGAATACCCGATACCAAAGGAAGATGGATGAACGGGACCGTCGAATAGGGCAAAAGGCGGTGGAGCTGAAGGTGAAGTTCTTTGGCGACGAAGGACTAGACTGGGTCATACCATACCTGGTCGAGCTAGAGGTTGAGGAGCTGATCAATGGGCAGCCATATGCATACTGGTGGGGGGTACTGCAGTGGATGAACCCAATGGTCAGCAACTGGTACTACTTCCTTCAGAGCTTGGCCGAGCGGATGGTGGAAAAGGAGGACCAGTTGCTGGAAGACGAACCAGAACTGTGCAAAAAGAACTTCCCCGTCTGTAAATAGGGGGGTTATTCACAAGGTGGTAGTATGGTAGTGGCGGTGTTTTTATGTTTTGCTATTTTTGTTGGTTTCTGTAAGTTTTGCTCTTTTTTGTATTATTGAAGTATTAGAATGAAATAGTAGTTAAATGGAACAATGTGTTGTGTATCTGACAAGTGTTATAGACTAATAGTATGTAGGCACGGATTCGAAACTCCACCTTGGAATGAAGGGTAAAGAGTAGAGATAGTGACCTACTTGGGAAAAGTTACTTTAAACGATAATGTAGTTATCGAAGACATCGATTAACATTCAACCTTTGAATGAATAAGTGACCCCGAATTCTTGAAGTACTATGTACATGAAGAAAATGTTATGATAGAATATAGAGAGGTGTCGATGGTTCGAGCAAAAGGATGGTCGAGGATAGAGATGTGTTAACAGCAAGACCTCAGAAATTGGCGTAGAGTGCGCGTGCTGAGAAAACGGTTGAGTCTGGGAAGTTGAAAATTTGACTGTTGTAATTCCGAGGAAGGTAATTTAAAGACTGTGATTAATGTGGGTTTTGATTAAGGAGGGATTAAATGCATTTGTCTTCAAGTATAAGTAGGGGGTGTTAGGAGAGCTTCAAACATTTGCACCATCTTCCCTGAGTAAAATGTCTGCATCTTCTTCCCCGAGTAGTCGAACTATGGACACCACTCCTAATGCTGTAGTAGCCTACTCACAGCCTTCTACCCCAGTCAAGCACTCGAAGGCTACCTCGACACCTACTTGAATATCTCGAAGCCCACTCAATCCATAAATAAGCCTTGCAAGATTATTCGAAGACGAAGCCTAGACTCTGAACAAGCCTCGAAGACGAACTTCACATCAGCATCAGAAATACTTCAACCACTTTTATACGTGGTCGAAGGTAGACATGTCAGACAGCCAACTCACCAGATATAAACGGTGACGTTGTTTGTCCTTACAGCTATAGTGGCAGACCCAACAACTGATACAGTGTCAGAGTACAGTGCCAGACCCAACATTTTTGGCGTCAACACCAACTCTGGGATACCCGCTCGATATCCAGAGGATACCCGGAGGGTACACTTGTAATGTGACCTAACCTTGGTGACTCAGCCCTTCTTATGTTCTATAAATAGGAGAGATGGGAAACCAAGGGAAGGTTATAAAATCTGCCCCCAGAGCCCTTGCAGTTTACCTTTAACTTTTTTGTAAAATACCCAGCATTCAAACCTTCGACTACTCGACAGTAATACAAACTCACTTAAAAATCCTCATCAGAAGTCGTAGAGTGTCACATTCTAGGCCTCCACGCAAGTATATTGTTAGTAGATCACTTATGCTATAGATTATATACTTGATCCCCTTAGATAGAGGATAAACCCGGTGGTATAAGAGCCGACTTCCCCTCCGTACGAAGTTAGGCCCCTACATTTGGCGCCGTCTGTGCTTCCCCACCCTACCAATCTTTTTTGGCCATTTTTTCCCTTTCCCAACTCTTACAGATTATTCCCAATTGCCCCCACCCTCCATTCTAGTTCCACCCATGCTGGCAACTCCATCGACGGAGTGGCCGCCCAGCTCGCCTTACTTTCCTAGCAATTCGCTCAAGCCGAGGAGGGACACCAAACGTAACTGCACCAGGAACGTGAAAAATACTGGCAGGAGTTTGAAGCCGAAATGCATCGCCGTTTAGATGATGTTGACAGAAAAAACTACGCCATCGATGAATTGCACAACACAGTCTGAGAGCTATAATGACTGCAGCCTCTAGATGTTCCACCACGTCTCGAGCACCAGCCCCGTCGTGCGTATCTGCCCGCGCCCGACTGGGGCCTCTACCACATCAAGGAGTATGCCCAGTCCATATCGTCACCTAGGGTACTTCCCCTACTGTTCCCCCTACTTGCTCTATCCATCTTGGCATCCACCCCACAGAGGATTCCTATGGTTCTACCCTTCTTTCCTCCAGACACCCCAAATGCCGCCCTGCTTGAGAGTGTCTCGGGGAGCGTAGTGCTGAATACATATCGAACACTCAGCCTCATCATTCTCGAATCCCTCGATCCCCCCCTCATCCTGCTTATTGTAAACAACAAGACTTCGACTACAAAATCCAGCCCATCATCCACGTCAGCGCGAGTCCAACTCTAAACTCATGGAGTTAGTTGAATAACCCCCTCTGTCCCAAACTCCTCGCCATCGAGGTGCCTTAAAATTTTCGTACTCCCAAACTCAGCAAATACCACAACACCGACCCTCAATCCCATATTCTAAAAATCTAAAATGCTCTAAGCCTCTACTCCACAACCGACCACCTGATGTGTCACCTTTTTCTCACAAGCCTCATTGATAGCTCTTTTCGATGGTATCATAGCCTTCCTAGTGACTCTATTCAAAGCTTTGAGCAACTATCCCATCTTTTCATCGCCCAATTTACCTTCAACAAAGACAGAGAGGTCAAAGTTGATGCCCTGTTCAATTTCAGAAAATTAAACAGTGAAACCCTCGAAGCCTTCACCAAGAGATTTCTCGATAAGTCGCAAAAAGTCAAAAACTTTGACTGCGCGAATGCTGTACTCGCATATTCGAATACCTTACCAGATCACAACCATGTCAAAGAGTACCTAGTCCTCCATAAACCTCAAACTCTCGAGGAGATGCTCTCAAAAGTCAATGGGTATATCGACCTTGAGTGCCTCTGCAATTGACATAAACATGGGAAATCTTCAACCTCTGCCATCAATAAAGCTCGACAAGGCATACCCTCTACTCCTACACCCTTGATCGCTCCTGTCTCACAGGAGATTGAGAGCCGCAAACGCCTTTATTCTGATAATACTATAGAAGGTCGCACAAAATAACCAAAGCCAGTCCTACCTAGACTCACTGCCTTTATCAACACCCTTCTACCACAGATCCAGGCAGACCCCATATGGCATATCCCCTTCCTCATCGAGGTCAAACCGGGCAAACCTTACTACGCCAACCACAAGTGTAACTGTCACCACACCAACAAATGCCTCGCCTTGCAGCACTCTCTCGAAATAATACTCAAGGCATGTTGTCTATCTCAGTATGTTGCCGACCTTTCCAGCTACCTTTACGGGTCGTACCTCAAACCTCAATTCGCCCCTGCTGTCGGCCCGGCCGAGGTCTATATCTACCAAGTGCATTTCATTAAAGTCAATAATATCGACAACGACCGTTCCAAGAGCAAGCGCAAACATGTCAAAGAATGCTACAAACTCACTTACTAGGAGAAGCTGCCCGCCCTCCTACCAGAATCAAGCCCTTGTCCTTGACTCAAAGGTATCTCTTTCATCGACTGCGATACATCGCATGCTCGTTTTCCCTATTCCGGCCCTTTAGTCATCATGATTAAGGTCGAACACCTCATCCCCCACACAATGCTTATCGATACAGGAAGTGCAACCGATGTATTTTTTCTCCAAACTGTCTAGGGCATGAAGGAAACAGACCTCATCACTGCTGCCAATGTCGAATTGAAAGGCTTTAATGGGGCTAACGAGGTTGTCGTTGGTCGAATCAGCCTCCCAGTTCCTACCAGCCCAGTCACACTTTAAACCAGTTTTCTTGCCATCGATAAGAAGTCTGAATACCTTGGTATCCTCAGGCGCGACTGGCTCCATGCCATGCATGCCATACCTTCGACCTATCATTAGACCCTTCGTTTCACTATCCCCTCTGGTACATGGAATTTAAAAGGCTCTTAGCACCTCGCCCGTTCATGTGAGCATCCAGAGATCGATTAGACCCGGAAACTCGTCAGACTCCCATAGCAATCACCGTCTCCTTTTGTCCCCATACCTTCGATACTCGCCATCTTACCCATCGAACCCACTATTTATGTTGAACTCGACGGTCCTGGTCGAGGTACATTCATTGGAACCTTTCTAGATGAGGCAGAACATCTCGAACTTATAGACTTCCTTCAAGCAAACAAAGACGTCGTTGCATGGACATTCCAGGAGATGCCAGGTGTTGACCCCAAGTTTAATACCACGACTTCGAGAAGCAGTAAACATCGAAGTAGGCAAACTCATAGCCACGGGTTTCATCAGGGAAGTCAAATATGTTGACTGGATATCCAACATAGTTGCCAAAAAGAATGGCAAGATCAGAATCTACGTCGACTTCACCAACCTCAACAAGCATACATTAAAGTATAATTTCCCCTTACCGATCATTTCAGCACTCCTTGATGCTACTGCTGGATACGAGCGCCTGTCAATGATGGACGCAGCTTCGGGTTACAATCAGGTACTCCTCCTCCCTGAAGATCAACTTAAAACTTCTTTCATCACTGAACAAGGCCTTTACTATTTTAATGGCATGCCCTCCAGCCTTAAAAATGCCGGTGCGACCTACCAACGCCTCGTTACAACCATGTTTAAACCCTTGCTTGGCAAGTCGGTCAAAGTTTACATCGACGACATGTTATGCAAGAGCCTCAAAAAATATACCCACATCCAGGACTTAACTGACGTCTTTTCGATACTTTAAACATACAATATGAAACTCAACCCAGATAAATGCCAATTTGGTGATTCGTCAGAAAAAATTTTAGGCCATCTTATCAGCAAACGAGGAATTGAGATCAACCCTACCCATATCCGAGCCCTTATCGACATACCTTCGCCCCGAACGAAAAAAGATGTCCAAAAAGTGGCTGGTAAAATAGCAGCCTTCAACCGTTTTATTTCTAAATCCTCAAGCCGTTGTGCTTGGCTCTTTTCTCTCTTACGCGACCAAGGCATCCACAAAGCAAATAAGAAAAACAACCCTGAGATTAACTGGACACCCGACTGTGAACATGCCTTCATCGAACTCAAAACATACCTTGGTCGACCACCCATTATCAACATCCCTATCGAAGGCGAAACACTCTCCTTATACCTTGCAGTCACCGATACCTCTATCAATTCTGTCCTCATTCGACTCGAATCAAACATCGAGAAACCTGTATATTTTATCAGCAAAACCCTTACACCTATAGAAACTCGATACTAAAAACTTGAGCGTTTTCTCCTTACCCTCGTTTACACGGCCTGTAAACTCAAACCATATTTTTAAGCTCACTCCATCCGTGTAATAACAATCTATCCCCTTCAAAAGGTACTCAGCAAGAAAGAAAAATCTAGATAAGTACAACAGTGGTCTATCTACCTTGGCGAACATGACATTATATTTGAGAAATAGATCTCCCAGAAAGGCCAAGCAGTGGCCGATTTCCTTGCTGACTTTCCAGTCGAAGATGTCGACTTGGAGGAACACGAAGGCAACCGACAAGAGGATCAACCTGAACCTACTGACCCATGGAACCCTAAGACAGGTTAACAACTTTTCACAGATGGATCTGCTGGACCTAATGGTTTGGGGATAGGTATCGTCCTGGTTACACCTACCAATGATCGAATAGAGAAGAAAATTAAGTTAAACTTCGAATGCTCCAACAACGGGGCTGAGTACGAAACTTTAATCCATGGCCTCGACCTCGGCATCCCCAAACTTACAGTTTTCACAGATTCACAACTCATTCAAAGACAGTATTCCGGTGAAAATCAAGCCAACGGTCGCATGGCCGAATATTCTGCCTTCGTTCGCCTGCCCATAGACCACTTCTCTGAAAAATCTTCTATCACCTACTACTCTCGAGGTAAAAATATACGCGCAGATCCCCTCGCCTACATAGCAACTATGTTAGGCCAATCAGAATCCCAAACTCTTCATATCAAAGTACTCGAATGACCAAGTATCGACTAGATAGAAGTCAATGCCATTAATACAGGGGCAAGAGTGTCGATCCAGACGACTGACGTAAACTATTTCTCAACTACTTCAACAAAGCTACCCTCCCAGATGATCCCAAGGCTAAACGGTCATTATTAGAGAATTGTCGTAGATACACCATCCTCAAACACGAGTTACATCTTAAATCCCCAAATAATGTCCTCCTTTGATGCATCTCTCAAACCGAAGCCTCTTAAATTCAAGCCGAACTCTATGAAGGTACTTGCGGTGTTCATACTGTTGGTCGATCTATGGCTCTTCGAGCTGTCTCCCAAGGTTATTCTGGCTGAATATGAAGAAACAAGCTAAAGAGTACGCCAAACACTGTGACAAATGCCAATGTCACGCCCATGACATCCTCAGCCCTTCGTAAGGCCTTTACTTCAGTCAAGTCTCTTGGCCATTCAAACACTGGGCCATCGATCTCATTGGTCTTTTTCTTAAAGTTTTGGGCAGCCGAGAGAATATCCTTGTTGCAGCAGATTATTTTACCAATTGGGTCGAAGCCGTACCTTTGTGTCAAACCCGAGAAGAAGAAGTCATCAAATTCTTATGGGAAAACATCATTACATACTTCGGATGCCCTCATATGATTTGATGCGATAATGGTCTATAGTTTATCAGGAACAAATTAAGAAATTTCCTCAAGAATTATAACATTATCCTCTCCCCCTCAACACCTTACTACCCCCATGGGAACGGTTAGGTCGAAGCAATCAATAAAATAATAGTCGACGGTCTCAAGAAACGTGCCGATGCAAAGAAAAAATGATGGGTTCAGGAATTACAGCATGTCCTATGGGCCTATCGAACAACACCAAGAAGAGCTACAGGCTGTACCCCTTTCTTTCTAGCCTATGGGACTGAAGCAGTGCTCCCTACTCAATTCAAAGTGCCTACGCGAGACCCCCGCCTCCCGGACAAAAACAATGAGTTTGAACTTGGATGCAACATGTTATGGATCGATGAAACCAAAGACTGAGCCATTGCCAATCTCGACCATTATAATCTATCACTGCAGAAGTTCTATAATAAGAGAGTTCGACCTTAAAGTTTCAACATTGGAGATCTTGTACTTTGACGGGTCACACAATCATCGAAGCCTTGGAATGCTGGTAAGCTAGCCGAGTCCTGGGAAGGACCTTATGTCGTATATGATAAAACCGATAAGGGTTCACATTACCTCATGATAGAAGACGAAGAACCTCCACCTTGTTCCACTGATGTAAATACACTTTAAATCAATGAACACCTTTTTCTTTGAGCCTCGTCTTCTATTTTTCATTGAATTTCATGGTTTACCCTAGGTATTATGTCAACCCTTCGATCCGACTGATACTTGGGGGCGACCATGAAATTTCTCAAGCTTCCAACATTCGAGGAAACTCGAGGGGAACGAATGGTAGAAAGACCGGACCCTTGGGAATGCGTTGGCGGCGAACACATCTTACTTCGCTGTGGCTCAGGCCTTCGAAGTGCAGTGAATTTTTTGGTTTAACCTAGGTATCGTGTTAACCCTTCAATCCGACTGATACTTGGGGGAGGGGCGACCTTATAAATTTTCAAACTTCCAACATTCGAGCAAACTCGAGGGGCACGAATGGTCGAAAGACCAGACCCTCGAGAATGCATTGGGGATGAACATGTTATACTTCGATCAGGTTTAAGCCATCGATGTCCAGTAAATTTCTTGGTTTAACCCAGGTATCATGTCAACCCTTCGACCCGACTGATACTTGGGGCCGACCTTGAAAAATTTTAAGCTTCCAACATTCGAGCAAACTCGAGGGGCACGAATGGTCGAAAGACCAGACCCTCAGGAATGCATTGACGATGAACATGTCTTACTTCACTATGGCTTAGGCCTTCGAAGTCCAGTAAATTTCTTGGCTTACCCTAAGTATCATCTCAACCCTTCAACCCGGCTGATACTTGGGGGAGACCTTGAAAATTTTCAAACTTCCAACATTCGAGCTAACTCGAGGGGAACGAATGGTCGGGAGACCGGACCCTCAAGAATGCATTGGGGGTGACCACATCTTACTTCGTCGTGGCTTAGGCCTTCGAAGTCCAGTAAATCTCTTGGGCCCACCTAAGTATCACAACCATCTCGAAGCTCTTCAATGTTCAATCATTATACAAGAATTCTACACTTACAGTATATGCAGATATAAGTATACAAGAATATAGATAGTTTTGTTACACGCAAGACATTTCAGCACAATATATATCAGAGACTAAAGTGCAGTTCGGAGCATACATCAAGAATCTAACACAATAAATTAGTACAAGTCAACTTAACACAAATCAGTTTCAGAACAGTCTACAACCAAATAGAATCAATACAGTACAAGTCAGTTTTAGCAGACCAATTCAAAGCAATCACAAGTTTAAAGAAAGCTCAATATTGTTCAAATATTACAACCCAATAGAAGAATCATAAAAAACGGTATGGCACTCCAGTACAATACCTCATATCGGAGTGGCTGCACTTTCTCCCCCAATAGGCTTTAAAGTGCCAATACTTCTTATACCTCCAGTAGAAGGTCTTAACCCTGTACCATCGGTGATCACATCAGGTACAGTTCCAACAGCAGTACCTACAATCACAGGAGCCTCCACGCCACCTTCCAAACCCGCAGTAATAGCATATCCTTCTTCCCCATCAGCCTGGGCAACATTGTCAGCAACAAGATCTTGGGTAGTGGGGAAACATTGCAAAGTTACAGGATCATACCCCAAGTCCTCTATTAACTCCTTCAGCCTGACATTATCTGAACATTTATAATCAAATTGCCCTTGGAAATGCTCCTTCTATTCTTTCTTTTCCTTCTCCTTCTTAGCAAGCTTCAACTTCACCACCTACTCATGATTATAACATTGAGCCTCGAATCTCTTCTCGAATACATCATTGATAGCCGCCAGATCTGGCTTTAAAGTTTTATTCTTAGACACCAACGACGCCTCAGTCCCTCGAGCGATATCCAGATCATCAAACGCCTGTCTCAGCTGCCGTGATGTTTTCTTTTGGGCCTTGATGAAAGCTTGTGACCAAGCATCCATCTGCTAGAGTTGTTGAACCATCAATATCTCCCTGAGTATGATGCACTCAAGCAAAATTTCAGCATTTCAAAAATAAAACAGTTACCTGGTACATTGTCTTATGCATTCTCCTCCAAGTCTCATTTGGGTCACTGGCGTAGAGTGCTGCCATCGAAATTGCCAGGGCTAGAGCCTGTTCCTCTTGCACAGCCTCCGTCATATCTTCATCCCCATCTTCAGTATCATCTTCCCCCCAGTACCCTACGCCTTTTGCGTTAGATTACCTTCGGCCGCTATACCCTAAAGACTCAGGGATGACCTTTCCCTTCCCTTTCTCAGCCTGGGTCGATGCTTGCTTCGACTTCTGTCTCGAAGCATCATAAGCTACTTTGGGCACTATCGCTGCCTGCTTCGACCCCCATTGCACCTTCAGAACATACTTTACCTTCCTTGCCAAATCTCCTCCTCCATTCCTTCGACCACTTCCGAAGCACCTTTGGCTCGCGTCTTCTTCCTCTTTATTGGCTTTGACGTAACGGGTACATTTCAAAGCAGGGAATCAGTCCTATTCTGCCTCTTCCTCTTGATACCAAGATTCTTGAAAATAGAATTCACCCACTCCTCGTCCGAGTCGATTAAGGCGTCAATATAATCCCTCAGATTCGCCTAAGTCTGGCTATTAGAACCTACAGAACAAACAATAACACGATTATCAGTTTATTCGATCAATACATCAAAATAGCTTCGACAGAAAACTTACTTGGATTATAGACTTTATACTGTAACCTATAAGGGTCCTCCCCGTCGACATTCTCATAACTACCCCGTACTATAACTAAGTCCTTATTCCACCCTCGACCCGTCGAGCAGAGATCGAACAACCAGGGCTTCTCTGCGTGACACTGGATGTGATATGTGCCTACATTCTGGTTTGCTTTCCTCGAATAGAATGACACAACATCAAGCCATTCAATCAAGCTCCTTTTCTCATTTCTCAATTTTACATTCATACCTTTGATTTTCTTCATCATCTCATAAAAATTCCCATTCATCTTAACTGTGGCAACCTCCCAAAAGTTCAACACCTCTTTCACCAGCCTGTGGAGAGGTAGTTGCATTCCTAGCTGAATCTGGCCTTTATACGCCATTATACCCTCTCGTGGCATCTACTTGAAAGAAAACCCTATCCCGACTGCATTTAACAGTACCCCTACCTTCGATAACCCAAATTAAGCCATGAATCGCTCTAATATCTGCTTCTCTCTAGCCGAGATAGAACCATCGGCCTTATCCGACTCAGTTAAATCCTCAATACGTTCACTTTACTCCCCCTCACCCTTTTCATCACCCGAAGGTTCAACCCGACCTTCGCCTCTCTCTCTCTATCCTTATCCTGTCTCTTCCTCATCGCTATCTTTGGTAACTACTGTCTTACGACGTCTACTACTTGAACCCCCAACTCCAGGAACCACCACTACTAGTGGGATATCTTTTACTATGACCAATTTTTCTACGTCGCTGCCCTCATCCATCAGAGCACGACCAGACACACTAGCCTCATTTTGTTCGATCTTATCGTCTATTAGCCTCAGTCTCGAAGCCCGACGAGTATGCATCTTATCCTACAAAAGAAGAGGCACGCAATTAGATCGATACATTCGACTATTACGTGTCAATAACTCATTTTCATCTACCCTCTCCAACGGATACAAACACAACCGAAAACTCGACCCCAATACCAGTCCCACCATCAATACCCTCTGAATCCTAAATGTGCTAGACCCCAGATACTTGGTTTTCCCCTGTCCTCGATCATATCCTCAAAACTAAAAGCCCAGAAGACTCTACATACTTATACAAAAGACAAAGCCAAACGAAACAGACAAAGATCAATCGACATATCTGTATTAACAAAAGTACACTCAAAATAGAAAGACAGTCAGTCCTCAGCAACAACCCAGTAACTTCTCTTAAGCTTTACAAAATAATGGCGTACGTTCCCTTCCTCTCAATCTCTGGTTCTTCTATGAATAGTACCTTTGCTATTTCCTCTTTATATATACCTCCTCGGATTACCAAAAAACTACCTCGATTTCCAAAACTGCTATCATTACCATTACCCTACTACCCCTATTTTTTGGATGAGATGTGTATTGACCACTTTACATCCCATTACCTTCACGTGCGATTCGCACGCTCACGTTTACATAATTTTAAATACAAACCAAGTTGAACCTTCTGGTCCTCGCCTAAAGTTCTCAAATTAGATACCCACATTAAATCAACTTTTTTTCGTAAATTAAGGAAATATCATGATGACCTGCGCGATACTCTGCACCAGAAAAAGTACCATTATGACAGGCCAACTGATTGGCTATCAGTACATCCAGTCGAAGCCAATAAACCTTTGACATACCTACTTCTCATGCACGAGTAATCGTTTATATTATGTCTCAAACATTCGTCCACAGATAACCTGACACTTGATTTCAAAACATCCCAAGCATTCAATTTCTTGCACATTCGACATTCGGCAAGATGATCGCGCCTAAATTACCTTCAAATTTTATATCTTTCCTACTTACACACAGTTCAAAATTCTACTTCGACAGTTATCTCATAAACTTCCAATTTCATTCGGGCAAATGCCGCTACACAAAATACGGATCAAAATAGTCAAAATCACTAGAAACATACAAGTACCCCTACAAAACAGTTAAAGCAGTCCCTATTTATTGTCGGGACACTTTTTCTCTCATCCAGCCTTAGCTTCAGCATCTTCTTGGTCAACCATCTCCTCAGTAAAAGACTCCAGCAAGGCCAACTGGTGACCGGGAAATGGGCCCATCATCTGTAGCACCCCCCACCAGTACGCAAAAAACATTCCACTAATGGGTTCCATAGGCTCCACTTCAAATAACTCTGGCATCTCTGAGTCCAGGTCTCGGTCACCGAAAAACCTCTGTTTCAACTCCAGCGTCTTCTTCTGCACTCAAAAGACCTTTGCTGCCACCCGGTCTTGGTGCTTGGCGTTGGGAGCATTTCTGTTATTTTGGGATGAAGACACATACATTTTGCTCGGAGAAGAAGGAAAAATGTGTGAAGTTCTCCTGAAAACACCCAATTCATAATTGAAGTTACATTTAAACCCTCCCAAATATCAAGTCGCATTCATTGCAGTCTTCAATTCTTCTCCTGGAAATCTCAACAGTCCAAACTTTATAATTTCCTAGACATAACCGTTTTATTAGTATCTGCATTCAAACCCCATTTTTGAGGCCTTGTAGTCAAACAAATCCCTAGACTCGAATAATCGACCACTTTTATACATCGTCTCATACCTCGTTCATCGAAGTTTCGACTAATACAAGATCAATTATTCCGCTAAGACCGAATATTGATAAAAATCTTCGACCATTTCATTATACTTCGAAGTCAATTTTTTCAAAGAGATATGTTCGATACCGTGCCTACAAGTCTATTTGCCCACCATGCCTACCAGATATAAAAGCACAAAATTGTAGTAAAGTGTTGTTTTTATTTCATTCCGCAGATTATAACAGCAGAAACATAAGCTTCCAAGCGATATGTTTGATACCGTGCCTACAAGTCTATTTGCCCACCATGCCTACCAGATACAAAAACACAAAATTGCAGTAAAGTGCTATTTTTATTTTATTCGTAGATTACAATAACAGAAACAGAAGCTTCCAAGTTCAGACAAACATATAAACAACAAACAACAACATAAACCTTCAAATACAGCCCTACACAAAAAACCCCATCACCACCACCTTGCCACCGCTTTAAAAAGCATCTGCCCTATTTTCAGACAGGCCAGATCCTCCAGCCGAACCCTGCTCCTCCACCAACTGATCCTCTGCCTGCACAAGACATTCGACCAAGCTCGACAGATAGAGATGGCGTTCCTCAACAGTCGCAAAGTAAAACTTCGTCTGCTCCTACAAGTAAGCATAAGACATGCCATTGATGGGTTCCCTAGCCTCTAACTCCACCAGGTTAAGCATGTCCCAGTCAAGCTCATGGTCACTGAAGAATTTCAACTTCAATTTAGCAGTCTTCCGCCCTATACGACGGTCTCGGCCAAATCCCATCCTTCTCTGGTAGCGGGTGTTGGGTGTGGTGTCCATTACATTTTTTAAGAAATACAGAGAAAGGAGAAGAAAATACAACATAAAGGAGTATATAGTGTTACTGTGTCCATAACCCATACTTAATTGCCCCATTAACCTCATTTATTAGTCCGTAATCACCAACATTTATTAAATACCCTCCTTTATTACCCCCTTCGAAAACCAGCAGTCAACCGTTCAACTTTTAGCAATAAACAGTTATCTCAGCAAGCGCCTCTACACCTATTTTTGAGGCTCTTGTTGAGAGGGGGCGAACGTAGTAGCCTACTCGCAGCCTTCTACCCCAGTCAAATACTCGAAGGCTACCTCGATGCCTTCTCAAATATCTCGAAGCCCACTCAATCCATAAATAAGCCTTGCAAGATTATTCAAAGACGAAGCCTCAACTCTGAACAAGCCTCGAAGATGAACTCCACATCAGCATCATAAATACTTTGATCACTTTTATACGTGGTTGAAGATAAACATGTCAGACAACTAGCTCACCAGATAGGAACAACGACGCTATTGGTCCTTACAGCTACAGTGACAGGTCCAACAACTGTTATAGTATCAGAGCACAGTGCCTGATCCGATATTTCTGGCGTCAACGCCAACTCTGTAATACCCTCTCGATATCCAGAGGATACCCATAGGGTACACTTGTAATGTGACCTAACCTTGGTGACTCAGTCCTTCCTATGTTCTATAAATAGGAGAGACGGGGAACCAAGGGAAGGTTACAAAATCTGCCCCCAGAGCCCTTGCAGTTTGCCTTCGACTTTTTTGTAAAATACCCAGCATTCAAACCCTCGACAACTCGACAGTAATACAAACTCTCTTAAAAATCCTCATCAGAGGTCGTGGAGCATCACATTCTAGGCCTCTATATAAGTATATTGTCAGTAGATTACTTATGTTATAGATTATATTCTTGAACACCTTAGATAGAGGATAAATCCCGTTGCGTAAGAGCTGACTTCCCCTCCGTACGAAGTTAGGCCCCTACAAATATGAGATATTAGAGGAGAATGGAAGCCAAAGAGCATTAGATAGAGGAGAAGACGCATGAGATGATTGAGAAATTCTTCAAGGACCATGAGTTAGACTGGGTTATGCCTGACTTGGTTGAACTAGAGCTAGAGGAGCTGATCTTTGAGATGCCATATGCTCACTGGTGGAGGGTGCTACAATAGATGAATCTACTTGCCAGTAACCGGTTCTACTTCTTTTAGTGTATGGCCGAAGATCTAATAAGTGAAGAAGACCGAGTTGATGATGAGAAGGCTGGGCTCTACAAAAATTGCCCTGTCTGCAAATAGGGGCTTCTTGGCTATGGTAAAAGTATAGGTGTAGGATGGTGATGGTCAAGAAGGCTTTTAGTCTTCTGTTGATGTTGTTTGTTTTTGTTGTTGTTGTTGTATTTTTTTTGAATCGGTGTAAGGATAGTTGCTCAAATGAAATGGAATGTATTGAAATAATTGTTGAGGTGTGATATTAAACTGTTTGTGTGTAAGTATGACAAACACAATAGATGATGGTAATTTAGGCGCGATAACAATTTCTCGAATATGGAGCTTGTAGGAACGATTATTAGAAAACTGTAAGCAATTGAGATAAAATCAAATAATCCAAAAATTTAGGCCGATGTATCGAATATCAGGTATGTATGGACGAATGTTCGGCGTAAAGTGTAGACGATGGTTCGTAGGCAGGATTAGGAGCAGTTTGGAAATTTCCTTGTGTCGAAGGTAAATGGGCTTCGACTGTAAAGCCTGATAGCCAAAACAACTGGAATGTCAAAAATAGTACTGTTCTAAGGGCAGAGTGCCCTGCAGGTTATCATAGTGTTTCCTTGGGTCATGGGATAAAGGTTGACATGACGTATAAGTTTGACTTTGCAACTTTAGGTAGGGCTATAGAAGTTTTGACTCGGCTAATATAAAATTGTTAAATGTGGGCGTGGGATGCGTACGTAGGAGTAGTGGTCGGTAATGGCGTCAAAACATAACTCAGCCGAAAAGTAAGAGGAGTGGCGGAGTGGTAATGATGGCAGTTTTGGAAATCGAGGCGGTTTATTATTATTTTGAGGACACAAATGTGGACACAAATGTGGTATCAAGCCTTCGGTGGATAAAAGAGAAGAGGGGGGGGGGCAGAGTGATAGTAGTGAGAGTTCGATTGGTTCAAGGGGAACTGCGGGGTCTGTCTCGGCCCAAGAGAAGCTGGGACTTGATCGATTTATGGCTAAGCTAGAATTATCGAAGGTAGGGGTAGAATTAATTGTTGTAGGGTCTGAGTATACCTTCAAGGCTATCCCTCGAGAGGGTTTCATAGTATTTAGAGGCCAGATTCAGCTAGAGATACAACTACCCCTTCGAAGGCTAGTAAAGGAGGTATTGAAATTCTAGGAAGTTTCCCCATGCCAGATGAATGGTAACTTCTATGAAATGATGAGGGTGATCGAGGGTATGAATGTAGAACTGAGATATGAGAAGAGGGGTTTGATCGAGTGGTTCGATATTATATTGTTTACTAGAGGAAAGCCAACAGGAAGGTGGATACGTACCATATCCAATGTTATGTAGATAAACTGTGGCTATTTGATTTGTGCTCGACGGGTCGAGGGTGGGATAAATACTTGGCTGTGGTGCGAGATAATTATGTGAATGCCGAAGGGGAGGACGTTTATAAGCTACAGCATAGGGTCTATAATCCAAGTAAGTTGAAGGTCGAAGGTTGTTTTTTGACATATTGACCGAACAGGCTAATAAACAGATTTTGTTTGTTTCGCAGAATCTGGTAATCAAACTTTAACGAATTCGGGGAGGTACATTGACGAACTTATTAACTTTGACGAGGAGTGGATAAACCGGGTCTTCAGGAAGCTAGGTATCAAAAGGAAGAGGTGGAAGAAGGCAAATTCATTACTTTGAAATGCTCATGTCATTTTTAGGCCAGTAAAGAAGAGGGGAGAAGAAGGTGCTTCGAGAGGGGTAGAAGAAATGGAAAAAGTAAGATTAGCCCAGAAAGTGAATTATGTTCCAAAGGGGCAACAAGCGGTGCCAGTGCCCGAAGTAGTTTCTGAGGCATCAAAGCAGGCTGATAGGTAAGGGATGGGTCATTCCCAAACCTTCAAAAGTCCAGCAGCCAAACACTATTCAATGTAAGAGGCATAGGGAGCTGGGGGATGATAATATGGAAGAGACAGATGAAGCGCGGTAGGAAATTGTGCCAGAGGTACAGGCTCAAGCCACGGTCGCATCGATGACGACACTCTGTAGAAATGACCCAAAAGAGGTTGGGAAGCAGATGAATAAGGCTCTACATAAGGTAACTATTTTTTGAGATCATGAAATTTTGCTAAAATTCACCATCCTTCAGGAAGTACTGATGGTTCAAGTATTCTAGCTAGCGCATGCTTGATCTTAAGCTTTTATCAAGGCCCAGAAAGTAGTAACTAGGTAACTGAAACAGGCAGTTGAAAATCTAGAGTTTGCTCGAGGGACTGAGATGTCGCTGGTATCCGAGGTTAATACGCTAAAGCGAGAGCAACTGAATATCAGAGCTAATTGTGCGAGAGAACTCAAAGCTCAGCGTGACAACCATGCTGAAATGCAAAATGTGTTAGAGTCGAAGCTTGCTGAGAAGGGGAAGAAAATGGAAGAATAGAAGGAATCCTTCCAGGGGTAATTCGATGAGGGGTGTGAGACAACCACCAAGATGAAGATCTTTATTGAGAGTGTGGGGTATGATACCATAACTTTGAAGTGCTTTCCTGCGCCCGAAGAGCCTCATGTCGAAGGTGTTGTGCAGATAGAAGGGATGGACATGGATCCTGCTAGTGGAGGTGTGGGGTGTGGAAGTTCCTGTATCCGAAGATGTTGCTATTGGTGCAGTAGTTGATGGGGGTGTCCGAAGGTGTTGGAGGTGTTGCTGTGGAAGAACCTATAGGAGGAGGTGATGTAGCCACTTCTGTATAAGGTCTTATAGTTGTCTTCTTATTGTAGCAAACTCTTTTCTCTTATCTTGTTGTGGTGTTGGAATATTTGGAGTAATGGCTTGCATTCAAACACTTTGTAACTTATTTGAGCTTAAACTGTCTGTTTGTGATTGATTTGAATTGCTCTAGTGTAATAAACTTTGAGTTGCTGAAATATATTGTACTGGGGTATCGTACATGTCATTGAATTGCTAATATTCTTGTATACTTGTATTTGTGTATGTTGGAAGTATAGAATGTTTGTAGCAGGTTTTGAACTAGAACCTTGAGGAGCTTCGAGGCCGTCCTCGAGTATCAGTCTAGTCGAGGGATAAACATGATACTGAGGTTAGATCAAGAATTCACTGGACTTTAAAGGTCTCCCCCGGGTCTGTCTGCGGGGTTAAACCTAAGTAAAGTATAATGTGGTCACACCCCAATACATTCCCGAGGGTTCGGTCAATCGACCATTCATGCCACTCGAGTTTGCTAAAATTTGGAGACTTGAAAAACTTCGAGGTCACCTCCAAGTATTAGTCTTGTTGAAGGGCTGACGTGATACTTAGGTTTGGCCTAAAAATTTACTGGACTACGAAGGCTTGAGCCGAAACGAAGCATAACGTGGTGGCCCCCAATGCAATCCTGAGGGTCTGGTCTGTCGACCATTCATGCCCCTCAAGTTTGGTTAAATTTGGGGACTTAAAAAACTTTGAGGTCGGCCTCAAGTATCAGTCTGGTTGAAGGGTTGACATGATACTTAGGTTGGGCCATGAAATTTACTAGAAGAGAGGATATGAAGTTTAGAGGAAAAAAAAATGTTCATTGATTATACTGTATTTACATCAGTTGAACAAGGTGGAGGCCGTGGCCTATTTTATGAGGCTGACTACAAGGTATTCCATGGATTGGGTGGAGGCTCTTCGACTTCTGTCATTAGATAATAATAACCTTTATCGGTTTTGTCATACACGACATAAGGTCCTTCCCAGGATTCGGCTAGCTTGCCGGTATTGCGAGGCTTCAAAGAGGGTGTGACTCACCGAAGTACCAAATCTCTAATATTGAAACTACGTGGTCGAACTCTTTTGTTGTATAACTTATGGAGAGAGAGATGGTAACGGTCAAGGTTTACGATGGTTCGGTCTCTAGTTTCATCGATCCAAAACATATTGCATCCGAGTTCAAACTCATTATCTTCGTCTAGGAGGTTGGGGTCGCGTGTTGTCACTTCAAATTGAGTAGGTAGAACCGCTTCGGTACCATAAGCTGGAAGGAAAGGTGTACAGCCCGTCACCTTTCATGGTGTTGTTCGATAAACCCAGAGTACATGTTGTAGTTCCTGGACCCATTATCATTTCTTCTCATCGACCTACTTTTAAAGACTGTCGACTATAGTTTTATTGATTGCTTCAACTTGACCATTCCCCTGGGGACAGTAAGGTGTTGAGGGTGAGAGGATGATGTTGTACTTTTTAAGGAAATTGCAGACTTCGTTCCTAACGAACTATTGACAATTATCGCATCGAATCATGTGAAGATAGCCGAAGTGTGTAATGATATTCTCCCATAAGAACTTGATGAATTCTTCTTCTCTGGTTCGACATAAAGGCACGGCTTTAGCCCGTTTAGTAAAATAATCTGTTACCACAAGAATATTTTCTCGGTTACCCGATACTTTGGGAAAAGGACCCACGAGATCGATGGCCCACCACTTGAATGGCCAAGAGACTTGACTGTAATGAAGATCTTATGATGGGCTATGGTTGTCATGGGCGTGACGTTGGTATTTGTCACTGTATTTGGCATACTCTTCAGCTTGCTTCTTCATATTGGGCCAGAATAAAACTTGGGATACGGCTTGAAGGGCCATAGATCGACCAGCAGTGTGGGCACCACAGGTACCTTCGTGGAGTTCGGCAAGAATATTAGTGGCTTTATTTTGAGAGATACATCGGTGGTGGACGCCATTTGAGGATTTACGATGTAACTCGCCTTTGAGGATGGTGTATCTGCGGTAATTTTCTAGTAATGAACGTTTGGCTTTGGGGTCTTTTGGGAGGGTAGAACTATCGAAGTAAGCAAGAAATGGTGTTCGCCAGTCATTTGGATCAAAACTCTTACACCCAGTATTGATGGCATTGACTTCCATCTGGTCGATACTTGGGCGTTCGAGTACTTTGATATAGAGTGTTCGAGATTCAGACTAGCCTAACATGGCTGCTATGTAGGCGAGGGCATCGACATGTCTATTTTTTCCTTGGGGGTAATGGGTAATAAAAGATTTTTCAGGAAAATGATCCATGCGCTGGCGGACGAGAGCAGGATACTCAGCCATGCGAGCGTTTGCCTGATTTTTGCTGATGTATTGTCTTTGAACAAGTTTGGAGTCAGTAAATACTGCAAGTTTAGGGACGCCAGGTTCGATTGCGAGGTCGAGGCCATTGATCAAGGCTTCATACTCGGCCTTGTTGTTGGAGCATTCGAAGTTTAACTTAGCGGCTTTTTCAATTTGATCATTGGTGGGGGTAACCAGGACAACACCGATCTCCAAACCGTTAGGTCCAGCGAATCCATCTGTAAAGATTCGCAAGCCTATGTTAGGGTTCCATAGGTCAGCTTGATCGGGCTGGTCTTCTGGTAGATCATCTTCATGTTCCTTCTAGTCGATATCTTCGACCGGGAGGTCGGCGAGGAAATCTCCGACTGCTTAGCCCGTTTGGGATATCTGTTTCTCAAATGTGATGTCGTGTTCACCAAGACAAACGGACCACTGCTGTATTCGTCTAGATTTTTCTTTCTTGCTGAGTATTTCTCGAAGGGGGTAACTTGTGATAACACGTATGGGGTGAGCTTGAAAGTATGGTTTGAGTTTTCGAGTAGTATAAACAAGTGTAAGGAGAAGTCGCTCGAGCTTGGTATATCGAGTCTCTGTGGGTGTCAGAGTTTTGCTGATAAAGTATACAGGTTTCTCAATGCTGGATTCGAGTCGAATGAGGACTGAACTGATAGAAGTGTTGGTAACAACGAGGTATAAAGAAAGCGTTTCGCCTTCGATGGGGGTACTGATGATGGGTGGTCGACCAAGGTATGCTTTAAGTTTGAGAAAGGCCTGTTCACAATCGGGTGTCCAATTGATTTCAGGGTTGTTTTTTTTTCTTTTGGCCTTTTGGACGCCTTGATCACGTAAGAGGGAGAAAAGCCAAGCACAACGATCAGAGAATTTTGAAATAAAATGGTTGAGGGCAGCTATCTTGCCAACAACTTTTTGGGCGTCTTTTGTGGTTTGAGGGGAAGGCATGTCGATAAGGGCTCCGATATGAATGGGGTCGATCTCGATACCCTATTTACTAATGAGGTGACCTAAAAATTTGCCGGACGAAACACCAAATTGGCATTTATCTGGGTTTAACTTCATGTTATAAGTACAAAGTATGGCAAAGATCTCAGTGAGGTCCTGGATATGGGTCATTTTTTAAAGGCTCTTGCATAACATGTCATCGATGTAGACTTCGACTGACTTGCCAAGTAAGGATTTAAACATGGTGGTAACAAGACGTTGATAAGTGGCACCCACATTTTTAAGACCGAAAGGCATGACATTAAAGCCGTAAAGGCCTTGTTCAGTGATAAATGAAATTTTAAGTCGATCTTCGTGGAGGAGGGGTACCTGATTGTAACCCAAAGCCGCGTCCATCATCGATAGTCGATCATGTCCGACTGTGGCATCCAAAAGTACAGAAATGATCGGGAGGGGGAAGCATTTCTTCAGTTTATTTTTGTTGAGGTCTGTGAAGTCAATGCAGATTCTGATCTTACTGTTCTTCTTAGGGACAACAACAATATTGGATATCTAGTCAGCATACTTGACTTCTCTGATGAAACCCGCGGCTAGAAGTTTGTCAACTTCGAGGTTTACAGCTTCTCGAAGTCGTGGGGCCAACGTACGCTTCTTCTACTTTATTGCTGTAGAGTGAGGGATGAGCTCAAGGCGATGACATGCTAAAGTTGGGTCGACACCGAGCATCTCATATAATGTCCAGGCGAAGACGTCTTTATTTGCTCGAAGGAAGTCGGTGAGCTCGAGACTTTCAGCCTCATCTAGAAAAGTGCCAATGAATGTACCTTGACCAGGACTGTCGAGTTTGATATAGATAGTAGGTTCGATGGGTGTGGTAGCTGGCATCGAAGGTACGGGGGTAGAGAGATACATTGATTGCTATGGTTGTTTGACAAGTTTTTGGGTTTGATCAATCTCCGGGTACTCGCATGAGCGGGCAAGGTGTTGGGAGATTTTTAAGTTCCATGTACCACATGAGGTAGTGAAACGATGGGTTTGGTGGTAAGTCGAAGGTATGGCTCTCATAGCATGGAGCCAGTCACGGCCAAGGATGCCGATATATTTAGATTTCTTGTCGATGACAAGAAAGCTAGTTTGGTGGGTACCTCGCCCTGTAGTGACAGGGACACTAATGCGACCAGTTATGACTTAAGTAACATCGTTAAAGCCTTTGAGTTTGACATTAGCCGGGGTGATGAGGTCTATTTTCTGCATGGCTCGAACAGTCTAGAGGAATAGTATATCAGCTGTACTGCCCGTGTCGATGAGCATGGTATGGAAGACGAGGTATTCGACCTTAATCATAATGACTAAAGGGTTAGAATGGGGGAAATGAACATGCAACGTGTCACAATCGATAAATAAGATGCCCTCTGGTCGAGGGTATTGGCTCAATTCTGGCAGAAGGGCAGGTAGCTTCTCATGGTAGGTGAATTTGTAGCATTCTTCAACACACTTGCGCTTGCTTTTAGAACGGCCACTATCGATATTGTTGACCTCGATAAGATGAAGTTAGTAAATGTATACCTTGGTTGGGTTGGTAGTAGGAGCAGGTTGGGGCTTATGGTACGACCCGTCGAGGTAGCTGGGGATGTCAGCGACATATTGATGTAGACAGCTCGCCTTAAGAATTATTTTGAGAGAGCGCTGCAGAGCGTAACATTTGTTAGTGTGATGGCAGTTACACTTATGGTTATGGTAGTAAGGTTTGCCTTGTTTGACTTCGATGGGGTAAGGGGTATACCATATGGGGTCGGCCTGAATCTATGGTAGAAGGGTGCTGATAAGAGCAGTAAGCTTGGGGAGTACCGGCTTCGGTCATTTTTTGTGGGCCTCAGTGGTAGTGCCATCAGTGTGTGGGTATTTGCGGCTCTCAGTTTCCTGTGGGACGGGAGTGATCATGGGTATAGAAGGTTGTCCTTGTCGAGGTTTGTTCTAATTGGTGTCGAAGCTTTTCCTTGGCGATTTGACTCGCAAAGGCGTTCATGGTCAATATACCCATTAACTTTGGATAATATCTCCTTAAGGGTTCGCGGTTTGTGGAGCACGATGTACTCCTTGACGCGACTGCTATTTTGGCAGAACATTAGAATAGGCTAGCATAACGTTTGTACAGTCGAAGTTTTCGATCTTGCGCGACTCGTCGAGAAACCGCTTGGTGAAGGCTTTAAGGGTTTCATTGGGGGATTTGCGGAAGTTGAAGAGGGCATCTACCCAGACCTTGCAGTCTTTGTTGAAGGCGAATTTAACGATGAAAATACTAGATAATTGCTTGATGCTTCGGATAGAGCCATTAAGGAGGCTATGATACTATCTGATAGAGCTGTCTGTGAGGCTGGTGGGAAATTATCGACACAATAGGTGGTCGGCCGTGGAGTATAGGCTTAAAGCATTTTGTAATTCGAGGATGTGGGATTGAGAGTCGGTATTGCGGTATTTGCTGATTTTGGGGGTGTGGAAATTTGGAGGCACCTCGATAGCGTGGAGTTTGGGGCAGATGGGGTTGTTTAACACACTCCAAGGGTTCGGTATGGGGCTCACAGTGATGCGGATGGCAGTGTAGAGTTTTTGGTCGAGTTTCCACTGTATAAGATAAGCTGGATGAGGGGGGGGGGATCTTTATGGTCGAAGGGGATGAGGCTGAATATTCGGCGTGTGTTCAGCGCTGCGCTCCCCGGGATGTTCTCTAGCAGGGCGGCGTTTGGGGTATCTGGTAGTGCAAAGAGTGGAATTGGAAGAATTCTCCGTGGGGTGTATGCCATGGTGGGGGGAACACCCTCGGCGCCAAGATGGACCGGGGGTACTTCAAGATGTGGTTGGGGACCACGACGGGCGTGGGCAGAAACACGCCAGGGAGCGGGTGCTCGAGACGACGGAGGAGCATCTTGAGTCTGAAGTCATTGCAACTCGTGAACCGTATTGCGTAAATCGTTGAGGGCACGATATTGTCTGTCTGCATCATCTAAACGGTGTTGCCGTTCAGCCTTAAACTCTTGTTGGTGTTTCTCGCCCTCCTGGTGTAACTAATTTCTATGTCGCTCCTCAGCTTGAGCAAATTGTTGGGTAAGAAGGGTGAGCTGAGCGGCCACCCCGTCGGCGGGGTTGTCGATAAGGCTGGAAGTAGAGTCGAGGGTGGGGGCCATTGAAGGCGGCTTGTAGGGGTAGAAAAGGAAAAGAGAAAATAGGCAAGGGGAGGCTGGTAGGGTGGGATAGCACGGACGCTGCTAAATGTAGGGGCCTAGCTTCGCGGGAAGGGAATCTGACTCTTACACTATGAGTTTTATCTTCGACCAAGGGGTTTCAAGCATATAATCAATAATAACAAGACTTACTATAGAGATTATACACTTGAGTGGAGGCCTAGAATGGGTTACTCCACGACCTCTGGTGAGGATTTCTAAGGGTTGTGATATATATGTAGAGTAGTCGAAGTATTGAGAACTGGGCTGTTACAGGGTATTCAAAGGTTTACTTGTAAGGTCTGTTCGGAGAGATTTTCTAACCCCTTCATAGTTCCTCCTCCCTCCTATTTATAGAATATAGGAAGGGCTGAGTCACCATGGTAGGTCAAGTTACATGTGTATCCTCCGGGGACAACTGACTTTCACCTGGAGTCGGTTCTGACGCTGTAATTATCGAGTCTGACACTGTAGTTGTTGGTTCTGATACTGTAGTTATTAAGTCTGGCACCGCAGTTGTCGAGTGGCGTGCTCCACTATTTTTTCTGGTGAGCTGGCCATCTGACATGTTTCCCTTCGACTATGTACGACCATGGTCGAAGTATTTCTGGTTCTGATGCATAGTTCATACGTTGCTCATCTATCCTTGCCTGCAGTGGTTGGCTTCGATGGTTCCTTTGAGTGTTTGATTAGTCTCAGAAGGCTTCATGGACACAGCTATCATCTTACTGGGCCTCAGATCTATTCGTAGGCGTCGATGTAGCCTTCGAGTATTCGATTGGAGCTAGAAGGCTGTGAGTAGGCTACTACAGGAACCAAGTTACTACTAAGTAATAATAGATTCTAGCTGCAATACCTATGATTGAATTATGTTTCTATGTACGTACTACAAAGAGGATAACCCTACAACATAGGGTACCTATCCTACTTAAACTCTTCCCATAAACCCTAAGGTCTATGGGCTTGTTAGGAGTCCAGTAGGACACCCTAACCCAGTCGTGCTCCTACTTTGGACTCGACCCGACTCCTTATACTCTCACATGGGGTATTCCCTGCCAGACCAACTTTCCTCATAAATTCCTCTGCCTAGCAAAACCCCCTTGGGCAAAAAGTTGTACAAGGAAATTGTATAATCCTATGCCCTATATGGGTTGTGGACGTGTATATGTTGCCTCATCAAAACCTCTAGTCAGTAAAACCTCCTAGGATAAAAGCTGCACTATCGGGAAAAAGAGTACAACACGCATGCATCCACGTCAAGCTTGGACTACTCCCCCTGAAGTCAATCTTCCACGAGATCTATCTCCCTAAGATATTGATAAATAACTTTTTTGCATGTCAATTTTGTGTACTAGCTGGTTGAACGTAAGTGGTGCAAGTGTCTTCGTGAATAGGTTTGTAAAGATGTATTATGAAATATCTTCAACAACGCCAATCTCATTCGCCTTTTGTAATTCGTAAGGATTGAATGGCTTCTGTAAAATGTGCTTCGTTCTGTTGCCATTCATAAATTGCCATTGACTTGAATGATGCAAGATGAATTGTCTTCATTCATAGTTGATGATTTATCTTGGATAGAACATATCATAACTTCATAAAATACAATAGTCTCTTCGTGGTTCGAGGATGTAGCTACCGTTGTCTGCTTCATCGATCTCCAAGAATCTTTTTGTATCCCAGTACATAAATACATAATCTATCTGACAATGGCCTCTATGTGGGTTTGAGAAGTATTCTGTATTGGTGTAATCTATACTTTTATGTTTACCATTTCGAGTAGAATAGACCCCAGTCTTTCATACTAATCAGATACCTCAGAAAGTACCTAATCTGATTCCAGTGCCTTTGGGTAGGAACAGAACTATGGAAAGCCAAACAGTTTACTACGAGTGAGTCATTGGGTTTAGTTGGCCTAGCTACCTATAGCATAGCACCTTCTAGCTATAGTACCTCATTAGGATGGTAGAAGATGTCGTTGTCCACATCTAATTACTGACACGCAATAAGCGACTTAGCACGATGTGTTACATACATACCGAAGTGTTAGATAACTCTTTCGATATATATTGCTTGGTGTATGAGTTTGCTACTATCAAGATGTTCGATCTGTAAATCGAGGCACTACATAATTTCCTAAGGTCTTGTATTTTAAATTCCTTCCCAAGGTATTCGGCGGCTCTCGCGATCTCCTCCGGAGGTCTAATGATATCCAAATCATTTAGTACACTGTTATGATGATACTGAAGCTAATTTTTGTGTTCTAAATAAGAACGCATGGACATATAATGATATTTGTAAAGTCCCTGATCTTCAAATACTTAGTCAACTTACTATGTCTCATGGGCTCTGATTGCATTAAGTAAATAATAACTTTTCCTGTTTTATTACGTACACACCTCGTGTGTCAGGCTTAATTGCTTCAAGAAGCTTATACCTCCTCATGTGGCTTCATGCATATATCCATATCTAGTTTCCCATTTAGACACGTGGTATTTATATTAGACGCATCTTTAGCTTGTCCTCGGTAATTTGACAGACAGATCAGTACCAAAATGTTATAGCATCCATAACCGGGTAATAGGTCACAATATAATCGATGCCAGATCTCATAAAGATTTCCAGGGCAACTTGTCTTACCTTGACCAAATTATCTCTCCGAGTTAATCATGTTTTTGTACCTTTCCAATTTATAACCGGCATGCTCAATGGTATCACTTCGCATTATGCTAGCAAGCTGAGCTCCGCTTGGATTCCAGATGCCTACTTCGCCCAATATACAATAACACACAGTTGTTTATAGTAAGTGGTTCTAAATCCTCATCCTTGATGGCAAACACAACATCGAATATGAATACCTTATCGACAAATGTCTATTGAACGATCTTACGTTGTGCAATTACGAATTTTTAATAGATCGATATCTTCTTATTATCATACATGTATGTGCCACCCCGAGTTAGTCTCGTAATACATCAATTGGTCACGTAGCTACTATTGTCTCATCGATGAGTGGTTCCATCCTCGATGAACCGACTACACCATTAGTCATATTTGTCCCATACTCTACAGCTCTCCGGCTAAGAATACTTTTTTCCAACGGTGCTCCGTAATAAACGCGAGCCTCAGATTCGTTTGCGGTAATAATTCCCCTGGAACATTCAGCTGCGGTACTAGTTCCCCCAGAATGTTTTGTTGTGTAGGTGTTTTACCTGCAGGTACATACACTTACGGTACTTTAATAGTGTCTATAAATATGTCTAGCAATTCATTTATGACCTATTGGAGGTTTGTAATCCATTAAACCTTCTTGTCACCTAACTTATGCATAGGGATCTAGATGAGACAACGATGGTGTTTTCCAAGACCTTTTGGAACCATCCCCAACATTGACTGTCAAATCTCCGTTCAATGCTGGGAATATCGTCTCATCAAAGTGACAATTATTTGCCCTACTGTATATACGTCGCCAGTAGGTTCCAAATATCCAATGATAAATACGAATCATTACCAACATAATACCAGGCCGACGTTGAGGGTCCTATCTTCATGCTTTGTGGTGCAATTGACACTTATACAGAACATCCAAATGTTCTTCGACCTAGCTTTGACCCAGTTACTAGTCGCTTTTGGGAAAAAATAATTTGATGATTTGCTATGAGACGAACCCTAATAACAGTAGCCTAATAATTATCCTAAATTGCTTAATTAGGGTCTCCGCCAATCCCAAGTTTGGTATGGTATGGGGTACTCACGATGCTTAATCATCTATCCCATTTAGTGGTAAAATAATCATCAAAAGCCTATGAGTCACACTCCCAAGCCCCCGTCATGTCGTATCGATTGACTTTGATCGGTTAATCTAAGAACTGAGCCTACGATCGAATGATCTAAGTGAGAAGTCGTGCTAGCGTTATATTCCTTGATTTTATGAATAGGCAAACATAAGACCATCTCTTAGATGTCTCTATTATGGCCATAAATACTCAAGTGGGTCACTATGTGGATGGATAGGTCCATATATGTCTGCATGGATGCATTTAAAGCAAAGGCTGGAGATCCCACTCCACCTTGGTCATACTAGGATGAAATAGTAGACTTTCCTCGAAAGCAATCATTACACGTACACTCTTTAGATCTTTTCTCCTTTTAATGAAAGTTGAGATATAATCCCGATAATCCTCCTCAATATCTGAGCCCTAAGTAGTATATTGGAAACCATTCTAATAGTGTCTTCTAACCTTTAGACATGGAGTGATCGCATAGAACCTTGTCTGTCATTTTCTCTGATAATTATTACGTGATAAACATTATCATGTATCTTCCTAAACTCAGGAAAATCCGACTGGATTTACTAGTTTATAAAGTGTACTAGATACCTCGTATCGTACCGTTAGAGAGTAATAGTGTGACGCACTCAGTGTATTCTATCATGTTGGTTGTGCCAATGATATTCGTACCATCCCCAATGTACAAGGTTAGACAATAAATATATTTATATCGCAAAAGGATCGAGTGTGTGGTACTAATGTCTCTTAGACATGTGTCGCCAGTCATTCGATTATTGGTCATGCTCAATGAGCAGATAGATCCATAGGCGAGTTGTATATATAGTAGATGAATTATCATACATAAAATTTAACTACTTCCCAAGCAATAAATTTGAATAATCACAATTTAAAACAAATTAAAAATGTCATGTATGTCACGAGCACTTTATTGAAACAAAAATGATGTGTTCCCAACATAATCAAAAATACTAACAAAAAGTAAATCAAGTCTATACGAGAAAAGAAACTACTAGTGTTCTATCTACTGTGACATTACATGTCTATTGAGATATCGTTACGGATTACTCCGCATGTCGATCCATGCCAGCATCCATGTTGCCAAAGTAGTCTGACATTACTAACTTTATAGTGATGGAAGTTATGTCAGTGGTGATGTGGTCAACCTGGACTTTGAGTTTTGGTACCCACGGTGTCTTGCAGTCTCGCATCCAGTGTCCAGTTACGCCACATCTCAAGTAAGGAGATTCTAAATCTAGTTTCTTGATCTTCTTTGGTGTTTGTGGTTTACCAACCTTTTTAAATATGTTGTGCATCTGAGGACCCAGGAATCCCCATTTCCTGCCTTCAGTCGCATTCTCACTTCCAGAACCCCACTCATGGTTGTCTTTATCATGAGATAAGATATTATGTGCAATTGGTCTCCTCATCCTAGGGGGATACCTCTTGTTCTTCTTAAAAACAAATTTGCCTTCTTGTTCCGCAATAAGCAAAAATTGGATCAGATCTCCAGGACTACTGAATTCTATTTTCTCATGCTGGTCTATGAGAGCAGCCTGTGAATGTGGAAAGATTTTTTTTCAAAACCTCTTCCGCGAACACGTAATCATTATTGAGCCTCCTTGCCGAAACACTTTTCTGCAGTGCTGAGTTATAGCTAGCTACAGTCTTGAAGTTACATAGCCTCAAGTTGTTCTAGCAGTAATGGTTTTTATAAATTGTTAGGGCCTGCAGGAGTCCAAAGCGTTCCTCTATGCTTCTCCATAACTCATATGGATCTCTGTAACATATATGTTAAAACCTTAACTCAGGCTGAAGGTGGGAGTGCATAGCCAACATGGCATATGCCCTGAGTGGTTCAGAGACGGTGTTATCTGCAACAATCGACTTTGAGACGTCCATGGGGTAGGTCCAGTCAATAATTTTTTTTCTTAAAATTAACTCAATTTAACCAAAAATTAAGCTCTTTAGAGCCAATTTAGTGTCTGAACCAGTCTGGCTTGGTCTGGACTGGATTGATCGGTCTAGACCGGTTTGACCGGGTTATAGTAGCCTATTCCGAATCTCAAATTTAAGCCTCAGCTTCGACCATCATACATTTACTCGACCTCATCAACATACGATTATATGGTACACTATGGAACAACTACAAAGAAGAGTTTACTTCTCATTCTCGACCTCCACACCAACAATGCGATTCAACAAATACTCAATCATCAAAGAAGCTGCTACAAAATAGAAGGATCATACCATTACGCAATCAGTTCAGAGACTCATCAAAATTATATTATAAGACCATTGAACTATAGATTAAAGATAGAGAATTTTATCCAGAAACTCTTCACAGAACTATCCAGAGCAATCTTTGTAATAGTTAGCCATCATCAATAATATCTCTTTTTAAAATCCTTAAGAGAGGTTGTGGTTTTTAACCTATTCAAAGGTTTTCCACGCTAAATCTAGTGTTAGTAATTACTTGATAACGCTCTAATTATCTTTGGTGTGAGAGACTAAGTTTAATATATGAAATTAGGTTCTTATATTTGGCGTCATCTGTGGGAACGAAGTAGTTGGCCATAGTTCTCAGATACAGCTAATACTTACTCTCTTCACGAAATGTAGCTTCCAAACCAGAATGCCCCAGTTGGCCCAACAAAAGGAAGCTCCGCATTGGTAGAATTACGGGCCATTCTAAACTCTTAGACAGAAAGATGAGCCATTCTGGAACAAAAGCTGGTAGATGTAAGAGACGCGTTGAAAGTTCTACAGGGACAATATATGGCAATTCAAAAGAATAAAGATACGCTGTTAGCGACCTCAAGAGTTTTCGTTCGAGACAGGCTGGGACCTCGAGGTAACAACCAGGGATTTGATGCACAATCTAATCATAATTAGCTGAGGGCCAAGCTCATGCAGATACTAAGAGTCTGTCAAGAAGTTGATGGCATTCCTGCCAAAGTTAGGCAAACAGAGGACCTACCCCGTGGAGGATTTCACATTTATGTACGTGAACGACTTAGTGAAGGAATTGGCGAACGCATTCCTCGAGAAAAATGTATCCCACGTCAGGCCATCACAGCTTATCAGTTCGTGACCCAGAAGCATGTCAAAAAGTGTATCAAAGAATTATTTAAAGCCTGATTTAAACTGCCAAAGGCATCTGCAACAAACTACAGGAGAGCCCGACAGTTCAGAATCTATTAGACAGTAAGGTTCCCATCAGTTTTCATGACCCAAAAGTACAAGGGAACAGATCCTGTGAAACATGTCCAAGAATTCCAGGATGCTTTAGGCTTGTATTCTACATCGAACCACATTTTATGCTGTCTCTTTCCAACCAGTCTCTAGGGCAAATCTTTGCGACGGTTCCACTCGCTGCAAGAAGGGTTCATTTACACATTTGAACAGTTGCAAGAACTTTTTGTCAAGAACTACTCATATAATAGACACAAAGAGGAAAATCTCTATTCTTTGTTTAGCCTTTAACAAATACCGGGAGAGAAGCTTGAATCGTTCACTATGAAATTCTTAGAGTTGGCTTGAAATATAGATCGACTTGATCAGAAGATTACTATTTTGGCCTTTATGAACGTTTTAATCGTGGATGGAAGAGCGAATGAACACCTAATTCTTAATAAACTTGCAACCCTGGAGGATATTAACGAGAAGATAAATGGCTATATCGATCTCGAACAGATGTTAACTGAAAGACAGAATCCCCATAATTTAATCCTAACAGCAATAAATCAATCCACAGAACGAGATTTCAAATATACTACAAATTACAGAGGAGACAAAAAATAGATTAAATCAAATGAAGATCGACTCGGAGGGGTAGTAACTTATCAAAGCCACGTCTTCCCAAATTGACTACTATGATAGCTAGCCTATATCCCACATTTCAGAAGGATAAATTCTTTTAAAATGCCCAATACTTCTAACCCTTTAAAAGCAGACCATATTGCATACACCATAAAGTTCGACATTATGACACAGAACATTGCTTCGTATTGCAAAGACTTTTAGAATACATATTTGCAGACGGAAGAATGCACGAGTACATCGTCGACATAGAAAGTTACAAAAATGGGAGTTACAAGATTAATATTAAGATCATTGAAATAGAAGGAAGGACTGAGGAAAACTATTTGTACCACATCTCGCTCTACTATTTTATAAATACTTATACAATCAATAAATCGTTCAGGTTCAAAAGAGGACGTCTCAGCAAATGCCACGATCTAGCCGTGGTCAACAAAGAAGCTAGATTACTCCAACATTCAGTTCACAATGAACAGGGATCCCCTTTGAGGATTAGGATGTTTGCCACGTCAACTTTCCTCATCATGACGCACTCGTGTTCATGTTAAAGATGAGAAATACCATCCTGCACATAATGATGGTAGATACTGGCAGTAGTATTAAGATACTCTTCCAAAGTATAATTGATCATATGGGACTGGCTGAAAAAGTTCTGCCTAGTGACATCGATGTCAGTGGTTTTAACAACTCCAAAGAAGAACGCGTAGGAAAGATCATACTTCCTATTACTGCAGGACCGACAACGATTGACGTTGCATTTTATGTTATAATCGCAAAATCTCGTTACTTGGGAATAATGGGTCGTTGCTGGCTACACAACATAAGAACCATCCCATCGACCTATCACGACATTACAGTTCGATTGGAATAACGGTCTCTATGAAATCAATGGCAGTCAGAAGCTAGCTCCCGCTTGCGAAATTACTGGAACCATCATGACAGAGCCACAAAAAATATACACTGCATAACAACTATAGAGTACTGTAGAGAACACTACAGAGAGCCAGCTACCGAGTACGGAAGCCACATAATACGTTAAAATTAGTGGAGACAAGCGAGGTATCTACATTGGGACTCTTTTACCCGCAACAGAACGAAATACTCTTATTCAGCTTCTAACAGATAACAATGACGTGTTCATATGGACATTCCATAAAATGTAAGGCATCGACCCAACTTTAGCTTGCCACAAGCTTAGCTTAAAAGACAAGGCCGAGGCGGTCAAATAGAAACAAAAGACATTAACACCGAGACTACGAGTGGAAGTCCACAAAGAGATCAATAAATTCATTGAAGTTCGTTTTATTTTAAAAGCCAATTACCCCGAAAAATGGCTAAATCAGAGTATGCATGGATTTCACAAACTTAAATAAATATACTCTGAAAGATCGTTTTCTCCATCCTATCATCAACCATCTGCTCGATTCAACTGCGGGACATGAAATCTTGTCCATGATAGATGCCACATCAGGGTATAATCAGATACCCCTTTTGCCTGAAGATCAAGAAAAAATAGCTTTCATAATAGAACATGGATTATATTATGACAAAGTCGTGTCATTCGGTCTCAAGAACGCTGGAGCCACTTACCAAAGACTGATGACCCAGATGTTCCAAAACCATCTTGGGAAATAATAAAAGTTTACATTGATGATATGTGTGTAAAAGTCTCAACAAGGAAAACCATATCGCAGATTTGCACACGACCTTCGAAATTCTTTGATCTTATAAAATATGACTAAATCCTGACAAATGCTAGTTCGGAGTACAATTGGGAAAATTCTTAGGACATTTGATTAACAAATAATGTATCGAAGCTGACCTAGATTGTATCCGTGCCTTGTTATCCATGCCTTCACCAAAGACAAAGAAAGACGTCCAAAAGTAAGCTTAAAAAATAATAGCAATAAATTATTTTATTTCCAAGTCGTCAGATTGGTGTAGATGGTTTTTGACCTTCTACGAGAAGGGGCGAAAAAAGAAAAACTCAAAAAGATCCCGAGATCGAGTGGACCATAGAATGTGAAACAACATTTCAAGAACTGAAACGCTACTTGGTGAAACCACCAGTAATGATTACACCCAAGGAAGGAGAAGAATTTATGATATACCTTACCGTTACTAATAACTCGCTCAACTCTGTTCTCATCCGACTTGACGAGAAGACGGAAAACCCATCTACTTCATTAGTAAGACTCTTACTCCAATAGTAACACGGTACACTAAGATTGAAAAAATGTTCCTAGCTCTCGTCAAAACATTGTAGAAGTTAAAATAATATTTCCAGCTTATTCACTTTGGGTAATGAAAAATTACCCCCTTGGGAGAAATTTCCAAGTTTTATCCAAATGGGAGAAATCCAGACGAGTCCAATAATGGCCAGTTACACTTGGAGAACACGATATACATTTTGAACCACGACATTCTGGAAAAGGGAAAGCAATAGTAGATTTCATCACAAATTTTCTAGTAGACGACCCAAATTAGGAAGAGGATAATACCGATATAAACGAAGAACAAATTGTAGAAAATTGGAATAGATATCCAAAAATGGTTAGTACTTTTTAACTGACGGTTCTGCTGGACCAGTTGGGTCAGGCATTAGGATAGTTCTTATCACACCTTCCAATGATAAAATTGAGAAATTAGTCTGATTCAACTTCGAAGCTACCAATAACGAAATAGAATATGAGACACTAATCCACGGACTGGATATGACACTGAAGATTGGTGTGCCCAAATTATCTGTTTACACATATTCTTTATTAACCGTGAACCATTATATATAGACAAGTATAAGAAAATTAGGAATATGATACATTATGCAGTAGCTGTAGCTGACAGAATGAGCAGATTTAAAAAAGGCTACAATCCAATACTTACTTTGTAGAGAAAACAGACATTCTAACTCCCTCGCTTATCTTGCTGGAGTCCTCAGAATGGAATCCCGATATCTAAAGATCGAAGTAGTATCCATCCCCAACATTAGAATCCTAAGCTCAAGCGCCATTAATACTAGGAGAGACAAAGAGGTTGAAGACGATTAGAGATGACCTTTCCTCATATATATCGAACAAAAAAATACATTTGATGGCGAACTCCTTGAAGATGTCAATGAAAGAATACGATTGATAGACAATGTTAAATGATACATCATTTTCAATAATCTCCTTTACAAAAGGTCGGTTACAGAGCCCTATCTCGAATGTTTATCTGATAAGGAAGCCCAAGACTTCCTGCACAATTTATACGAAGGCACTTGCGGATCCCATGTGGTAGGACGACCCTTAGCAAACCGAGCTTTTACTCAAGGAGTCTTTTGGCCTAAAATAAAAGCTCAAGCCATTAAATATGCAAGCAAGTGTGATACATGCCAACGACATGGACCCAAAATTTGAGCTCCGACTTTGGAACTCCATTTTAGCAAAGTTGTCAGGCCATTCAAAAGGTGGGCCCTCGACCTCGTGGGTAAATTCTCAAATTCCCTAGGAAAAAGAAGACACCTTTTAGTAACAATGGACTATTTCACCAAGTGGGTAGAAGCAGTCCCTTGAGTCGAACGCGCGAAGACGAAGCCATCAAATTCATATGTGAAAACATTATTATACAAATCGGTTGCCCCTACCTCATCAGAATAGATAATGGACCACATTTTGTTGGTTTAAAGGTCGTCAACTTCCTCAATCAGCATAACATCATCCACTTTCCTTCAAATCCATATTACCCACAAGGAAATGGTCAGGCCAAAATTACCAATTGTACTATAGTTGATGGCATAAAAAAGCGCTTGACAGAGAAGAAAGGTAATTGGGTACAAGAATTACTACACATATTATGGGCGTACCGAACAATATCTCGAGTGTCAACTGGATGTATACCGTTCTTGTTAGCTTACGGTACTGAAGCAATCATACCTACTCAATATCATCACCCAATACGTAATCATACAATGTCAGACAAATAAAATGAGTTTTAGTTAGTATGTAACATGAACTGGATCGACAAAATAACAAACAGAGAAATCATGAACTTGGGAAGGTACCATTAGGCTTTGGCACAGTTATACAACAAGCACGTTCATCATAGAGAGTTTAAAATTAAAGACCTCATCCTACGAGAGGTCCCCAAACATAGAAAGGAACTAAATGCTGGGAAACTTGCAAAAAATTAGGAAGGACCTTTTATTGTTATCGACAAAAGTGGTCTCGGTTCTTACGGCCTCATTACATTAGATAAAGAATGAGTCCTCAATCCATGGAGCACGAGGAGGTTGAAGTTTTATCGCATATAGCAAATTATCACAGTTTACATTATACTATTTCTTACATTTTTGTATGTCATTCCTGCATTAATGAATTACTTATGTTTGATCGACCTACATTACAGTACTATTCTACTATCTTATACAATACTCTTTTTCTATTACATATCTAACATATATACAAAACGCATCTACTATATCGTAGATAAATAATAGGTTCACCCCAATTCTACTATTACATTACAGACCGGTTATTGGTTCATCCAATTCGATCTTCTAATACATAGCAGGTCGGTCATTGGTTTGTCCAATTAAATCTTCTAATATATTACAGGTCAATTATTACTTTGTACAATTTAATCTTCTAATACATTGCAAGTCGGTTCTTGGTTCATCCATATTCGACTTTCTAATACATAATAGGTTGGTTATTGATTATCTAATTCGGCCAATAGATTACATACTTTAAGACCACAATTGGTTCATCAAAATTTGATACAAATATCTACAGACCACTAGTCCTACTATCAGATAACACAAAATTTCTCTGTAGTATTTACACTCTGTCAACTATATGTCAGGTGATAAAGCAAATTCATTTCTAATCAATACCAATGCTCCCTAAATTATGAAGTTCAATTAGAAAATCTATCATACGAACTTTTCCCATATTTTGAAGGTTGTGGAAGCCTCAGTTTTGGTGCCCTCGCAATAACAATTTCTTTTCCTTCAGCCCATCTGTCTTTAGTGAGCACACCTATTTTCGACATAACACGATCCAAGTATTCAGTTCGTACTAGCTGCATTTAACACTTCACACCATTTTCGATCATGCATTCATAAATTGTGCCTCATTCCTTTTCCAGTCTCTTAAACTTAGACACAAAAAAGGTAAGCAATGCTACCATTTTTTTTATTATGCACCCTATTTTCCTCGAGCTTACCTATGTCAAGCACGGCTAGCTCTATAATCTTTCCCCTTGCCTCATTTAGCAAACTTTCTAAGTCTTTACAACAATTTGCCACCATAATTTTTTTCTTCAATAACAATTTTATTTCATGTTTCCATCACTGTCATAAATTCGTCCATCTATCCCAACATAGCCAATGATTCCTCCATAACAAACTAGTTGTGGCACCTCTGATCAACCTCTATGTTAATGTCCCGTTGGGCTGTTACAAGATCTACCTTCAATTTGTCATTCGAACTAGTCAGCCGCTCCACTGTCGTTTGAAGCCCCATATGGTCTAATTCCAATACTTGAACTACGTTCTCTAAGTTCCCTATCCTAGCCCAATAAGTTTTTACCATCTCATTCTGTTTCCTGTTAACTTCCTCCAAATCCTTTAATTTATTTTTAAAAACATTCCACATTCCTTCAAACTCTCTGGCTCGTTCATTTGCCTTCCTAACAGAAGCTCGCAAACCGACTACTTCCACCTCTAACGTGTTGATCTGAACCTGAGCACATTTAGCATCATCATTTTCTTTCTTTAACATCGCCAGCAACTCTATCAGTTTAGCTCGCTCTAGTATTAATTCCCCATCTTGCTTAGTTACTCGTTCCAAGATATTACTTTTGTGACAATGAGCTTTTTCAATGTCCAACTTCTTTTTCTTCACAACCTAATTTAGCTCTACCATTTTCTCTTGGGTACTTGCTAGTTCAGCATCCTTTTTTACCATTTGCTCGGACAAATGACTTACCATGCCTTGCTTCTCGATCATCCCCAACTCTATTTTTACATTTAACTCTGCAATATTTTTTAAGCCTCCCGATGCTAGTTAAAATCAGCGTTTAATTTTTGTTTAAAATGCACAGTGCCTCACACTGACTTTGAACCTCTTCCAGTTTGACCTGCATTAATAATTTGAATTCACATACAAAATAGTTCATACATCAAAATAGTTTACATACCATCATACTTCTAAATCACAGTTCACAATTTCACTCAAAAAATATTGTCTACGATTGATCTTAAGACAATAAAACACTTGTATACGATCGATCTATATTTCTATTCATATCTATTTTACCATCACAAGCATAACACATTGATTTATTATCAAAATAGTATACATATATCTAATGCATATGAAAGTTTTTGACCAACATAAGTAACCTACTTGCGTTCCTTCGAACTACGAGAAGACTGCCCCCTATTCCCCGATCGTCCCGACCTATCTACCTGCATGTCTATAGGTGCAACAAAGGTCACAACCTCCCGCTGGTGCCCTTCACCGTGAATGAGGTATAAGACTCTCGCCCTCCTCCTCGTCATCCTCTAATAAATTTTGTGCTGGTCTAGGCGCTGGTATTTCGGCCTCTTTTCCCTCATCTTTCGTAAACCACATATTTTCTTCCTTTTCATTCTCTACATCAAAGTATTTCCCACAATCCATAACATACTTCTTAAATTCATTCTCCACCCTTGCCAACTCCCCTCCATAAACTCAATCGCACTCGCTATATGAAATTTCTGGTCCGTTTGAGTAACGACCTATGCTCGCGTCGGATACAAATATTCCTTTAACACCATCTATGATCTATGTAGACGCTTATACATATCCTTTTGTAATACACCTAACAATTTTAATTCCTCTTCTACCTTCTTTCTGACGGTTGTTTCTACTGTTAGTTGATTTTCTAAAGATTTATTTTCTTCCGTACATTACTTCAGCGTATTTTGCAACTCATTTAACTCACCCTCTAACTTGGCTTGTAACACTCTCTATTCTTTCCTTATTTTGAAAAATAAAATCCTTATTGATCTTTGATCCTATATAAAACCAAAAACATCAGGTAAGGGACCTATGTCACCCCATATAATAGACACACCAGCTCGAGCCGATTTTTTTTTGCCTCAACGCTATGATGATTTCGTGCTTCTTGAGTTAAAAACCTAACTCGAGCTAGATCAGGTACTATGCCCATTTATTTTAAGAGATCTACATAAGCCTCTTTTAAACCCTACTCACTATCTACTTTAGTCTTAAAATACAAGGTTAGAGTTAACAAAAGCCTCTAACACCTGGCTTTATCACTCGTATCAATAAAACACACCAAGTCTTTAGCTTTTCGCACTAACGTACCTCTATCATCCTCTTTTCTCAAAACCTTATCCTTCTCTATTTTTATTTTTGCATATCTGCAGTTTTATTTAGTACCTATTGAGTACGAATCATGGATTCCCTCGTTCTACTCAACTATCTCCCCATTGCGGTAATAATTTTTCTCAACCGCTCTATCTCCTACACAGATTACAAATTTTATGTTATCAAATATACATTCAAAACAAGACACAATAAACTTATGTCTATCAAAATTTGTAGTTTCAAAACGCATAGAAAATAGTCTTATCAAAGTCAAAATAGAATGAAATAGTTTGAACAAGATACAACAGAATGAGATTAATTATTCTTGCCAATCTCTACTTTAGACGGTAGCTCCAGTTCAGTGTCAGGAGCTGGAACTTGATCAGCTTGAGAGGGGGGGGGGTGCATTCACTCGAACAACACTATCTTTAACCAATTCTGTAATGGCCTAATTTTGTAAACTCAAAGTAGCCTATAATTAGCTCTTATACCAATGTACCCGTAATAAAATCTAATTGAAAACTAGAAATGACACAGGTGTTTAGCGTGGAAAACCTATGAATAGGTTAAAAAAACATGACCTCGGGTTGAAGATTTTTATAATAGTGACATTTATTGCTTGGGGATGATATCCTATTACAAGTGATCTCTAGACTTAGAAATGCTTGATCTTGTGGATACAAAGTTTTATGTTTCGAAGAATCTAGAAAATATAGTCTTCCTGGTGATTTTTTCTATAATCTTTTGGTCCCTTGTCTCTTCTAGAAATTTTTCTTTATATAGGCCTTCCCCGCAGTTCCTCATCATGTTGGAGCACGTTCTCCGAATAATGTGGTTAGTGGCGGTTGATTGTGTAACTACTGAGTTTAAGAGAGACATGTGGCCTTGGCTTGTTCAGGTTTTTCAGTTTAAGCTCGACCCACGTTTCTTATCAGTTTGTAGAATATGTGGTAATGTTGACTGGTGAAGTCGTATGGAGAATGTGTGAGTCTGACATGGAGGTAGTTCGAATTGGAGACAGATCGATTTTGGTAAGATCGAGGGGGTAAGCCCCTACAATCGCCCCCTCGCAACCGAAGTCACGAGTGGCTTGGGTTGGGAAAGAATTTTTGGGATATGGGTTAGAAAATTTAAATGAGGAAGGAACTAATGAAAGCGTTTAACTGTATAAAGATGCGCGTGTCAAGGGTAAAGTACGTGCATTTATTGTTGATGGGAATATTGATGTACGTGACAGTTAGGGTTTGAAGAGTCTTGTCGTATTGAATGATAATGCTTGGGAAAAAATACTTGCACAATAAATGTAAGGTTATATAAATAGTACTTGTACCGAGGTTGGTGGCCAAGTATGTTTGTTCTGATATAAAATCTTCAAGAAGTATCGAAGATGGTGATGACTCGTAGTATTGTTCTTGAAGAGAGAATCACTTCTAAAATGTAGAGGTTGAAGTTAAAGTTTTTCAGAGATTAGTCCTTGGAGAATCTGACTCCTGTTTTCGTTCCTCCGGCGTATCAAGGAATGTCAAAAAATGAAGCGGCTGAAGCTAATGAGGATTTTTACTGTTGATGGAGGTTTCACTACGTTGTCTTGATAGGCGAGCAACGTTGGGTTTGTCTCTGCATCTTTGCGGAAGACAAGGTTGGGGAGACAGATATAGGGATTGGCGTAACTGCGGGGCAGTTGCACTGATCTTTTGCGTTACAATGGATTCTAAGGTCAGGCCCTTTTCATCTCTATCAACTCTAAGGGTTGGTGGTTATAGGGGAGGCGGTGATGGTAGTGGAGGAGGTAGACGGAGAATGGAAGTCTGCTTCTGCATTTCCATCACTAATTTGCGCTGAGAAGGCCTTCAGTTTGTAGGGTTGGTTCAAGCACGGAGTCTCCTATTCCCATAATTTCCATTTGAAGTTCGTCTAGACTTTGACCAAAATCATGGGAGGGGGGATCTTTGTTGTTTCCAATGTTTACTTTGCATTATGGTAAAAAATTACTGAAGCAGGACGAACTGAAGGATTTAAAGCTTTGGAGTGCCTGAAGGACTTGTTAGCGGTAAAAGTACTAAAAAACTTATTATTTGTAAAGTGCCTAAAGCTGAGTATTGGATAAAACTTGATCTGTAAAGTACCTATTGTCGAGTACTTGAAAGACTTATTATCTGTAAAAGCACTTGTAATATTTTTCGAGATGAATAAAATTTGTTATCCAAATTCGTGTTGATATAGAGTTAGAATAGCTCTAGAAATCAAGTTGTATGAAGAGTTTAGAATATTTTATGAAATTAAATATATGAGGCCAAAAGGTAAAATAATTGTAATAATTGAACTGGTATGCATTTATTTTGGAATATATGTGTTAAGATATGAATTGTATTCGATCTATGAACTGGAAATGTGGGAGATTTTTTTTGTAGGAGCTTTAGAATGAAGAATCGATCTTGAGAGGTCATTTTTAGAAAATTAGATCTAAAAATAACAAGATTGATCTGTAACAATCTGGTATTACTAAGTTCGATAGGAAGAGATACGTTCAAATAATTTTTCTCAAGATAAGGGGCTTCTGTTATGAGATAAAAGGAAAATAACATAATTTGCATGAAATTAATGGTAAAAATGGATAAATAAGGGTAGAATGATTTCTGAATTTGGGGAAAGAGATTAGAACGATGTGGAGTCGAGCCCAGAGAATCCGTTATGCCGCCGAAGGACGATTGGCAATAAAGATCACTGAAGTGTATGAGAGAATTTTTGGACTGCTGGATCATGATGATGAGTTGCCGGTGAGGGAATGTCAATTCGAAGGTTTAGATTCGATTAACAGGGAACTTGAGTATGCATATTTTTTTCTTCTATAATGGGTTATTTCGTGAACTGGTGACGGATCCTGCAGATCGAGAAGAGGTGGTAGGATTGAATGCTGAAGAAGAGATCGACTTTGAGGATGCGAGGATTGCTGTAGGTTTATTGATTGGATGTGGCTTCCCAGGTCATGAAGGCTGTTTTAGATGTAATTATATGTGAGTAGAGCAAAGTTAATACAAAAATAGGGGTGATAGTATGTAGCTGCTTGTGTTTGAATAATTTGAAATGAATTGTTGTAGAATAGATCCTCTATTTTTGTGATGGCTATTTGTGACTGTTGTGAAATATGAATTTGAAAATATTTAAAACTCTGTTATGTGAGCTTTGGAAATGACGTCATTGATGCTACATGTGTAGAAGAAAAAAGATGTATAGAAAAAGTAGGGAGTTTTTAATTTTGTCCCTTGTGCAAAAGTTGTGAAAAATTGGTTACGTGTAAGTGTGAGTCATCATGAGTGTGGCGAGGTTAGAAGGTAATTTGGAAAAGAGAGATAGAAAGAATGAAATATAAGGGAAAAGGCAATGATGGGAAGGTGTCATTACCGAAAAGGTATAAGACGTCTGACATGGATAGTGGAAGGGATGCCACGGTTCTAAAACTAAGGACGGCTCGTGCGAGGCTAAATAACTTCTAGCAGTTAGGGAGAAAAAAATGTAAATACTTCTTCATCTTTGTCAATTAAACGTTTTTCAAATTCTGAAAACTTGATGAGCAGTAAGAGAGGAAGAAAAATGAGAGGCTCAAATAGCGCAGAAACTCATGGAGATTTAAACGAAACGGATCATCAGTTAAAGTATATGAGAGTCACTGTAACTGAGTCATGAAGGTGGTTGTACAGCAGCATGGTAAGGGAAGGATGCGACGCTGCCTCAGATTCATACTCTGACATAGAAGGTTAGTAAAGGATTTATGATATGTACATGTATTTTTTCGAGGATCATTTGGTATTACTCTTAAAAGTGACCAATTACTATTTATAGTAATCTACAAAAATTTGTTGTATACGATATATGAAAGATATTTGAATGTTGACGTATTTTAAATGATAATGATAGATACCTGGACCTCTGTGTAGGTCAAACGTGTTATGTAGGATAAAATCATTCCTTGTAGTTGATATGAGGAGTTCCCCTGCAAGTGAGGCATCGACCTCTGGTTGGTCGGTTGAGTCTGAGAGTAGAACGTCTGGAAGTGAGGAAGATAAAGGTGTCGATCAATTTCCAAGTTTTCCTGGAAGATTGGTATCCTATCCTCCATGTTCTGATGCATTCAAAGAGTTTTGTAAAGCCAGAGCATCTCAAGGGGGCAGATGGGGTAACTGCATATATTATGCCAGTAGGCAATTTAGGGGTTGCACTGTAGCAACGGGAGAGGAATATTTTTATCTGTTGGTTGATTTGGCGAAGGAGAAAAGGGATAGGGATATAGAGGAATCAATCTCTTTGGAGTATTTTGATGAGGATGTTCAGACTGAATTGTGAGAAGGCTTTTTGTATTACTTGTCTCAGTTGGAGTACGGGTTGAGTCTTCCCCTTAGCAATCTTGTAAAAGAGATTATGAATCGCATAAGGGCATGTCCCATTCAGATGAACGGGAACATGTGGGAGGTGATAAGTGTCTGTGGAACTTTGAATATTCGGTGGGAAGGATATGGGAGAAGGAAGAGGATAACCTCTGAGGATGTATTGCAGTTTTATGGTGTGACAAACTATTCTGCAAGTAGAGGGGCATATTTCTGTGTGAGCGCAACTTGACCTCTCTTCTTCGATCTGAACTCAGTAGGTCAACCGTAGAATAATAATGTAATATGGGTGAAGGGTGATTGCCTTCAGAGAGATGACGAAGAACCCATGGAACTTCTCTTTAAAACTGTAAAGCAAAGTAAGTATAACCATGAAAAATATATGAGATTGATAGTTTAATTTGTATGACAACGAAATGCTCACTGATGTCAATGTTTTGTATGTTACAGGTCCTAAATCCCCGGTGGAGAGGAAAGAATCATTGCTGGATACAATTTCTCAAGAGGAGATAGCTCAAGGCTGTACTGGAAGATCTTGGCATTAGTAGAAAAAAGTGTATTAGCAGTCAAGTTGTTAAAGTTATGAAATATCAGTTGACAAGGCTAATGACGAGTGCGAACGGCAGCAAGAAGAAGGGGACTGATGGGGAATGGCGAGTAAACTTGCCTAAGGCCCCTGAAGCAGAATGCACAAGATTACCTGAGTCTATTACGTCGAGCAAACTTGCTTGAACGTTCCCCAAAAGGAAAATGCTGAAGCATCTTCATCTTCTGGGACCACGGGAAGTGGCGAGGCCAGGGAAAAAAGGAGAAGGGTTGACTTAAAATATCAGGGGTAAAGGTCGTAGAAGATCGACCTGTGGTAGAAGATGATTGGAAAGAGGAGGAGGAAAAAGCCAGGTTGGCAGCTCTCCACGGGGAGGAAGAGTTGAGCAGAATGGTATGTTCATAAGCTTGAATATGTTTTGTGGTAGATTTTGTATTATGATTCGTGCTAATCGATAAGGTTGATTCTTTTTTGATTTTTGCAAGCTGCTCGACTGATGAAGGGAATATGCCTCGGGGTTGAGGAAGAGAGGGTCGAGCTGAAAAGGAAGAAGGTCGAGCTCGAGTAAAATGTAGCTCGATTGAAATCTGATTTGAGCAAGGAGGGGAAGCGGCTGGAGGCCTTGAAGGCTTCCTAAGTAGTAGAGATTAATTAGCTTCAGGCGGAGGTGAGAGTGGATTTGGAGGAGGTGGTAGCTGAGCGTGATAGGCTCGGGCTTCACCTTATGTCCAAAGGGTATTTAAAAGATGAGGTAGATGCCATTAGGGCCGACACCTATGTGGAGGAGGATGAGGGTGAAGAGACTGAAGATGTTACCGCTGGCGTTGTGGATGGGCTAGATGGTGTATCTCCCCTGAGTGAGCACCCATAGTTAGAGAATGAAAAGGTAAGATAGTGTGATAAAACTGTGATTGTATGAATATTTGAGAATGTTTGTATACTATGGATATATTTTGGATAGAATGTTGTAGGCTAAGTTGCTTTCGTAAACATCGTTGTATAAACTTAAGGACATACGCCTCAGAATAAAAGATTTAGAGGTTGAGCTTGCTATGGAGAGAGAGTCCTCAACATCCCTGTTATCTTCGCAAGCGGAGCTGCAGGTTAGAATAAATCAAGAAATTTTTGATTTGTACGCTTCATTAATAAGAAGTACTAAGTAATAGATAGAGTGTAGTGATGGACCAAAAACTCGTTACCTGTTTAGGTGCAAACGACACTGGAATGGTACCTATAAAAGATGTTAGTTTTTGACAAACAACAATATAAAGAATGTGTACATTAGACTTGGAAGTATATGTTATGGAGCATTCATCTGAGATTGTACTTCGACCTTAAGTCCTTAAGTAGTTTTACACAGTAGATGTCAAAAAAATAGATATATTGTTAGAAGTGAGTCATATGTAGTGATTGAGTGTTTTGAATCGAACTTAATATAATATAACTGCTATGTGCAGGTCAAATTGGAGTCAGCTCACTTACGCGAAGGTGAAGCTCGTCAATGTAACCAAGAATTTGCAAAGGAGTTCGATAAGATAAGAGAGGCGAATAAAGCTAGAGAAGATCAACATGTGAAGGTGCACTTCAAGTTTTTTAAGGCAAAAAGGGCAGAAGGAGCTCGAGGAGTTAAAACAACATGCAGTAAAACTCAAAAGCCAGAATGATGCATTGGTGGTAATGAACAGGGAAGCTGACATGGCTCATTACCGTATACATGCTCTATAAAGATCGGAGGAAGATTTAAATCGGTTGATGGCTGGTTTAAGAAATGATATGGCTAGGAAAACTCATGACCAAGAGAAAAATCAATCAGATCTGGCGAATAGCAGGAGCGAGCTGGGGCGATTGAAGAATAAATTAGTTGATAAAGATAACGAGCTAAAAGGAGCTCGAGACGATTTGTCTGCGTTTGAAGTTGCAGCCGAACAATTGACTACAGCTTTCTCTGCAAAATATATGGAGTTTAGGATGGTACAACACAAGTATAATGAGTTGAATGAGAGAGTGCACTACGTAAAAAACAGTAAAAAATGACTTTGCAAGTCAGTCGTTATTTGCCTAAAGCGACTTGTTTTTTTGTCGAAATAGGAATCGCATTTTTTGCAATAGTTTTTTGTTATCAACTTTTACTTGAGTCGAAATATTACGATTGAAAGTTAAGTTGTAAAAATAGTCATTTTTTACAATTTTACGACACATTAGAACGTCGTTTTATGCGTCACAATTAAATAACATAAATAAGAGTCGTAATATTCGTCGCATTTACCGCAATTTGCAACTGATATAGTTGTTATTTTATTGGTCAAATTATAATGACTCTGCTATAAGTCGCCAAATAAATAAATAAAATTCATTTTTGCGACTAACATGAAGGTCGTATTAAGCGTCATACAAAACACGACATAAATAAGGGTTGTTACAATCGTCGTTTTTGATAAAACTTTGTAAGACATAAGTACGTCATATTATGTGTCACATGAAAAAATGACTTCGATATACGTCGTAGGTACTGTCTTATTTTTTTACAATTTACTAATTTTTCCGTTATTTTTTGCGTCTTAGGCAGGCCCTCACGAATTTTAAATTATCGAACAACACAATCAACTAACATATAAAGCAATAATGACAAATAATTTTCAATAAAAAGAAGATAGTGAAATACCAATTAAGATATCATGTCAAACAACTTACTAATATCCAAAATGAAAATAAAAATGTCAAACAACTTACTAGGGTTGGCTTTAAATTCTAAAAAAAAAAAAATACAAAAAAATTTATTCACTGGATAATGATAAAAATCATGAGCCAAGCTACCACTTCACCTGCAGAGACATCAGCAAGGGTACGACTCTCAACATACAAACACACCTCTTCGCAGAGAACTTTATCGATTATAACACTTAAAACCCTTCAGGTGCAGTTGTATTAAACTGCACAGTTCTGTAAGCAGCATTAGTGCCAAACCTATCTTTCAATATGCATGAATTGCCGCTCGATGACTCGGGAGGTGGTGGTGAACATCGTCTTCCCTACAAGTAAATTGAAATAGTACGAAGTTAACATTAAATGATAAAAACTATAAGTAAAATGTAAATAAAAAGTAGATGAAGGAGGGCAAATTGAGTTTTATGGCAGAATTACAAGGTCTTTTTGCGAATCACATACAAATAAATTGCTCACTATCACACTAATACCTCTGAAACAAAAATAGTTTAGAAGCAGTTGATTAACCCTCAACCCTAACCCCACAGACTCCTTCCCTCTTCTTTTTCTCTCCCCAATCTCCTCCTCATTATCTGATTTATTCTCCAAAGTTAACATCTCCCCTCTCCTCCTAGTTTCCACCATTGTGCATTAGGGTTTCTTCCATTTACTTCAAGTTTGATTCAACCCAATCTTAATTAGTTAGAAGTTTTTTTTATTCATTGTGCATTGGGGTCTCTCTCTATGAAATTCATGTATCTTTGATTGATCCACGGTAGAAGTGATTTATTGTAGTGTTGGGGCTTGAGATATATTGTATGGAAAAGAGAGAGCACTAGAATTTTGTACATCATTATTGGTAATGGGGAGAAAACTAAGCATCCCAAGAGATAAAGACAGTTCCAAAACATTCTCTTATAATATGAGAATAACTAAAGAAATTCAAGTGAATTTGAGAAGTGTGATAGCGCATACTTCTCCTCCTGTGATGCCAATAAAGAAAGCATAGACCATTTATAGATGTCCTTCACCAAGAAATTTGGCCCAAAGTGATTAATAGCCTGGGTTTCGCTAAGAATATTGTATGGTAGTAAAATAAGATGCAGTAGACATATGTAGAGCTATAATTTTTAAGATGGCTTTTATGGCTACTATTTACATGTGTAGATTGAAAGCCCAGGTAATTATGGAGAGACAAGGAGATTCAGGAGAGATAGTAGAGTACAGAAGCTGGTAAAGGCCTGGACTCACATATGAAAGTGTCTATTTAAAATATATAAAAATGGACGCTTCTGTAGAAATGGATGGAGTACAAATCCTTCCAATCTCTAAGCATTTTTCCAAGCTAGAAAAACTTGGCCTATCTCAGAATAGTTTTTTGTAGGCAAAACTCAAGAGCTTGAGTTTGCTCGAATTGCTGGAGTCATCTGATATCGCACAAAACAAACTCTCGTTGGAAATCCTGACGCAATTACAAGCTGAAATTATAAGGGTAAATTAAAGAGGGTTATTCTGGAGGAACTGAACATAACATTTAGTTATACTATGAAAACTCTGGAAGACAGCTAAAAGAAAGAGTCTCACATCTGAGTTCAAGGGAAACATTGCAACTTAAAAGAATCCCGAGGAATATACTTGTTTCAAAACACTAATGCTTCCCCTAACTAACAATGGCATTTGGATGCTTTATGGGGACCAATAGAGACCAAATTGCAGTATTATAATTTCAAAAAAGAGCATGGAGAGCAGTACCCACCATGAGATGCATGCAATCAGCTTTGAGCTATTTAATATATTATCCTGCGTATAATTTACCCGTTGCACTGTTATTCAAGACTCGCCATTCAAAAATAAAGATGTTAGGGTAAGGAATTCTAGATGGTAACTGAACTAGGCTATTGGGTATGCACATGCAACACCCTCTACAAAGTAGTTTCAATATTAATATATTTTTTGGATAAATTTGTACAATATAATTTGTGCCTTCAATAGTGTGAAGCTTTGGATTTGCTATGTACGGAAGCCATTTAGTTTTTCAAGTTTGCCCCTCTAACTTTTTGTTTTTACCAACAACTACTTCTAAACTAGTTGATAAAAGCCTAAAAAGAAGGAAACTACTTCAACTATATGACTCTCTCTAATGTAAATTTTTTTATGACGTTAATAATTGGTGGCAATTTCTATGGGTAGTAAAAGTTGATTATATGCCATTTACAAATTGTATACATACTTTAAGAAAATGCATCATATATTTTACTGAGCAATGCATTTTATAGTCTTTGTTCATGTTTATACATATCAACATCTATCTCAAGTACTGGGTCATATATTGGAAAATTGTTAATACAAGAAGTTGCACAGTCGGTCGCACCGACATCCGGTATACTAGTATTAGGAAAAGTGTAGCTATACTTTTCAACACACAAAAGGAAGAAGTTGCAAACTACGAAATAAGCAAAACATTAATTGCTGGGTTCTTTGGCATACTTGAGCCTAAGAAATCATCTTCAAAGTTCTTCAAAGATATTTTCTTTATAAGCCAAATAATTCTTCATGCCTTGTTTTCCAATCTGGCTCTCATTTAATAAGCGCAACGGGATTTCCTGCTTGAATCACAATAAAATAAGAAACAACTCAACAAAAATCGTCTTTTGATCTAAAATTGTATATAAAGAAGAAGAAAGAAAAGATTCAGAAAGACATTTGATGAAGTGGCAAAACAAAAAGCAAATAACGAATAAATATAAACAACAGCAATTGATGTCTTCTTTTTATGAGCAGTAGCCAGCACCTAAAGATCATTTTAATGAAGCAGGACTCTTCTTTGTGAGATATCTTTAGAGCAGTCTGAGTCTTGAGTTTGGCAGCGACTATCAAGTTACTCCTGGAAAAATTAATGTATTGTCCAGCTTATTATTTTCTTGGTTTGTATAAGCAGGGTCGGCCCTACCCATTACAAGGCCCTGTGCAAAGGGAAAAAAGGGCCTTTTACTAAAAATATATATATATGTTTTGAAATTTTTTTGTTTTTTGTTTAATGTTTTTTTTTTGTAGTATTAAACATAACGCATGCATCTTAATGTATAATATTGACTCTTAAAGTAAACACAAATTGGAGTATATTAAACATAGTTGTCATAGTACATTTATGAAAATACCTTTTCAATGTTGTAAAACTCAAGCAAAACACTTTTATCATCTTCGAAATCACCAATATCTTCGATTAATTCCTCAAATGCAAACCTCAAAAGGACAATAAAAAGCACTATAAATTAGTTATTATTTTACAAAATAAAGATGTCAAATTCATACAAACATGAGACATTAACAAAAATCAATAACAAAATATCATTCAAAAATTTGTCTACAAGCCCTTCTAGATGCCAATTCGCCAATTATACTCTTATAATCAAGATTTTGTAACAAATCTTTTTCTATAGACATTATTGCTAATCCATTTAATCTTTCTTGTAACATAGTCGACTGCAAGTAAGATTTTAGTATTTTTAGTTTTGAAAAACTTATTTCTCCAGATGCGACTGTAACCGGTATCGTTAATAATATTTTATAAGCAATACAAGCATTTGGAAAAGAATCAATTATATTCAAGAAAATCAATATCTCAAAAGTAGTTTTTGTTTCTTTTGGTAACATTGTGCGCAAGGCTTTTATTTCTCGGAACAAATCTTCTCCATCAACATCAGTTAAACTGTCATGCTTCAAAACCTTTTCAAGATTATCACAATGTGCACTTAAATGACTATCATCTAATGAATTTAACTTATCAAAACTAAACAAAAATCCAAAGATATTCTCATATTCTTGATATTGTTCAAACCTAATATCCAATGAACCAAAAAATTGATCAATGATAAAATTATAATAATGTTTTCTAAATAAATCTTCAGGTGAATCCGAAACTAGTGTTGGTGTCTCATGATTTACATTCTCATCAAAATGTTTTTTTCAACGAATAATACGTTTTTCAACAAATATAGGATTAATATCCATTTTATTAGCAATTTTTTTAGCAGTAGCTATGGCATCTTCAAACCTCGTTATTTTATATGTTAGAATATATCCTCGCAACCATTTTATTTGCTCAATAGCAATGTCCAAAGGCATGTTTTTAGCTTGTAACTTTTTGTTAACTAAGTTAACAACATATAATATATCATACCAAATAATCATACTTACTAAAAACTCAAAATTGCCTAGCCCATATGTCGATAATGAATTAGCTTCACTACTTGTTTTTGAGTCCTTATCATTTGCTAAATCTAGTAAAACATCTCTAATTTCATGAGTTTGATAACGTATTACTTTTACGCTAGCTATGCGACTTTCCCAACGTGTGGCTGAATGAGATTTGAGAGTTAAATTAGATCCAATATTATTTTTCAAAATGTCTCATCGCTTTGTCGAAGAAGAAAATATGGTATAAATACGTTGTACCACTCCAAAAAAATATTTTGCTTTATTAAAACAATTTGCAATATCACAAAGTGACAAGTTTAGACTATGACATCCGCATGGAACATATAAAGCTCTAGGATTTATGTTTAGTAATTGTTTCTGAACACCTTGGTGTTTTCCTTTCATATTAGAACCATTATCATACCCTTGCCCTCTAATATCATAAATACTAAGATCAAGCATCTTTAGTACATCTTCTAACGCTTCAAAAAGTCCTTTTCCCGATGTATTATGTACTTGTAAAAATTCTAAGAAATACTCCACTATTCTTACGGGACTCGTCAACACGTCTACGTATCGTAATATCAAAGACATTTGTTCTTTGTTGCTAGAATCCGGAGTACAATCTAGAATTACCAAAAAATATTTTTCTTTCTTAATAGTTTGAATGATCACACTCTTCATTTCGGACGAGAAAATAATAATCAATTCATTTTGAATTTTATGACTCAAATAATGATTATGAATTGTTTTTATAGATTTGTTATGCGGATTCTTACTTGCTTGAAAACGGTGAATATGTTCCTTTATCACTGGATCCCATTCTCCAATCATTTCTATTAAGCTTAAAAAATTTCTATTATTTTCTTCATAAATTTTCTCACTTTTTCCACGAAATGCCAAGTTTTGCTTACCAAGATATTTTACTACAAAAATTATTCTACACATTACCACCCTACAATGTTCTTTTTCTTTGTTGATTTAGTTCTGAAGATCTTTGTCAATTGTTTGATTTGATTCCAATCTCGTTCTTAATTCAATCCAATAAGTCATACACATGATATGTTCATTACTCAATTCATGTTCTTTAATCCTAACACTAAGATGTACCAAATTTTTAAATCCTTCATTTACTAAATTACCTAATCGTGGTCCTTTAGAAAATATCTTACAACAAAAACAATAAACTTTATTCGCTTCAAGTGAATAAACAAACCACTTTCTATCATATTTTTTGCCGTTCGGTAGATAACGAGTATAATGTGTTGAAGAGAAACGTCTTCCAATTCCATCTTTAGGGCCTTTTTCAAATGTTGTATCACGTGGATATCCATTTATTACTAATTCATCTATAGAGTTTTGGGTAAGATTATCCTAATTCCTTGGGTCATAAATGTCTATAATATTTGGTTGTTCATTATTATTTAAACCAACATTTACATTACTATTCAATCCAATATCAACATTTTTACTTTCAGTACAATTCAAACCAATATTTACATTGTCATTCAAACCGATATCAACATTTTCACTTTCATTACAATCCAAACAAAAATTTACATTATCATTCAATCCTACATTTTCATAACCTAAGCTTTCTACATTGTTCGGGGCTTTATAAATAAATTTTTTCATCACTCCTCGTTGACTTTGTATAAATTTAGCGTCTATTCTCTTCTTCTTCTTTTCTTATCATTTCCGCTTAATTGTTTAGGAGGCATTTTATGGTAAAATCTAGAAATTAAATAATAAATCAAGTAAATACAATAACAAATTAGCAAATAATAATAGATAGAGATCACCAGAGAGAGTAACTGTGGATTGAGGACTGAGAACTGAGGAGAGCAGAGGATAATTCTTGTCAAGTCTTCTTGACTTTGGTTTTAGATTAAATTCTTGAAAAATGAAACCCTCAAATTTTAGAGATAGTGAACCCTAGATTTCAAAACTTAGACCTTCCCAGTATACAAATACCTCAAAACCACAACCAACGAATCAAACCCCACTTCAAATTCCTTCCCCAACTCCTTCAACTCAAACTTCTTTACCCTATCTTTCCCAACCGAGTTGGAAAACAAGTGTTTGAAGAATGGACTTCGAGCCGAGAGAATGCAACGATGAATTGGGATCTCTTTTGGGCTTAAATTTGACCCAGAGACGATGATCTTAGCGTCGCTAGAGAAACCAAAGTCTGGGGTTTCGAAGATAGATTCAAGGTTCTCTGAGAGACATTTGAGAGCGGAGATTTCTGGGGTTTCTGGGGTAGAGATCTAGCAGCAGATCAAACCACCCAATCGGAGATGGAGAGTGAAACCAATTAACCTAGAAATCAAGAACTAGCCGTTATTGCCGATCCCGAGTACAGAGAGGAGAGAGATGGAAAAAAAATTGTTTAGTCAGAGAGTGATTATAGAAAGAGAATGAGAGAGAGAGAGAGAAGGAATGATTAATTGGGCCCTTGGGTCTTGGGCTGGTAAGGTTTAAAATAATATAGGCTCAATACCTGGCCTAAATCGAAACTGGGCTGGACTGGGTTTTGTATTTTTTATTTTTTTCAGGCCTGAAGCAAAAAAAAATTCTTGGGCCGTTTTGCCCTTGGGCACTGTGCCGTCGCACACCTTGCACACCCCAAGGGTCGGACCTGTGTATAATTTGTGTAATCTAATATTGAGAGGTGGCATTGAAATAAACCAAACAGATACTCCCACTGAAATTGACAGAACAATAGGAGCAAATCCTAAACTTAAACCAGTACTCAATTAAAGATTTTGACAAAACCAGAAGCAGATGAGCAAATATTCCCACTATAGTTATAAAGCATAGTATAGAAAGGAAAAAAAATAGCATGACATTGTACCTAAATAATTAAAACATCAATCACGTTAATGAGCAGCAATATTTACATAACAGCAACATTTGTATTGAAGGCTTGGCATTAGGTTCTCATAAGGTAATCTACCATGAAGAAAACTGTAAAAGATGATAGACATCCCATGATTCCATCTGTACATACATTTAAACTTAGATCATTGGTCTTTGGTATTCACGGGGTTATGTTCAGAAAATTGCAACTATGCTCGAAACACAACTGAAGTTTGTTCCGATGCTTATATTATAGCGCCATTTATAAAGAAGGATATGCCTTCTAAACTACTCTAGTGAAACTAGGAATACTTTTATTTTACTAGACCTATTTTTTTTCTAGGAGTAGCCGAGGTCTATAGCGGGATTCTGTTGCCTGATGGATAAGAGCTACGTTGTTAAAGTGAAATTCGCGCTAAGAGTAGCAAGAAATCCTCTAGACGCTGGACCAACCCGAGGCGCTATAGATCTTGGTTTTTTTACTGGGGTTATGAACAAGGATCCCTAAGCTACTCTTCGCCAACAGGCCAACAGGCGTCGTGCTAGCATTCTCAATATTTTTCCTTTGCCTTTGCAATTCCATCACACCAACGCTAGCTCTAACAGAACTCTCACCTCCTACAGAAAGTTTGCTCCACTGTGTTCTAAGGCTTCCTCTTTTTCCATACGCAAGTCCGGTTATTTTTTAGCCTACGGCTTCTGCGTTCTTAGTCATACATCTTGTCTTTTCGCGTTGCTATGCCCTGTCCTTAGTTCTAGAGGAAAAACACGTCTACTTTAAAAAGCAGATTCTTGATGATAGGAGAGAGAGTGATGTCAGGGTCAAAGAACCTCTGGACACCCACTTTGGCCCAACTTTCAATCTTTCTTATCCTTCAGAAGCTTAGTAGCATATGAATCGCTTGCCAATGACTTGCTGATATGCTAGTACGCTATTCATATAAGAAGATTAAAGGCTCAAAAGGGGGGCCATTCTCTATGAATTTCTCTCAGTCTATACCACTACTTAATAGTCATATGTATTGGTCTGCTGCTGATCTCTCCACATGAGTTGTGCTTTCTAAAGGTTAGCCGACCCTTCTACTCTACTATCACCAAAAAAGTAGTTAGAAGGTCTACTCTTTTATAGTATAGTAGACATTAAGGCTGCGAAACCATAGAATCCACATGACCACTACGACATAGAATAGGCTTTCCCTAGCTCTAGCTCTTTCTTGTCTTACGTCCCTAAATTCTTATTCAGGCGTATGACAGGAGTCCTACACGCTTTCATCACAGGAGCTAGCCTATGACAGAAATGAAATTTTGACACACTTAGGCAGATTTAAAAATACTATAATAGGGCTTCAGAGCCCAAAAAAAAGGATACTCATTTTCTATTCACTCACAATGGCATGCCTTCGTCCAGTGTAAAGCCAGGCTCCACGTAGGGTGTGGCTCCTTTCCTGTGTTTTGGCCCATGCCTTCTAAACTACTTTATTAAAAAAATAGCTCAATCTTAGCTCAATCTGCTTGTCTTATCTCTTAACTCTTTTTTAACGTACGCAAGTCTGGCTACTAAAGCCCTTATCTTGCCTCTTTTTATAGCCTCCGTCTTGTTTTTAAACCCACCCCGTCTTCTAGACTGCTGAAAGTGCTAGTTTTAAAATAGCTCCATTATCGTATTCTTGCGAATCTGTTAGAATATTGTGGTGGATAAAGGCTAGCACATGTTGATCTATGAATATATGAGTAATAGGCCAGAGTTTGGCAAATCTCTTATATGATGAAGGTGTGTGGAGTTTGAGCAGGGAAGAAAGGCTCCAATTTTTTCTTGATATTGCACATAGAACTGGTTATCTTCTTGAACTGTCTGTCACACCCATTGTGCTTCGGGATATGAAATATGCTAATATACTTTTGGGTAAATCGATGAGAACTAAGGTTTCAAACTTTTTGGGCTGTCCAAGGAAGAAATATTTAACGATAGAAGGGTGACCTTAAAGGGTACATATGGTTGTATAGATCCCGACTACATAAGCACAAGGAAGTTCTCTGCGAAGAGTGACATTTATTGTTTTGGAATTATCATCTATGAACTCATTACTACTATTCACCCTCAGCAAAATCTAATGGAGTACGTGAATCTCGCATCCATGAGTCCAGATGGAGTTGAAGAAATACTTGATAAGCAACTTGTTGGAAAATGTAATATTGAAGAGGAAATGGTTCAATGCCATACCTGAAATAGCACGACACCGCGTTTCTAGCCATCTTATCAAGGAATATAATACTATGTCTTCTATGAGAGACCCTCGTCAAGTATGGAATTATGCAACATTGCCAACAAGAACGACAAACTAGGGCAGTAATGAGTAATCCCACACTATATTTAATTAACAACTGTATTTTTTCTATATTTGAGACTTCAAAAGCATGAAATAAGGCCGTATTTTTGATAATTGACTGACATCTTAAACCAAAACCTATGGAAGCAAACCCTTACACATAAATCTATAAAAGTAAACCCTATAATTTGAAAACTAGAAGTGGGTTACTCAAAACCCCTAATTTCATAAAATAAGTTCAATTGGAACCCTAACTATGCACTTTACCAAATTTAAAAGCCACCATAAAACAATTATCAACTGAAATTGATTTTGGATTGGAGGAAAACAAGGAAAGACAGAAAGATACCTTTGATTGCAAGAGGAGAGCGAGAACCACCAGCAAAACTGTAATCGTAGAAAGAGATGCCATAACTTATAGAGTAGGAATAGGGGAATTTGGATAGAAATGTGGGGAGTTGGAACTAATTCATTACAGATTCGTTCTCGAATTATGAGAGAGAAGTTTTTTTTGTAGGGGGGAACCTTGAGAAAGAGAGGGAAGTTTCCGCAGGGAATTTAGGTTAAGAGAAAAGTGTCGGGGATCTAATTTTTAGTAAACTCTAACGCAACACAGTTGGCTAGTTGGCTACTGTAACGGACTAGTAGTATTGCAAACTTATAGCAGACATAGTCTGTTGCCTAAAGCTGAGCATGTGTGCTGCCAAAGGTCTTTTTTTTGGTAATGTATCTTAAATTGCTATTATAATTTACACAAGATCAATGTCATTAGAAAAATCCAATAAACATGTAATTACTAAATAAATTTAATCAGATGTTCTTAATCTAGTATACTAGAAGATATTAAATTAAGAGAAAATTAACAAACAAAAAAAAGAAAACCTTAAGCATAGTAATACATGCCTCTTTCCAAGTTTCAATAATTCCTTGCAATTCTCGCTCTTACCAATTTAATCAGAAAACCTGCAGCTGCAATTGGGAAAAAGATTAAAGGAAACCAATAAAATTTTACCTCAATGTAACTCACGTGAGAAAAAATTAGGAAAATAAGTAATCTAATCTGCGAAGTTGATACCTTTTTGTAACAAAAACCTTCAAAATTTGAAGTTATTCTATCTCTTTCTTTTTTCAGAAAATAGAGAGAGGAAGAGACATGAGATGGATAGAGAGATAAAGAGTGGGGTAATTAAGATAAAATTAAGATTATAAATTTATGGAGAAACACTTAACTGATAAGATTATGGCAGAATTGTTGGAGATTGATTTATTTGCGCGGGGTTAGGGATTTTTAGGTGTTTGATTTGAGAGGGAATTATAGAATTTTCTGTGAGAGAAAAATTTGCAGAGAGATAGATGGATTGGGAAGTTAGATTTCAACTTTACCTCAGAGATTTAAGGAATCTCAACTTGATTGGATCATAAATTTAGATTTGTGTGGGTATATTGGTTCTCTCTTCGTTTAATTTGAGCGGGGAATTAATAGAGTTTGTTTATGGGGGGAAGGATTAAAGTTGTATATTGCTAATCAAATAAAGAGACTTGATCATGTGTCTAAATTAGAATGGTTTTGCAGCTCCTTAAACATTCGTATGTTTTAAGGCATAAATAAGAAGGAAAAAAAATAAAACGACGGGGGTTCTAAAATTATGACTTCTAATAGAAGTCGTATTTTTCATTCAAAGTATGACAGATGCGCCAAGTCACAAATTACTATCCAAAAGTGTTGGTATTTACGCGTTTTTAAGTAGTGGTGGCTCAATTAAAAACTGATTTGGCACAGGCCAATTCGCGTGCCTGAAGTATCGAGGCTGGCGAGTGCACGAAGAGGAATAAAAATGATGCCAAAGTTTATCTTGTTCAAGGTAATGTCGTTAATCTGTCAGCCCAAATAAGAAAGTTGGAGGGGGATGTTGCTCAAATTTAAGGGCATGTGCGTAAAGGAGTTGAGCAATTATGAGAGTGTCAAATAAAGCTGGATGCTGCTCTTATCAGGGACAAAGGGTTAGAGCGTGCTATCAGAGGGAAAGAGATTATGATAAAGGATAAAGAGGAATTGTTAAAGAATATTCTAGGCGTGGAAGAAATAAATACAGAGATCGATATACTTCGTGCTCAGGTGGTTGATTTGAAGGCGATTAATCGAGCTGAGTTGGCTAACGCTGACAAAAAATTTGTAGAGAACATTGCTTTTACAAATTTTAAAGAAAGAGAACTAGTGAGTTAGAAAGCACGGTACAAGAGGTTAGAAGATCACCTTCAGAGGTCGAGGGTGGCATTTTCTAACTCAGTTGTAACTCAGGCCTGACATTCAGAATTGCTAAAGTCGGTAATTGCTTATTTTGTAGAAGATGTAAAAAGACTTGAGTTAGAGAGAGATGCCTTGTTTGACTGTGTGTCAACAAAGGGATGTATTTGTAAGGTTGATATAGATCGAGGAGATTGCATGAGTTCCACGGGGATGGGTCTAGGCCCTCGATCTGCTAAATTTAAAGAGCAGGGCAGGATCGTTGTGATTGCACAAGCTCAAGATTTTATGGCTAGTCGACCTCCTGTTGTAGGGGAAAGCGTAGCTGACATGCCAATGGCAGAACATAATCTATTGTAGTGGTTGTATATTAACCTGAAAAGTAATAATATGTTGTAGACATGTTAAGATATGAAAGCTAGTTTTACATTTGCTATATCGTATGTCTTATTGAGCTCTTCGATTAAAAACTAGTTTCACCTTCATTTTAATCTTGTAGCTGAGTTGAGTCAGTCAAACAGCTATAACCTAAATTTAACTGGTAGAATGTTGTAAACATATTGAAAAAGATGAAAACTAGTTTTACCTTTGCCTTATCTTATGTCTGGTAGAGTCCTTTGATTGAAAACAAGTGCTACCTTGTTCTAACCGCAGGGGATTTAGTAGAATCAACCAAACCAATTGTATTCTTGATTTAACTGATATGATGTCGCAGACATATTGAAAGAGATGAAAGCTAGTTTTACCTTTGCATTATCTTATGTCTAGTAGAGTCTTTTGATTGAAAACAAGTGCTACCTTGTTCTAACCGCAGGGGATTTAGTAGAATTAGCCAAACCAATTATATTATTTATTTAACTGATATGATGTCGCAGACATATTAAAAGAGATGAAAGCTAGTTTTACATTTGCTTTATCTTATGTCTGGTAGAGTCATTTGATTAAAAACAAGTGCTACCTTATTATAACCACAGGGGATTTAGTAGAATCAGCCAAACCAAGTATATTCTTGATTTAACTGATATAATGTCGATTAAAAGCTAGTATTATCTATGCTTTAATCTATGTATTGTCTACGAAGTAGAGAGATGTATGGAGAAAAATTTGTAAGTTTCATTGAATTATGAAAAAGAATTTATATTGGATGGAGATGGAAATCTTACTTCTGGAATAAAAAAGGGGTGAAACTAAAATGGAGTAGTAAGGGACTTTAACAATAATATCGCTTTATTTGCCTAGTATTCCTAAGGACTTGAAATGTGGACTCCCTCTTCTGTCATGAGGTAGTATAATCCCAGGCCTGAGAGACCTGTGATAAGGAAAAGACCCACCCAATTGACTGTTAGTTTCCTAGCGTGAGGCTCTTTATGGTGTTGAGGTATTTCTCTGAGGATGAGATCATTGATTTAGAAGGTATAGCTTCTGACTCGTTTATTGTAACAACTAGCTAGCATTTGGTGATATCGACCTAGGTTAGCGATGGCGTGTTCCCTAGTTTCATCAATCCAATTGAGGTTGCAAGCCAATTCAAACTTATTTTCCTCATCAGTTAGCTCGTGATCTATAACTGGATGATGGAATTCATAGGGAATGACGACCTCGATGCCATAGGTAAGGAGGAATGGAGTGCAGCCTGGTGACTGACGTGGAGTGGTACGATATGCCCATAAAATATGAGGAAGTTCTCGAACCCAATTCCCTTTTTTGTGAGTACAGCCTTTTCTTAAGTCCATTCATGATGGTTTTGTTGGTGATTTTGGCTTGGCCATTGCCTTGAAGGTAGTAGGGATTGGATGGTGAGTGAATAATATTATGTTGGTTGAGGAAAGTTACGACTTTTTCTCCAATAAATTAGGTCCTGTTATTGATGCAAATTAGGTGGGAGCACCCAAACTGAGGGATGATGTGTTACAAGATAAAAGAGATAACCTCTTCTTCTTTGATTCGATAGAGAAGAAATACTTCTACCCATTTTGTAAAATAATTGGTAGCTACAAGAAGGTGGCGACGGTTACCTGGAGAATTAGGAAATTTGCTGACAAGATCGAGTGCCCATCTTTTTAATGGCCAAAACAACTTGCTTGCATGGAGCTCAAGCGCGGGGGCGCGGATCATCTTTCCATATCGCTGACATGCGTCACATTTGTGTGAGTTCTCTTATGCTAGCTTGCACGTGTCAGGCCAGAATACTCCTTGTGTAATGGCTCTCTTTGCCAGTAATCGACCTACGGCATGGGAGCCACATGTCTCTTTATGTAAATCGTAGAACATCTAGTTCGCTTTGTGTTTGGAGAGGTACTTGAGGTAAGTCTCCGTGACTGAATGGCGGTATAAGGTACCATTTTGATTAGTGTAACACTTTTTGTTGTCAATCAGTTGTCGACGCTCCTTTGGATCTGCGGGAAATTGTCCTTCATATTTATTGTTGACACCGAGATAAACTAAGAAAGGCTTTCGCCTATCATCGTCTCCCCCTTTATCGCCCCCAGTGTTTATCGTGCATATAAAAATGTAATCAATGCTAGGGGTTGAAATCACTTCGATCTGGAGATATTGAGCTTCTGTGCCAATGAACCTGGCTTGATATGCCAAGGAATCGGCGTGTCTATTTTCTCCTCGAAGAAGATAATCGAGAGCTATTTGCACAAACTTGCTCATCCTATCTGTAATGAGGGATGCATATTCGATCATCTTATCATTCTTCTTGTACTGCTCAGAGTAATGGTGAACAATGAGTAGTGAATCTATATAAACTGAGAGCTCGGAAACGCCGAACTCAATAGCGAGATTGAGTCTGTGAATGAGAGCTTCGTACTCGGTGACATTGTTTGAGGCCTCAAAATCCAAACAAATTAATTTCTCAATTCTATCGTTAGAAGGGATAATCAATACGATTCCAATTCCTGACCCTGCGAGTCCTGCTGATCCTTCTGTATGAAATCTTCACCCTTTCCTTGCTATCCATTCAGCTCGTTCGTCAAATGCTTTGTGGGGTAGATTTTTTGCAACTTCCCCTGCAAGGTCAGGATCGTGCTCCTCCCACTCGAGATCTTCCATTGGAAAATCCACGAGGAAATAGGCTACGACCTGGCCCTTTCTAGAATGACGTTATTAGAACTTGATATCCTGTTCTCCCAAACTGACTGACCATTATTGCACTCTCCTTGATTTTTTTTCTTGTATAGAACCTCCCGAAGTGGGTAGTTCATCATGACTTTGATTAAATGAGCTTGGAAGTAGTGCTTGAGCTTCTGCACGGTATAAACAAGAGTGAGAAGGAGTTTCTTAATTTTATAGTACCTCATTTCTGCTGAAGTGAGGGTTTTATTGATGAAGTAGACTGGATTCTTAATTTTCCCTTTAAGTCGAATGAGAATCGAGCTGAGTGAAGTATTTGTAACTGCTAGGTAGATAATCAGTTCCTCATTATCTATTGGGGTGCTCATGATAGGAGACTTCCCCAAGTAGGTTTTGAGGTCCTGAAAAGCAGTTTTGCATTTTGATATCCATTGAACTCTGCTTTTAACTATACTTTTTCTCATTTGGTGCAACCGTGGAGTAATAGGAACAACCAAGGACAGCGGTCTGAAGATTTTGAAACAAAATGGTTGATAGCGGCAATCATGCCGGCAAGTTTCTGAACCTCTTTCAGTATTTTTGGAGGTGGCATGTCGAGGAGGGCCCAAATCTGATCTGGATCGGCCTCAATCCCCTTATTGCTGATGAGGTAGCTTAGAAATTGACCTAAATGTACTATGAATTGATACTTATCAGGATTGAGTTGCATCCTATAAGATCAATGATTTTTGAATATTGTATTGAGATCTGAAATGTGGTTGATGGACTATATACTTTTGCACAAGAGATCGTCAATGTAGACTTCCACGATATTCCTGAGTTGTACTTTGAACACAGTAGTCATTAAGCATTGATAAGTTGTACCTGCATTTTTGAGTCCGAAGGGCATGACTTTGTAATAATAAAGCCTCTTTCAGTGATGAAAGTGGTTTTTTCTTGATCTCATCCAAGAGTGGAATCTAATTGTATCCCGAAGTAGTGTCCATCATAGATAGGAGTTCATGACCTGCTATGGAATCAAGGATCTAATGAATATTGGGAAGAGAGAAACTATCATTTGGAGTATGTTTGTTAAGATCGGTGAAATCCACACAAACTCAAACTTTCCCATTCTTCTTTGGGACAATGATGATGCTGGATATCCAATTTGCATACTTGGCTTCTCGAATGAATCCCACTTTGATCATTTTCTCAATCTCCATGTCAACTTCATCACGAAGTTGTGGTGACAGGCACCGCTATTTCTGTTTAACTGCCCTTGCATTGATGTTGATGGCCAATTTGTGATATGCCATGGCGGGATTGACCCCAAGCATCTCTTCGAAAGACCATGCAAAAACGTCTCGATTTAATTGAAAGGTCTGAATGAGAGCATCTTTTTCATGTTGAACTAGCTTAGTATCGATGAAAGTACATCTTCTAGGTCCATCAATATTGATGTATTTGGTAGGCTCCTCCCTTGAAAGTAGATCATCGGGGTGATCAACTTTCTGTAATTGCTATTCAGCATATCTGTCTGAGGTATCTAGAATACAGAGACGGTATTTTCGCAAGCTCAAGAAAGCTTTTGACTACTCTTGATCTCGTAGATACCATCGTTGTGTTTGAAGCAGAGTGCTTGATGATAGGTGGAAGCGATTGCTTCCATGTTATGAATCTAACAATGGCCCATAATCCTGAGATAACGAGACTTGGTGTTAATCACATAAAAGATGACGTCGATTGTGGCTAGCCCAATGGTAATAGGTAAGAAAATCTTTCCTACTCGCTCTAGCTTAGAACCATTAAACCCACTGATATCGGTGTCGCTTTGAATGACTTGATCGGTTAAACCCATTTGGTCAATAATGCTCTAAAAAAGAATCTCAATACCGCTGCCAGTATCGATCATCATCGTATGCATGACAAAGTTTTTCATCTTGAGCATTATGACTAATGCATCATGATGTGGGAATTTGACATGGCTAGTATCGTAATATTTGTCCCGAGGTGTGAGATCGCAGGATTCTGATAATCTCCTTCGCTTGAATCTGTTAGAGTTGGTGATCTGATTGATCTCGATCATGTTATTGTGGTACATATGGTAGAGATGCTTTTCCTTAACTTGATCTTCGACCTAGACAACTTTAACCTGCTTCTTATAGCTGCCATCCTTGTTTGATTCCAGGTCGACAATATATTCGAACATTCATCCCTCCTTGAAAATGTATTTATTTGGTAATGGTGGATATTCGAACACTCATCTTTGGGAGGACCGGTTTGACCTGTGATCCACCTTTCTGAGGGTTACCGATATTTCCCTTGGCGCGTTTTTGGTAATCCTGGTCCTCCTTTGGTTTAGTGGTTTGATCTGTAGATGGACCTTTCGTGGAAATGACGGATTTAGTAGATTTATGCCTTTCAGACATCATCCTTTCTAGGTCGACATAACTATTGACCTTGGGAATCATATCCTCCAAGGTCGCTGGTTTGTTAAGAAAGAGGTACTCTTTGGCTTTGCAGTCGAGTTGGAGCGCGTTGGTTAAAGCAGTAATAATTGTTTTCTGATCAAGATTGTCCACTTTACGTGTGAGGTCCAAGAACTTCTTTGCAAATGCCTCGAGCCTGTCTCTGTGGGATTTTTTAAGACTAATAAGAGAGTATAAATTTTCTTCTTTGCCTTTGTTGTGAGCATATGTCTTGATAAATTGTTTCTGCAGCTGGTCGAATGTGTATATAAAGTCTTTCGGTAGAGAGTAGAACCATTAGAGTGGTTCCTCCTGCAGACTTGCGGCGAATAGACAGTAGAGAATGTGGTTGAGATTGGAGTACAACCCCAATGAATCACGGTATTGTTGAATGTACTCTTTTGGATCGGTACCCTTGTATTTACAAATTTTTGGAGTATGGAATCCTTTCGGAGTATCCATATTGAATAGATCTTTGGCAATCGGGCTTCCGTGTTACTTGGTAAGATCGTCAGTAGCGCCCAGAACTTGTGCTTCGATCTACTCCTTAATACGTTGGTCCATATGCTCTTGTGTGACGTAGTGACTAATCGGCTGAGTGGCTTGATGAAGAGGTTACGAATTATGAGTACATGTACCTTCACTCAAACAATCTTGTAATGGAACTCAAGGCTGAGGTCTTTGTTCCTCCTCTTGACGTATGGAACATCGGTGACCTCGGCTGATCTCAGACTGAACCTCACCCCCCCAAATGAATAGAAGGTTGGGGTTCATTCTGAATATTCCTGGAAATAGCTTTGCTGGTGGCTCCTTGAGGTCCTAATCTTTCCCGTACAGAAACCTGAGAGGCTTCTGGCACCTAATTACGGTCTCGTATTGGAGGAGCCTGTTGAATGTTTTACAGAGCTTGCAGGGCAGTCTGCATTATTGTCATTTGATCTTCATGTCGTTTAAGTGCTGTCAAATGAGCTTGTCGCTCAACATCGAGCATCTTCTCATGGAGCTCTCTATCATGAGTTAATTGCCATTCGAGCTCGTTACGTTTCTCCATTTCAGTGTTGAGATTCACCCATAGCTCTGCAAGTTATTCTGGCTCAACTGAGGGATCGAGCTAGATTCTGGTTGCTGCTCGCCTGGATGTGACCATGATTGAAATTTGTTGTAGAGTGACTGAATACCTTAGGAAATTGTGGAAAAGATTTTCTTTCCCACAGATGGTGCCAAATATAATAACCTAATTCTGTAAACTCGAAGTGGCATAGAATTAGCTCTTACACCAATGTACCCGTAACAAAATATAATTAAAAACTAGAAATAACACAGGTGCTTAGCGTGGAAAACCTATGAATAGGTTAAAAAACCATGACCTCGGGTTGAGGATTTTTGTAATAGTAATGTTTATTGTTTGAGGCTGATATCTTATTACAAGTGATCTCTAGACTTAGAAGTGCTTGATCTTGTGAATAAGAAGTTTAAAGTTTTGGAGAATCTAGAAAATATAGTCTTCCTGGTGATTTTTTCTGTAATCTTCTGATCCCCTGTCTCTTATGGAACTTTTTCTTTATAGGCCTTCCCCGCAATTCTTCATCGTATTGGAGCACATTTTCTTAACAATGTGGTTAGTGGCGATTGACTATGTAACTGCTGAGTTTGAGAAAGACAGGTAGTTTTGACTTGTTCAGGTTTTTTGGTTTGAGCTCGACCCACATTTTTTGTCAGTTCATGGAATATGTGGCAATGTTAACTAGTAAAGTCGTGTGGAGAATGCGTGAGTCTGACATGGAGGTAATTCAAACTGGAGACAGATCGATTTAGGTAAGATCAGGGGGTAGGCTCCTACAAGTTCATCTTCTGCATCTGAAGAAAAACTATCTCATAGAACCTACCTTCTTGGCCAAAAGTGATATCGGCCTCGGTTAACCCAAAGTGATGATATGATTGGATCAGATTGTTTATACCAACCCTCACCGTCGCCAAAGCTTTCTCCAAGGTCTTTTCAGGCTTAGACATTTGCACACACCACTCCTTAACAGCCTTCAGCACTTCTGCCTTTCTCTCCTTCTCGAGCTCCTCCCCGAGCTTCTTCAACCGAGCTGTTTGAGCCTCAAACTTATGTACAAGCTCTAGATACTCCTGGTTTCTCTTCTCAATAAAATCCGTAGCTCCTTTTACCAGCATAATGCCAATGCAATACATGGAATCAACAATAGACATATCGACTACACTACAGCAAACAAATAATATTAATACGTACCGACGTTGTTTGATCTTGAAATACGACCTCGAGCTTCCTCGGCTCAATCCCCGCCATATTAAAACATCTTTGTTGTACTTCCCTCAACTTGGCCACATTTTAAGCCCGAGTTTGGTCACTACCTACGATCTCATGTTATTTCCTTTTTAAAGACGTCTTTTCTATCTCTTGAGGAAGGACCTCACTCACCGTTTATTGCTCTACTGTATCCAAGATAGCCAGCTTGTCACCCTTTTTCCCTTGGGTGGCCTTCACAGTAAAATGAGAAGATTCTTGCAATGTTCTTTTCACCCTACAGAGCTTCCGTGAATTGCTCAAATTCCCTGGCGAAGGCGGAGGGATACCAGTCAAATCCCCTAAAGGATGAAGGTCCTTGTTCATAACCTTCTCAGTACCCTCTTGACCAGACATAGCTCAATTTTTGTGAGCTTGTTGCACATTTGGAGCTCTGGAGTCCAATCTTTTATCCCTACGGATATTCAACTCTCTAAGTACTTGCTTTAACTCGAGCTGTTCAAGGGCTACGTAGTTAAATAAGTTCATTTATCAAGAGCGGCTTTGGGTTTTGGACCTGACAGAAAAAATCAAGGAAATGATTAGAAGCCCAAAGACAAACTGATATTAAGTCAAGTTAGCAGGCGTTACTTGCTCGGATTCAAATATTTATGTTCCAGGTCGAGCGCTGGCTCATCTAGAACCAGTATACAATTACCCCTTACCCATACAAGATGGTCATTCTACGGTCTATCAGAAGATTCGAAGTCAAAAAACTTTGGCCTAGATGAATCACTAAATAGGTAACCACTCCTACGAGTTTGCACATACTACATTTTGTAATATTTTAGTATGTCAGCTGTAACAAACTACTTCGTCATCCTATTTTCTCTCCACCTCTCATTCAACACCTCACACACCTTCATCATCTCATAATCATTCCCATTTAATTGTACCGGGTAACACTACAATACATTCATAACCCCTTTCTAAAAATACGTCAAAGGAATCCTAGACTATATACCACTTGGTTCAGATAACATAAAAACCCATCATTCGGGCCTACCATACCCGACACATTATAGTACGTAATCTCGATATCTTCCCCACTTCCTTTTACCCTCTTCTACAACTCCAGATTGGGCACTTGATAATGTACCTTTTTCCCTTTCTCTGGCACAAAGGTCTTAAACCATAGGCCTTGCTCCATTACTTAATTCCCTCACTTCCCTTTTAACTTCTTTTTAAATTTCATATATTCTTTCCCTACATTTACTCCTTTTGGATATGTATAAAATATCTCATCCTCCACCTCCGTTTCATCATCCAACTCTCCTATATTACTCACTTCAATGGGAATCTTTGACACTATTCCCAGAGTTACTTCCCTACCGTCTGCAGTTTTCTCCATTCCTCTACAATCGTCTTTTCTACTCAACGAAGATGTTTACTCCGAACTGAACAAAACTACAAATTTATTACTAGGCTTTAAGTTTTTAGAGTGCATATTTGACCTATAGGTAAAAATATTTTTTATTATTTACTCTGTCTCTATGATTCATTACTTATATAGTCACATGATATACCACAAATACAACAAATAAAAATCCCCACCTATACTTACTACCCAGTAAAGATATTTATTTTCAAAAATTTCAAAAACAACAAAAAATTAACTTCAACTCACCCTCTTCTTCAACAAAAACAATTCTTTCTCTCTAGACATTTGTTACCATACACAGAGTTTTTACAAATATTCACCAAGACAGGAAAACAATCCTTTTTTAGTTCCCTACATTCTAAAATTTCCCATCCCCAATCAGTGACATACAAAGATGATTCGTAAAATAACAAATACACAAACTCCTATGAACTTCAAACATAACAGAGCATAAAAAATTTACTCACCTGTACTAGAAGACCCACAATCCTCTACTTTGCCAACAACTTTCACAGAGGTTAAGTGATTACGCTACCTCTCCAATAAATTCCTTTCACCAGACGAAGCTTTCACCACGGGATTTCGCTCAGAAATTTAACATTTTCTCTCTCTAGAAATACTAGTTACACCACTTTTTTCTCTTTCTAAAACTGTAGATAATTTATGAGGGAGAGAGACGAGTTTTTATACTCTCCCTCAGTTTTTGAAGCGATGGCTTTCTCCGACACATGTTAGTTACCCCTACTGCCTCTACAAGTACATCTTTTTACCTCACAACATCATCATTACTTCTGCTATAACATGTTATGTTATTACGTATGTCCCTCACTTCACCCATTAAATAATTCAGTTCCTCCTTCCCAAGACAATCTACATGATCCCTCACCTTTTATACTCAATCAAGTTCGTACCACACCGTACGTCATTCCTATAAATAGCAAATATTCAAAATTTGAAATCCTCTACATAATTGTTGACATCAGCCAGCTGTAATCCATCATAACTACCCCGTAAGCGGCTACACAAACACATTACTCCTACTTTTCAGGTCGCAGATTCAATCTACACTTTATCCTATAATTTAATAGATAACAACACAGATTACAAAAAAAAAATTACTTATTCATTTTGAGCTATAAAAGTTTGAGTTTACATTCAAATATAGTTACATTTAAAGCAGCCCAGGTGATTTAATTCACCACATAGAATTACCTCCCCCCCCTGTTGTCCTCTCATCCTCTTCAGCCAACTTATCCAATGTGATCTCTCGAATAACATCTTCTCACAGGGTTGTGTCTCGAAGTAATGCACGGAATACATCACCCCAGAAATAATGATCAAACTCCACCCGCGTAGCTTCGTCATCTAAACTTTCCAACTGGAACAGCCACTCTGGTAACATAGTATTATGAGGCAGCAGGCGAAAGTACCACTGACAAATTTTGGCCACCTTGATGCTTAGCCTACCTTCTACCGCATGCCGAGCATGCTGAGATCGTGTCCTCACCATTACAACTTCTAATCAACCAAAAGCAAGTTTTTCTGTAGAAACATACGATGCACAACACCAAAGGGTCAAGATCTTATATAACCAACATGTAGATCTTTTTGCACACAACTAATATCACCTATCAGTCAGATTTTGAGGGATGGTATATTTTACGAGAACAAATTTTTAGCAATAAGGATATCAACAGATTTTTGGGAATATTTTTGGAAAACTCATGCTTACCATCCTAAGAAGAATATTTAACATGGATATTATTCCTCACGTGCTTCGCACAGATGACGCATCTTGAAAGATAGAGCTCAGGCAGAATAAACAATTCAAGCCTGTCCAGAAACTACTCCAACTAAGATACTGTAAGACACAGATATCCTTTACCCTATTACATCAAGGCATTTTCAAAATTGTTCGAAACAACTTCTCCAAAGGACGCCGTCAAATCACTGAATGTTAAAGTACGGAGAAAAAATCCTCTATCACCAACAAAGGATACTTATAGCATGCCAGCAGCATACTTTGACTCCTACAACGTCAAAAGGGCACAGTTTGTTAAAACTCTAATGACCTAGTCAGTGGCAGTACGCATATTGAAAATGACAACTGTGCTGAATACCATTGCATAATTTCAAGATGGCAGATTAAAAATTTAATAAATAGTTCACATAACACAGTCTTGTGTAATTCCAAGATGATAGATAAAAAATCTTACACACAGTTTGACAAAAGCATTCACATATTTGCCTCGTGTAGTTCAGCAACCCACAAACATACCAATCACATCTCAAGCATTACGATCATGCTAGCCAGATATTTGAGTTTGTCTTCCTAAAACGGCTTCATTACATTTCGCACATCTCTTTTTCAAACTCGCTTTCACAATCTTTTAACTATTTTGTTTTAACACATCACTTTTGTAACAGATTGATGTCTTATAGTTTGTTTCAATAGACTTCTTTCAGTTCAACACAAGTTCCTGCCATACTTAAACATCTCTAAACCAGACAAATTTGTGCATTATATAGAATTACATTTTCCAACATATTTTCAACTTCCAGAATTTGTTTCCGTTCTTTCCACCTTCTCACACACATTGATCCATCAGCAGTTCGAGTTACCATTCTCATTTTTTCACTTTATCAAATAGAGAATTACATAAGTATGCTAAACATGTATGTTTTAGTTCGAATTGTAATACAACAAGAAATTTTTATTAGCTTGAATATTTCTTATAAGACAATTTCAGAACTTTCCTACAGATTGATCTACAAATTACATTACATCACTTTACAGACTGAAATACTTCTTCATGAAAAATAAAGAAAACGGTTATAATAGAGTCTAAAGATGAAGACTATAAGATGCTTCCAATCTTCGTCTCCCTTCTTCCTCCATAACCCCCCTAGTGGCAGAGAAAGGAGAATGATTTTATTTCTATGGAATCCACTCACCAGTAGGGTACCAGTGAGACTTCCTCGGATGTACACTGGCCGCTTTATCCACTGCTATAACTGCCTCCTCTACCAGAAGACACAAACCATCTCTGTGCCCCAGCCCCGGCGTCACCATATAATAAAAATGTACCATTTGGTAGTAATCGTCATCTGCCTCCTCCAACTCTTCATATGTCATGCCATGGTAGGTAGGACGCACCAGAATGGGATTAGGAAGGTTAAGGTACTGGGACCCAAAATATGAAAGTCGTAGCTCTTACACCTTGGCTAGAACCCTAGCCTCGTACAATTGGCGTCTGGTGGTCACCATCATCTTCACATAATAGTTACAGAGAGAATAGTTGCAAAAGCTATGGAATAAAGGAAGTACTTGACGAATAAACAACTGCCACTGCAAACTACAATAGTATTTATACCAAAACTCCATTAATGCTAAGTTCCAAATTCCCAATGTCAGAAAGAATTCCAACATAACAATCTTGACCAAAGCCATTGGTTCAAGGGAACCCCACAACCACAACAAATATTTATGAAGGAACATTGGAAATGATCCCCGGGATTGAATACAATATTAATGATGCTTCTCAACTAACACCACTCGCCCATGATGTTTTTCGTACTCTTGGCTGAGAGGGGGCGGTTGTAGTGGCCTATTATAGATCTCGAACTTAAGCCTCAACTTCGATCATCATACATTTAGTCGACCTCATCAACATACAATTATATGACACACTATGGAACAACTACAAAGAAGAGTTTATTTTTCATTCTCGACCTCCACACCAAAAGCTCGATTCAACAAATACTCAGTCATCAAAGAATCTGTTACAAAACAAAAGGATCCAACCATTACACAATCAGTTCAGAGATTCATCAAAATCATATTGTAATGTTCGTCATTAAAAGAAATAATGGTCGTCAAATGGTCATATTATAAGTCCTATAAATAAGACCATAGAAATGCAGATTATAGAGAGAGAATTCTATCAAGAAACTCTACACAGAACTATTCAGAACAATCTTTGTAATAGTTAGCCATCACCAATAATATCTCTTTCTAAAATCCTTAAGAGAGGTTATGGTTTTTAACATATTCAAAGGTTTTCTATGCTAAATCTCGTGTTAGTAATTACTTGATTGCACTATAATTATCTTTGGTGTGAGAGACTAAGTTAGATATATAAAATTAGGCTCTTACAGGTCAAACAGGTCTGCCAGGTGCCACCCTATGGTAACTGCTACATGGCACGTGAACAGTTCTGTCATGTGTTACACACGTGCCTGCTACGTATCACTCTGGTGACCGATCGGTGATAGTCCGGTGGCTGTCTAGTGACCGTCTAGTGACCGTCCGTTGAACAGTCCAGTAACTACCACGTGTCCTTGACACGTGTTACTGCCATGTCAACATGGTGGACCCCACTGCCACCTCAGTATGCCACGTATCCTCGATACATGTCACTGCTGTATCAACGTATGGATAATGATGACATCATCAGATAATAAAATAATATTTTAAAAATAAATTTTTTATTGCTGACGTCATCATGAACTAAAATTGCCGCTTTTGGCCGTGAAACAGCCTTGTTTTAATGCCACTTTCCCAGTGGTTGGGACATTTCCCTGAGAGATGTCATATACCGTTAAAAAGCTCATGCATAGGCTACACAACAAAATAATATTGTGTCTATCTGATATCCACACAAAAAGATATTTTGGCTTGAAAATAGCCCTTAATCAAGGGTAAAAATCACCAAAAAATATTTTTTTTAATCTGAATAAAATAGGTAAAAATTACTTTAATCTATATGCAGATATCCTATATTATAGATTAGAAGAAAAAAAAGTATATATAAATTCAAAAATAGGTAAAAATACCTCTCCACGACGCAAGAATTACCAAAAAATACTAATTTTTGGAGAGTTTTTTCTCCCTCTTGATCCACTAGCTCTACGTGCTGAGAACGTATTGAGTAATAATAGATTCTAGCTACAATATCTATCAAGGGAAATTGAGAGAGAGAAGAGGTTATCTTTATTGATTGAATTCTATTTCTCTCTACATACTACAAATAGGATAACCCTACAACATAAGTTACCTATCCTACTTAAACTCTCCCCGTAAACCTTAAAGGCCTATGGGCTTCTTAGGAGTCCAGGGACACCCCAGCCTAGTTGGGCTCCCACCTTGGGCTAGACCCAACTCTTAACAAGTACCTTAAAAAATATATTTAATACCTCATATTTTAAAAAATCTAAGAGAAGACCCTATTTTTTAAAGTTTTGTTATATTTAGTACCTTAATATTTTATTATTACTCATTTGCCCACATCTTTTAATTCAAAATTCAATTCCTTTACTTGAAACCTGGTTAGCAGGTAATAGGGAAAAATATTAACTTTTTTATTTTCTTCATTTTTCTCACAGTTAAGTTCCCTAGTCATACCTAAAACTAAATGCCCAATTACTTCTGCTTGTTTGATTCGACATGGAACGAGAATGATAAGTTAAAACCATGAGACAACGAGATGGTCGTGTCAAACTATCCAAATATAACTCACTTGCCATCTCTACCAATAATCTGCCCATCGTTGTTTTCACTCTTATTGCCGCCCATCGCCTTGTTATTGTTGGTGTTACCTTCACCATCTTTCTTTGCCGAACAACCTCTATAGTTTTGCTCAACTTATGTTTATATTAATTCACTTTCGAATCGATAGCTCCCTTCACTGCAACCAAGTCATTTTCAGTATCCAATTTTAAATTTTAACCCCTGTATAATAAAGACATTAAAATGTTGCACATTAAACAATCAATGGGTCTCGAGTCAATTAATTAGTGAATTACAACCTTTCATTTATGAAACGATCTTGCTTGCAAAGTTTTATGCTACAACCCCCAAAACATTGAAGTATGACTTCAAAACTAATATTGCAAATGGTGGCCAATTCCAAATCATGAAGAGCGAGAAAAAATAATCCATGTGAGCTATGAAAAAATCATATTCAAGAACTCATGGTAAAGGAGAACTAAAATAAACCATTTACAAAAAGTTATAGAAACCCTAGGAAAGAGAGACTTCATTTAAATAATGCAAGTTGGGGGGGGGGGGGGGGGAGAAGAAACCCTATGAGAAATGTTTAATTTTGTAGAAACTGTTACCACCGAACGTTGTAGGTTTGAATTTAGTGTTTTAAGAAATTAAAATAGATATTATAAAAGATTAGGGTACTAAATGTAACAAAACTTCGAAAATAGGGTCCTCTCATAGCTTTTTGAAGTTTGAGGTACTTTAAACCCTATACAAAAATTTTCTTTAAAAAAAAGTAGAGTTCTGCCGCGGAGTTTCTTGATTTTAAATTTTAGTCCTAATCATTGAATAAAGAGTCATTTCATTGGGTTACTTACATATAAAGTTAAATTTAATTTGGCCCCATAGTGAATAGGATGATGGCGGTGTTGCGATACTTTCAAGGGTGTACTAGTCTTGTTCAAAAGGCTTAGAAACTTGCTCGAGATTAGGGATTTGATTGAGGTTGATGTCGGCTACTTCTTGCAAAAATGTATTTATAAGACCCTTTCTAGAAGAACGAAATGGTTAAGTTTAATCCAAGATACGTTTGCGAAAAAAATAAAACATGGAATAGAGTGATTTTGAAAATTTGACAGTTTAGACTTCAGATTTAGCAAAAAAATAAAATAAAAAATAGAGGGTATTGTTATGGTTCAAATTTAGTAATCGGACTTCAAAATATGTAATCATAAAAAGTATTTGAATCAGTAACAGTGTTCAAAATCAATATAAAAAAAACAAATGACCCCTTAGTACTATTTTTTGTATTTTCTTTTGTATTTTTTTTCTTCTGAATTCATTATTCAGTAGGGGTTCACTTTTGTATATTCCTTTAAGTTCTATAGATCAGGGGGCTCTGCTTTCAAAAAAGAAGAAAGAAAATCCAAACAAAGTCAAGTTCGATCACCAGAGCATGCCATAGATAATGCGTACTTGTTGGTAAACACAGTGTGAAACCCCGAGCTTAGATCATATAAGTTGTAGAAAATGCAAAATATATGCTTAGTCTTATCTTTGATGATTCAGAGTGAATCAGAATAAATTCTCGTGAAGAATATAGTCACAACTTGAATGCCTCAAATATCATCCTCAAGACTTGTATAATATGATATATGTGACACTGGTTGCGACTGTATTTTAACAGCATGATGGATGCAAACTTTGTTTTTAATTTATCTTTTCCTTCCTCTATTAAAAATAGTGAAAACCTAATGATGTATCTGGGTAGGGTGCATGGCATCGTAGCATCAGCATGCCAAACTAATTTGGAAGTGTGACATGCCATTTGTACATTTTGCATGCCTTTTGACCATTGTTGGAAGTTTCAGGCATTTTTCTTCTCCTCCATACTCTAAAGAGTAAAAGACTAAGGTGGTGTTTGTTTAACTGCTATTTTTTTTTTCAACAGCTAAAAAAAATTTAGTAGTGGGTTTGGTGTTTTTTTTGCTGCTGAAAAAAAAATTATACTCATTTTTTCAGTAAAAAAATTTCAACACTTGAGAGAAGCCTTTTATTGCTTCAGCAGCACATCAAGCCCTCTTGTGCCGAGATTGCCCTTCTCCTCTCCAGACCTAAAATTTCTTAGAGAGAGAACATTTGTTACAAACGTAACATCAAGCTCCTCCTCGAGTTCCTGTGATTTCTTCTTGCCCTTGTAGATCTTGGACTTTGGTGAGTTCTTCTTGTTGCTTAATTGTGCTTATTTTGAGTTCAATTTCATCAAAATTAGGTATTTTGAGTGTTGGGTATTATGTCTTGATTATTGAATTTGATGTGTTGACCTGTTTATCTGAATCTACTGCTTCATGTATCATTGAATTTGATGTGTTATAACATATAAATATGATTTTAGTAGAAATATGTGATTTTAGTTCAAATTTGGATGATACATTTGTGCCCTTATTGTAATTTATTATTTAGTTCAACTTGATTTTTTATAAAAATTTGTGAAAGAGGAATATCATACTGTATATCTTCCAGGTCATGTTTCATCATCGAGAGAGATGTACTATGCAATCCATGTATAAGTAAATGAAAGATAACAGAATGATGTATAGAATCTTAATCATTAAAAAAATACTGGAGAAGATGAAGGTTTGTGTGAGGTTGCCCCTATTTTAGAGAAAGTTGTGAGGAGTGAGGATTATGAAAAAACTGCAAGGGTCAAGGCTTCTTTGGTTGAGTTATTTCGAAACACCCCAGTTAAAGCTGGGAACTATGGAAAGCAAGTTGTTGTTTTACATATGATTGGGTGTTCATAGATGTTGATAAGATCATTAAGAAGGTATTAAAGTGGTTGCATGATATTAACTGTACGATTAAGATTACTATGAACTGTGCCTTCTTCGATCAACTATCTCTGCAGGTATTGAAGATTCAGACATTGGGCTCTTGTCCCAGTGGTGGCAGTACCTCTCCACCTAGTGAGAGGTCGTGGGTTCGAAACCTCATGGGGTTGGAAACTCAGGGTTGCGGATCCCTATAAAAAAATTATTGAAGATTTAAAGAAGGCATGTCAAAAGGAGGCCTATCGAAGTGGTAAATTGGGTTAAACCTAACTTTAGGATCTATAGGATTAACACAGGTGCTTCTGCCCTTGATAATGGACTATGTGGTGTAGAAGGTACATTTAGAAATGATCAGGAGACCTTATTCTTGCTTATTATTTTGCTCTAGAGCCAGGCTCAACTACAACTGCAAAATTATATGGTTTGGTGAATTGTCTACGGCTTAGCAAGGAACACAATCTATTTCCTTTGGTTGTTAAAGTTGATTCCCAGGCGGTTGCCAATTGGTTTTATAATAAAATAGGAGTTTCACCAAGATTTGAAGGTGTTTGGAGGGAAATAGAAGAGCTCAGTGGGTGGCTGTAGTGTGCCATCATTCATAGTGATAGTAAATGGGTTTCGGTAGTCAACATTAGTAAATGATTTTAAATAGATGTTCTTTCTTCTAGGATAACATCTTTTAGCAAGGACATCAGTTATCATCTTTTACATGAATCTGCATTGTTCCTTCACTAGGCCATATAGTACTAGTACTATAGAATCTAGTAAAAAATGTTATTTGTTCAGCTCCCATCTTTTGTAAACATCATAAAAATATAGTATTTTATGTGTGGTTATTTGGAGTCTAAAAATCTTGATATATTGTGATATTCTGTATGTGGAATATATTACTAACATTTTTGTTTTGATTTGTTCATCAGGTTTTACCATGCCTTCTGCAGTGGCATATTTTCTAGAAGGAGAATCTTCGCCAATACTTATTCGCAAGGAGAATGTAATAAAAGGCTAAATGAACAAGATTTTACGTAAAAAAAGTCAGTAAAAGCTAAGAAAAACCACGACCTCGGGGAGAATTTTGATATAAAATCCAGTATATTGCGAGTTATTACAAGTTTTTGGGAGTGATAGTAGGGTTAAGGAAGTAAGGATAGTAAAGTTGTGGATTTTGGTCCTTGAACAATCTATTATCTGCCTGTCTTTATAGTAGATACATGCAGTTTTACAAAAAATAAGAAACAGTCTCCTATTCCGGGGGAAGTGGGCAAATTTTGCGGATCTTTAACTGTTAGTTCTTGACCAGGCATAACAATTACTTTTGGTAGGTCGAGGACTTAAGATATCTTCTCGAGTGTTATCTGTCTTCGATTATGTATGGCTGTCCTCGACTATGCTTTGTTGGCTTACTCTTGTCGTATATAAGGAATATGCTACTACAATCGCTCCATTCTCGCCATAAGTACTTGTGGTTGTGTTGAGAAGAAATTGGAAGCTTAAGAGGTTGCCAAATATTATCATGAGTTGTCAGATTATCATTTTTGAGGTCAAGGTGAACTGTATCTGGTCATCTCTTTCCCGAGGAGCAATTAATGGAGTACATTGAACCTTGTAGATTCAAGTTGGGTATAAATAGACGTTCTTAAGGAGGGTGTTACAGTGGTGAATTAGAAGGATGTCGCCCCAAGTGTGGCATAATGCGTCATCTGAGGATGAAGACGGTGAATAACCTGAGGTAAAGTTCTATCCCAAACTAGTTTTTTGCAATTCGTCAATTGATCCTGTCACTGTGTGGAGGGTGGGGGGAGGTTAAGTCAGAGAATATTTGTATCTGTCGGAACCATTTGTGTCATCATGCGGTGCTGAAGGTAATAGAGTGTATCAGTTTGGGGGAGAAGAGATTATTGTTCGAAGTGAACGCAAAGATGGGTTGCTGGTTGGGCATCCAGGGATCTTGTCGAATGAAGGAAGCATTTGCATTTTTTTTACTGCCTTTCATCTGTAGAGATTGCTCTTAGAAGTTTAGTGACTTGAGATTCATTGAGTTTCTTTGGATTGTTGTTCCTGGTACCAGAAATAATGCTAGATTCTGGCCAAAAGATGCAATAATGTCAGATCCTGGTAAAAAGAGGCACAGAGAAATTAGTACTTCAAGTCGAATGTAAAGATAATATTGTAGTGTGATGTAATTGAAGGATACAATTTGTCGAATGTAATATGTAACAATTTTTTATTAAATAAAGAAATTTTGTTCAACTTCGTTTGTGCTGATATGAGTTTATTGTTGACTATATTTATTGAATTTTTGTCAATGTAAAATGTGAGTAAAGTGATTGCTATATTTTCTAAACAGCTCCAAGTATAGTTGACAGAGTAGGTCTAGGAAGGGATTTCAATGTGATTGACTTGACTGTTGAAAATATATATTTCCAAGGAAAAATAAATGTGTTGTGCTGACTTTAAATGTGGAGGACTATAAGTATCCTTGGTGTTTTAAGTAAGAGTTGTTTTGGTTTGAAGAAATGGCGAAGATGAGATCTTAGGTACGTAATAAGGTATATAGTCGCGTTCAAGCAAAGTATTGGGAAATCTTCAATCGGTACATCGGCTTTCAGAATGTGAATATTCACTTGGAAGATCCTGTGGAACCTAACTATGATGGAATGAGTGAGGCTGAGGCAAAAGTTGTTGAGGAGGACTTTCAGTTTCAGTGCCAATTACAATATTGGAGTCTGCCTGAACGTGTGAGTTACATGTGGACTCGTACAAAGATGTTGATTAAGATAGAATATGACGTTGCAGCTAGGGGTTTGTAATGTGAATTTGTAAGTAGAAGATGCAATGGTCCAATTTGTAGTTTAAATGGAATGAGATTTAAATTTGTTGCTATAATGATGTTGTTGATGCTTTGTTGTGGAAGTTTTTATCAAATAAATTTTGGAGTTGGTAAATTCGGGAATGTAAGAATGACTAGTTTTGCAATTCTAATATTTAATGGAATTTGAATTTGAGTTTTTGACGAACGTATGGCCTAGATATAGAGGTTTGTAGATTAAAAAGAAATTTGGGGGAAGAGATGAGAGTAATTAATTATGGCAATGTATGTTCCTTTGGGTAAAAATTTGAAGTATAAAGAAAATGATGTGCAGTATCTTTATGATAAAATAGGGTGTGCATTTTTTAGTACGGATGTCTCGGAGGATGTTCTTCGAGATATAGAAGGTTTGGAGGTACAGTGTAGGGGTTTATTGGTATTGAGAAGGTGAAGAGTCAACAATTTCGAGATGAGACGTGTAAAGTTTAATGATCGATTACTCGAACGGTCACGAAATGGGATGGTGAACAGTCGCGTGGGGTCTATAAATAGTTCGGAGGTGAGCGGCTGTTCATATTTTACAAAATTTGAAAAAAAAATTATCCAGTATGAATTCATTATGCTCGTCACTTGGACCATTGCCAACAATTGGGAAGGAGGAGATTGCCATGTTGATTAAAAGAGCAAAACGGGCTAAAGAGAGGGATACTGAAGCAGCACGTAAAGAAGGTCAGTAACTGTGATGATTTTTATTGTGCTTCTGGTTTAGATGTATTTGTAATCAGTGGTAGATGTAGATATATATAGTATAATTGTATAAGGAAGTTGTATAGGATGATGAAAATTGTAAGTTATATGGAATACGACTGGGGTTTGGATTTGTTGACAGAGTTTGGTTGGTGATTGCTAATGGTGTTTGTCAAGGGCAATGGAGTTGCAGTGGTTAATAAAGGGGTTGGGGTGCGAAAATAAGCGTAATTGGTGGTGAGGGGTAAAGAGAGTGTGGTTTATATCGCGGTGAGGACGACGCGACTGTAGAGATCAGTTGGGTTTGCGGTGAGAATGTAGAGATTTTTTCGTGGAAGTAGTTTGGATATGACAGAATTTGCGCCGAAAAAGGCTATATCTGTATGTTTGAAGGATAGTGGTTTTGGCGGGAAGCCGTTGAAGTATCTTCGAGAACTTTCAAATTCCTAAAATTGGAGCGAAACACACATTAATAAATTACTCGATGTTTATTTTTTAACAAATAAAAGCTCATCAAGAACTGAATGCAGCGCAGTAATCGATGTATATGACTTTAGGAAATAAGTCATAAGAGTTATATCGAGAACTGCATGTATTAAAATAAACTGTAATAATGATAGTAGCAGATAGTAAATTGAGAATGATGTGTTGGAGAGTAATCTCGGCAACTATATGAATATAAAGATATGAACCTATGAACATATATATATATATGTATTAGATTTGATAGATACTAACTGTGGTAAAAATGTGGAATATGATTTACTGGTCCTTTAAAATGGCTGAACCAACTCAAATTGATGATAAAGATATATATGGGGAACCTTGAAGATGTAGTGCCCCTGATGATTGATGTAAGGACCTGTATACAATAGTTAGGAGATAGATATAGGGTGAGATCGAGTAGTACAGACATTGCTAGTGTGGACCAGTATAGGGTGGCACCTAGGGTTGTCAAACTATTTAATGAGGAGGCTACCGAGATGGATGTGGATCACGAGCCTCAAGATAGTGATCGAGAAGGTAGCGGGGGTGGGGAGGAAGACTTGGAGGAGGGTGAGGAGGTCTGCTACGGAGAGGGATTGGAGATGAAAAAGATATTGAGGTTCAAGAAAAAATACGGTATTCCAGAAGATATTAGGCTAGAGGAGTACCAATATGATATGATTGATCAGGAAATACCCTTAGATGGGATTCTGGTTCATCGAGAACAAATTAAGAAAGGTTTGAAGCTTCCTATTTGAGCTGACCAGAAAAAGTTGATGAACTTCTTTGATGTAGTACCTGGTCAGTTTAATCCGAATGTATATGACCTATTTTGGGTATGTGGGGCAATAAATGGTTGACTTAAGTCCAGGTGGAGGAGTTGATAATAATCGATGATTTATGTGTGTACTACACACTGAAGATGAGCCCAAATAAACTAGGTTATCGCTACTTAGCGAGGTTTCTTAAAAGGCCATTTTTTATGACATGGTGTCAACAGGAGGGCGATACAGTGACGAACGTTTACTAGTCTCTGGAAACTATGAGTTCGACAAGAAGGACCCTGGGGAGCCCTTAAAGAGATACTTTTCATCTAGGTTTGTGGCTAGGTAACTCAATTTTCGATGTTGTAAGTGGTTATTGTTTATGAATTTATTGTAACTGTATTATTATGTATGTACAGCTTTGAAGAAGGTCGATAAGAACTCTAAAGTTAAAGAAGAGTTGTATAAGATTAGGAAAAGATTCTTTGGTAGGATCGACAATCTAGTCATCGACCAAGATCGAGTGAGCACCCTGTTCCAAGAAACTGGTTTAAAGAGCTCGAGTCATCGACGGTAAGATGTTGGCGAATAACAAGAGGTCTGTTGAAGCTAGTATGCCTCAGGAAAATCATTCCCTGGCTAGGTACAATACTGACACGGAGATAGATGCCATGTTTGGAAAATCTCTGGGAAAGAGTAAGAAGAAAAGGGTGGCTAGTCAAGCCGCTTCTCCACTGCTTCCTCACAAGAGGACTACTCGACAGTCGACAACGGAGAAGATAGCTGGTACTGCTAAACCGGTTGCTGTGGTAGATGGGAGTCCTCCACAGGGTGCGGGGAGTGTGCTCCCGAAGAAGAGAGGGAGTGGTGAGACATCAAAGAAATTTTTTGTCAAAGATTCTAAAATTGAAGTTCATAGGACACTAGACTCATATATGTCTGGGACGGATGCGCCGACGATGGAGTTGGATGACTATTTGGTGAGGACTGAGAGCTTGATTATATTTCTTGGCGAGGGCCAGCGAAATATGTCGAAGGTGAGATTTTTTTTTTGCTTTACTTCGATTAAAAAAACTGGTAAGTCACTCGAATACTCAATTTATGAATGTAATGCAGATCAAGAAGTTGCTGACAAAAGACAATGATTGTATTGTCGATAGTAGTGATCTGGCAAACCAAGTGCTAGCGAATAAGAATATAGATAAAGATTTTATCAAGGAGAGGGATGGGCTGAATGCAAAGCTCAATACCTACAAGCTGGAGGCAAAAAAGGCTAGGGATGCTGCGTTTTGTGAAGCGAATAAAATTTTGGAAAAGTAAAAATTGGAGGCTTTGGCATTGTAGAAAGCAAACTTTGAGAAGGATGTAAGGGAACAGGTTGCCGATGAACGGAGGGCGATGGAGCTGGAGCAGGGCAAGGTTCTTGATGAGGTTAGGGCTCAACTGAATGCAGAAAAGTTGGAAAGATATAGGGAAGTGAGGGCCCATTATGTAGGGTAGTATACGGAGCTGGAGGTGAGGAAAAACTTTTTATAAGGGGTTGGTGAAGTTTGGTGGTGTTGTCTTCGATGATTCAAGTTCAGAAGATGAAATGTTAGAGATTCCCGAAGTTCGTGGTAAGACGGAAGTCGTGGAGGATATGGTGATGATGGAAACTGATGGCTCGCGTTCTAGGAAGCTAGTAGATACTCCTGTACCCGAAGGTTTTCTTAATGTGGATAGTGTAGTATCTTCTACTGTAGTGTAAGAAATTTTTGTAAGCAGTATTACATGTGTGGAAGTATATAAAAATGGTCGGTAGGACCAAAACAATTTTAATCTTGTGGTATGCTAGATAATGAATATTTGTTTTTCAGAGAAATTTTATTTTGAAAACTTGCTGCATGTATTTTGTAAATAATGCTAAGTAGTAGATTCGATAAAGTGATATATCGAATGTAATTGTAGATCGCAGCAGATAAGTAAGGAACGTTTGTTTGTGTCATAAGTGAAAGAGGGCCATGAAATGGCAAGTAATGAGAATGAGTACCAGATGTGTATCCTAAATAGGTATCTGGATTTAGATTTCAGAAGAACAAGAGCTGTTTAGAGTTTGTTCGATAAGTAAGGAATGCAAAGTAGAATATCTTGTAGTTGGATAGTGTTCGCGTAAAATTGAATGATAGTCTGGATGCATACTTATAAAGTATGGATAGAGATCAAGTCAAAATAATAATGATGATTGATTTTCTAATGCATACATGTTAAGTATAGATCGAGATCAAGTCAAAACAGTAACGATTGATTGTCTGATGCATACTTGTTAAGTATGGATCGAAATCAAGTCAAAATAGTAAGGATGATTGATTGTCTGATACATATTTGGTAAGTATAGATCGAGATCAAATCAAAATAGTAAGGATGATTGATTGTCTGATACATACTTGTGAAGTATGGATCGAGATCAAGTCAGAATAGTAAGGATGATTGATTGTCTGATGCATACTTGTTAAATATGGATTGAGATCAAATCAAAATAGTAAGGATGAATGATTATCTGATGCATACTTGTGAAGTATGGATCGAGATTAAATTAAAATAGTAAGGATGATTGATTGTCTGACGCATACTTGTAAAGTATGGATTGAGATCAAATTAAAATAGTAAGGATAAATGATTGTCTGATGCATACTTGTTAAGTATGGATCCAGATCAAATCAAAATAGTAAGGATTAAACTGACAGTAAAATTTGTTTATTTGAATCGATGAAAATGGTTATAGCGTTTCATCTGTAAAACAGTTTCAGTTGGGCAATATTCCATGAATATTTGAGTTGTATTTCGTCTTCAGTCATCAGTCAGTAAGTTCTACTATCTGTTTTATCGCTGACAATGTATGGCCCCTCCCAATTTTTTGATTACTTTCCTGAATTTTTAGGCCGAAAACTATCTTGGATTTGTCGCAGGACAAGGTCTCCAATACCAAATTTCTGATTTCGAACATTTTTGTTGTATGTTTTTTTTAATGTGTCATGGTATCATCCCAAGTTCGCGATGGCCTTGTCGCGGATTTCTTCGATCCAGTTGAAGTTGCAAAGGAGACCGAGTTCATTGTCTTCATCGAGGATTTTCCTTCGGGTACTTGGTAGATCGAGGTCTGAAGGTATGACTGCTTCAGTACCGAAGGCCATCATGAACGGAGTGCAGCCTGTTAAAACTCAAGGAATGGTTTGGTAGGCCCAGAGAACACTGAGTAGTTCATCGACCTACCTTCCTTTCTTGTCGTCGGGATGCTTACATAAACCTAATTTGATACTTTTGTTGATGGCTTCGGATTGTCCGTTGCCTTGAGGATAGTATGGTGTAGATGTTGATAGCTGGATTTTGTATTTATGGAGGAATGCAAGTACTTTTATGCTAATGAATTGCTTGTCATTATCGGAGCGTATCATTTGTGGGCAGCCAAACCTGGTGATTATGTGCTCCCAAAGGAACTTAATGACCTCATTTCCATTGCTATGGCATATAGGAACTGCTTCAACCCATTTTGTGAAGTAATCAATAGCGACTAGGGCAAATCTTCAGTTTCCCGATGCTGGATGGAAATGTTCAGTGATGTCGATCCCCCATTATTTGAATGGCCAGAGGACATTGCTAATATGCAAGTCGAGGGCTGGACTTTAGATAACTTGAGCATGGATTTGGTATTTGTAGTATTTACGCACAAATTTTTCACAATCTTGTCTCATCTTGGGCCAGTATAATCCTTGCATGAATGTGCGCTGGGCTAATGATGTTCTTAAAAGGTGTGTGCCACAGATATCTTCGTGAAGTTCTCTGATTTTGATCTGAGCTTATTTTTGAGAGATGCATTCGATAAGTGGTCCCCCTCCTGTGATGCGATATAAGATATTATCTTGGACTGTGAATCACGGGCACTTGGCTAAAAGTGATTGGGCTTCTTCTTTGTTACGGGGGAGGATGTTGAAGTTGAGGTATACATAAAATGGCCTTCTCCAGTCTTTAGGGTCTTCGTCTTCAGCAATGGTGATCTGTAGTGTTGACAGTATATTGACACTAGAATGCTCAATAATTTTGATTTCTAAAGATTCTTTTTTACCGTCCCCTAGCATGACAGTGATGTAAGCTAATGCGTCGGCATGCCAATTTTCTTGTCGAGGTAAGTAAGAGATTGTTGCGTGTTTGAATTTTTTTATCTTTTCTTTGACCAGGGTAGCATAATTAACTATTTTTCCCATTGTGCGAAATGTCTTGTTATAATGATTTGCCACGAGTAAAGAATCGACGTAGACTGCCAATTCTTCCGCTCCGAGTGTGAGTATGAGATCTAGACCGTGTAGGATTCCTTCATATTTTGTCTCATTATTGGTGGCATTAAAGTTTAGTTTGATAGCTTTCCCGATTCGGTGATTAGAAGGTGTAACGAGGACGATTCCAATCCCTGACCCTCGTGGTCCAGCTGATCTGTCTGTATAAAGTCGACAACCCGAGCTTTTGAACCATGCATCTGGTTCTGCAATTGAGTCATCTGTGAAGGAAAACAGACCATTATTGGATTCTTCAAGATTTTTTCTTTTTGGAGAGCACCAGTTTGAGGGGGTAATTGGTGATGATTTTGATAGGATGAGCTTGAAAGTAAGGATAAAGTTTTTAAAAACTATAGACCAAGGCAAGTAGCTATTTTTCTGTTGTTGTGTATCTTTTTTTAGCAGGCATGAGTGATTTCCTGATGAAGTAGATTAGTTTTTATACTCCTCCATCTTCTCGAATAAGGACGGAACTAATTGAGTCTTCAGTCGTGGATAAGTACATTATCAGTGTTTCGCCATCAACTAGAGTATTCATGATAGGAGGACGCCCCAGGTATCGTTTATGATCTTAAAAGGCTAACTTACAGTCAATAGTTCAAATGATTTCCTTGTGTTATTTCTTTGAAAGCGGGGTGGGATTGCCACGAAGAAGGAGGTAAAGAAGTTTGTATCGATCAGATGACTTTGAGATAAATCTGTAAAGAGCGGTGATCTTGCCTACAAATTTTTGGACATCTATCTTCGTTCGCGGAGATGTTATCACGATGAGCGCTTTGATTTGCGCAGGATCAATTTTAATCCCTCTTTTGCTTACCAGGTGTCCCAAAAATTTACCAGATGCGACTCCAAATTGACATTTTTCTGGGTTGAGTTTTATCTGGTATTTGTGAAGGATATTGAAGATGGTTTAGAGGTTGCTGGAGTGATCTTCACGTTTCAAGCTTTTGCATATCATATCGTCGATGTAGACTTCCATAATTGTGTTGAGATGATTTTTGAACATTTTAGTCACAAGTTTTTGGTAAGTAGCTCCTGCATTCTTTAACCCAAAAGGCATTACTATGTAACAGTAGAAACCTCTTTTGGTAATGAAGGTTGTTTTTTCCTGATCGTCTTCGGTGAGTAAAATTTGGTTATAGCCGAAGGCTGCATCCATCATATAAAGAAGTTTGTGCCCTGCGACGGAGTCGAGATGTTGCAGAATCAATGGTAGCGGAAAACTGTCCTTAGGTGTGAACTTGTTGGGTTCTGCAAAATCAACACAAACCCTGATCTTTCCATTTTTCTTTGGTATTGCTACGATATTAGAAACCCACTTCAAATACTTAGCTTCCTGAATAAATCTTACCCAAAATAGTTTATCAATCTCTCTGTTCACTGCATCGCGGAGGTGAGGAGCTAAATTTTGTTGTTTCTGAATGATGGCCTTACTGTCTGGAAGAGGTTAAATCGATGGCACGCGATTGATGGATCGATGCTAGGCATTTCTTGGAAAGTTTAGGCAAAGATGTCGATGTTTTTCTTATGTAACTGGATCATGACTTCTTTTTTGTCAGTTGATAGTTTGGAGCCGATTAAGGTGGTACGTCCTGGACCATCGAGTTCAATATATTCGACCATCTCAGTGTTATGCTACTCGAATGTGGGGGGTACCTCTTGCTGTAGTTGCTATGCTTTGAGAAGTTTTATTGTATGAGGGTTGGTTGTAGTTCTTTCACACATATGTGCAACTGCTTGGCTACCTTTGATTTCGTAGATTTCATGATCTGTTGGAAATCGCAATGCTAGATGATAACTAGAAGGTACTACTTTGATCGAATGTAACCAACTTTGTCCCAAAATTCCTAAATATTTGGACTTAGCATCGATGACAAGGAATTTTACGAATATAGTTTCTGATCCTACCTGAACTGGCAGAGTAATTTCTCATGTGGATGATTCTTTCAAGCCGTTGAAGCCAGTGATTGTTGTTGTCAAAGCTTTGACCGAGTCTGTGAGGCCTAGGACTCCGATTGCTCTTCTAAATAATACATCTGTCGTACTTCCTGTATCGGCGATAAGCATATGTAAGTAGTCCTGTCTGACTTTGAGCATAATGATGAGAGGGTCATCATGAGGATATTTCATATGGCTGGTGTCACAGTCCTCGAAGGTAATATGGTAAAGACGCTTCGATTTGCTTGAGCTTGGGAGAAGTTTTGCTGATTTATCGAAGGAGGTCATTTTACAACAGGATATAATCCAATCGTCTTGTTTTTTTTCTTCCATTTTTTAATCTCGATCATATACAGGCGGCAAGCTTACCCCTGGACCTAATTTTATTCAACTTCTTTGTTTTTTGCTTCATCTTTGAAAAAAAATTGGATGTCGATTACATAATTATGATGCCTTCCAGTTAATAGGATATGATGAAAGATTCATATAAGAGAGTAACAGCTGTCAGTTTTGTGACTATGCACATTGTGATACTAACATAGAGGTCTGTTGGGGAGATCCGGAATGGTTTGTGGAGCACGATAACACTCATCTCCTTTATCGTCGGTAAGATAGTGGAGAAATTCATTGTCATTGGTGGTAAAACAAGGACTGGTCTGTCGAGTTTACCATACCTTCTTTTATTGTTGTCGGTGTTTCTGTCACGCTGCTTGGGTGCATCAGAAGTTGTTTCTCGAGAATGAATGGCAGATGAGCTCTTCATCTTATCTTTCTTTGATCATTCTAATTTGATGTAATTATTAACTATATCAATCATTTCAGTGACTTTTCCCGGCTTGTACAGAGTAAGATCTTCTCGAACCTTAGAGTCAATGTGCAGGGCGGAGGTGAATGCTAGAACGACGATTTTAGGGTATGAGTTCCCAATTTTCCTTGTTTCCTGTAAAAAACTGCTTGTAAAAGCTTGCCAATGTCTCTTTTGCGCCCTGCTCGAAGAAGAACAAAGAATCGACAGTGATCTCTCGCTCTTTAGCATGAGCGTAATTAGATTCTAAAAGACGCTACAACTGGCTAAACATGGTAATGAAGACTTCTTGGATGGTGTGGAACCATCAGAGCGGCTCTTCCTTTAGGCTCATGTTGAATAACCTGCACGGCATGTGGTCGAGTTTGGAATATAATACAACTGCGGCTTTGAAGTGTCGGACATGGGTGAGTGGATCAGTGAGTCCTGCATATTGAATGAACTTCGGCATATGAAAATTCTCTGGTATGGGCATGACTTTGAGATGGGGGGAGATGGGATTTGTCTCGATTCTGTCAAGCACAGATCTTCGGCCTGGGACATTAGAGTTTATGGCCTGGATCATGTTGTTTAGGTTGTCCAAGGTGATGAACTGTTATGGGGGAAATGCCAAAGTTGCGACTTGTGGAACGAAATTTCCTTGTCCTTCTAGTCCCAATCGATCTCTGATTTGTCTTCTTTCGGGTGGTGGGGGAGTCTGATGACGCGTGCGTCGACTTCCTTGAGTTGTCGATGATGAAGATGTCAAACCAAAATGTCGAGAAACCCTATTTAGATTCCCTGATCTGGATCGAGAAATTCATAACTCGTCTTCTCTCGGTTGATCATCGCTCGGAATTGCTTTTGATCTATGATCGCTTCGGGCAAATGGAGGTGATATCTGACGGCCAACGAGTTGATCTTGTGTCCTTCTCAGTCTCTCTATTTATTTCTAATGTGTTTGACTCTGTTGATCTAAGGCTTTCCTTCATTTGTCTTTCTCCGTTTAAAGAGCTTGAGCGTAGACACGCTGATCCTCCAATCTTTGGGTTTTTTCTACAACCATTTGTTTCTGAAGTTCGACTACAACACCGTGCAGGACGACCGTTCATGGTATTGGATTAATTTCTTGATCTCTCACGGTGCTAGAATGGCTTCTTAGGTTCATGTTTGTCATCGGAAGGTTTTTAGATCAGTGGTGGTAAAGAAAAGTATGGTAGTTCCCACAGACGGCGCCAATTACAGTGACGTATTTTCTAGAAGGAGAATCTTCGTCAATACTTATTCGTAAGGAGAATACAATAAAAGGCTAAATGAAAAAGATTTTACGTGGGAAATTTTGTAAAAGTTGAGAAAAATTACGACCTCAGGGAAGATTTTGATGTAAAATCCTGTATATTGCTAGTTATTACAAGTTTTTGAGAGTGATAGTCGGGTTTAGGAAGTAAGGATAGTAAAGTTGCAGATTTTTGTCTTTGAACAATTTATCCTTTGCCTGTATTTATAATAGATACAGGTAGTTTTACAAAAAAAAAAAAAAACAGTTTCCTATTCCAGGGGAAGTGAGCGAACTTCGCGGATCTCTAACAGCTGTTTCTTGACCAGGCACAATGGCTACTTTTGGTAGGTCGGGGACTTGAGATATCTTCTCGAGTCCTATCTGTCTTCGATCATGTATGACTATCTTCGACTACTCTTTGCTAGCATACTCTTGTCGAATATAGAGAACTTGCTACTACACCTCCAAAGAATAAAAAGGCTCAGTAAGAAGTGACTGGTAACCCAAGCCAAGATACTCCCAACAAGCAAAGTTACTTAATGGTGAGATGTTGCACACTTATCTTGCATTATGCAAGCGTGAGCTTAAAACAACTTAAGATGTGGTGTCTAGACTTTCGAAAGCCTCTTGGACCAAGATTAGTGAGACGTACAATGCAAAATTTTACCTAACTCGTGGAACTAAATATTTTAGTAATGTCTGGTTTTACCATAAAGCGAAGTACAATGCTTGGACATGGCTTTTAAGAAGGACTGAGAATGGTTTTAATGCAGAAACACGCAAGTTTCATCTTCCGCCCGAAGAGTGGGATGTTCGACTATTTGCTATTTTGGACTATGTAGGTTTGTGTTATCTTAAGATTCGTATTTCAGACTGTCTTTAATTTTGTTGATCTGTATAAATCATTTTGTATGTTCATTTTGTATATCCATTTTGTGCAACGATGTTTTTTGTATGTCCATTGTGTATATCCATTTTGTAAAATGATGCTTTTTGTATGTCCATTTTGTATATTCATTTTATCTATTTTGTGCAATGATGATTTTTGTATGTCCATTTTGTATATCCATTTTGTTCATTTTGTGTAATGATGTCTTTTGTATGTCCATTTTGTGCAATAATGCCTTTTGTATATTCATTTTGTCTATTTTCAAGTTGTGAATATACTTTTATGGTGTCATAGTACTTTATAGTGGAGAGGTTTTGCCAATTTTGAGGTGATGCTCCAAGTTGTGTTCTTTTATAACATGGGTATTTAAGCCATTTACCAGTTTTCAGAACTTCTTAGAAGAAAAAAAAAACACCATAACTTATTCAGCACTTCAAAACATTCAGCATTCAGAACTTTAATTTTTTGTTCAACATTCAGCACTTGAAAAACAAACACCACCAAAATAGAGAAAATGTTTGTTTAGCTTAGGATTTAGGGTTTGAATCAAATAATAGATAGTTTGATGCTTATTTATTGTTTAATTATATTTGATCTTATAAACATTAATCTTGTAATAGGTAGTTTGAATCACATAAATTTTGTGGTGAATTCCTTTAAAAATATTAGCCGTTTTACCAATACTCTATGATTTTTGTAAGCCACTAAATACTCAAGGTGCAAGATAGAATCACTTCTATTGATTCAAAGAGAAAGTAACCAGTAACCAGCAACCATTACACTTTCATGTGTGGATTGTATAGTGCTTGAGGGGCCGGAGAAACTTAAGGGAACCATATTTTATGTTATAAACATGTAAAAGTAGGCTAGGAATAAACCGCTTAGTTACTAAATAAAGAAAGGAAAAATGCATGCTTTTTGGCATGCCTTTTGAGTTCTACATGCCATGGCTTGGCATGCCAGAAAAAAAGGTGTGTCACTGTGTCAGGTACCTTATATCTCTCTCTGGGGTAATATGCAAAACCTTCAGCCACTCTTGATAAATAAGTGAGCGCAAAAGAATAATACGAAACATCTCATTTTCATAGTATGATTTTTATCCCGTTTCATTGGTGTTTCCTTTACAGTGCCTCTGAATTTAAATCTAAAAGGGCAACTTCTGCAATCAAATCAAATGAAAACAAAAGACAGCTCAGTAGAAGACATGATATGTGTGATATCCTTCAATGAGGGTAATCACATACAGTAATCTGCAAGTGAGAATTATCCTGCTCGGGCACATATTGTCTTATAAATGCTCTTCTCCACCAAATTTCAAACGCCGTCTGTATATTTGGACAATCATCCCCTTTGTTCAAAAACCGATCAAACCATTGTAACAAGAAAGCCTGTTGTTGTGCCAACGGCAGAGTGAGAATCGTTTTACTTAGCCCATCCTCTACCAGTTTCTTATCCAGAGATCTGCAAGCCCTCCTCATCCATCCAAAGTCTTCATAAAGAGCCTCTAACCATGTCTGCAACAAAGAAAATCTAACATCCCTTATGACCAATATCTGCCCCCTCCCAATTGCAATACAAAGTTGTGCTGTAATTCTGCTTATTTCATACCGATACATTTTAGGTATTTTAGAATGAAGGATAGCAAATTCCTTTTGATCTGCCCATAGCTTCACAAACTCATCTCCCATCTTTTTTTCAATCATAATATCAACAATCCAATGCATATTGTCAGCTTCTCGTGCTATCTCACTCTGTAAAATTCCTCGATCCTGTTTGTTCTCATCCGTAATTGTTGTGTTTGATAAACATTGTATAAGGGAACTTAGACATTTATGGCAGAGATGATGAAGGGTTTCTCTAGAGACATCAAAGGTGCTGTTTCTATGGTAGTGGCTAAGGTTATGTGTTGCCTCTTCTCTTAGCAAACCCGATATTAAAATTTTCATTTCTCGACGGGCTTTATCATCCTTGGCTAATAAAACACCACTCAAAAGAGTCAAGAAGATGTCATCGGTTCTGTCTGAAGTTGATGGTTCTGCATATACTCTTTGAAGAACGTCTGGCACAGAGTCATGTAGTTGAAGTTGGCCCATAGCCGATACAATTTTATCCTCATCATCCTCGGACCACGGAACAGCTTCCAAATACTCTAGACATGACACAATGCCCGCATCAAACTTGATAGCCGCAGATACCTGCAACCAATTACAGATAGTTATAACCTCTTATTGATTTGTAACAACGATGACCCAAATTCAACTGTTTTTAGTTATGCCCTTGTTCATATCATAATAAAGAAAATAATATGTTATTGATAGGACAATCACTAGATTCCTTTTCGGATTCTTAAATAATACCATCAACTAGTCACTAGACCTGCAACCAAAAACAATGAAATGTCGATAACTTTATGAGTTGTGAGACAAACTATAACAAGGACGCACAATACCCTAATACTCAAAGAACGGTTCCCACTTTGAGTTAGTAAGGTGCATGAGATGCATTGGGTCATTATCCATGTACTGTAAATGACTATTTAAAAGATTTTTGTGCATTGTATCAATTACTATTCTACAACAAGTCGAGCTCAGCTTAAGTTTCTCTTATTACAAACAAAGTGCTAGTAATTTTCTTTTAGAGCACTTTAGCTTCCTGGTTCAGTCAAACAACCAAATCATTCTGCTCGTTGATATATACCTAAAAATGATTGTCACAATACTAGGACCAGCTAACCTAAACCATGTAGACTCTTCTCCATCACACGGCAGACCCACAATTACAAAATCAGGGTGTTCAAAGTTCATTGGCAATTTGGCAATACATATACACACTTGAAAACCCGCAGATTTACAAGGACCACAAATCCAAGTATCTGCCATTTAGCATTTTGCAGATATAAGATGAATTACCCGGGTGGGAGGATCACCCGGGGTGACATTTTCGTTTAGATTTTACATTAAAATATAGTATAAACTACACTAAGAATGGCAACAAACCATCTTCTTCAGCATTCAATCAATTTGCAAGCAACGCAATCACACACATTCTCCTAAATGGCTAAACTCAATCTTTTTAACACAAAACATAATACAAAGTACCATAAACAACACTAAATTATACTAAAATACGAGAAAAATAATACCTTGAGTAAGCCCAACACCTTCCCAACCTCCTCATTAACCAACTTCACCCTCAAATCATCAAAATACATCAAAACCACAGTTTCCAAATACACCTCAACATCATCACAATCCCAAATCTCCACCGAATGCGAAACCATCTCATCACCTCCCAACTTCTCCCTAAAGAAGCCACTCCTCTCCACTAAAACCCTTCGATGCACATTCATCAAAACACGAACCCCATCTTTCGAAACAACACAAAGCTTCACATCTCCATCCCCACCACCCCAATTCGGATCCCTAAATGGCGCTTCAGCTAAAATCCTCGAAACCCTATCTTGCAATTTTCGTTTCTTTTCGTCTAATTGTTTTGATTCCCTTTGTTGCTCTTCGGACATCATTTCGAATAGAGTTGGGCTTGGTCTTGGGCTTGATCTGAGCTTGTTTGAAGGGGGAGATGAAGGTGGGGGAGAAGGGATTTGTGTGGGAGAAACACTAAAAAGAGTTGAATTGGGTGTTGTTGAAGGAGAGAAAGAGAGGGTTTGTGAGGAGTTTGGTGAGATGAAACCTTGTTTTATCATTGTTGAGACCTCTTTGGATCTCAAGAAACTCTCAGACGCCATTAGAGAAAAACAAGTGAGTTTTGAGTGAGAGAGTTAGTATCTAGGTGTGGGGCCAATTGTTAATTTGTTAGGTTTGGGGTTGGATCTAATTTTGTACGGTGACAGCGAATCGAACGTAGGGTAGTGACTAGAAGAAGATGACGATGAGGTTCACATTTTTACTCCGAGTATGTTGATTGACGGTGAGAGAGGGTAGATTTATAACAAAATCGAGTATGATTGTCAATCTATCTGCCAAGAGCATCTCCGAAAGTGCCTCACTACCTTCGAATCGAGGTGCCGCCTAGGATTTTCGTCCTCCAACAGTGTCTCACTGACTTGGATTTCACCCTCTAAATCCAAAACTGAGTCTTGGATGGAATTTAATGTCGCGATTGGGCGCATGTTATATTTTTAAATAGGCGCCCAATTATTTTTTTTAACAAAAATTCAAATCGGGTGCCCAATTTGACTTATGAAAAAAAAAATCTAAAAAGAAAAAAAACAGACGCCCAAGTGTGAGTCTGTTAAAAAATTCAAGTTAGGTACTGTTAGAGGAAATAGAGTCTGACTGACTTAGATTTGGCTTTTTTTCAATCAAGTCAGTCAGATACTTTAGGAGATGCTCTAATAAAAGAAAATTGTAATATCACCAAAATTTACTCGATCGATTAACTATGGCAGCTATTTTTTTTTTTTCTTTTTCATTTTTTTGTAAAAGCATATGCAATAGCTAGGTGGGTTCAAAGCCACATTTTCCTCCTAAATAGTAACCAACCTTGAATTTCTCACTAGAGTTTAAAACCCACCCTTTGAGTTTGTTTTAACTTAACAATTACTAAATGACATGTGGCAAGAGATAGGAGAGAGAAAAGGAAAAATAATGCCTCTATTTTTTTTAAAAATAAATAATAAAATCCGCGTATCGCGAACCGTTGAAACTTGTAACGTGTCTTAATCTGAAGTGTTTATTTTGCCGCGCAGTTCAAAACTGTGCGGCATTGAAAAAAGTAAAAATCAGCCTGCAGGTCTTTGAACCGACCCTTAATTTTTGTGTGCCACCTAAGCGAACTAACCTCACTGCTGTGAGTAGAATTTGAAAAAAAGAGGGTAACATGCCTCCACCTAAGCAAGTCACCCTACTGCTACATATGTTCTAAGAGGTCCCTTGATACCTATTCACTTAGCTAAATTTCAAGTACTTTTAATTTCAAACCATAAATCGATTTGGCAAACTACAAGATAACACAAATTGTTGAAAGATTATTACATTTCTCACCCAAAAATATTTTAACATCCCATAAGACATAAGATTGGAAACGTTTACTTGTCTATGAGTATATTTAATGTCATTTTCATAAGAAAACGGCTCCCAATATGCTCTTTGATAAGTGATGGAAGCTTATCTTATAAAAAAATTCATCATATACTTAATTACATGAGTTCTTAGTATTAAAGGGTTGAGATACTTGTATTTTTGTTGACTCTAGCTAACATATTATTTTCTCTTTTACAATTTCAGATGTACTAGTAAAGAATGTGTCTTTATGTAAATTTAGAGTATCTATTTTATTCCCAAATTACTATATATGACATACAAAAATTATCTAGAAGATTATTATACATTTAAAAGGCCCATTTTTGGAGTTTGCCTAAGGCCCCTAAAAGTCTAGGAATGGCCCTGATCACTACATATGGTAAGTTCTCCAATTCATTTTCACTTATTGATTACAAAAATTAGTAGTATACCGGGTACCTGTGGGACTGACCACAAGTTTCTTTTATTACTGTATTTTTTTCAACACATCCGTCCATACCAGGGGCGGAACCATTAGAAGATCACCCGGGCTATAGCCCGGGGTAAATCTTCAAAAAATATTATTTTTTAGTAGTTTCTCTCAAATGTGTATGTAAGTCAAAGTTTGATAACTTTTTATTTCTTAAACTCATTACCATCATCATCATCTGACCTGCTTCTCCTCTCTCCTTCTTCTTCTTCCAAACCCAAACTCCATTTCACCATCAACATCATCTTCATAGCTAAATTTGAACTTTTCGATTCTTACAGACTCTGCATTTGAGTCCTAGTATGAGTTAGTAGTAGTGGTGGTGTTTCTCTTAGTGGAGAAGCAAAGGGTGATTCGAGTGGGAGAAGAGGAATTGGGGTTTGAGGTTAGTGAGGAGAGAGTGGTGGAGGAGAGGAGATGAATAAGTGTTTCCATGAGAGGTGGATGAAGGACCATCAACCACAGGGGCAGAACCACTAGAAGACTGAGTGGTTATTATTAGATCCCCCCCCCCCCCCACAAATCCCTCTCCTAATTAAATATTGCCACTTGCACATTGTTTGCAAAAGTAAGCAATTGTTTAAATCTCTCTTTGGAAGCATGACCAGTGTTGTTCTTCTAAAGACTCTAAAGTAATGTAGTTGTTTACAGTAGCCCAAATTAGATCCCGATATATATATTTAGCCAAGTTAGAACTAGGTGATAGTCATAAATATTTTGTTTAATAGTAAATTACGCTTAGTTTGTAATTATTATTTTTTGGGGAAACCCCACCTTTTTTTAGCCCCCCCCCCCCCCCCCCCCCCTAATATAAATTCCTAGTTCCACCTCTGGTCCACACTATCTCAAACAGTAAGAAATGAAAAGTATAAAGATTTTTCCATTGATTAAAATACCAACCATAAAAAATATTAAACATAAAAGCCAAGCAGGTTAGCCTGGTTAGCCCTTTTAAGCCTTCTCACTTCTCCCTTTGTTTGGTAATGGATCATTCTGAGCTCTCTTTTGAGTAACTTGACCCCCCAATCTCTTAGTTTTATAATGGGCTAGCAGTGGTGTGTTACTTCTAAAGGCTTTTAGTTGGTCTTAAAGAATCCCTATTCGATCTCTTTAATTTTGATTATTCAACTAAATATGTAATGAAGAAACATCCAGTTTTATTTATTGTGATTTTTGTGAACTCTAAGCTTTGGTAATGAACTCCAAAACTTTGAAATTGCTTATTGAAGTTAATTTCAACCAAATGTTGAGGTAAAGAGGGATTTGCTTGAAGATGGAGAGAGTGAGCTACTAAGAAGAATATGAAGAGTTTTGTTGAGATAATTGTGGGATGAATTTGTGGGACTCTCCCTTTTCTAAAACTCCTATAATTTTGGTAATTTTATTCCTCTTTTTAAGTCTCCTACTAATGTGGAGATGATTCAACTATTTGTACTTAATAGGTTTTAATTAAATGACATAAAAAGTAATTAGTTTTTAACTTATTTATGTTTTCAACCCAAATACTTATCTGTAAAAGGAAAAACTTAAAAGGACAGTTTAAGAATAAAAAAAATCTTTGGTTTAGATTTGTTTAGGATCCCTAAAATAATGGCAACAGATTTTAAAGGGTAAAACAGGTAGACAATTACTTCAGACAGACTACCATGAAACCGTTTTGTAACCACCAATAACATTTTTGTGTAGTTATGCGTAGAGTGACCTCCCTACCGGCAGGTTAGATAAAGTATAAATCTTAAGTTTGATGTGAGCTCTGGTAGAGAGAGGATTTCTAAATACTACTTTTTAAGACACTCGCCTAGACACTCATGTACAGGCAGCACGTACTGTAACAATCCCCAAAAAATAATTATAAGGTATAAGGGGATGGATTACCAAACACTCACAAACTAGATACTAAAGTCTCACTCAATAGGAATCACTCATCTCTATTAGATGAGTGGCTCTTAAAATTATGATTTAGTATATAGGGAAATGAGGTGGTAAAAATTATATTAGGTGCCAACTTTAATGGCTTATTCCGCATCTCGGACTCATACTTCATCTTTGACTATCATACGGCCAATCGACCTCATCAACATACACGTAGCATAATATATGACAGATTACAGTTATAGAGTTCTAGTCATCACTTTCAACCTCTATATATATAGTTTGAGTCAACAAACGCACCGTCATCAATGAAGCCGTTACAAAATAGTAAGATCAGACCGTTATACAATCAAATAAAATATTATCAAATATATATTGTAACGTCCATCATTAAGAATAATAATGGTCGTCAAATGATCATATTATAAGACCTATAAATTGGACCAGAGAATTTCAGATGAAGAATGGATGAATGCTCACCCAATACTCTATTCAGAACTATTCAGAACATCATTTATAATAACTAGCAATCCTTAATAAAATCTCTCACTCTCTCTCTTTCTAAAATCCTCAAGAGAAGTCATGGTTTTTAACCTATTCAAAGGTTTTCCACGCTAAACTTTTGTGTTAGCTATCACTTACTGTTCATTAGCATTATAATTTTCTTTGGTGTAATGACTAAGTTCGGATCACAAAATTAGGCTATTACATTTGGCACCGTCTGTGGGAACGAAGTTCTCAAACTCATTGTCTCATAAAATAGTTGATTATCTCACTATTGAATGACGCTTCCAGACCAGAGTACGCCGATTTCTCCAGGAGAAGGAAATGCCATACTAATAGAATTGCGGGTTAATCTGAACTTCAAAACCAAAAGGCGAGCCACTCTAGAGCAGCAGCTAGAAGGCGTACAAGACGTGTTGAAGGTTCTGCAGAGTCAACAGGTCGTAGCCTAGAAGAACAAAGGCGTGCTGCCAGCTGCTTCATGAGCTTTCGTTCTCAACAGGATAGGACCTCATGCAAACAATCTGGGAGGTAAAGTTTGATCTAACCATAAATAGCCTGGGGTGGAGCCAGCTCTTATATAGGAAGTCCACTAAGAAGTTGATGGAGGAGTCTAATAAGCTGAAGATCCACCCTAGGAAAGAGTTTGTATTCTGATACGTGATCGGCTAAGTGAAGGAAGTGGCGACTACAAACCTCGTGAATAAAGCATCCCACGATCGACCACTACAACTCATCAGGATGTGACCCAGGAACATGTTGAAAAATGTATCAAAGAGTTGTTCGATACCCATGCTCAAACTACTAAAGTCATTCACAACAAGCTATAGAAGAGTCTGATTGCTCAGGACTTATTGGATGCTAAAGTTCCCACCAGTTTTCATACACCAAAAATCTAAAAATACAAGGGAAATGATCCAGTGGAGCACGTTCAAGAATTTCATAATGCTCTAGGCTTATATTCTACATCCAACCATATTTTAAGCCAACTCTTTCCTACCAGTTTACTGGCGAACCTTTACGATGGTTATATTTTCTATCAAAAGGGTCCATTACAATTTTTGAACAATTGAGGGAACTTTTCATTAAGAACTACTCACACAACATAGATAAAGAAGAGAATTTATATTCTCTGTTCAGCTTTAAAAGGGTACCAGGGGAGAAGCTCAAAATATTTACTAAGAAATTTTTGGAGTTGGCCAGAAAGGTAGACCGACATGATTAGAAGATTACTATTTCAGCCTTCACCAATGTTTTGCTCGTAGATAGTAGGGCGAATAAATACCTGATCTTGAATAAACCTATAATTTTGGAAGATATGATCGAGAAGGTCAATGGATATATCGATCTCGAAAGGATGGTATCTAAAAGACACCAAACTCATAAATCAACCTTGACAGCACGAGATCAATCCACAGGCTAAGATTTTAATCGCATTGCTGATCACGGAGGAGACAGGAAAATGATAAAATCTAATGACGATCAAATTCGGAAGGGAAGTGATATGCCAAAACCCTGTCTTCCCAAGATGACTGTCACCATAGCCAGTATATATCTTATACTTCAAAATGATAAGTTTTTTTCCCAATGCCCAATATCTCCAACCCATCGAGAACAAATCATACTACATACACCATATCTCCCTTAGCCACTTTATCAAGAATCATACAATTACAAGATCGGTCAGATGCAAAGGGCGACGTCTTGGCCAATGTCATGAGCTATCCATGGTCGACAAAGAAGCTCAGTTACTCCCTGCATCCAGTTCCCAATGCACAGGGATCTCTTTCAAATATTATGACGTTCAATATGCCAACTTTCCTTATCATGATGCACTCCTGATCATGTTAAAAATGAGAAATATCATGCTATATACAATGATGGTGGATACTGGCAGTAGCATCGAACTGCTTTTCCAAAGCACGATTGACCAGATAGGACTGGCCGACAAAGTTCAACCTAGTGACGTTGACATTAGTGGGTTCAACGGCCCTAAGGAAGATCGTGTAGAAAAAATCATACTTCCTATTACTGTTGGTCCTGTAACAATCACTAGGCCAAAACAAGTAAAACACGACGGGGTAGGTCAGTCTTTATTTTGCTAAAGTAACTTCTATTTTAGTCGAAAAAAACGTCGTTTTTTTTGCAGTAGTTTTATGTTTTCGACTTGAAATAGGTCGTAATATTACGACTGTAAACCACGTCATAATATCTGTCATTTTTAGTTAAAATTGCGACACATTTATGAGTCATTTTATTAGTCGTAAAAAATATACACAAATATCAGTCATTATTTTTGTCGTATTTGTTCCATTTTGTAATTTATTTATCTGTTGTTTTATACGTCGCAATTTTACGACACCAAAATCGCCTAATTTTTCGTAATTCTAAAAAATTTCGGCATACAAACTAGTCATGCTATCTGTTACGCAAAAATGTCGACGTATTAGACACAATTATTGACGATAATTTTAGTTGCTTCTCACAATTATAAATTTCAAAATTTTATTAAATAATATTAGTTTACTTAAAAAGTCTTTCCTATACTTTTACAATTAGAACTAGATGGATTTGAACCATCATTGTCTCAAGTTCATGAGAGTTCTTTCCATTTAGAGCTTATAGTTCTATCACAAGAGAAGCGTCACAATAAGAATGTCTCACCTAGAAATGTTATGAGTTCTTGTTACAGCTTCGCACCTCTGGCTTGTGCACCTCTAGCTTTATCCTCTTGACTGTACAAATTTGGTACCACTATAACAGATAAACAGAACAACATGGTCAATAGATTTGGTACCACTATACAGATATACAGACAACATTCTAGGCGTACAGCTAAACAGATAAACAAATGGACAAAGCTTAAATAGATGGGCAAAGCATAAACAGATGGACAAAGCATAAATAGATGGGCAAAGCATAAACAGATGGACAAAGCATTAGTGTACCACTTTATAGTATTCCCCCAACCTTGAAGAAAAATAACAATGACTCTTAGTACAAGCAGTATCAAGAATAGCAGTGTCAGTTGTTTTCTGCATCCACTGTATGTTCTCTCCTCCCATATATAGTATATAGAAGCATCAAAAGCAGGTTTGAGGATCTCTCTAAGGGAAGGGTCAAGAGTATACTCATTAATCAACCAATTGAGTTTACTGCTCTATCCATACACTCCATACACATAAAGAGCAGTAAAATGTATCAAGAACCCCAATATGGACTAGGAAGCATCAAGAGCATTAAGGTAAAATACTAACTAAAGTACTCTATGCATAAATAGATAAGCCCTATAGTCCTATAGTCCTCTAAAAAGTTCGTATGCTTTGTTGTCTTATTGTTTCACTAAATCCTTTTTTGCATTTTTTTGTTGTTGTGATAGGAGCAACACCAAAATCAGTTCTTGAGTTGCAGATCTACTTCTACCAGTTGATCTACAAGTAATGTTTGAATGTTTCCATGTGTTGATGACCATTGCAGGCCAAGAGCAACATATAAAACTGATGACCATAATCTTTGGATAATAGAGATCACCACCACTATCACTAAACCTTAATTTAAACGTTTAATTCCATTAACTATTAAGTACATATATTTTAGATAGTAAAACACAAATGTTGGCCGATGGGGTAGAACCACATGCAAAAATAGTGATTTGTCTTATTGCTTGTAATCGATCCAATTCCCCATGTGTTATTCAGCAATAATGTATTGCATCTACATTGTATTGGTACATTGGTCACGATAAATAAAAGAAAGTTTGGGAAACAATATGGGAAACTGTAAACTACCCTCAAAATTTTTTGATGCGGGAAACAACTGGTACTCGATAAAAAAATATGCATATAAACATAGAAAGAAAGAAATTGCCAAATTGATGTGCACATCCATCAGGTGGTGGGATACGTACTTAAATATACGGCTGGAACCCAAAGAGTGCCACATAGCATACTAACAAGTAAGAGAAGAAGAGACTAACCTGCTCAAGCAAAAGTGCAGCCTGGGATTCTCCGAGCTGTTCTTGTAGTGTAAGGGTCGTTTGGAGAAGGGACTGCTTCTCCACGTCCATATTGATTCCAGCTGCGGAGAGCATGTCATGGACTGCTTGTACCAATTCAGCTATTGACACTCATCCATACTGGAGTTCTTTACTTGGCCGTGTCTGGTCATACAAGAAAATTCTTCTTAGTATAACGCTCAACATAAACCAAGGCAGAAAAGTTAGAAGGAAAAAAGAAGAGTTCAATTTTTTTTTTTGTGCAAAACCTTTTTTTTCCCTTCAAAAATAACACATAAACCAGATATTTTGGTTAAGAAAAAATAGTCGTCATGACACAAAGATAGGCAAAATGCATACATACCACCAGGTTTCTTACTTCTTTCTTTTAGTGATAAGTATAAGTTACCACTATTATATCATTCATGTTGCCATTTTTTCAAACAATGATGAAAACTAGTTACATCAATCCAATGATAAGGCAATTTGGTCTATTATATGTGGCTTTAATGTCATTAGATCTAAGAAGAATGTAATTTCTTTAATTGAAATGTATCATTTAAAAGTCAGTTTATTGTTACCATTCTTATATTTACAGTACTTGAAGATATTTAGTAAATACATAGCGAGACATAAGATAAATCACAAATTTTATTTACCTAGAAAAGGGATTGCACAATTTATGAAATATGTTGTGATATATTCTTCCTGATATATCACTCTATATGGTATTCCTTCTACCTTCCAGTGAGTCATTTTCCTATTTATTACTTGTTTTTACCATTTCTACTGGATTAAATCAAGTAAATTAAAGTGGCTCATACCTTAGAAGATGAGCTTTTCACACTTCCAGTACTTTCAAGCACTTGAACAAGCTTCCTGTTTCCCATTTCTGTTTTACCCTCATCGGGAAATGTTGACAAGGAAGACTCATTTGTAGTTGATATGTTTCGAAATGAGAAAACCTGAGATGAAACAAGAAATTTGACATCCCCTGGAGCAGTTTTAACCATAAACCTGTAATGCTTGACCGGCTGACGGCCTTATATCCCCCGGAACTCTACCATACTTCAACTTATCTCCGTCATTTCCTGTCTTCCAAGAAAATATTTATCCCCTATAAAAGGATCTCAATGGATGAAATTGTAATTGAAGGGCATCTTGTGGTAGAAGTTCCTTCCCTGCCAGCCCATCCCTATTACCTATTTCACTTCTATAACTCCCAAGTTTCAGGGAGCCAAAAATCCTTTTCTTTGAACCCTCGGGACGAGAAAGTAATGACCCAATAGGTAAATATATTGGTGAGCCCAACACTTGGCTCACAACAACAGCAAGAACATCCAAAACTGAAACGTATAAAGGAGGTTCGGCAATTATAACACATGGTTGTGATTGATTGACAAAGTAGAGAGTTCGATGTCTTGGCTCGTTTTCCCACTCAGGAATAACTGAGCCTTTTGGCGCACGTGTATTGTCCAAAGATTTTGGAAGTAACATAAATTGGGTATGAAGGCATCGAACAAACTGTAGTGTCTCTACAACAAAGACCAATGAAATTTGAACTTGCTCTAAAGTATGTACACTAAAAGAAGGCATGGAACTAGTTATGCTATTTGCAAGAGCGTAAACTACAGCATAAAAAGATTTACTTTAGAGCTTCATCTTGACTTCAACTAAGGAACTTGATCCAATCTTATTCAGAGTTGGCAATTGTTCTTCGTTATCGAGTTCCTGCAGTAAGACACACACCCTGATCAAAATACAGAAGTTTATACTAGCGAGATCTATCAACATAATCAAGTGCAATAAGAAGATAGGAATAGTAGGTTCATTATCAAATTCAATCAAAAACCAGATATCAGAGATTTAGATATGGATTAAAATTTTATCAATTTGATCCAAAAGTCTAAATTATGATCAAGTTTTAATGATGATTCAGAGTATCCCCAATCCAGTAAGGATCAGAATTTGATTCTATTAAGAAGTTTTAAGTGTACCAGACTCTTGTGCAGCTTAAAGTTTCTTAATTTATTGTGTGTATTATGGATTTTTATTTCGTTATGCAAATAAACCTTCTATAGTCGACTAAAATTCTGATCAGGTTCAGATTTTAACATCCAGACACATAACATATTGGAAATGAAATTTACTTTACTATTCTAAGATAAGGTTCAAATTCAGCAAAACACCAGTTTGGTTTTGGACTTCATTTGCTCCAATGATCCAAATCCGATCGATTGAAAAATAGCCTTCAGAAAAATTATTTACCTCCACGACAACGTCAGAAGCTTTTTGATTCCCAATGCCGTACATAGTCTTTCTAGAAGATCTGGATGAGCAATTCCTATCCTCAAGGTATCAATGCTCCCGATACACCATGAACCACCATAATCAATGTAAACACAAGATCTCGCTACCACAAGTCGACATCCATCATCTGGGACTATTGTGCGATAAAAACATAAAATTTAAACGAAATAAGAACATAAGAGGCTCAAAATGCATACCTTAAACAATGGGTTTCTCGTCCTCTAGATTCCTGTCCAACTCGAAAAACTCTTCAGAAAGATTGTGAGTGGTCTTAGTTGAAGTAAAAGAACCACCACCACCACCACCACCAGTGCTAGTATAATACTCTAATCTTGCCACACTAGACAACAGCGCCCTTTGAAAAATCCTGGCTACCAACATCTCGATAAACCCTCCAATGAATCCTACATGTAAAAAGCTCTAGTGACCATTTCATCAAATAATTGAAATGCAACATAAACCCTAAAAGACATTTAGATCCTAATATGTTCTGTATTGAAACATGTATCTTAATTTAACATTAAATTTTGTTTGGTCATAGTTGAAAATAGATACATTACCTCCAAAGTCCAGCAGATAACAATATAACTGATTCAGAGCAGCCATATCAGAAATGTTAATGAAACGCAATTGAGAGCCATGATAGTACGCTAGATTCAGGATAAAAACGTCTTCCACCTTGCCACAATCTGCCTGAACCTCATATTTTGAAAACTCCAACAAACAAACAACAATTCGATTCCAACAAGAAAGAACTTCAACAAAAGATTGCAATTCGATTTAGAGAGAGAGAAAGAGAGGAAGAGAGCATACCCATTGTATAACTTGCAATTTGATTCATCAATTTTGTTGGTAATGGTTCCTCAATTTTGTTGATTCCCAATTTAGATGAAATCAAAGAGAAGAATTGTATCTGGAGAAGAATTGCATCTGAAGTTTGAAGAATTGGTGAAAAGAATTGTTACTCTTTCATTTCGATTCGAAGGGTTGGAGTTATTAAAGATTTAAAGATTTAGGGTTGAGAGTTGAAACGAGAAACGACAGTCTCTAAAGATGAAATTGAATGGTTTTCTCGACTAAAGGAGGAGCCAATTTGTTTGAGTCGAAAATAAGAGGGGAAAAGTAAAAAATGATGGTGGTTATAAAATAACGACTGTTAATGGAAGTCATATTATTACAACAGACTAACCATGTCGTAAATCTACCTCCAAAAGTATCATTATTTACAGTTTTTGGCCTAGTGAATCAATGTAGTATTTAACGTTATCAATACAAGATCACACTATCTGGCGATTATGGGATGATGTTGGATGCATAACATGCGAGTTATCCCATCGACCCATCATTTGGCAATATGATTCGATTAGAATAACAGTATTTACAAGATCAAAGGCAGTCAGAAGCTAGCCCGAGCTTGAAAAAATACTGTTACCACTGTGACAGAACCATCAATACCATGGCTTGCATAGCAATTACAGAAAACCATAGGGAACATTACAGATAACTTTACAAAAAATGAACTGCCAAGGGTAGAAACTATAAAATACGTCGAGATCAGTGGAGATAAAAAGGGCACCTACATTGGAACTCTTTTGCCCACGAAAAAGCGCAACACTCTTATTTAATTTCTCAAAGATAATAGTGATGTATTTATTTGGACGTTTCACGAGATGCTAGGCATTGACCCAAATTTGGTTTGCCACAAGCTTAGTTCGAGAGATAAAGCTAAAGCAGTCAAGCAGAAACATAGAACTTTATCACCAAGACTCTGAGAAGAATTCAATAAAGAGATTAATAAACTCATTGAAGTTGGTTTTATCTAAAAAGCCAATTACCCAGAATGGATCTCGAACATCATCGCGGTACCGAAAAAGAACGGCAAAATCAGAGTTTGCGTAGATTTTACAGACCTCATTAAACATACTCCAAAAGATAGTTTTCTACTTCCTATCATCAATCATTTGCTCGATTCTACCGTAGGGCACGAACTCTTACCCATGATGGACGCCGCATCAGGGTATAACCAGATACCTCTATTACTCGAGGATCAATACAAAGCGGCTTTCATTACAGAGCATGGCATGCCTTTCAGACTCAAGAATGCAAGAGCCACTTACCAAATATTGATGAGACAGATGTTCAAAGACCATCTCGGGAAAACGATAAAAGTTTACATAGATCCTAAGATCTTAAAAAAGATCTAAAAAAGATGTTCAAAGACCTACAAAAGATTTTGGGATTGAATGGACTGCAGAATGTGTTGCAGCCTTACAAGAGCTAAAATGTTACATGGGAAAGCCACCAGTAATGAGTATACCCAAGGTAGAAGAAGAGCTCACCATATATCTCACCGTTACTGATGAATCACAGAGCTCAATCCTCATTTGACTTAACGAGAAGATGAAAAAGCTTGTTAATTTTATCAGCAAGACTCTCACTCCGGCAGAAACACGTTATACTATGATCGAGAAACTATTGTTAGCTCTCGTTTACATATCACAGAAATTAAAACAGTATTTCCAAGCTCACTCAGTTCGAGTGATGACAAATTATCCTTTGCGCAAAATCTTGTCCAAACGAGAAAAATCCAGACGAGTCTAATAATGGTCAGTAACTCTTTGTGAGCATGATATACGTTTTGAACCGTGACACTCTGAAAAAAGGCAAACAGTAGCAGATTTCATGGCAGACTTTCTAGTAGATGATCCTGCTTAGGAAAAAGATTATACTGATATCAATGAAGAACAGTTCAAGGAAAAGTCAGATTGGATATCCAAGAATGGTTGACACCTTCTAACTGACAGTTTTGTCAGACTTGCTGGGTCAGGCATCAGTATCGTCCTTATCAGGCCTTCCAATGAAAAAATTAAAAAAGTAATCAGACTAAACTTTGAAGCCACCAATAATGAGACCGAATATGAGGCATTAATCCACAGTCTGGATATGGCTCTAGAAATTGGAGTCCCTGAATTATCTGTGTACACGGATTCTTTATTCATAGTAAACCATTATAATGACAAGTTTCAAAAAAATGGAAAAATGATTGACTACGTCGCAGCAGTAGCCGACAGAATGAGAAGATTTAAAAAGGCTACCATCGAACATTTGCATCACGAAGAAAATAAACATTCTGATTCCCTTGCCTATCTTGCGAGAGTCCTCAAAATAGAACCTCGATATCTTAAGATCGAAGTCATATCCACCCCCTGCATTAACATCATCAGCTCAAGTTTTGTTAATACTGGGGGCGGTAAAGAGGATGATGACGATTGGAGACGACCTTTCCTTACATATATCGGATCCAAAAACAAGTTCGATGGTGAACTCCCAAAAGATCCTACTGAAAGGAGTCGTGCGCTTGACAATGCTAAGCGCTACGTCATTGTCGATAACTTCTTTTATAAAATGTCGGTGACAGGACCCTATCTCTAATGTTTATCTGATAAAGAGGCTCAAAACTTCATGCACAAACTATACGAAGGAACTTGTGAATCCCATGCAGCAGGATAATCTTTAGCAAACCAAGCTCTTACTCAAGGAGTCTTTTGGCATAAAATAAAAGCTCAAATCATCGAATATGTGTGCAAGTGTGATGCATGCCAAAGGCATGGACCCCAAATTTGAGTTCCAGCCTTAGAACTCCATTCTAGCAAAATTGTCTGGTCATTCAGAAGATGGGTTCCATACCACGTGGGAGAATTCCCAACTACACCAGGAAATAGGAAGTACCTCCAAGTAGTAACAGACTACTTCACCAAATAGGTAGAAGTAGTTCCTTTGTGTCAAACACGGAATGATGAAGTCATCAAGTTTATATGGAAAACTATTATAATACAGTTTGGTTGCCCTCACCTCATCCAAATCGACAATGGACCACAGTTTGTTGGTTCCAAGGTCATAGATTTCTTTAGCCAACACAACATCATCCACTCTCCTTCCAATCCATATTACCTATAAGGAATTGGACAAGTCGAAATCACTAATCGAATTATCGTCAACGGACTCAAGAAGTGCTTAACAGAGAAGAAAGGTAATTGGGAGCAAGAGTTACCACAGGTATTATGGGCGTATCGAACAACACCTCAAGTATCGACTGAATGTACGCTATTCTTATTGGCCTACGGTACCGAAGCAATCGTCCCCACTCAATATCATCACCCATTACGTGATCATACCATAACAAACGAAGAAAATGAATTCCAGTTGGCATGTAACATGAATTAGATTGAAGAAATAATAGACATAGCCATCATGAACTTGGGAAGATACCATCAAGCTTTAGCCAGATCTTATAATAAATGAATTCACCATAAAGAATTCGTAATCAAAGATCTCATCCTCCGAGAGGTACCAAAGCACAAAAAAGAAGTCAATGCTGGAAAACTTACAAAAAATTGGGAAGGTTATTTTATCATTATTGAAAAAAGTGGACTTGGCTCTTACGACCTTGTCATAGAACATGGGGATCGAGTACCTAACCCTTGGTGCACAAGGAGATTAAAGTTATATCGACGATAATTTATCACAGTATACTTTTCTAATAAATGCATCATCTTGTACGTCAGTCTTACATCAATGAAATACTTATGTTTGATTACTCTACGTCAGAGTACTTTCTACTATTTCATACAGTACTCTATCTACCATTCTCTGTACGTCAAACTTACGGTAATGAAATATTTATGTTTGGTTGCCCTACATTACGGTATTTTTCTAAATTATCATACAAGTACTTCTATATACAGATTATATTTCTAAAACATCACAGATTACCAGTGGGTTCACCCTATTCTGTTATATTACATATCGTTTATTGCTTCAGCCAAATTGATCTTCTATTATATTATAGATCATTTGTTGTTTCAGCCAAACTGATCTTCTATTACATTACAGATCGTTTGTTGCTTCAACCGAACTGATCTTCTATTACATTACAGATCGTTTGCTGCTTCAGCTAAACCAATCTTCTATTATATTATAGATCATTTGTGGCTTCAACCAAGCCAATTTTCTATTACATTACAGATCGTTTTTTTGCCTCAAACAATTTGATCTTCTATTGCACAACCAGTCTTTTGTTGTTTCAACCAAGCCAACCCTCTATTATACGATAGGACGACTAGTAGCTTTATAAAATGACTACCAGACTTCTGCACCACAATTGATTCTTCAAAAGGTCAGTATAAATATATACAGATCACTAATGTTATTATCAGTCCAACTTTACTACACTTTATCTACCATAATTTCAGTGGTATAGTGCGCATAATTCTTTCTTACAGTAATCACGCCTCATCAATAGCTCGAGCTATCAGGCAACACATCGCCACGCAAACTTTCCCCATGATGTTGTAGACGCGTCAACTCTGACATCCTTCCCGTAACAATTTCTTTTCCTTCTTTAACCTTACTCTTCACAAGAGCGCAAATTCTTGACATCATGCGATCCAAGCACTCAGATCGTACCAACCGCATGTCACACTGCACACCATTGGCAACCAGGCTGTCATACACAGTTTTTCTTTCTACTTCTAATCTCTTGAACTCAGATACAATGAAGGAGAGCACTGCCGTCATCTCTCTCCCATGCACCTCACTTGCCTCATATTTTACCTTATCAGGAAGAGCAAATTATGCAAGTTTTCCTTTAGCCTCCTTCAGCATAGCTTTTAAACTTTTGCAGCGTTCTTCCATCACTCATTTTTCATTCAACATCGCATCATAACGAGTTTCCATCACTGTTATGAATTCATCCATATGGGCAACTAGAGCCATCGATCCATCCATTTTAGACTCATTCTAACTTTTCTCTACAACATATTCATCAAGATTTATTTTGGCTTTAAAAAGATCAGCCTCCAACTTGATCTTCGCGCTACACAGTTCCCCATTCTCCACTTGATACTCCAAAACGTCTAACTTCAATGTTTGAACAGTATTCTCTAGAGTACATATCTGGAGCCAATACCTTTTTATTAATTAATTTTGTTCATTATGAGACTCTTCTAACTCTTTCAATCTCATGTTAGTAACATACCACAATCCTTCATATGTACGAGCACGCCAATCTGCCTCCCTCACAACAGCTCGCACATAAGTTATTTCTGGCTCAAGTGTATTTATTTAAAATTGTAAATCTTTAATGTTATCTTCATCTATCTTTAACAATGCCAACAACTCTGCCACTTTAGGTTGCACCGGCGTTAGCTCCGCCTCCTGTTGGGTTCTTCGTTCCAAAATGTCCAACTCCCTTTTTTCATTAACTTCTTTAAACCCCTCCATTTTTCTTAACTCAATGGCTAGTTTAGCCTCCTTATCTTCCACTTGCTCAGTTAAAGGAGCTACTGTGCTTCGCTCTTCCGTTACTATTACCTCCATTTTTTCCTTTGCACCAGTAATACTTTTCAATGCTTCCTGCTGACAATTCAGATCAGCATTGAGGTTTTCATTTAAAGCACGTAACACCTCACACTGCTTCTGAACCTCTGCCAGTTCACCCTGTAGCAACAGTTAACATTCACATACATATTTGTTTGCATATTCCAACATATTACATGCCGCAGTCAACAAGTTTACTCAAAATAATAATATTTGAGAACTTTCGATACGTAGCTCTATCTATATAATCAACATAAAGAACAAATTTTATTTATCATCAAAACAGTGTACAACGATCTAATGCATATACAGGTTTGGTAAGAAACTGGATTATTTTGCTTTCGTTTCTTCGAATTACGAGAGGACTTCCCCTTATCACTCGAACTTTTTAATTTATCTGCTCGAATTTCTAAAGAAGCTGTAAGGGTCACCACCTCATGCTGGCATCACTTTTTTCATGACCGAGGTATCAAGCTTTTGACCTCCTCCTCGTCCTCTTCCGACAAAATTTCTTTTGATTTAGGAATAAGTTTTTCAACAATTTTTTCCTTCTCATATTTTGTAAACCACATATTTTCAACCTTTCCATTCTCCATATTAAAATCCTCCCCACAATCCATTACATACATCCTAAATTCATTTTCTACCCTCGACAGCTCCCCTCCATAAAACTTAATCACACTTTCTATATGACGTTCATGATCTGTTCGAGCTACATCTTTTACTTGTGACGGATATAGATGTTCCTTCAACTGCATGCTCGCCTTGTGTAGATGCTTGCGCGTTTCTTTTTACAATATACCTAACGCCATCACATCACCTTCTACCTTCTTTTGAACAGATATTTCTTTGGACAACTGAGTCGCTAGAGACTTTTTTGATCCATATGTTGCGTCAATACATCTTACAACTCCTTTATCTCACCCTCTAACTTATGTTGCACCTCTATTTGTTCTTTCCTTATCCTGAAAAATACAATCCTTATTGCCCTACGGTCCTATATAAAGCCAAAAGCATCAGGTTAAGGTCCTACATTACCTCATATAACGGGCACCCCAGCTCGAGCTGAACATTTTTTTGTCTCTACACTATGACAATTACGTGTTTCTTGAGCTAGAAACATTACTCGAGCTGGGTCAGGTACTATACCATTTTCCTTCAAAAGCTCTACATAAGCTTCTTTTAAACCCCTTTCACTATCTACTTCGACCACAAAATACAATGTCAGAGCTACCAACAGCTTTTGACACCTAGCCTTATCACTCGGGTCACTAAAATAGGTCAACTCTTTTAGTTTTCGTACTAACGCCCTTCTTTCCTCTTCCTTTCATAAAAGCTCATCCCTTTCTATTTTTATCTTAGCATATTTACACTGAAGGTCATATAGTTCTTTAAAGATTTTTTTTGAGTTAGACTTAAATTGCCTTATCTCATACTCAATTTTATTTAATACCTGTTGAACACAAGCCACCGAATCCCTCGATCTACTAAATGATTTCTCTAGGGTGGACACAGTATTTCTCAACCGCTCTACTTCCTACACAGATTACAAATATCTTGTTATCATGTAAACATTCAAACAGAGCATATTAAAAAGTGTCTATCAAACTTAACAGTTTTATGACCATAAAGAGTACAATCCCATTAAAGTTAAACAAACTGCATAGTTTAAAATAGAATACCACATATTGATTAAAGATTATTGTTGATCTCTACCACAGATGGGGGATCTACTTTCTTATTAGCAGCTAAAACTGGTTCAGTTGGTGAAGTAGATACATCGGCTGGAGCAACAGCAACTCCCACCACTTCATCCTATGCATCAGACGCAAAGACTAACTCCTTATATTTTCCAGTTCGGCCCAGCTCTATATCAGTAGCAGTCAACCCAAAGCAGTAATATGATTGGACAAAACGATCTCTATTTTCCCGTAATAGGGTACATGCTAGTGAGATAACCTCATCATGCTCAGACAGCTCTATATACCGCTCTTCAGCAGCCTTTGCATCTTCCACCTTCTTTTTTTTATCTATCTCGAGCTCATCTTCGAGCTCCTTTATTAAAGCCGTTTGAGCATCTAGCCTACAAGTATGCTCTATGAACTCCTGGTTCCTTTTCCCAATGAACTTCGTCGCCCCCTTCATCAACATTGAGAGCTGTCAATACAAACAATGAAGTTCAGTACAATATATCATATTACAAATACAACATATAAAATATTTTAATACATACTGCAAGTGTCTGCTCTTGAAACACGTCATCAACTAAAGCGGATCAGCCCCTACTATTGTACAGTATTTTTGCTCCAATTATCTCATCTTGGCCGAAGCCTTGGTATTAGTACGATCACTTCCTTCACTTTTATGTCGCTTCCTTTTCAACGAACCCTTGTCCACATTTGAAGGAGTGACCTCACTCGCCACTTGGTCCTCCACTACATCTCCAGCAACAAGTTTAATGACCTCTTTCTCTGGGACTACCCCTATAGTAGACACGGGAGCTTCTGGAGCTGACTTTCTTAACCTCTGTATCGTTCGTTTCTCATTCATATTTTTTGGCTCAGGCAAAGGAAGACTAGTGATACCTAGCTCACCAAGTACTTGCTTTAACTTAACCTGCTCAATAGTTACACAGTTGAACAAGCTGGCATTATCGGGCAAAGATGCGAGATTGGGACCTGACAAACAAGAAACAAGAATATGGATAGCAGCTCGAAGACACGCTAATGGTTAGTCAAAGTTGACAAATGTTACTTACTCAAATTATAATATTTATGGTTCAGGACGAGCACTGGTTCATTTGGAACCTGCATACAGTTGCCCCTACCTATACAAGGTGGTTATTCCATGTTCTACCTACAGATTCGAGGTCAAAAAACTTTGGCCAAGAAGAATCACTATACAGGTAACCACTATTATGACCTTTGACGAACTTCAGCTTATAAAATTTTAGCAAGTCATCCGCTTCGAACTGCTTGGCAGTCCCTTTCCATTTCTACTGATCATTCAGTGCCTCGCACACCCTTATCATTTCATATACATTTCCATTTAGTTGGACAGGGCAGCACTGCAACACATTCATAACCACTTTCTGAAAGAAGGTCAAAGGAATCCAAAGGCCATAAACGACCTGATTTAGATAGTATAAAAACCCATCATTCAAGCATGCCATCCCACACCATTATAGTATGAAATATTTATATCTACATCAATACCCTTCTCTATTTTCTACTTATCCATGCAAGGAACTTGGAAGTATACAACTTCCTCACCTTTTCCTAGAGCATAGGCCCTAAACCACTGGCCTCGGTCCATCATATAATTTCCCCACTCTCCTTGTAATTTCTTTTTATGTTTCATAAATTCCTTTCCTATATCTACTACCTCCGGATATATGAAAAACAATTTATCTTTCACCTTTGTATCATCTTCCTCAATAGCTTTCTCTACTTTTCTGGGTTCCCCAGCCTCTACACCTGCAGTGACTTCTATCTTATTTACAATCTCTTCCATTACATTACAATCGTCCTCCCTCCCTGACGATAATGTTTCCACTGAACTCGATGATACTACAAATTTACTCATGGGATTTATGGGTTTTGAACGCATACTAGACCTACATATACACAAAATATTTTATCATTGTCTCTAAATTACATGCTTCAAATAACTTTACCTATACCCTTTACCCAGTCAAAGCATTTACGTCCAAAAACAACATTAAATCATTTTTAACTTTCCCTCTTCTTCTCCAAAAAGACATTTTTCTCTTTCTACAGTCTGTTCCCATACCCAAAGCTTGTGTATATCAAAAAAATAAAGGCAATTACTTAGCTCCTATCTCCTACTTTCTCAATCTTTTATATCCTAAAATTACTCTCATATAACAACAATATGCAATACAAAATTATATACAGATTATAAGACACAAATCAAAATAGAAGAACAAATTACTAACTAGTACTCAAAGAATCGCAATCTTCTGTTTTACCTGCATGTTTCACAGAAATTGACCACTCCGGTCATTTCTCCAATAATTTTCTATCACCAGATGACGCCTTCCCTACCAAATCATACTCAGAACTCAAATGTTTCCTCTCTCTAAAAATATGGGTTACATCACTCTTTTCTTTCTCTATAACTGTAGATAATTTATGAGGGAGAGAGACGAGATTTTATATTCTTCCTCAGTTTGTGAAATGATGGCTCCTTTAGACACGTGTCAGTCACACCAACTGCCTCTATAGGTACGCCTTTTTATCTCACAACATCATCAAGACTTCTGCGATAACGTTTACCATCATCACATTTGTCCCTACTTTCTTCCATTAAAAAATTCTGCCTCCCTTTCCCAAAGTAGTATGCACAACCAATCACCTTCCTTTCATACGACATTCCTAAAATAGCTCAATATTCAAATTCATAATTATCTACACATTTTTCAAAATCAGACAGCTGTAATCAATAATATATGTCACATAAATAATAACCAAACACCTTGTTCTTATTTCTTTCAGTTCGCAGATTCAACCTGCCCCATTTTACATTCAACAGATACAAAAACAGAATGCTGCAAATAGTTTACTTATTTATTTTAAGCTCTCAAAGTTCAAGTTTATAGTCACATATAGTTACATTTAAAACAGCCCATATGATTCACCACACTATATGGTATTATCTACCCTCCTGCTACTCTCTCATCTTCTTCAGCAAGCTTGTCCGGTGCAATTTCTCGAACGGCTTCTTTTCCCAAAGTTGTATCCAACAGCAACTCCAGGAACACATCACACTAGAAAAAATGGTCATACTCTGCATGTCTGCCTTCATCATCTAGGCCACCCACCTTCAACGGCCATTCCGGTAATACAGCATCGTAAGGTAACTAACAAAAATAATGCTCACGAAGTTCAGTGATTTTGATATGGAACCTACATTCCACTGCATGACAAACACGCTAAGAACACGTCCTCACCATGGTTACTTATATTACTTCTACAACAAAAATCCCTGTAAAAGATATATGGCATAGCAGCCACGAATCACTACTTTATATAGATACCATAAAGTTCTATGAAAATCTAACTTACCCCGCAGATTTTGTTGAAGGATATATTGTGCAAAATTTTGAAAATGAGAATATCAGCAGAAGCCAGAAAATATTATGACAGGTCATACATTCCATTTTATAAAATATCTCCTCAGATTTTATTCGCATAAATATGGAGATCGCAACATTCAATCAAACACTTCCAGTAATAGCACCTACAGGTAGATATCATTTACTTCCGTACAACAAGACATTTTTTCAGTCAGTTCAAATCCATAGCTCGTAAACATAGACATACCCTTACAACTACCTAATCATCTTAAGTCAATTTTTTTTACCTACTTCCACCAAATGACCTCTTTATATTTTCGGACTCCTCTACTTTTCAACCACAATCTCTACTACCTTTGCTGATACATGTACTGAGATCCTGACAGTTTGATTTATTCAAAAATATTCCATCACAACTTGTCGTTTTATCATACCTAAAACACATGCATTAGTATAATTCTAAAAAAACTCAACAAACCAGTTCGTACAGAAAACTATACATATAAACTGGACAATTCGAGACACAGTAAAAAGATGACAGTACGAAGATATTTCATTAGTTCGAATATTTCTTACATCTCAGCAATTACAGACTACTTTACAAGTAATAGGTATTTCAAACAATTCTACAGATTACTTTACAAACTACATCAAGTCACAGTTCAAAATACTTTTCAGCAGTCACTGAGGAAGAAGATGCAAAATTGAAACAAAACTTCAAAACTCTGATACCCTACACGAATGGGCCAGGAAATCCAAAAACTAGAAATCATTGAAGGAGTTATGGCGCCGGCAGAATTTTCTTCTTCATGGCCAAGAGCTATAGTCCATAGAAGAAAAACATCCTCCATCACCGTCTCTTCCAACATAAACCCCACCACCCTGCGCAACAATGAAGGAAAGCAGATCTTACTTTCTAAAAAAAATCTACTCACCAGTAGGATATCGATGAGACTCCCTCAAACAAACGCCTGTCACCTCATCTTCAGCAATATCAACTTCATTCGCCAGCAGCCGCAGCCCATTTCAGAGGGCCCCCTCCGATGTTAATTGATAATGGAAATGTACTATTTGGAAATGGTCATCCTTTGCCTCCACCACCTCCACACATGTCATCCCATAAATTGTAAGAGACACCAGAATTGGCATCGGCAGATCCAAGGCTTGATTCCCAAAGTATCTGGCATGAAATTCTTCCATCTTCGCTCAAATCCTAGCCTCCCGAGATTGTTGCCTTGTCGTTACCACATTCTCAACACCCAAAAGTTTCCAAGTTACAACAAGACAGTTAACGAAAGAAGGATGTAGAAGATAATTCAGGAGGAATACTTGGTTAATCACAAACAAATTAGGGAGCTCTTTATACTACAATTAGCATTGAAGACGACTCTCCAAATTCTCAATATCAGGAAGATTTCCCATGCAGCAAGATTGACTAGAACCATTGGTTCTAGAAAACCTAAAAGCTATAAATTGATATTCATAAAGATGCATTGGAAATGATTCCCAGGTATTAATTATAGTATTAATGAAGCTTCTCAACCAACACCACTCGCCCATAATGTTTCACGTACTGTTGGCTGAGAGGGGGCGGTTGTAATGGCTTATTCTACATCTCGGAGTCATGCTTCATCTTTGACCATCATACGACCACTCGACCTCATCAACATACACGTGGTACAATATATGACACATTACATTTTATAGAGTTCTAGTCATTACTTTCGACCTCTATATCAATAGTTTGAGTCAACAAATGTACCGTCATCAATGAAGCCGTTACAAAATAGTAAGATTAGACCGTTACACAATCAGATCAAAGATTATCAAATATAAATTGTAACGTCCATCATTAAGAATAATAATGGTCGTCAAATGATCATATTATAAGACCTATAAATAGGACCAGAGAATTCCATATGAAGGATGGATAAATGCTCACCTAACACTCTATTCAAAACTATTCAGAACATCCTTTGTAATAGCTAACAATCCTTAATAAAATTTTCTTTTTCTTTCTAAAATCCTCAAGAAAGGTCATATTTTTTAACCTATTCAAAGGTTTTCCAAGCTAAACTTTTGTGTTAGTTATCACTTACTATTTATTAGTGTTCTAATTCTCTTTGGTATAAAGACTAAGTTTGGATCACAAAATTAGGCTATTAAACCAGCCACGTCGTATTTCCCTCTCTCTTCTAACAATCTAAGAATTCAAATTACTCATCTCTATTATATTACTCGTCCTCCTGTCTCACTCTTTCTCTCTGTTACACTTACCCTATCTCTCTTTATCTACCATTTGAGGCAAAATTGGGGGTTTGTAAATTAAATCACTCATCTTTGTCCATGTATATCTCTCGAACAGTTTCTCTCTCCATCTCAAAGCTTTTTAATCGCACTGTGATTAGAGGTAAAATTGGGGTTTGAGGGCTCCGTAATTGGTTGTTGGTTGATTGGAGAACTATACTGAACATTAGTTCGCTGGGGTTTTAATTTGGGGCTTTCAGAGAAGAATCTAGGGTTTGATGTTTGTGTCTTGAACAATTTGGTGGAGATTTTTATTGTTGCTGGAGATTGTTGTTGGATATTGTTGTTGGTGATTGTTGTTGTTGTTAAAGATTATTTCATATTGAACAGTTTATTGGAGATTATTGTTGTCTGTGTCACAAACCATGGATTTGTCTATCTATTCCAAGGTATGTTTGTGCTGCTCAATCCCCAATTTATATTCAGCTAGGCTTTGATGAAACAATTGTAATGGATGTATTTGAAAAAACAAATATTGGTTCTTTTCCCGTGTAAATGGTTTCGTGCTGATATAGCACCTTTTTTTTCTTCTTTTGTATGCTACCAAAGAACATACACTAAGGATCCCCATTATAGTTCATAGATACCAATATATGTATGGTTGTCTCCCCTTATCTAATGCATGTTTACAATCCTAAATGAGATGCCCACTGCTAGTGTTAGGTACAGGACTGATAAATTGTTGATACATATACATGTTCGACAATTTAGTGAAGTAATATTGTCAGAACTCAACAATTATTCCTGTGGATGTGGAGACTTGCTATATAATATTTCGAGATCGATAATTTTATAGAGTTAATATTGTTGGTACTCGACAATTATGCTTGTGTATGTGGAGACTTAGATATATAATATTATTGAGATCGACAATTTTAGAGAGTTAATATTGTCGGCATTCGACAATTATGCTTGTGTATATTGAGCCTTGCACATATAATATTGTTGAGTGATGCATTACCCGATAATAGTATACAATAAATTTGTTACTTTTATGTCGAATAGTGGCATAGTCGACAATTCATACACAGTCATAATCCTACCTACTAACATTTCCCTACTTGTATATGGTGTGCTTCCATCTATAGGTAAACAATGAAAGAGAAATTGCCTCCTACAACTTCCTATAGAAGAAAAGGAGAGTTGGATAGAGAAGACCCAAAACACCTAGACTGTTCAGAAGAGAACATTGGTCCCTCCAAACATTGTTGAACACTTAGCAGCATTTGAATCTACTAATGAGTGTGTTGGTCAACATAGTAGAGCTGATACAATGGATGAATGTGACAATGTGGATAAAGATATGGTCTATGAAGATTGTCAAGAACATGATATCGAAGATGGTGATGTGCCTCAAGTAAGTTTGGGTTCTAAAATTCAGAGTGAGTCTGCCTAAGATGCTTTGAGAGCTTAACTAACACTCGGTGAATATCGCAGCGGACCTAATTGTGAGGTTAATATTGGTAATAATGACGTTAATGAGGGTAATTTTCAACGTAGTGATAGGGATAATTTTCAAAATGAGGGGGCTATAAACAATGATGATGTAGGACCGATTGTTAATAGTTTGCTCAGGAGCTTCAAGTTCCATAGAGCGAGGTCGATCGTACTAGGGTAGGTATACTATTTAATTATTATTGTTCCCATTATTGTTTGTTACAGTTTTAAAATTTTAATAGTTACATTGTCTTTGTTAATCCTATTTTTGTGACATAATCGATGTTATTGTTCAGGAAAAGTCGTGCCTTCGTGTTTACCATCACCTGTCAACATGAGATCTTACAAGAGAACCACAAATTGTCGACATATGCATGAACCTATTTACCAATTTGATTTTGTTTATCTCTTGTCAATATACATTTAGTCGTGGATCTTTGCATATTTCCCAAAGCTTCTTGGGATACCAAAGGAGCTGGATTCAGAGGACTACGATCACTGTACTTGTTGGATATGGGGTGGATCCGTTACATATAGAAATGTTAGTTTGATTTTACTGAAGTTTAGGGAAGCATTAAACAATTAAAAAGTCTAGGATGTAAGTTGATTAGATGTCTTCCCCATCTTTCACTACAAGAATAAAGGGTATTAGCCACTGAAAAATTTGTGGCAAAAAGGTTTTTGCCACTGTTTTTACCGTGGCTAGGGTCGTGGGCGTAGATGGGGTGGCTAAAGCTTTGGCACTATTTTTACCGTGGTAAAAAGTTGTTTTTTACCACTGAAAAATCCGTGTCAAAGGCCTACTTTAACCACTACAAAATCCATGGCAAAATCTTGTTTTGACCACTACATAATCCATGGCAAAAGCCTGCTTTCCCCACTACAAAATCCGTGGCAAAAGCCTGTTTTCCCCACTGCAAAATCCGTGGCAAAATCCTGCTTTCCCCACTACAAAATCCGTGGAAAAAGCCTACTTTCACCACTTCAGATTCTGTGTAAAAAACATATAATAAATAAAAAATAAAAAAATTATTTCAAAAATATACAGAAAAGGCTACTGAAGTAAACTTGATACAAAAAATTATTTCAAAAATTATTTTTAAAATATACAACAAAATTATAAGTATGTTTCTATATAATAGAAACATGATACACGAAATAAACTTAAGGCTACTGAAGTAACTTTAGAATCTATATAATAGTCAAACAATGGCTAAAACAAAAAGGAACATAATAAAAAAAACGTGTAGCGGAGAAGGTTCAAATATGAAGTGCCAGCTGAAGGATGGAAAACGTTCCCAATCTCTTTTGTCTCTTTTGTGGCTTCTCCAAAGGATAGAAAACATTCCACTAATAGAATCTGCAAGTTGACAGATGCAAAAATAAGAGTCAGAACTAAGCAAAAGTAGTTCTAAGAATAAAACACAACATGGATAGCTAATTAGTAGAACATGGATATCCAATAAATTCTTAAATGCAGTAAACATTATCTAGTATGCTCATAACTAAATATAGTAGACTTGAACAAAGTTAGGTTATGCCTGCCTATACCATAGTATCGAAGGAAAATAAAAACTACAGGTGTAAGAAGAGATCAAAGTTGACTATAACGATTAACTAAGATGACAAATGCAGTATAACCATAAAACTTTAATTAAGAAGAGTAGGGGAAATTTAAAGAACATACGCTTAGGAAGAGAAAGAGTCTAAAATAAGCACGTAGAATACTAACATGTATTTATTTATATAATGATATAAGCAAAAGAGAACACTACCTTCAAGCCGTTCTTTCCAGACACCACTCTTCAATTGGGAAATCGTATTAGCTTGTAAGAGAGATCCAAGTCGACTTTCGATTTCATCAAGGCTTATCTCTAATGGCTGATTTTTTTACCAAACACTCGATTATACAGGCATACCAACACCTTAAACAATATCCCACAAATAGAAACTGGTCAATCACTCACCTTAACATCTTCATGTTCAACTGACCCGGAAGCCTTTAACTGCCCACCTCCCTCTCCTTTCCCTTTTTGCAAAAAGTAAGATTAATATATCAAAGGTTACAATTGAGGGGAGGCAAAGTCAAGCCCAAAGAACCCAAGAACAAACAAGAGAGTCAAGAAACTTTAGAGAATCTAAAATAACATACAAACACTACAAGAAAAACTACTTTTAGGGATGGCAAAAAAAGCGTCCCAAAAGGCTACTAATCCATCCCTATAACTATTAGGGACGTCTTTAGAGACGGCAAAGTATTGTCCCTTTATGGTGGCGCCCCAAATACATTAGGGACGGACACATCCATTTCTAATACTATTAAGGACGGTTTTAAAGACGCCAAAAATCCGTATCTAAAAGTCTTTGTTTTTCAACTCCTTTGGGGACGGAGTACAACCGTCCCTAATACATAATATTAGAGACGAATTTGTTTATCTCTAAAAGTATGGTGCCAAATTTTCCTGCTTGCGCCAATATTATTAGGGACAGATTATTCTATCTCTAATGCACAACATTTGAGACGGATTTGTTTGTCTCTAAAAGTATGACGCCAAATTTTCCCGCCAAAGCCAATATGATTGGGGACAGATTATTCTGTCTATAATACATTACATTTGAGATAGATTTGTTTGTCTCTAAAAGTATAGCGCCAAATTTTCCCGCCAACGCCAATATTATTGGGGAGAGATTATTTTTTCTCTAATACACAACATTTGAGACGGATTTGTTTATCCCTAAAAGTATGACGCCAATTTTTTCCACCAGCGCCAATATTAATAGAGACAGAATAAATCGTCCCTAAAGAAGAATGCTAAATATAGTATTTTGCAATTTGAATTACACCCCTATTAGATAGTACAAATCATTCATCAACCACAAGTTAATTTAAAATAGATAACAATTTATTTACAACGTTCACAAACACCAATTTTATATAAATAAATAAGGTCTCAATCCACCTAAAACATTAAAAATTATTGTTCAATCACTAAATATAGCTTGAGCATTCAAATTAATTATCCAACCTCTTACGTACTAAACACAGAATCTTTGACACACGAATAATACCTCTACATATAATAAACACTTGTTTGTATCATTCCCATAATTGTTAAGAAACTATCTGAAACAAAAAATAAACAAAAAAATCAAATTATTACAACCTCAACCACAACATATACAAATAATTACAAACCAAAAGATAATAAAATAATAAAATACACATTATGAAACTGAAAATATAAAAATTCAAATGACGTGTCACATCTATATCAGAGTCATGTGCGGAAGTAAATCAAATAGGAGAAATCCTATCGAAAATTCGATAGAACTTACCCTATAAATTGGATATTTTCATTTTGTACCTGCTAAAAAATATATACAATTTATACACTCAAGTGAATAACGTAATCTTTCGGTTTGAGAACGCTTAGGGCCAGTATACACACAGCACGCTCCCAATTCTTAAGATTATGAAATTCACACAAATCACACGACAATTAGATATCACATTAAGGTCATATATCAACTCGAGGGTTGATAATATATATAAATCTCAACAACTACAAACATTAACACCTGATTAAGTATAATTTTATAGCATGAGTATAAATATCTAGAAATTGCAACACTATACCACTATATGCTACTTGACACGTAGTATGGTAAAATGTAAAATATTTGTATATACCAAAAATAAACATACCTGAAAGGACTAGAAGACTCTTGCAACCAGTATTTTGTCCAAAAAGAATATTAGTGCCAATCTACAAAGCAAAAAAAAACTGTGAAAACAAAGTTATGCCACTATATCATGTTGGTCTACAAATGTCATATGTTGGTTAAGTTATTTTTAGCTCTAAAATACTAACATATCGGGTCAAAAATCCCACTAATGAGATCATTACAACAACAAAAGCAGAAGTCAACTCTATTCAAGATTTTTTATCTAGAAAAGAAAAACATAGTTACCTTAGCATAATGATCAGCTTTGAGACTCGACGATACTAATTATTATCTGGAAAAGGGATGCCTGCAATTTGCATGCAATTTGCATCAATCGTTTAACTTCAACTTGAATTGTATTGTTCACAGAAACCTTTACATTCTCATTCTCAATTTCTTGCTGGTGTCGAGCTTCTCTCTCGTTAGTTTCTCGTTGTAACTTGGCAAGCTCATCCTCGTAGTTCTGAAATAATAATGATGAGGACCGTGACCTTGTATTTTTGGGACGGGAAACTACTCATTTGCACAAAACTCGTCCTACCACGACACAGTTCCTGATAAGGCAACATTAAATGCTAAAGATTTGCCATTGGTTCCTGGTACTTTTCTGTCAGTCAGTAGAAAATGGAGTTCTGGTGATTAGTTGACCCTTCAACTGCCAATAATTATGAAAATAGAGGCCATAAAAGATGATCGGCCTAATTATGACTCTATCCAGGCAATTCTTTACAGTCCTTACCTTCATGCCGGTCTAACCAAAGACGACTAGGACATCAAAACAGGGATAACTACCTCTCTTTATAACTGGATAACTCCAATTCCATCCCAAGTGGTTACTGGGTTGGACGGGAAGACAAACTTGATTTCTTTGGAGTCCGGGATCGAGAGGGGTTGTTTTGTGTACAGTGAAATAAATGATAAAGGTAGTACAAGCATTAAGCTTAGCAGGAAATTGGATACTGTAGATTCTGGTTTCAAGCAAGCAGCTAGCTTTAACTTGAGAGGACTTAATGAGTATCATCCCATGAGTTTCGTGGCAAAGGGGGGGGGGGGGGAAGAGGAATTTCTTGCTTATGCTATTGTTTAGCTTAAGATATGAAAGCTACAGTGTATTTTAATATTGGAGCTTGAAAGTGATGTGCAAATCATGTATGAAATCGCCCCGATTAAGTTATATAGCAATAAAATCTCACTTATTTGATTAGGTCCAATCCTTATACAAAATCGCTACTGTTATACATGAAATCTCACTTATTTATTTATAAAATAAATGTGATAACGATAACTTTTAAGATTGTCATTATATATAGTGCGAAACTTTGTGAAGTTTTATAATAGTCTTTCTTAGCAACGATAACAAGCAAAATCTTACTAAAGAGGGAGTTTCATAATGAAGCAAAAAGAAGAAAATAATACCTGAGAGCTTGACATCTTCAGAAAAGTTCCAATAGGAAGCTTTGCAGTTTTTATCCTTTGATCAATCGCTTTTTTAATGGTTATCACTTTCCATCTGTTACGGTCTACTAACTCACCAATAATATAGATACTCTTCGGATCAAGTTCCTCCAGCACAATTTCAGAATCTGCGGTTAGATAGACTAGACGCTCTTTCTCATCCTGCAGAGCTTCGATATACGAGTCACTTTCTTTCTCGATTATCCATTTGTCAAATCCTAGGAGCCTCTGCAGTTGTGTTTGTATTTCTCCTTTGCATCCAGTGAGCTAGAGATGGGCTGGCAAAGTACATCTTTCATTCACAGCATAACTAAACATTATCTGCAAACTTAAACCAGTCAACACAATTTTACATCATGCAAAAGGAAAATGTTTCACCTAATAGAAATTTCAACTATCTAGTACGTACATAGCATTATGCCATTATCGTTTTTTTCAGGTCCAAGCCTCATATATATTTGTTTCTTATACAGATACTATACATCAGTTTATATCGTGAAAAAGCACTCCAAGACTGAGTTATATTCACCAGATACAAAACATCTTTCAAACTCTTTCATGGAACTGCCTTAGAGAATTCACCAGATACAGATAAAATAAAAGGAAAGAAGTAACTTTAAGATGAAGGAAAAATCACCTTAACATCATATGGTAATCATCGTGTCTTGAAGGTAGCAATTCATCGAGTCTCTTCTTGCCGCTGTGAAGCAAAGCGACCAAAGATTCCAAACGAGAAGAAAAATTGGGCAGTCAGGACGCACAGGCGAAAAAGCGTCTCTTACATGTAGTAGGGTTGCCCATTAAAAGGTCACACAGCTTGCCAAATAGGTAAGCTTCAAGCTCAAATAGCACAAAAACCTAGCTCTAGTACTAGCAGTAATAAGAAAACGAATAGAACAATAAGTACAACCTATTTTTGCTATGCTTGCGGCCACAAAAACTTCGCATATGAAACTACAATTAGAAAGGTTCTCTAGGTGTTGAAGCTGCCGAGTTCTCCACAGATTGCATTCTCTGCTTGAGATGAAAGACTTCCATCTGCAAACATTCGATGTAGAATTAAATCAGAGAAATAGATTAGGCTAGTTAGGGCAATAAATTACTCTTAAAGATGGGTTCCACTATGTGGATAACCAGTTCAGAAAGCAGAAGTTTCAATAAAATGTGACCAGTCATCAAAACTAAGAACTTATACTTCTCTATCAACTAAGATGATTTTTTTTCTATATATGATTTACTAAAGATAAAAGAGGATCATGTCAAAGAGATTGCATTCGCAGTGCCTAGTGTTTTTGACTATCTATTTAGGCCAGACTTTTTTTTTTCCTTTGCATGGAGGTGTAAGAGGTCTCTCGCTCAATTAATATCTGCATCACAAAACACCTCCTTCTGGAAAGAACATCATACAGGTTGTTTGTGGTTTCCAGCTCAAGAATTTTCCTATTATATACCTGGGTGTTCCTATTTTTTATGGCAGGGCACTAGTAGAATATTTCAATCCTCTTGTTCAAAAAGTCCAAAAATGGTGAAGGGGTGGATTGGCAAACTTCTTAGTGCTGGGGGCAAACAGATCTTAATCAGGCATGTGCTGAATTCAATACCAAATCATCTCCTATCATGCCTTTATACTAAGGTTGGAAAAGATTTTTTCTGATTTCTTTTGGGGTTCATATGAGGGCAGACCAAAGAAGCACTGGATAGCTTGGGCAGGTTTATGTAGGAACAAAGATGAAGGTGGCCTTGGGCTTAGAAGCATGAATGATATTCAGACCAGATTTATTCTTAAAAGATGCTGGAATTTCCTACATTATCAATTACTATGGGCAGATTTCCCAAGAAGCAAATATATGTGAAACAATACTCTTACAGCTACAAATGGTGCTTCTAGACTATGGAGAAATATGGCTAACCTTTTTGTAACTGTTAAAGAAAATACAGCATGGAACTTAGGACAGGGCAATCTGGATTTTTGGGCTGATAATTAATCTGGAGAAGGAGAACTACAAGTGTTGCTCAACATTGAGCCTAACCAAAAGATAATGGTTAAGGATATTATTGATAGCCAAAGAATTTGACACTGGGAATTACTTAACTCTGAAATACCACCAACTTCGAGAATAACAATTACTAACAGGTTTTTTATATCATCTAAAACTGATACACCTTATTGGGATTAATCTCAAGATGGCAATTTCTCTATCAAATCAGCTTAGAATTTATGGAAGGAATCTTTTGAAAAACAGGACAGAATGGAGTGGATATGGCACAGTGCTTTACATGTAAAAATTTAGATATTTGCCTGGAAGCAATGGAAGAACATCATACCTGTGAATAGTGTACTCCAAATCTATGTTCCTTTGGCTTCTAAATGTCACTGTTGTTAATCTCCAGACACTGTAAGTTTAGATCATCTGCTTGAGCGTAGTGATTTAGCACAAGAAGTCTGCTTTACATGTAAAAATTTAGATATTTGCCTGGAAGCAATGGAAGAATATCATACCTGTGGATAGTGTACTCCAAACCTATGCTCCTTTGGCTTCTGAATGTCACGGTTGTTCATCTCCAGACACTAAGTTTAGATCATCTGCTTGTGCATAGTGATATAGCACAGCAAGTCTGAAGACATTTTAGTCCTGTTTGTGGGGTAGATTTCAACAGTGCTGGTTCCTTTTGGGCTACTCAGGGAACATGGTTACTTACTGTAGACGGTAAATCTCACATGGGAATCATAGGGGGGTACTTCCTAATACCATTACGTGGGATATTTGGAGAGCCATATGCAAAAAGAAATACGATGAAGCTCATATGCTGCCTGAGGGGGTGATTAAGAAAGTTATGAAATGGATCCAAGACATCAATGCAAAGCTGAAGGTGACCAAAGCTGTCTCTTTTACTAAAAAAATTATATATCCAGGTGCTCAAAACTAAAGAAAAAATCATCAATACTAGATTGGTCAGGGCCATTGTATTGAAAAAACCAAACTATGGGGTTTTCAAGCTTAAATAGACGGATCTACTCTCAGCAATGGTATGAGTGGAGCAGGAGGTGGCATAAACAGAAACTGTAATGGAGATGCTATTGGCCTACTCCTTTGCTCTAGGACCTGGTACAAACACAAATGCTGAACTGTATGGCTTATTTCATGGACTCAGATTTTGCAAGGATTATAACTTCATATCTTTAGTGGTAAAGTGTGACTCTAAAGTTCTAACAAACTGGTATCACAAGAAAGATATTGTATCTGCAAAATATACCGGCATTTGGAAGATCATTGAAGAACTTTTCTGCCATTTATAATATGCTCTTAATCACATTTTCAGGGAAGGTAACAACCTAGTACAATGTGTGCTCTTAATCACTGTATTCTGCTAAAATTATTACACACTATAACCAACATAGTAAAAACTACACAATTCAATAAAATTTAGTAAAACCAACAAGTAGTGCTCTCATTGACATGTATTCGAAGTGCGGTGCTATATTTGAAGATGAGATGTTGTTCAAGAAGATGAGTACTTAAAATACCGTAACATGGAACTCTATGATATTTGGATATGCAAATCATGGGTATAGCATTAAAGCAATTGAGTTATTCAATGAGATGACAGAGAAGAAGGGATGTGAACTGGATCACTTAACGTTCACAGCAGTTCTCACTGCTTGTTGTCATGCTGGAATGGTTGATGTTGGACAACGTATTTTCCATTTGATGAGTGAGGAGCATGAGATTGAACCAAGGTTGGAACACTACGCATGCTTGGTGGATCTTATAGGTCGAGCAGGTGAGCTCGTTGAGGCTTATGAATTGATCAGAAACATGCCCATCAAGCTTAACTCGTTTGTGTGGGGAGCATTGTTAGGGGCATGTAGAAATCATGGAAATGTTGAGCTTGCAGAAATAACGGCGAAGCATGTGTCTGAGCTCGAGCATAAGAGTGTTGGGAGTTCCTTGCTGATGTCGAGTTTATACTCGGATAATGGCAACTTGGGAGATGCTGAAAGGTTAAAGAAGGTGATGAAGAAGAAGAGGTTAAGAAGAAATGTGGGGTGTAGTTGGATTGGCATTACTACATACATGAGATGTGCAGAGATTAGGAATCAAAAATAAAACCCAAGTAATCAAAAAAACGCAAAGTGAATTGGGGAAGATAAAAAACCCATGATGTTGTACCAACGATAGATACTTCAGTATGCACTCAACAACTTGTTTGAAAACGAATTCCAAAACTAGGGTTTTCTTTACACTGTAATCTCAATGTAAAACAAAAGTTAAACCATAAAATTAAAATTGTCTTAGGGAAATTGTTACCTGATTATCGAATTGTGGTAATCGTAAGAGGATTTGTTGTCTCGTCTTCCTTCAAGGTAGAAGATGTTGTCAAACCATCAAAATCACACATGTATATTTGTAATCAACGACTATAGAGAGAGCGAGATTGAAACCCTAGACGGAGATGAGAGACGATGAAGACCAAGATTTTGTCAATTGTTATTCGTGATCGAAGAGTTTAAAGAGAGAGAGATAGAGAAAGAGAGTTTCGTGACTGAACGGATTTGAAGTGAAAATATAAGTGGCACTTTAGGAGATGCTCTAAGGACGGGGAAATTCTCACCATCCCATAAAAAACAAAAATATAAGAGACTGAATCAAATCCATCCTAAATGTTCTATTATTAGAGACATTTTACTCGGTCCCTAATATCAGGTCCCTAAAAGCTATCAGGAGTGATTGCCCATTTTTCTTGTAGTGCCAGTTAACTAGATTATCTATAGATAGAAGATGACAATGAAAGGCATGAGAGTATTAAACGCCTCCATCGCCAAAGCTCTCTGACACTCAACCACAAAAATCCCACAAACAATCACATACATTATATACCCAATACGTTTAACAACACCCACCAACACTTGAAACTTTGGATTCCCTTCTTTCCCCATTGTACATCAGAAAGTACCAATTTTAGGAATTATCTATTATGTGGTTACTAGAGATCAACAAAAACTAGTAATTCAGCAAATCATAAACTATCAATTCAACAAATCATAAACTATCAATTCAACAAATCACCAAGAACAGCAACAATAAAAGAATTAGGGCTTCAGTTTTAAGGTTGTGATTGTGTATTGGGGTTTAGCACAGTCACAAAGAGTTGAGGGAGGAAGGATTACGGGGAAGGGGAGTTAACTTGCATGCATGAAATTGGGCCTTTTTGTTTTTGCAGTGTTTTTATCTACCCCTAAATTTAAACTATAAGGGACTACCATGTCCAGTAGTCCCTAAACTTATACAATTAGGGACGGCCAAATCCAAGAATCCCTAAACTTATACAATTAGGGACGCCCAAATCCAACAGTCCCTAAATTTATATTATTAGGGACAGAGTAATTTTTTCCGTCTCATAAACTAAAATATTATAGACTAATTCAAAACAGTCCCAAATATTTTATTATTAGAGACAAATTTTACTCCGTCTCTGATATCTAGTCCCTAATAATCATTTTTTTTTTGTAGTAAAAGGGTTCTTCTATTTTTGCTAAGAAATGAGGTCTTCCTTGGAAGCCTTCAATATTTCCCTCGGGGAGAAAAAGCCCCCTCTTTGATGCTTGAGAGGCTGAGAAATTTGCAACTTTCCAGCAATGAGAAAATCTGAGTCTTTCAAATGAGTTCTTCACTCTGTTCCATCTTGCTCTTTGAGGCCAGGGGATTTGCTCCTTTACAAAATCTGTAATAGCTGTTTGGGAATCAAATTTTATCCAGATATTTGTCCAATGATTTTGATTTGCCCAATATAAAGTGTGTATGATTGTTTCACATTCCGAGAAGAAAATTATTTTAGTGCCTATCCCTTTTGTAAGGACGCCAAGAACATTCCCTTTGTGATTTCTTGCCACTGTACCTATTCCATCTTTTCCCGGAGAACCAGCCACAGCAGCCCCACATTTAATTTTCACTTCCTGAAACCAAGGAAGAGCCCAGGTGCAGCTTTGAACTCTGGGTAAAGGTCTGGCCTTTGTGGGAACTCCCAAAGCTGCGACAATTTGAAGTTCTGAGCAGTTGTTCGCCATACCCTTTTCTGAAAGACCAGCTGCGTCTGAAATCGCCACAAAGATTTTCCTTTTAATATCGTTGAAACAGAAAGTAATTTCCTCAAAAAAAAGCATCATTGCGCGCTCGCCAAAGAAGGTACATGAGGTTAAGTACAACTGCTTTCCAGATATCAGCTAGGTAGGAGCTCAACTGATCGCCAAGTATCCAAAGAGCTTTTAAGGTCAGTGAAGCCTGCTTGGGTTCTGAACAAAGAAGCCATCCAATCCTAGGTCTGAATGGACTTTGAACAACGCCAAAATAGAAGGTTCAGAGTCTCCAAGTTACACCTGCATAAAGAACATCTTGAAACCATAATCATACCCCTTTTACAAAGAATATCCTCTGTTGCTAGAGCATTGTTACAATATTTCCAGGTGAAGGAAGCAATTCTGGGCGTAATAGATTTTCTATTTATATACTTAAACCACCAAACTTTGGGCCTGTGAGAGCTGATTTGATTATAGGCACTTTTCACTGAGAATTTGTCGTGAGGACAGTGTTTCCAGACTCATATATATCCTTTTCTGAATTGTTATGTGTAATGCTTTTTAGATCAATGCCAAGAGTAACCAAAACTTCAACAATTTCAGGAGGAGCAACCCAAGAGTTTTGATGGATTATTTGACTAAGCTTTGCTTTCCAGTGATTCCAGATATCCGGCGTAATGTCCAGCATTTCAGTAATCGCAATATCTGACCCCCAACAGTCTCTCCAAAAATCAATGTCCTTTCCGGAGCCAATAATCCATTTTGAGTTGGCTTTAACCGGGACGATAGCTTCCTTCAGTCCAGTCCAGATGGAGGAGTTTTTGTTATAATGAGTAAGAGAACCTCTTTATTTAAGAACTTTGCTCGAAGGAAATTTGCCCACGGATCTTAATCATTGAGGAAAGCCCAGCCCAGCTTCATAAGCATTGCCTGATTTATATCTCTCAGACCATTAATACCAATACCCCCTTCACTAGGGTGCTTGCAGACTTTATCTCATTTGACTGTAAGAAGCTTCTTCTTTACGGGATCATCTGACCACAAGAAGTTTTTGATGATTCTTTCACCTTCTTTAACAGCTGTAATCGTCCACCTGTAAATAGCCATATTGAAGATTGGAAGACTTGTGAGATTGGATTGAATAAGAACAACTCTGCTCAAAAAAGAGAGCATCTTTCCACTCCAACCAGTTGCCCTCGATCTGATTTTGTCAATAAGAGGAGCCACCGTTGCTTTTGAAACTCTGCCTTGCACCAGGGGAATCTCAAGATACCTCTCTGGGAACTTTCCCATTCCAAACCTAAAGAGAGAGGCGATGGTTCTAAGGCGAAAAGGGGAGATAGAGCCAGTAAAGATTTTACATTTCTGTTTGTTAACCCATTGACTTGAGGAGGATTGATAAACTTCCATAAGGAGTTTAAGAGCCTTTAGTCCCTTAAGGTCGCATTTTGCAAAAATGAGGATGTCATCCGCAAAAAGGAGATGAGTTGGACTAGGTATCTTCTTGTAGGAAACCATAGGTTTGAGAATCTGCTTGTCTCTAAGCCATGCGATTCCTCTGCTGAATACATCTTCCACAAGAGCAAAGAGGATGGGGGAGAGAAGGCAGCCCTGTCTGAGACCTCTCGAGGCTTTGAAGAAACCACAAGGTCCGCCATTGATGAGCACTGAGATAAAGGCACTGTTGAGAATCACTCTAATCCAGCTGTAGAATTTATAAGAGAACCCCAACTTTTGAAGCACTTGGAGGAGGAAAGGCCAACTCACCGTATTAAAGGCTTGTGAGATGTCAATTTTGAGACCTATATTTCCATGTTTTCTACAAGTTCTCATCTCATTTGTTATCTCTGAGGCAAGAGCAATGTTGGAGTGAATTGATCTACCTGGAACAAACCCACTTTGTTCAGCTGAAACAATATCTGGAGCAAATTCGCTGAGTGGTAGTGGGGATTTTTGTAATCACTTTAAACACAAAATTGCTTAAACAGATTAGTCTAAAGTTCCCCATTGTGCTTGAATCTTTGCTTTTTGGAATTAGAACCAATAGATTTGAATTAAAACCTTTTGGGATAGTGGAATCTACAAAGAAAGAAATTACTGCCCTTTTGAGATCACTCCCGATGATATCCCAGAACTGTTGGAAGAAGACCCCGCTGAATCCATCGGGACCTGGACTACTCTCCCCTTTGAGACCAAAAACGGCAAGTCTAACCTCTTCAGGAGAAGGAATTGCACATAACAACATATTTTGATCATTTGTAACAAGTGCCGGAATCAGTCCAATAAGGTCTGGGTTGATGCTTGAATGGACATGAGTAAATTTTGAAGTACAATATTCAACTATGTGCTCTTTAATCTTCGCTTGTCCAGATAACCGAGTACCCTCCCTCTCCTTCCCTGCTAGCACCCGATTTAGCTGAACCACTTTTCTTGTTAATCGACTGAAAACAGTAAATTGAACTTAAAAAATGGTAATAAAAAGATAGCGAATCTCCAGTCATCAAATGAAGAGAGGAGAAAGAGTATGAAGAAAGAAAGTGGTTATTCAAATTCCTCACACGCATTAGACAAAAGATGCCCCGAGTTTTGACTAAAATTCCAATATTACCAGTACTCTTAAGGGGAATTCTTGTCAAAATGTGTGGGGTAGTCTAAAAAAACTCAAATTATTATGTATAGTAAGAACTGCCCAAATGAATTTAGTCATTATGGTAACATACAAGAGATCCAGATGCTTGTACGGGTTTCTTCCCACAAAGCATACTTGCTGCAGATTTTCTTGGAAAAGAACTTTCTGTACTCTGCAAAGGTCAATCAAAAAGGAAAAGAAGAGACATTTTTTCAGGTTCCCTCTCAACATTAATATTTAAAAGTAAAAGTGTCAAGGGGAAATTCAAAAATCAACGTGAGCACATGAGGAATAGGTTCTCATCATTGTTCCGATAATAAGTCAGTTGAGTGTACAGTTTACAAGTGATAAATAACGAACGGTTGATCAAGCACATGCTAACTAGAAAGATTTGGCAATATGCTGAGAATCACCATGTAGATGCATTAAAATCAAATGACCAAGCTGTAACAAGAAGTGTGCCTATTATAAGTCAGAAGGCTGATAAAACTCATAATATTTCCAGTTTGGAAAATCATTCTGCTCGATTACAGGAATGGACAGCTACATCTAGCACTCACAAAAGCATCAATACCAAACATGTCCTTTCGAGTATACCACCTATTAAAAGCTCCAAGAGTACTTCTGTTGAAAAAAATAAGTTTTCTCCTCTGACAGCTGACAACAACACAATTGATGTCAGTGGCTTGAAGCCACTTAGGCCATCTATAACATCAAAAAATGGCCTATCTCATCCCACTTTCAGAAAGGAAATAAAGTTACTTACGCGCTCGAAGGAAAATAGGAAAGTATACACCCAAGGAGTGATAAAAAATTGCCTCTAAAGAACGTGTATACCTGCTATTATATTAACAGAAGAATTGAGAAACTGGATAAAGTTAGCACACCCAATATAAACCAAACATCCTACTAACCTGAACATAATGTACTCCATTTATCTTTGTTGGAGTACTCACTAACTCGAAGACGGAAATTCCATCAGATTTATTGAAATCTGGAAACCGTAAAGAGTTATTGGCTAAATCTTGGAAGCTCCAGCTTCCTGCATCAAACAAAACACAACAAATGTTATGAGACAAACACATAAGATACTAATTAAATAAAAAATACTCAAAGACCTGATCTTTAGCATTCTTATTTAAGTATCTAACATGATCCACATATGAAGAAGAAAATACCAGCCAGCCTGTACATAAGCGCATTACAAAGAAAATAAGCACAAGAAAAAAAAGGGCATAAGTACAAATGAATGCCTGACACATTAAGAAGAAACAAAGCAAAAAAGTAAAATGAAATGTTGCTGCAGTTTAGACACTCAATGGATAGAAATCATTTTAGTACAGTTAGCTTGACCACATTTCCAAAGTCAGACAAGTTGCACAACTTTTATAAAAAGAAGAAATATAATCTTGGATAGCCAAAGAAAAAAATAGTTAACAGGAGACACATAACTAGAGTAGATGATCGTTATATGACAGCAGAACCATCAACATAACTTATTAATGAAAAAAATAAGTGTTTTTGATTAAGAAAAGGTTCAAAATAAGAAAGTGAACTCCATCCATCAAAAGCCCTAACAAGCAGGAGCTGCTATCTAACAATTACTAAATAATTAAATCATTGGAAAATGAATAAGGAAAAAAAATCACCTCTATATGTTCCTGTAATGTTCCAAGCAAAATATGGTCCCACGTCATTATCATCTCTTCTAACAAATAGTCACTGGAACGCTGGAGATCACATGCCCGTCTTGGATGGATTGATTTCATGGTGGTTTACAGTATCAAATTGAGCATCATTTGTGCCCCAGGTTGCCAAGGTGTAACCTTAGGAAGATATCCCCATATGTGAGAGAACTTTGCAAGAAGCACAACTTGCCTTGAGTGTTTCTTTCTTGGAGGCTAATGTTTTGATGATTGGGACTCTTAGGACCTCTGCATTGCAGGCTTGGGACATCACTAATCCTATCCCGAAGAATCTAGTTTGGGAAGCGGTTAATACACATGGTTGAAGTTTAGCGAGGTACATGGTGAACAAGTGAGTAACCCCTTTTTGGTGAAAGCATGGCAGTTTCATCATATTTCAGCATCAGCGACTGGATCTTTGAACTCTGATAGGGGTAATGTCGTGGTACTTCTAGCCTTTCATTTGTATATTTGACAAACATTGTTATTTCTCTCTTTGCCTTTAATTTCCTATTTTCATTCTCATCTCAGGTGATCTCATTCACGCCTAATCTATGTTTCTTATTCTTTATTAGTGGCTATTTTTCCCGCCCAATCTATGTTTCCTGCTCTTTATTAATTTGGACCATTTTCAAGCCTGATCCATGTTTCCCAAACTTTACTTATAACTTTGGAGATTTGGGTTGAGTTAGTCTGACGGTGTCATATAGCAAATATGGTGAGGTCATAGGTTGCTGATAGTCTGAAGTTTAGTGGCTTTACAATTGCACTGTGTGGAAAGTGGGTCTTACAGACCATCTAGGAGTTGAGATGCAAAACTAGCCTAGTGACACTGAAACATAGAAGAGACAGGACAAGATCTTGGGAGGATGTTTGGTGCGGTGAAGCTGCACTTATGAAAGACTCCGTATATTTCTATATCCATACATAAAAAAATCACTTTTTAACATTAAATTTGATAAGGGTTGCGACTATAAAGTATGGGAACAGACATGCCCTATTATCGGGAGTGCCACAAGCCCAACGCTTTTGAAGTACCATTTTATAGCTATCAAACATTTTGGAATGAAATAAACAAACAAGGGTACAGTACCTTTTTACTTATATGAATAACAAATTGTTTATTATCTCTAGCATCAGTTAGTTGGAGACGAAGAGGGTAAACTTCCACACTAAATGACCTGATCTGAGAACTTTGTTGAATCATTCTTCTAGGTAATTCTGGCCCCCCCTTTGTACCTGCAGGAAGACGAATAAACCAAAACATATGAGCAAACGATGGAAACATATGTAGAAAAGATGAAGATGGTCGACATACAAACACATGACGAAGCTTGAAATGCTACTAAGACAATAAATTTAGTTAAGTGTGAGCCATACTGTAAGAGAGAATCAAGCAAACTACAGGAGAACAATGATACACCTTAAAACTTGAAAAGCGGCCGTACTAACATCAGTTTATAAACCACAGCAAGCTAAGCATCAAAAGACAAGAACATGATGACCTTACAAGTTTTCATTGGGATGTAAATAAAAAATTCTATAATAAATGTCTCGTTCTAAAGGGGTAAACATATTTTATTATTATTACCAGTAGTGAAGCTTTTTCCAAACATCTTGAGGAGCCAAAACATAATCACACCCTTCCATCAGAGTTTGTATTAGCTCCAAAACATGACTTTCGCCCTCACTTCCATTTACAATTAGATGAGAGTTGTCCATCAGTCCAGGTCTAGGCGCTTTCATTAATTTAACTTTGTCTGAATGTTGAAAATCAGTAGAATCATCATCGATTGGAACATGAACCAGGAAAGTAGCAGTGTTCTGTTTCATGAACCTGGTGGTGGTCACTTTCTAGATATCTTTTCCATGAAAGTGTCAACTAGTTGCCCTGCAAGACACGATGGATCATTGGTAAATATGTCGACAAACACCTTCACAACTCTCTTATCCCCTGAGTTAGCTTGCAAACTATACCACGTTAGGAACTTCACCCTAAAGCTCTTTTCAATGTGACCCTCACATTCCAACTGTCTGATCATCTTCAGAAAATGCTCGTACTCTCCGTCGGTAGATCCATCTTTGATGTGCTCTACTTCACATGATGCCTCACTTCTCTTCTTGCAATAGCTACTACACTTATCTCTCAAAATCTCCATCTTGTAGGGAGTAATAGGATTTGCATCGGGTCCACTATGTCTGAATGGCACAATCTCATCTTTCTTCTTAGTGTGGTTTAATCCATTATCAATGTTCATCTCTTCGACTGGTTGACCTTCAAGTGAATGTTTTTTAGGTCCCACTATATCAGAAACCACCAGGTTTCCAATGGTCGATTTCATGGAATCTCTCTCGGACTCTTCTTTAACTGTAATATGTTTGTCATCCAATACAGAAACTGATTCCACCAGTGTCCCTTCCTTCCCAATCTTGCCATTGTACCCAGAGATGTTATTGGATTCATCTCCCTCTAAAGATGGATTAGAAAGGCTGTTACTGTTTGTTGTAGGGCTTTAATCTCCTTCTTCTACTGCCACACTCATCGCAATTTTGTTCAAATTGACCTTCGTTGAAAGTTTAGCTTCCCAGGTCCTACTTCAGTCTCGAGCTTCTTTGCTGTAGTCTCCACAATCTCAATTAGCTTTGGGTACTTTTTGGTTCCAAGGAGAAGCTTTTGGCTGACTGAGACACGATAACAAAGAGTATCTACTCGACGAATATCATTCGCCATCATTAGTTGTTTCCTCCAACATCCAAGCAAGTCGTTCACTTTTCTGCAAGATATACAATTATAGCTCCCATCCAATCCCTCTTGGTGTGTTTCCTTAGCAATGCCAGCTCTTTTATCCTTAAGAGCACATTCTAGATGATATGACATCCAACATGAATCACTTTCACAAGGAGGCTCTGAGCTACAAACCAACCATAGACTAGGATCTTTGTTATCGTCGTATTTGTAACACATGCAACAAGAACACCATTTGCAGAAAGTTTCTTCTTGGTGTAGGGTAGCTCTACAAGATGAGTTTTCACAGTATTTAGTGTTTAGATCCCCATTTGTTGCAATGGGAAGCCGTGAAGGAGTATAAGTTTTCCTCTGCCTCTTGACAGTAGTTTGATTGTTTGGATATGTAGGTTTTCCTTCAGGATCTGCTTCAAGCACTTGTTTTCTGGATTTTTTCTCAGATATAATACTCAAAAGATGTTCTATCATTCCAGTATACTTTCTATCCTTGCCCATCTCAGCACGTAGTATTTGTAGAAGTTCTGGCCAACTTAATGATTGAAGCATCTCTGCAGCATCATTTGACCACTCTGATATCTGGTAGATTAGTTCTCCTTTTTCCTCTATAGTCATTTTACTGCATTTAGAAGGATCGAGTGCATATCCCTTTAAAGAGGAATCCATAACTGAGTCTTGAAACCCTCTCTTCCTCTCTACATTCCCACTAAACCGTTCTCTCCCTCTCTGCAACAGATAACAACCCCAACTTGTAAAAATACGCAATGAAAGCGTTTTAGAGAGAGATGCTAGGAGTTATAGTGCTTGATTAACACGAAAAGATATTAAAAAAGTAACAATGAAATTAACTCACCTTGGTACAGAAACGCCAGCACCAAATCCAGAAACAATGCAATATGATGGAGTATGGGAGTTAGTGTCCAATTGGATAATCTACGTTTGAATCACGAGTTTTATGGTGAACTCAAGAATCTTTGAGTTCAGCAGAACCTTATAGTGAGCATTCTCTTCATTATATTTTTGTGAAAAAAGGTAACTTTTTTTTTCTTTTTAGATCAACACATCTATAGAATTATCTATGAACCAAAAACAACCGTTAGAGAAAATATAAGATATGCAATGAAACAACCAAACACTATTATCCTCTACAGTCCTTTTCTTGGGGTTGAATCTTTCATTTCTGAAGAGGGCAGCTATAAAATGTGAAGTACAGGAAGTAAAATGGAGAATCTGGAGTTTAAGGGCGGAAATTTGAGCAGTTCTTAGCACAAAATTGACAACACTGGCTGTAAAGCATGCCTGCCTGAAGCTATACACTACGTCGGTGCTCAAGTTTATTCGTGTTCTCTAACAGTACTTCAGGAATATAATTTTCTATTGCTTTGCACCCTTCTACAGCGAGTTGCATAACATTTTCAAAGGTATCCATAAGTAGTTTCGCATCCATCTGAAGTAGTGTAACTTTATCCAACTTAGCTAGAATTCCTACAGTAACATCGGCGCCTCCAGCGCTATCTTCTACATAATTCAAATCAAGCAAAGGAGTGCTGCTGAGATATCCAGCACTACACGAAGTTACAAGATCACACATTGGAATCCCAGCATCTGCAAGTGCCAATGTTGCGGCATTTATGCAAGCAGATCTTGTTCCTACATCAGCTTGAAGAACTTGGACAAATATATCAATCTGTGAACGAGGCATCAAGTGCGTCAATATACAAGCTTCCATGGTTTGGCGAATGACAAGAGATATCTCTGTAGATCGCCTATCCCCCTTTTGTTTTCTCATTCGGTCTCCGGTACTAAAATTAGCCATGCTATACTTGCATCGCACCAGCGCTTTGTCATTAATTTACTGGCTCCAGTTCTGGACCTCTCTAGGTCCATATACTGCAGCAATTACTTTGGTGCTTCCCATCTCAAAAATAGCAGAGCCGTCAGCCTTTCCCACTGCTCCTATTTCTGCTCGTATTTGCCTCATCTCCATAGGTGACGTCCATTTAAGCGAAGTCCTTCAGGGCTCACGTACTCCATTTATGAAAAATGCGAGACTGGGAAATAATGTGTGAGGATGGAGCGTGATAGAGGTGAAAGGTAGCTCAGGATGTTCTCAATCTCTCTGGCGTTGGAGGACCTAATTTTTGAGTCCAACTCCCGCCTGAAACAAGGTAACTAAAACCAATACGTTGTCCATGTCAAAACGGCACTAAAATTCGCCGAGAGAGCAGTTCTCCTATAACCATTATAAAGGCAAACCACCAAACCCCACATTGCTTAAAAACCATGAATAAGAAACTACAAGCAATGTTGAAGAAGAAAGTCAGTAAACAAGCAAAAATCACAGTACTAACAGACCAATAGAACGACAAAAAGGCTGAAAAAATGGCAAGATATTCCGAAAACAGAAAAGTAAACAAGTACATGAACCAAGCAACAAACTCTACAACCATGTAAGCAACAAACTCTACAATCAAATTGACAAATCAGATAATATATCCAAAAATTCCAAACCCTCAATATTCCAACTACAGAATCTATGCCGACTAAATCTAACCCTAAAACTTACTTCAATGTAAAACCCATAAATCACCATGAACTTAAATTGTTCCAAACAACTCAAAAAACTCCAAAACAAGAGAGTTTACTTTGAAGCATTACTTACCTAACTTAAACCCATATCTAGAAAAGAACGAAACCCCCAACTACCCACAAATCCATGAATTTTAGCAATTAGAAAATCTTAGAACTACAAATTCAAAACCCTAACCAAACAACTAATAACTTAAGCTAAAACGAATGTTAAATTACCTACCCGATTTGCTAGTCTGAAGCGTCGAATCTAAGTACACAAAGAGGGGGGTTGGAATTTACATCTATCTACTTCTTTTCCTCCAAATCAATCCCAATTTGGTGCTCAAATCCTTCTTAAAATATGGTATTGGTGTGGAAGATGAAATCAGGTAAAGGAAAAGACCAAAACGCTAACAGGATAGAAAATTGAGTCTTGGTTCAACAAATTGAATTGGTTAAGGAGAAGATCAGTAAAGGAGGAGGTGAAATTTACTTGTTTTGAAATACAAGGCGCGAGCTGATATAATCCGCACACTTTCTTGCCACGCCTCTTTTACCCTTTTCCCACGGTTTTGTTAAATAAGCACAGTCGTCATCAGTTTCATTTTAGATTGATAAACTTTTGGCCACCGTTTCAGTCTTGTAGCCACTACATAAACTTTTGGCCACCGTTTCAGTCTTGTAGCCACTACATTATTAGTGGTAGCTTGTCACAGAAAAAGCAGTGGCAAAAGCTAAATGTCTACTGTGGCAACTGCCCCATTTTCTTGTAGTGTTTATTTGGTGTTTGCACAATATTTTCTTTAGATGTATTTCCCGTCTTTGATTGTTCTTAACATAATCCAGTTGACTCATTTTGCGTAGGTTGTATGGGACCCATATAAAGATAAAATGGATATTATACATGGGCTTAAGGAGATCACTTATTTATATGGGCCGTTAGCAAGTCCAGACCATGTTGAGTCCTACTACCCAAATATGGTTGTGCGACAGTTCACTAGGATTCAAGGCATCCCCACAAAGCCAAGATGTCCAGAGGTGTCCAACCTATGGATCTCAGAAAAGCTAAGAAAATACAACCTTATGTATGAGTGGGTTGATTGTTTGTCTAGGAAGAAGTGGAAAGAATGGGTATTGAAGAATGATGAAAAGGGGCAGAGGGTGCGAGAGGGGTCTACAATATGTACGAAGGAATATTTAGAGTGGTTTGGCACTACCTCTTAGACGAAGATATGTCCCATTGTTGTTAACTTGGCTGCAGATGATGATGTAGGGCTATCTGGAATTTATTGACAGAAGGAAGCCTGCGTCAATGAGGAGGGTGACATGCTCTTGGACCAATGTGAAGTTGTTGGTGAATAATATGATGCACCGGTTAGTACATCTTACGCTAAGATGGATTAACTTACTTGCCTTATAGGAACTAAATTTTTTTATTCTCTAATATTCTGTTCACTTGTATACCCCACTTTTATAACTCAATGACCATGCCACTGTCTCCAACTGGGCATAATACCATGCAAACACAGGGCAAATCTGACTAGTTGAATTAGCAAATATCCTTCTTAAATATCGAACTTTAAAAGCTTAAGGAAGACAAAGATAAAGAGTCTCAAGCCAGCATAAAGCTAGCAGAGGCCCTGAAAGAGAAGATTAGTTATACTTCCCACGATACATATTGTTCACTATCTGCAACTTTATATAATTGTCAATTATGAGAGATATCGACAACTAAGTCATAAGACAAATGCCCTAATTGTCGGGTATGTATGACTGATTGACAATAACCTACTAAGGTATACTAAGAAATTGTTGAATTTATAGTTAATCGACAATTTAGAGCTTATTTTGGATTCAAGTTTACATGTTCAGTTTAATTGGGTTCTAGTATAACTATTTCATCTCATTTTAACCAGTGACAATTGAATGTAATTTGTTGAGAGAAACCATTGATCAAATTAAGGAGGACATGCAACTCAAGCATGTATTTCATTAGAAATGTACAATAACGTACACAGATCTACTGGGGTAGTTAGATGCGAAGGTAAGGTCTTAGGTAGATATCATTATTTGCTCCATTGTTTATTTTATTCCAAACCCTGATGGTCATAATAAAAATTTTGATTTTAGATATTGGAGTGCAATAATTTATAAGAAAAAATGCAAATTTTGGGGCAAAGCTAAGGCAAAAATTTGGCCTTGAAGGCTATAATGAGAGCTTATCTGTTGAGTTGAATAAGAAGGCAATGTGGTGTGTAGATGTTAATAATCCCTAATTACTCATTGGGATCCAATACTCATTCAGGCATGTGATGTATTTATTTTGCAAATGTGTACAGTCTAAAGAGAACGAGTCAATAAAAGAGATTAATGTCCTTTTGATGAAACAGTTGGGCATACAACTTCTACTAGCTACACATGTGAGTTTACAAAACCTTTTATTGGATTGTGGCTACATTATATGTAACTCTGGTAACATTGTGGTTGTGCTACATGTTTTGAATAGTTTGTTATTGTCCCATCACATCATCCTATGCCAGACCTAAACCTCAAGCAGAAGTATGATGACGTATTGTCTGGGTATAAGGAAGTTAAGTAGAAGTTGACTACGAAAGAAAATTTTGTAAGTCACTCAAAATGAAATTAGTTGTAGTTAATGAAGGGGAGTTTGTGTTTGATTATACAAAAAATGAATATTCACTCGGGTTTTATAGTAGTGACTTTATTTTAAGTTTAATAATTTGGAGTCCCTGTTCAATATGGAGGGATGGATATACGGTACAAATGATCTCCACATGATATTGTCGATTAACTCCATTAATCTACAATTACACCTAAAGTAAATACCGATTTAGTACCCTTACGACAATTGCTTTTGATTATACAAAACAATATTGTCGGTGCATGCATTAATCGACAATAAATGATAGTCATATCACCATTAACTGAACAGGACATATATAATTCATCTCCTTTATGTCTTTGGAACAAATACTTAACTGGATATCCAAGTATAAGAAAGAAGCCACGAGAAATATGGAAGAAACTGCTCTCAGAAAAGTAATCATATCCTCCAAGGTCACAGGTTTGTTGAGGAAGAAGTACTTTTTGGCTTTGCAGCCCAGTTGGAGTACATTGGTGAAAGCAAAAATAACGGTCTTCTGATCAAGATTGTCCACTTTACGCAACTTCTTTGCAAATGTTTTGAGCTTCTCTCTATTGGATTGTTTGAGACTGATAAGAGAATACAAATTTTCTTTTTTATCTCTCTTGTGAGCATATGTCTTGATGAATTATTTATACAGTTGGTCGAATGTGCATATGGAGTCTTCAGGTAGAGAATGGAACCATCAGAGTGGTTCCTCCAATAGATTTGTGGCAAACAGACGATAAAGAATGTGGTTAAGATTAGAGTACAACCCTAATGAATCACGGTACTGTTGAATGTGCTCCTTGGGATCGGTACCCTTATATTTGCGAATTTTCGGAGTATGGAAACCTTTCGGAATATCCATATCGAATAGTTCTTTGGCAAATGGACTTCCTTGTAACTTGGTAAGGTCGTCGGTTGTGCCCAGAACTTGTGCTTCGATCAACTCCTTAATCTGTTGGTTCATATGCTCTTGTGTGACGTAGTGACGGATCGGTTGAGCGGCTTGATGAGGAGGTTGCGGATTATGAGTACCGGTACCTTCACTCAAACGATCTCGCACTGGAACTCTAGGTGGAGGACTCTGTTCTTCTTCTTTACAGATGGAACAACGGTGACCTCGGTTGATTTCAGATTGAATCTCTCATCCCAAATGAAGGGAAGGTTGTGGTTCATTCTGAATAGGTCTAGAAATTGCCTTGTTGGTGGCTCCTTGAGGTCCCAATCTTTCCCGCACAGAAATTCAGGAGGCTTCTAGCACCTGATCACGATCTCGTGGTGGAAGAGCCTGCTGAATGACCTGCAGAGCTTGCAAGGCAGTCTGTATTGTTATCATTTGATCTTCATGTTGTTTGAGCGCTGTCAAGCGAGCTTGTCGTTCTGCATCAAGCTCTATTTCACAGAGCTCTCGGTTGTAAGTTAATTGTTGTTCGAGCTCGATGCGCTTCTCTGTTTCAGTGTTGAGATTCGCTCAGAGCTCTAAAAGTTGTTCCGGCTCAATTGGGAGATCGAGTTGGACTCTGGGTGTTGGTCACCTGGATGTGGCCATGATTGAAATATTGTAGTAGAGTGATTGAATGTCTTAGGATACCATGGAAAGAATTTCTTTCCCACAGACGGCGCCAAATGTAATGGCCAAATTCCGTGAGCTCGACGTGAATTGGAATTAGTCCTTACACCAATGTACCTGTGATTACAATCTACTAAACATGAAATGACACATATATTTAGCGTGGAAAACCTATGAATAGGTTAAAAAAACCATGACCTCGTATTGAGAGTTTTGTAACAATGACTTTTATTGCTTGAGACTGACAATATTTTATTACAAGTTATCTCTAGACTTAGAAATACTTAATCTTGTCAATAAAAAATCTTAAGTGTTTGAGAATCTTAGAAGATATAGTCTTCTTTGTGATTTCTCATATATTTTTCTGGTCCTTGCCTCTTCTTAAACTTTCTCTTTATATAGGCCCCTTTTGCAACTCTTCATCGTGATGGAGCACATTCTTTGAACAATGTGGTTAGTGGCTGTTGATTGAGTAACTATTGAGTTCGTGAGAGACATGTGGTTTTGACTTGTTTAGGTTTTTTAGTTTAATCTCGACCCACGTTTATCATTAGTTCGCAGAGTATATGGCAATGTTTGACTGAGAAGTCATGTGGAGGATGCATGAGCCTGATATGGAAGTAATTCAAACTGGGGACAACTCAATTTTTGGTGAGATCGAGGGATAGGCCTCTACAGTATCGAAATCCTCTTTCAGAGCACAATCGAGCAAATGGGATTAACCGATCAAGTTATTCCAAGCAACATCGATATCAGTGGGTTTAATGGCTCTAAGGAAGAATACGTAAGCATGATCATCCTCCCCATTACCGCTTAACATGCCACAATCGATATCGTTTTCTACATCATCAATGCCAAATCTTGTTACTTAGGGATTATGGGCCGCTACTGGATTCACAACATGGAAGCAATCGCTTCCACGTACCATCAAACACTTCGCTTCAATCACAACGGCGACACCTACAAAATGAAAGGCAGTCAAAAGCTTTTACGAGCTTGCGAGAATACCATCTCTACCATTCTTGACACATTCGATAGATTTACTGCATAACAATCATAGAAAGCTAGTCACATCGATGACCAGCCTTTCACAGGAGAGCCTAAAAAGTACATCAACATTGATAGACCTAGCAGAGGTACTCATATTAGTACCAAGCTAGTCTAGTACAAAAAGGAGGCCCTCGTTCACTTTTTATGAATGAGCCGAAATGTCTTCGCTTGGACTTTTAAGGAAATGCTAGGAGTCGACCCAGCCAAGGCATGTTACAGATTGAGCATCAACAACAATGCCACGACAGTCAAACGAAAATAGTGAAGACTATCACCTCATCTTCGAGATGAAGTCAACGATGAAATCAATCAATTAATCCAAGTCGGCTTCATCCGAGAAGCTAAGTACCCGGATTGGATCTTCAACATTATCACAGTTTTAAAGAAGAATGGAAAGGTCCGAGTTTGTGTGGATTTCACAGATATAAACAAACACACTCCAAAGAAAAGCTTTCCTCTTCCAATCATTCATCATATTCTCGATTCGACGGTAGGACACGAACTCTTATCTATGATTGATGCTACTCCCATATACAATCAGATCCCCATTCTAGATGAGGATTAGGAAAAAAAACCCCTTTCATCACAAAAAGAGGGCTCTACTGCTACAGAGTCATGCCTTTCGGACTAAAGGATGCTGGAGTAACATATTAATGTTTAATGTGAATAATGTTCAAAGCACACTTGGGAAAGATCGTTGAAGTATACATCGATGACCAACTCTGTAAAAGCTTATAGAAGAAGGATCATATCATAGATCTCGATACAATCTTCCATATTTTATGCTCATACAACATGAGGCACAACCCTGATAAATATCAATTAGGAGTACACTATGGCAAATTCCTGGGACATCTCATCAGCAAGAAAGGGATTGAGGCTGATTCAGATCAAATTCGACCTCTACTCAACATATCATCTCTAGCAACAAAGAAATACGTTCAGAAGCTCACTGGCATGATCGCCACTCTCAATCGGTTCGTCTCTAAGTCTTTAGATCGATGCCGATGGTTGTTCATGTTAATTTGAGGATACACTACTCGAGGAAAGATTCGACCTAACGAAGAGATCGATTGAACCGAAGAATGCGAGACAGCTTTTTAAGAACTCAAGACCTATTTGGGGAAGTCTCCCATAATGAGCACCCTAATAGACCATGAGGAATTGATCATTTACCCTGCAGTTATAAAAAACTCTCTTAGCTCTGTCCTCATTTGACTTGAAGGAGAGGTTAAAAAGCAGGTGTATTTCATCAGCAAGACCCTAACTTCAGCAGAAACAAGATACTCCAAGATCAAGTGACCCCTTTTAACTCTCGTTTACACTTCACAAAAGCTCAAACACTACTTCCAAGCTCATTCTGCCAAAGTTATGACGAATTACCCACTCTGGGAAATTCTATTTTTTTTTAAAAATTTAAGAAGAGTGCAACAATGGTCTGTAAGTTTGGGAGAACATGATATCAAATTAGAGCAGCGCCATTTAGAAAAAGGTCAATCAGTTGCCGATTTTCAGTAAATTTTCTTGCAAAAGATCTAGATTAGGAGGAACACGACCCTGATCTCACAGATGAAATAGCAGAAGATCCACCTACCGAACCCTTTGACAAAAGAGTTGAATGGGTTACAAGAAAAGGATAGAGACTTCTTACAGATAGCTCAGCAAGACCCACAGGGTCAGATATTGGTATCGTACTGATTACCCCATCAAATGATAGAATTAAGAAATCAATCCGCTTGGAATTTGAAGCCTCGAATAATGTCACAGAATACAAAGCTTTGATTCATAGGATCGATTTAGCGCTAGAACTTGGCGTTCCCGAGCTGTCAGTCAATACAAATTCATTGCTGATCCTCCACTATTACTCCAAACAATATAAGAAGAACGAAAAAATGGTCGACCATGCAGCCCTAATTGTTGATAAGATGAGTAGATTTACGAAAGCTACTCTCAACTATTTACCATGAGAAGAGAACAGATACACCAATTCCTTCGCTTACTTAGTCGGGGTCTTGGATACAGAAGCACGATACCTCCAAATCGAAGTGATATCAACCCCCTGCATTGATTTCCACTTTATATGCGCGATCAACACTGGGGGTGATGAAGAGGAGGACGACGATTGGAGGAAACCTTTTATCGCCTTCCTCGGCCCAAAGAATGAATGCGATGAACCCCTTACAGAAGATCCCCCGACAGCTAATCAAAAAATTGAAACATTATACCGTTCAGAAAGGCTTTTTATATCGCCATTCAATTACAGGGCTTTATCTCAAATGCCTCTCCAAGTGGTAAACCGATAGAATGATCAAAGACTTACACAAAGGAACTTGTGGCTTCCATGCTGCAGGTTAGTCACTTGCAAATAGAGCAATTGCACAAGAAGTATTCTGGCCAGGAATGTGCAAGCAAACGAAAGAGTATATGACGATGCAATACATGTCAACGACATGGACACATGATACGACCTCATGCACTCGAGCTCCATGTGAGCAAGGTACTCTGGCCTTTCAAGAGGTAGGCGCTCGATCTAATGGGTAAATTTCCCAATATACTGGCTAATCAAAGTTTCTTACTCATAACAACAGATTACTTTACAAAATGGGTAGAAGCAGTTTCCCTTTGTCGAACAAGAGAAGAAGAGGTCATCTTATTTTTCTTGGAACATATTATCATACGGTTTGGATGCCCCCACCTGATTTGGATCAATAATGGGCTGCAGTTTATTGGAGAAAAGGTCTTGGCTTTTCTCAACAAACACAACATCATTCAATCCCCATTCAATCCATACTACCCCCAAGGCAATAGATAAGCCGAGATCACCAACAAGACAATTATAGATGGAATCAAGAAGAGGCTCAATCATAAAAGAAAGGCAATTGGATACGGGAACTGTCTCATGTCTTATGGGCATACCGTACTACACCGAGATAATCAACTGGATGTTCCCCCTTCATCTTGGCTTACGAAACTGAAGCCATCATTCCAATATAATACCACCATCATGTCAAAGATAACGAGCTAACGGACGAGGAAAATGAGTTCAAGCTAGCCTGCAATATGAACTGGATCGATGAGACCTGAGCTCGAGCTATTGCTAACCTTGGTCGATATCATCATATGCTAGCCAGCTCGTACAACCAAAGAGTCTGAAGCTATAAGTTCCAAATCGACGATCTCTTTCTCAGATAAATCCCCAAGAGCATAAAATAATTAAATGTTGGGAAGCTCACAAAAAATTAGGAGGGTCCTTTCCTAATCGTTGGTCGCACTGGCCTTGGATCATACTACCTCATGACAGAGAAAGGCGTCCGAATACCAAACCCCTAGAATACTAGGAGATTAAAACGATATTATCGCTAAATCCCTAGTTCCCAAATACAAAATACATCTAGTTTCATTATTTACATTCCACAAGTGAGGTTTCAATCTTCAATAGTTTGTATATTCTTTTCTACTCAATGAAAACTTTTAAGTTTTTTCCAACATTACTCTCTGCAGCCATAGATGTAGACTCTCCTAAATCTCAAAGATTAAAGCAAATGTAACACTAGCTTTCAATCAATACATCTATACAATTATCAACGATTAAAACAAAGGTAATACTAGTTTTTAATCAATGATCTCTACTATATCTAAGACACAAGATAAAGCACAGGTAAAACTAGCTTTCATCTTTCTAAACATCTACCATACAGAAACAGCAGGTCACTTATACAGGTTTTTCTTGAAGAAAGTCAGCTGCGCTTTCTCCTACCGTGGGAGGTCGTGAAGCTATAAAGTCTGACGCTCGAGCAACTACAATATCTCTTCCTTGCTCCACTCGTTCTGCAGTAATGGGGCCTATATCAGTTTCTATAAAGTTCAGGCAATTCCCTCGATCTACTTCAGCATTACAGATACAACCTTTTAATGCCAAATAATCATGCAAGGTATCCCTTTCGAACTCCTACCTCTTTACTTCTTCTACAAAATAGGCGATTACCGCCATTATCTCCCTCGAGTGATCTTATCGATGGAAACCCTGTGCCAGTTCGGCACGACCAACTCAACAAAATTCACCTTTAATTTCTTATGATGGTTATCCAGATGTGCGTAGTGGGAATTGGCTTGTTCTAAGCGTCGCTCTAAGTCTGATATAACCTCTATCAATTTCGATATCAATCCCATTAACTTCTCTTGTTCAGCTCAATTTTTCTTTTTTAACTCCTTTAATTTACCACGTAGTGCCCCCAACTTTACCTCATTTATATCACGTCCCCCAGCACTAGCTTTCTTCAACATCTCATCCTTCCTCTTAATAACTTCATTTAACTCTTTCTCTTTAAGGAGAGCACTCTCTAACCTATCACCACTATCTCTAGTTCATTCATTAGCTTTCCTTACGGCAGCTCGAACGGAGACTAAATCTACCACCAACATTTTAATTTGAGCTTGGGCATTAACCACATCATCCTTGACAGTCGCAACCTCGACGTCATTCTGTCTCTTCTTTGGCCTCTCTCCAACCTCGGCCTTCTTGCCGTGCGAACTAGCCAAGTCCACCATCAACTTCGTAACTCGCTCATTCAGTTTGTCACATTGATTTTGGGTGACCCGAAGATTAATATCTTTTCCTTGCACGACCTCACTCAACTTCTCCACTTCACTTACGACACTCATTAAATCCGCTCGCACCTTCATAAGTTCATTTTCCTTCTTATCTACTTGACCCTCCAAACTGGCAACATAGTCTCGCAGCTCTTTAACTTCTACCTCAAACATTCTGATGCGATATTGTGTGGCATCAACATCTTTACTTTTCACCCCAATAATTCTACCAGACTATTCAACTTTGCCACTTCATTCTGCACACTAATGAGCTCCCCCTATAGTTTTTTCTTTTCAGCATCTTTACTCTCGATCTGCTGGGCCAGGTCATTTACAGTCTTCTCCGCCTTAGCAAGTTTAACCTCCACTTTGACATACTGATCCGTGCTATCTTCACTTGCCTATCTTATCCTTTCAAAATTGAGCTTATACTCATAATTGCATTCCATATCATATTCCTCACTAGCTCGAACAACTTCTAACTCGGCCTGCACAAATAGCTCGATTAAACGGTACTCCACAGATACGGTCAATAAACTACAGTTTTTTATACACATATCTAGCAAAATTCTTTCTATCATGAACCAAAAAAACGGGATGCTACTTAGCCCTCAAGCTACGCAGTTTTCCCAACCTGATGGCCATACAATCTACCTCTTAGAATTTGATGACACCGTTGATTTTCAAAATATTTCAAGGTACACATTTTCTATGTTCTCATTCTATAACACTATATAAAAAAAAGGTCTAATTATACTTCTTGGATTACTTTCTTTAACGTAATTTTTTATCTGCCCTCTTACATTACTTTTCCCTATCCTCTTATACCAACTCTAGAGTTACACACGGGCAAGTCAAAAATTTCGAGCTACTTTCTAACCTGTAGCTCCGTCTGCGAAGTCAATAGAGTTGCTGATGAATTTTGTTCCTTAGTGAGCTCTTTCTCTAAATCCTTAATTCTGAGGCGCAAAACAAATCAATTTTTACAACATCTCTTAGACTACTCCAAAATTATCCTCCACATACATTCCATACAATAACAGTTTTCTACTCACAAAAACTAACTTCAAATTTTTACTCTACCTTCTCCTCATCACCTTCACGGTTCTCTAAATCAGTCCTCGTCGAGACCACATCCAACCCTTTCACGATATCCTGAGGAGAACTGCCTTCAACATCAGGCTCCTTTTCAGCATCAACCTCCTCAACCTCGATGAACCGCCCCTCTATAATCACTTTAATATCAGACACATAATATCCAACTTCTAGGAACTTTTGACCAAGGTTGTCGCAAGCAACAAAAACTTCCTCAACATTCTTCTTCGCTTATTCTGCGAGTTCGAGCATCGTGACCTGGAACGAATCCTTCGCAGAGCTCGAGCTCTCCTTTTCCTGCGCTAAATAGGCCTCGAGTTGAGCAACTTGATTCTCGAGCTTGGTCCTCCCATCTTCGAACCCGAGACAAATGCCTTTCAACATACAAGAGACCTATAACAAAAAGAGAAACATTTCAGTTCGAAGATGGCACAAATAAGAAACATTTCAGTTCGATGATAGTACAAGCATCAAACAAAACAAAGTGCTTTACTTACTCTACAAAGCTTCAACTTCACAGACAAATCCAGACCCTCAGAACCTTCCCGAGCTGCCACCCTAAGCCTATTTTCCAGAGCCAACAACTCATCCTCCACAATGGGACTACTCCTAGCCTCCTTCACCTCACTCACTGTAGGAGGAACGTCCACCTCTCTCTTTTTTGAACTCATTCCGACCTTTCCACTCTCTATAGTCGCCTAGTTTAAACCGTCAACTTTCATATTCTTCCTTTTTAGGTGCCTTTGAATTAATTTACTCGATGTGGTCCCCAAAAGCTTTGACTTCAGAGAAATCGGTGCAGCCTTTACTAGTGTTGGACATCCTTCAACGTCCGATACTACCTTCCCTCCATCTCTTGCGGTCATGCCAATTCTTGTCATTTGTCTCTTAGCTTGAGACTTCTGAACTTTTTTTAACCTAGTGTTAGCCTTTCTAAATCAGCTTATTTCGAGTTCTCCCAACATAATCTCGATCTCCGTTTCTTCTCGAGCTACAATATTAATCAATGATTCCTTTCTCGCCACTTGAGATCGAAGATCTGCATAAACACAACACATTGATACTTATAGACAGAATGCTAACACAACGACAATAGTTCGATATCACAAACAATTACTTACTTTTCTTTAGAGTTTTATTTATAAGATCCATGGGTTCCTCGTCCACTTTTTGGAGACAATCACCCTTCACCCATATCAAGTTATCATTTCACACTCGCCTTGCTGAATTCAGGTCCAAGAACTGAGGTCGAGACGAACTGGCAGAGAAGTGCGCGCCCCCAGTCGCCATATAATATTTCACAGTATAATACTGCAAAACATCTAAAGGGGTTATCCCTCTCTCTACCCTCTTAAAAACCCATCTTTTGTTTAGGTTATCACACATATTTATCACTTCCCACATGTTCTTATTTAATTGGGCAGGGCAGGCCTCAATGGCATTCAAAATACCTTTAGCAAGATTGCTTAGAGGCACCATCAGTCCAAAATCTAACTGAAAAAGATAATACAAGAATCCCTTATCCAGATCACTTGTGACACCCCCATTAAAGTACTCAAAAGAGATAAACTCATCTACTCCCCTCTCAGATTTCTCATGCTCTAAATCAAGCAATAAGAAAAAGTATTCGTCACCATTTTTAACTGTACACCCCCCTAAACAACCTACCGGCATATTTTATCACCTCACCCCATACACCACCTAAACTACTTTTAATTTTACAAAACTCCTTGAATACATATGAATTTACAGGATATAATACGAAGTTACCAGGAAAATATGAAAACTGTAATTCATCCTTCCTTTCTACAATCAAACGACCAGAGGTCGAAGTCTCCATATCAAGATTATGCTTGAAAGTGAGACTTATTTCTACAACAGAGCCTTCTCATGCTTCTACCAACATGCAGTTCCAGGTATTCCAATCAAATTTCTTTATAGTATCTTTTATATATATATATATACATCATACAACAACATATATGCTTTTCCATGCAAAACACAACTTATAGAGAAACAACACCACTTTTAACAAATTTACTAAAAATAACAAAAAATTTAAATTTCAAATACACACCCAAAATAGTAAACTCCACACCCATCATCATACGATTCTTATAAAATCACAACACCACAAAAAATTTGTCCATCTTTCTAGTTTTTCGTCTCTCTGTGTTTTACAAACGTTTGAACAAAGAAGAGGAAGGGTTATTTATACTTTTTTTCTCTAACCGCTGGCAGTTATTAGTGCTCACACCAGCCACCCTCGGGTTTGGAACCGAGGAGTCCCTTCCACTATTCATGTAAGGCGTTTCGTACCTTTTAGGCAAAAATGCCTTTCCATCATTACCCCAGGTTTTATATTTAAGTGTATATATCACTCTCTCTCCTACCCAACTCCCTCTCACACCATCCCACACTCATTATGATACACTCCCGTCGCACACAATCGAACTTTCTCTTCCACAAAAAATAAACAAAGCCTGATTCCTACCCTCCTACTCCTAACTTAAACAACATCTAACGTCATTTTCAATACTGCACCATTTCAAAAGTTCGAATATTTATTTTCAACAACATCCACAACAAACAAGGAGCAAATTCATAAATAAGTATTCTTTCTTTATTTTTCTTACATTTATTCAAACTAAGAAGTTCGCCCTTTCAAAAATAGTCACACATAAAACAACCCAGATTCCCTAGGGTGCTACATTTAATTAGTTCATTCCCAATAATTCTCTCATCTTTCTCCACTATTTTTTCTAAGGCAATTTCCTTCACCGTAGTTTTTCGAGCTTTAGGCTCAATAACCAATTCACGAAATATCTCACACCATAAATGACGCCCAATCTCGTTCTCCCTCACCCTCGAAGTCAACCCATCAAACTGTATTGAAGATTCAGGCAAGTTCGCATCATATTATAACCGCCCAAATATCCTCTCTTGAACTTCATTAACCATTATCGCTAAATGCCCCTCTGACGCATGCCGAGCTCTCTGAGAACGAGTCCTCACCATTTTTCCTCCTCTCAATCTCAAAATTCCAATATTATTTATACATACAGATTACGATCGCACACAATCCCCCATATTCAGCATATAGAATGGTAAGTATCACTCCCCTTATCCATAACTAACAACCATTAAATCATGTTAGATATTTATTTGATTATATATTTTCCGAGCGAACTCCGTATGTCTTATTCGACCATATATGTTCAAACTAAATTCAACACTCTATCAACTAGTTTACTTGTATTACAAAATACATCCACCAGTTCGAATTCTTCGTTACAAGGCATTACATTATACCAAGCTCAGCCTATCAAATTTCTTTTACTAAAATTTTATCTTTCTACACTTTCCATCACACACAATTCGATCTATCGTAATTTCTAATTAACAATGTTAATCTCAAACTCTAGTACACATGTTTTACCTTCATACATATCGATTCTTTCGTTTCACAACATTACCTTCTACTCCAAGGTGTTATATTGTAGCTCGATCAAATAGATTTATTACAGTTCGACACAAGTACCTGTTACATTCAACATATATATATTTCTCACAATTCCCATCACACACAGATCGATCTATCAAAATTTCAATTTCTATACTAATTTCTAGTTCAATATCAAAAGAGCATTACTGAAAAAAAATAAAAAAAAATAAATTATTAGCTCGACAATTCCTTACAAAATACTTTACAGAAGGCACAATATTTTATAAACTTCCTACAGATCGATCTACATGTTACAATACATATCAAATTTCATTTGTACTTCGTATTCAAGCACATCCACTTCTCCAGCATGAAATACTTCTTCAAGAAAAGAACGCTGGTTGTAACAGAGCCTTACTTCCAACCCAAAGACTAGAACCATATTTCCAGTCTAAAACCACCACCATCGTCTCTTCCTCCGTAACCTTCACCTCAGAAAGGCAGATAAAGAAGAATGGCTCCACTTTTACAAAGCCCAATTCCTCGCAGGATAACGACAACACTTCCTGATACGTACACCGGCTTCCTCATCCGCTTCATTAATGACATCCTCTGCAAGAAGACGAAGGCATACCCGACGCTGCTTACCTAACACAATCAAATGGTGGAACCGCCACATTTGATAGTAGTCATTCTCAGCCTCCGCTGCTTCCTCATTTGTCATCCCGTGATACGTCGACAAAACAAGTATGGGAGTGGGTAAATCTAATGGTTGTTTACCATAATATCAGAGCTGGAGCTTTTGAACTTCAGCAAGAACCCTAACTTCATATACTTGGCATCTAGTAGTCACCATTCTCAAGACAAGGAGAACCTCAAAATATTTCAAGCGTAGAGTACTTTCGTAAGAATAACCAATGATATCGTAACAACTATATTTATAGCAGAACAACATTCAATGCAAGGAGGGAGTTCTAAGGCAGTCATCATTCAAGCCAACACTTATTGGGAAACCCAAAAGCCAAATACATCAGTCATTTCAAACGCATTTAATGCCAAATACAGTTTTCAACAGAGAAGTGACAAGTCCCAAACCGGTCCAATTCCACAGTATACCTTTACAAATTCTAACACCAACATTCAAACAAACGTTTCTCAACTAAAGCCACATGTGCCTTCAGTTGCGAGTGGGCAATTATAGGGACATGTCCCTCAATCTATTCCAAGCTCGAACTGATTATAGGGATCTGTCCATCGACCTATTCCAAACTCGAACTACCTCAATACCAGACTCACGCATTATACACATGACATATACAATCAGCAATGACACCTGGACCACGAACTGATAAAGAACGTGGATCGAGCACTACAAAAAATATGAACAAGTCAAAAACATCTGTCTCCTACGAATTAGCAGTTACACATTCAACTACCACCTGCCCCATTTTCAGGAGAACATGCCTCTACATAATATCGAACTGAGAGTGAGGTCTGTAAAAAGATGAGTTCCAGAGGAGAAAGGACGAAGAATTTTACATTACAAGACCAAGTTTTTCTTGTCACATGTACATTTGGTGTAAGAGCTAATTTCGAACTACTACAAAATTAGGCCATTACACTCAAGTATTTCGAGCTACTATTTCCAGGCTATTTCGAGTTTCAATGACACAATCAAGTATTTAAACTGATGAAATTGCTTTGAACCTTCCAATGTGGGACTAAAACGTTCAAGCAAAAGTTCACTAGCATACATCAAGTACATTCGTTACTAAAATTTAAAACAACTAAATCAATCTTCATGCATACTTACTACCAAATATTGCGCACCTCATGTTTGTCTGTGTATGCGTCACATGACAATTTGGTCAATCTATATATCGCTCATTGCGTTGTGAAACTTCACGTACGAAATCACGTAACCGATACTTAGGTTCATTCAGAGTCGCAGTAATTCTCATACTAAGGCCATTGTGGAAGTAAATGCGATTGGTTATCAATAGCTTGCAATCCATTTTGAGCTGGGGAAAATCATATTGATTGCTGATATATCGGCTTTGAAAATCAATTTGTAATGCACATTCCACAAATTCGGATAAATCATGATACAAAGCCATAAAATAAAATGTCACACTGCATATTAAAGCACACACTTAACAACAAATATGTTTAATGTGTATCAATGGATAACAAGCCTCCCCTCCCTTTCCAACATTTGACATGCCTCAAAGAACCCTCATTCGAGAGACAACCACAGTTGCTATCACTCTTCAAACTCACGAACACCTTATCGCACTCATAATTTGAAACCTCAAAATCAAAATACTCCAAGAACTGAGACACTGTCGTTTTCTTATCATAGGCGCAAAACTGAAAATTAACATGGTTTATAATTTTCCCATAGTTTCTCCATAAAGCTTGGTAATTCTGCTGGACTGTAGACAAACCGAAAGGAGCAACCATAGCATAACTGATGACTTTCGAGCTCTTCAGTCTCGTTATGAGTTGCCCAATGCATTCAGAAAATGTACCAGGGTCAGATTCAAAGGCTTCTAAGTCAATGTCAATCCCATCTAGGGCACATTCCTTAATGATCTTTGTTAACGAAGAACCAACGTTATCAACCCACGAAACTACTGAACTGGGTTGAATACATACACGTTCCCAATAGTGAACCCTCCAACACTTACGAAGACTTTTAAATTACTATAGAGGTTCTTGACCGCATGGACGTGGGATGGAGTATGGTTAGACATCTGAAATAACTAGTCGCCTGAGACTGACCAATTTTGATTATTTTAGGTATAAATCGAAAGATCATAAATCCTCTGAATTAGTGATCAAGGCTTAACCTAGTTCAAGTCGATACGATTATCTAATGTCAAGCAAACAATTGAAATTAAAGACAAAGCAAAGATTTTTAACCCTGTGGGAAACCTTTCTCAGGAGAAAAACCCACAGGTCGCTAACGAATCACTCGATAGCTAAACAATCCACTATTGAAAAAGAATTACAAGAATTTAATCACTTACAGACTCGATAAGTACTTCGTATGGTTATCTCTCTTCCAATGAATCTTCTTGCAATCAATTTTGCGTTCTCGCAACGCCTCGCTCCATTCTCACGTCAAAGCTCCTATTCTTGAATCGCTCAAGTCCTGCAATTTAGTTCTTCAATGCATGACTAAGATTTCTTGATCAATTGATTGATTCAAGATTGAGTGATTTGATTATCTCTTGAATCTCTCAAAGATCGATCTCTCTTTACTCTTAAAAATCAAGCCTAAAAAAAAATGTTTTTAAGAAGTGAGTGTTTGAAAAAGGCAAATATGTCTTAAGAATAAAACAGAAAACACGGGCTCTCTTCGAATAGAAATTAATCTATTCGAACAAGAATTTATCTGATAAAAGTTATTCGAACAATAGTTACTCTATTCGAACAGAGAAGTAACTATCAAAAGTTATTCGAACAATAATCAATCTATTCAAATATAAATGCAACTGTTGAAAGTTATTGAAGCAGAAGTAATTCTATTCGAATACAATTTTATCTGTTGCAATATATTCGAACAACATTAAAGGTTATTCGAATAGAACTTCTGTTTTCTTTAAAGAGACATTCTTATTACTTTTTCATACTCTGTAAAATACATAGGCTTGACTTTTTAGATTAAAGAGTTAGAAATCCACTTACCTGTTCAAAGTCAGTCAATCCCGCTCTAGTCGCTCCACGTGCATTCACTGACACCGGATAACCACGTGATAATGTTGATACCTACTCTAGACACTAAATGAAGCAAACTCTAGAGTTGGATATTTCAATCTCCCCCTTTGGTTCATTTTGTGTCAAAACAAGAACTAGATATAATAACTTAAAGAATACAGACTCGATGGACTAACTCACTCTCAGAACATCTATACTCAAGAGCCTAGCCTTTGAAATTCCTGCACACTAAACAAACTATATCACGTAACCGTTCAAATTCAAAATAAGTTTAGAGAACAAAAAAAGAACTTACCTGTCATAAACATCTCTCCCTCTTTTTGACACAGAAGAACAAAGGGTAAACAAGCAAAAAGAGATAAAAAAAGAGCACCATATAAGACATGGCAGAGCATATAACAGTTATGAACAAGTAAATAGCCTGGAATAATAAAATCATATAGCGAAAGTCTGATGGAAGATCCATGCAAAAATAAGTTGTTAATACAAAGCTACGTCAAATAGAGCATCTACATCGAATAGAAATGCAATAAAGAGAGCAGATGCAAAAATAGGCACAGAAAAGACAAAAAACATAGAGCTAACACGCTAAAGTGCAAAAGTGAAAATCAAAGTCACAAATGACCTAAGACCCCTTATTTATATCTGTGGCAGGCGGACCACCTGATGAGCCTCGTACTATACTGCTCAAACCATCCACAGAAGTCTGAAGTCGACCGATGTCCGCCATGACTAGCTGAAACTGAGTCTGTATCTGAGTGTCCATGCTAGCAAAACGAGTCTCCATAAATGTATATATAAAGGCAAAGTCATGTGGAACTAATCCAGTAGGAGCAGATGGAGAAGTACCAGGTACAGAGGTAGTAGCAGTCCAGGAAGTAGAAGGTCCCACAGCTCGTCTAGCAGATGCAATCTCAGCCCTCGAGTCCTCTGCATCCCCGTCGGCCTCAGACTCCATTTCTATAATCATGTGTTTTCTGCTTTTCTCCCAATACCGAGCATTAATAACCTCGTTCTTCTCGTCAACCTCTTCATCTGGACGAATAACATACCCCTTATCAGTCAGAAGTTGAGAGATGAATCGGCTATAAGGTAAAGTCCGTGTATGATGATATGGGTTCGCCGTGGTAAACATCTCATGCATGATAATGAGGACTAAGTCAACAGTGAGTCCCATAGTATAAAGATATACGAGATAAAACATATTGCCCACCAGAACATTCTTATTTCCCTTTTGGGGAATGATGTTCCTATGAGCCACCATATGGAAAAGGCAGATTACTAGGTCCAGGTTCTTGCACCGGAGATATGGACCACTCTTCTTTCCAGCACACAGAAGTTCCTCCTCCATCTCCTCCTTGGGAGGAAACTCAGTAAGAACCGGAGGCCACACCAAATAATTCACATCGGGATTGTCAGAATCCCCGAGACCAAAAGCTTTTCGAATATCATCGGAATCTATATCGAAAACAGACCCATCGATGGACACGCTGAACGTCTTATTAATACCCGTGCCTTGCACAGCCCGTAAGGAAACATAAAATAGTCGCACCAACTGAGGGTAGCAGGGTAGCTGCGGTTCCATAATCCCAGTCCAACCACGTGCGCCAAAAAAAATAAAAATTGAGGAGACGTTCGGATAGTTCACACTCAACTCCTCTCTATCTAGAGTTACCTCTTTTCTGATATCCTCTAAACTTAAACCCTGATTTCGGGGTGGACCAATGAGGAGGATCATTTCCTGCACTAGACTCCCCAGCTCCACTAGCTCCTCCTCTTCGAGGGTTAGTGTGTGGTTGACCCGTTCTAAGACCCCGAGTCGTCCGTCCCCGTTTTTTTGTTTCGCTCAAGTTGGGAACAAGAGATCCCTCCTGAGGGCGTTTCATCCTTACCATAGCAGACAAAACAAACTAAAGATAATCCTCTGGATCAAGAACACGCACAAACCCTAACAATCTCCTTACACTACTTGCAAGAAAAACACCAATTTCCCCAAACTCAACCCACACGGTTAAGCAGGGGACCCCAATAGACAAGCACACCGACAGTTTTTCACTACCGCAATCTAACAATCACCAACCAATCAAATACCTCTTAGCAGAGCATACTCCAATTCAAAAGTCCAACTCCAATTAATAGGGAGATTGCAAAATTCCAACTCCAAATCCAAGGATAATGCAATTCGAAACAACAAACCAAATCCAAAGCACAAAATTGATCACCAAACTTGAATGTGAGAGTGTAGAGTGATGTAAACACAACAAAGCACTAACCTTGGATGCAAAAACAATGCAAGCCTTAGGTGATGTTTCCGAGGACAACCGCTCGAAGTGAGAAACCCCAAACTCGCGAGAATGAATGCTAGGTAATACAAACTATGGAATTCGAGCAAACAATCACAAGAATGGAACGATTCGAGAGAGAGAGAGAGACAGTGCCAAGTTTACTCGAATAGAAATGGGAGAGAGAGAATAAAAGAAAAGAGTCAGTTTTTGAAAAAAAAACAAATTTGGCTAAATGTATTCGAACAACAAAAGTTGTATTCAAATTAACAAGTATCTGCTGAAAAATGTTCGAACAACAAAAGTTGTATTCGAATAAACAAGTACCTGCTGAAGAATATTCGAACAACAAAAGTTGTATTCGAATAATCAAGAATCTGCTGGAAAATATTCGAACAACAAAAGTTGTATTCAAATAATCAAGAATCTGCTGAAAAATATTCGAACAACAAAAGTTGTATTCGAATAAACATTTACACTGATAAAACAAAACGAAACGCAACAAAACAGAGAGAAACAAAATCAAAGAAATAAATACTAAGTAAACAATACTCCCCCTGTCTATGCTAGATCAGAGACTAATAACAGGCTATATGAATATCATATATGAAATTATTCAATAGAAAATCCAGACAGAAATAAGTATTTACGCAGTCAACGTAAAATAGTACCATGCATTCAATAGACCCCACATTCAGAAATAAAATACTATAAGGAAAGTTGTTTCAACTTAGGCATCTCATCGGTGGTCACTCAAAAGCACTAAGAATTAACTAGCTAACACTCTGTGTGAAATATGAATATAAATAATATGCAAAGAAAGACTCATATTTCATCAAATAAGAAGTGCACTGTGAGCTGGAAAATCTCATGGACAGGAAATCAATTGTCATTAATGGTGTCAAGTTAATTAATATAGACTTCATATCTCTCATCTCCACTAAACTAACTGTGTTAAACTCAAAATCAAACAGGTCTTGTAAATGTTATAATGAAGGCACATGTAGGCACATGACAGAGTAAATGTTTTACTGGCATTCTGAGACTACAGTTACAATAACTCTCCTTCTTACCTGAAACCAAATTCAACTTCTATCATTCTTTTTTTTATTGAGTATACATATATCAGAACACTTCTACATTTATTTCTTGCCATTTTTTATTTTTATTTTTTATTATTACTTTTAAAGATATGGGGAAATACAATCTAATCTTTCTTTCAGCTTATCTAGCCCCCCTTTTATATTTTTTCTCTGAAAAGTCTTAGAACAAACGGGTACATGAATAAATAATTTTTGGTAAAAAAACGAATGGCTTATTTTCAGGCACAAAGGGCTACAAATAAATAAATAAAAAGTTATGAATAACGAAGGCCAAAAAATGTGTAGCAACAAACAACCTATTATCATATCTTCGATCTCACATAGTATTTTTTCGTCTCAAATCAAGTATAGGAAATACTATATTAGACTAACTTGAACTTGAAGTTACCATTTGACAATTGAGTAAGGAAACAAAATGAGATCACAAACAACAAGATCAAAGAGAGAAGTAAAAGTCATAACACTCGAAGCTTAGAAATTAGGACAGATCCTCACATAGCATTATGTACGAAGTCTCTACATGTATCCTAAAGTATAATATCAATGAGTGCCAATCTATCTAAGCATGCGATAGTTAACTGTCGTGAGAAAAATCAAATCCAAGTAAACACTATACTAAACTGTCCTAACATTAAATTGGAGAGCGTATCTGACCAAACATATATCACAGTGAGAATCTAACAAAATAATGGAAAGAGGAAGTAAAAGACATACCTAATCAATAGAGCAGACAACAATTGACCGTCTCAGAAGCTCAAACCTCATAGTACCTAACGGCTTGGTAAAAAAATCTACTAACTGACTCATTGTAAGAACATACTCAACACTGACTATCTTGCGCTCAACAAGATCACGGATGAAGTGAAATCGAAGGTCAATATGCTTGGTTCTGGAATGTTGTTCAGGATTCTTAGTAATATTTATCGCACTCGTATTATCACAAAAAACTGACATCGTCCCCTGGACTATTCCATAGTCATGTACCATTTGTTTCATCCAAATCAATTGAGTGCAATAACTACTCGCAACAATATACTTTGCTTCTGCTGTGGATTGAGAAATACAATTTTGCTTCTTACTCTGCCAAGCCACAAGATTATTTCCAATATAATAACATCCACCAGAAGTACTCTTCCTATCATCTACATTACCTGCCCAATCTGCATCAAAATACCCAATAACCTCGGAGGTTGTATCATGTGAATACCACAAGCCAAAATTAGAAGTCTCAGCTACATAACGAATAATACGCTTAACAGCTTGTAAATGGGACTCTTTCGGACTACCTTGATAACGAGCCAAATACATACACTAAACATAATATCAGAACGAATAGCAGTAAGATAAAGTAAACTACCTATCATACTTCTATACGTCCTTTGATAAACATCCGTACCTGCCGAGTCCTTACTTAACTTAATAGTGGTACTCATGAGTATCCTGACATGTTTTGCAGAAGAGATGCCAAACTTCTTCACAAGATCCCTGGCATACGTGGATTGAGAAACAAACATTCCTTTATCCACTTGACGTATTTGGAGACTTAAGAAATAAGTTAGTTCCCCAACCATGCTCATCTTAAATTCACTTTTCATTAAAGCTGTAAAAGAAGTGGTTAGTGAACTCGAAGTAGAGCCAAGCACAATATCATCTACATATACCTGTGCAACAAGCATCGCGCCTCCCTTCCGTTGGATAAATAACATTTTATCAACTCCATCTCGAACAAATCCCTTAGGTAAGAGAAAATTGGAGAGCCGTTCATACCATGCCTGAGGAGCTTGCTTCAAACCATAAAGAGCCTTCTTCAAATAGAACGCGTGATCTAGATGATGAGGATCCTCAGACCCTTTTAGTTAGGCCACGTACACCTCTTCCTCTAAGAGGCCGTTCAGAAAAGTACTCTTCACATCCATCTGATGTAACTTGAACTTTTGATGGCAAGCAAGAACAAGCAGTAGGCGAATAGACTCAAGCCTTGCAGTAGGAGCAAACGCTTCAGCAACATCAACCCCATTTACTTGATTGTACCCTTGAGCGACCAATCTAGCTTTGTTTCGAATTACATTCCCCAGTTCGTCATATTTGTTCTTATAAACCTATTTAGTTCCAATGATATTCGCACTTGAAGGATGTAGAACCAAATCCCAAACATTTTGATATCGAAACTGGCAAAGTTCATCTTGCATTGCATGTAGCCAATATTCGTCTGACAGAGCTTCCTTTACCGTTGTTGGTTCAATTACATAAACATAACAAACAAATTTCACCGTCTCATGGTATTGGCTTCGAGTCTGAACCTGAGAAGTAGGATCACCGATGATATTGGCATTTGAGTGATCCTTATGAACTTGTTGCCATCCAGGTTGCGGTACAGTTGAGGCAAGAGGGGGTGGTAGAGTTGGAAATGATGTAGGCAAGGGAGAACCAACCTTTGATGTAGAACTCGATGTAAGAATGTCGCTAGAAGATGTTTCTAGATTTTTCGTTGTACTATCATCTTTTCTCACCTCTGCAGAACTAATGGTGCAAGTATCATCAACAACCACATTACAAGACTCCATCATCACATTGGTTCTTAAATTGTAGACTCGAAAAGCTCTACTATTTGTTGAGTAGCCCAATAAAATACCTTCATCACTCCGAGAGTCAAATTTCCCAATGTTTTCCTGATCTCTAAAGATGAAACATTTACTCCCAAACACCCGAAAGTAGTTGACATTCAGCTTCTTTCCAAACCACAGTTCATAGGGCGTGTTTAAAGTAAGTGAACGTAGATACACTCTATTAATAGTATAGCACGCAGTATGAATAGCCTCTACCCAAAAGTGTACCGAAAGAGTCTTGCTGTGAAGTAAAACTCGTCCCATTTCTTGAAGAACTCTATTCTTCCTTTCTGCAATTCCATTTTGTTGTGGAGTGATTGGAGCAGAGAATTCATGCTTAATCCCATTAGAAGTACAATATTCAACCACTCCAATATCCTTAAACTCTCCTCCACGATCACTTCAAATTTTATCAATAAAGCAATCTTTCTCATTTTGGATTCGAAGCGATATATTGCAGAATTCTTCAAAAGTATTAGACTTCTCTCTCAAAAGTGTTATCCATGTATAACGAGAGAAATTATTCACCATCACCAAAATAAACCTATTACCTCCCAATGATGTCGTTCTCATAGGACCCATCAAGTCCATGTGTATTAGCTCAAGAGTTCGAGTTGTAGCAATATTGTTGGACTTCGTGTGAGAGCTTTTTATTTGCTTCCCAATTTAACAAGGGCCGCACACTACGTTGCTCAATCTTCCCAACTTTGGTATTCCCCGAAAAAGCTCTTTACTTGTAATCTTGGACAAATCATTAAAGTTTATATGTCCCAATCTTTGATGCCATAAGTCTACATCACTCAGTTTCGCTTTGTTACACATTATAGCTTCTTGTTGAATAACATAACAGTTATCAGCGGTTCTAGCAGCATACATCACTCGTTGTCCTTGAGAATTCAGAACATCACATCCACTTCTGGAAAATGTAATAGTATGATATGTATCACATAGTTGACTCACACTAAGAAGATTTGCCTTCAGCCCCTTAACCAGGAGAACATTATCAATTGCTGGAGTACCAAGTCCTTCGACTTTTCCCTTTTCTACTACAGAAGATATACTCCCATCACCAAAAGAAACATCACCTCCCTGAATATCCTCTAGGTAACTCAGCTTGGACTCATCACCAGTCATATGACGAGAACACCCGCTATCCATATACCATTGAACTGACTTGAAAGCATTTAGAGCAATAAGTGCAATATTACACCTTAGTTGAGGTGCCAAATCCAACTTTCGTACCCAGATGCTTCGAAGAGTTCCTCGACCTGTAGTTTTCTGTGCAAAAGATCTAGACACATTCTCACTTTTCTCATTAGTAGAAATCACATTAGAATTATATTTATATGCACTGAAAGAGAAAACATGTGATTGATAAGGTCCAACAAATCTACAGAAGAAAACAATATGTCCCCTTCGATCACATAGATTACAATAATAAATTTTAGAGTAAGAGACCCGTTTGGAGTGATCATGAGTAGTGGATATGACGTTATGTTTGGGCATAGAAGTAGACGCAGTTGCTTTCACAAACTTTATGATTTGAGGAGTCTTGGCCTTGGAAAGAGATTCATCATATCATAGACCTATTTTCTCACTGTCCGTCTTTCCCATACATAACATTTTATCAATGTTTATGGCCCCATGACAAAACTTCTGAAGTTTTTGCTGAGATAGAACTAAATCAAGCTTGGCCGAACGAAGTTCATCCAAAGTTGATTTCATTTTCTCTTTTGCATCATTAACTTCTTTTTCTAAAAATACAACTTTGTTATGAAGACCTTGTTTCTCATTCTCAATAGCCTCTATCTCGTGACTAGTACTCTCAATTTTTTCTTGAAGTTCGCTCGTAAGTGTATTAACTTGGTATTTCAAGACTCTGTTAAGTTTACCGAGTTTTATACACTGGGCGAGAGTCTGAGAATACAAGTCCTCAAGATGCGGGTCCTCAAACTCCTCAGACTCATTTTGTTCTTGATTACACTGATTTTCATCAAGATTTTCAAGTTCAAAAACGTCAAAGTTATTATTGCCACAATTAAAAAACGCAGGATATGCACAATAATTTCCAGTATCAACTAATTGGGAATGACTCTCATTGTTATCATGTTCATCATCACTGTCATCCCAAGTAACCCTGATATTCATAGCTTTATGATTCGCTCCAATTTTTTTCATAGGACAGTTATGGGCATAATGACCAAGTTTGTGACATTTATAACATTCAACTTGACTAAGATCAGTATCGTTGTTGGTCTGTCGATTATAAGTTTTGACCCGATCATGAGGTCGTGAATTATAGTTCATTGATTGCCCTTGTTTTTGTTCTTGTTTTTGAAACTGACGTTTTTTCAAGATTTTTGAAATTGTTGACTAATAAGAGCAATTGATGAATCTATATCCGAACCTTCATCGTCATCTAAGATATATGAGTGATCAACCTCTTTGGAACCCTTAGAAGAAGAGTAAAATGAAGACTTGAAATCAACACTCTTATTCTTCTCAGGGTTTTCCATTCTCATCTTAAGTTTAAACTTTCGCAATTTTCCAGCTAATGTATCGGGTTTCATTTTTTTAAGATCTTAAGCTTCCTCGATAGCATCACGTCTGGATCTAAAGCTCTTAGGAAGAGATCTTAGGACTTTGCGAACAATTTGAACATCATAATAAAGAGCTCCTAATGCGGTACTATTGTTTACAATATCACTTAGTCTCGCATAGAACTCATCAAAAGGTTCGTTTTCACTCATTCTGATATTCTCAAATTGTGAAATAAGCATTTGAAGCTTACTTTCTTTTACTGTATCATCGCCTTCATGAGTTCAAACTAGGATGTCCCAAGCTTCTTTAGAAGTGGTACATGCAGAGATATGCTGAAACTCACTTTGACTCACAGCCGTAAAGATCGCATTGAGGCCTTTAGAATTATACCTAACAATATCATTTTCTTCTTTTGACCATTGATTCCTAGGTTTAGGGACCTCAATAGCACTCCCTGGCTGACCTTGTATCATAGTAGGGGGTGTCCATCCATCCTCAACAACAATCCATACATCTTCTCCAATCGATTGCAAGTATGCAATCATTAGAATTTTCCTGTATGGGTATCTTTGCCATTAAAGGCTGGAGGGCGATTTATAGAACCTCCAAACTTCTCGGAACTCATTATTCTCAAGCTAACTATCCGGGATCCACGCTTAGGTTGTTAAACCTCGAAACATGACCGCTCTAATACCAATTAAAATAACTAGTCGCCTGAGACTAACCAATTTCGATCGTTTTAAGTCTAAATCGAAAGATTATAAATCCTCTGAATTAATAGTCAAGACTTAACCTAGTTCAAGTCGATACGATTATCTAATGGCAAGCAAGCAATGAAAATTAAAGACAAAACAAAGATTTTTAACCCTGTGGAAAACCTTTCTCAGGAGAAAAACCCACAGGTCGCTATCGAATCACTCGATAGCTAAACAATCTACTATTGAAAAAGAATTACAAGAATTTAATCATTTACAAACTCGATAAGCACTTCCCATGGTTATCACTCTTCTAATGAATCTTTTTGTAATCAATTCTGCGTTATCGCAACGCCTCGCTCCAATCTCATGTCAAAGCTCCTATTCTTGAATCGCTCAAGTCCTTCAATTTAGTTCTTCAATGCATGACTAAGATTTCTTGATCAATTGATTGATTCAAGATTAAGTGATTTGATTCTTTCTTGAATCTTTCAAAGATCGATCTCTTTTTACTCTTAAAAATCAAGCCTAAAAAAAAGGTTTTCAAGAAGTGAGTGTTTGTAAAAGCATGTAAGTCTTAAGAATAAAATAGGAAACACGGGCTCTGTTCAAATAAAAATTAATCTATTCGAACAAGAATCTATCTGATAAAAATTATTCGAACAATAGTTACTCTATTCGAACAGAGAAGTAACTATCAAAAGTTATTCGAACAATAATCAATCTATTCGAATATAAATGCAACTGTTGAAAGTTATTGAAGCAGAAGTAATTCTATTCGAATACAATTTTATCTGTTGCAATATATTCGAACAACATTAAAAGTTATTCGAATAGAACTTCTGTTTTCTTTAAAGAGACATTCTTATTACCTTTTCATACTCTGTAAAATACATAGGCTTGACTTTTTAGAATAAAGAGTTATAAATCCACTTACCTGTTCAGAGTCAATCAATCCCGCTCTAGTCGCTCCACATGCATTCACTGACACCGGATAACCACGAGATAATGCTGACACTTACTCTAGACACTAAATAAAACAAACTCAAGAATTAGATGTTTCAACATCAAAGTTTTCGTTGGTACTTACATGGGGACGCACCAGAATATAATTAATGGCAAAGGCAAGTATGAAATGAAAATCTACATCCGAGTTTAGGGGAACATCTGAAATGTCACGCCATTGAAATGGGACCCAATATATTCTCCAAAAATCTTTAAATTTTGTTGTGATTCACCTATACAAAACAAAAACATACCGCAGTGAGTTAAACATTAATGATTCTATAACAATATATATTGCACTATAAACTGCGGGTTATATCTGTGATAGTCCTAGGTCGTATATAAGAACCGATTCAGAGAGAGATTCATTAGTAAGTTTGCACTCTCACTTAGTACTGAGTCCTTTTGTGAGAAAGACAAAACCTCGTTCACTTAAAATAGAGGGCTAAAGTAGGGCGCTACAGTATTGGTTTAATTAACATAACAATTACCACATACGATTGTAATTGCGTTAAGAAAAACTTACTAGGAGAGATACAGATAAATATGATAATCTCTTTATTATAACATGACAGTTTTTGCCACTTTGGACAAGTATGCCTTATGCCCAAAGACAAAGAGGGGTCAGGAACGACTGTCAATGTCTCAAGATTCATATCTTGACTGCCTTTTGAGAAATAAATTTGTTAAGGCCAAATGACCAAAAAATCAACCCTTTCCTCCCCGACTAAAATCTTCACCTCTCCTCTCCCTGACTAAAAAATCTTCACTCTTCCAATAAATAAATAAATAAATATAAACGTTCTCCTCAATTCATTTAATTTTTTTTTTTGTGATCTCTCTCTCTTTCTCTCCCAACGCTTTTAATCTTCTAGGTTTCGAAGGTTCTCTAAGCTTCCGTATTCGTTCTGTAAGGTCTAATTTGAGTTGAGGGATCGATGGTTCGTCCATCTTTCTTGTTCATTGTCTCTGCATCTACGATTGGACCTGAAATTCGTGGTAAACTCTAAAAATCACATTGCTTATGCTTATGAACTAAAGCTTTGATTGCAATTTTTGTTTTAAGTTTGACTTGATTTGGCTTTCAATTTATTCTCTTTAAATCGAAGAAATATTTTTTTCCCCGATGAATGGTCTACAATTCTGTAGCATCATTTTCTGGATTTCTTATGCTCTCGGATTGTACAATTCTCTTTGAGATGTTTGTTCGAGTTTAATCTCAACAGTTTGTAAGAACCAGAAATGGGCCATTTTTTTGCCATTGTTTTGGTCTTATTTATTACTATTACTATCAATACCACCAAAATCTTTAGACGAACAAAAGATAACCCATTTAAGTGCAATACATCAAATTGAAGACTTTCATGTGTAATAAAATGTACAATCGGGTAAAGAAAGGAAACAATCAACAGACCAGGAGAAAGTTAAGGTATCAAAAAACTCTTTTTCTTCTTAGGAGGTAGTGAGAGAAGACATGGCTCGATCAGCCAGATACTATGTAACGAAACCCCTATCATGATCCAAAGTTTACTTTAGAAATAATTGCTGAAAATTCTGTATCAGCACATTGAAAAAAAAATAAAAAATAAAGGTTGAATTTTTCATAGTTTATTAATATGTTTAAGATTATACAATGGAAATGAATCTTTAGTACATTCAAATAGGAGAAGTTTAGATGAAGTTATATGCTCTTCATTAACATTTTCACTGAGCTGACAAATACAGGAAGTATTAAGCAAACTATAATTTACACATATAACTGTGTCGAAAATATTGTAATCCAAAACTATACAATATACAACAACATAAATCAATATCTGTTGCAAACTCCATTTCTCTAAACAATTTCACAAGATCTTTAGAGACCATCACCTGGGACAGTGGGCCAAAAAGATTGTTACATAACAATCATTTGACTTTTTCCCATTCAGATGCAATGAACCTTGAGATCATCATAGCATTACCCCTCTATTTACAATTTATTATACATTAGAGAACGGTGTTTATCAAATAGACAAATTTGCCATTGTCTCAAAGATAAAAGAGGGGCTGAGATTTAATGTTATTTCTTTGAGATTTGTTAGAAAGAGCAAGATAGACGGCCGAGATCTATTTAAATCTTGGTAATACAAGGGTTGTTTAGACATTACATAGCCTAAGGGTACTTTAGTCTTAGTATTCACTATCTAAACCACCCTCTTATCCCGACTCTATCTTCTCATCACGTTTATCTCTCTCCCCAGCCGTCTCTTGCATCTCTCCGTCCAGTCTTCTACAACTCTCTCTCCACCCAAAGCGGAAATTTAAACATTACATAGCCTAAGGGTATTTTAGTCTTAGAATTCAATATCTAAACCACCCTCTTATCCCGACTCTATGTTCTCATCACGTCTATCTCTCTCCCAAACCGTCTCTTGCATCTCTCCGTCCAGTCTTCTTCTACAACTCTCTCTCCACCCAAAGCCTTTCTGCCTAACATCTTAAACCCAGATTCTCAATGAACTCTAGGTATTTGATAATTTGATTTGAGGTGTAGAAAGAATTGAGAAAAATCTGATTTTGTTATTTGCAACATTGTGTTTGTTTGTTTGATATTGCAGAAAAGTTGGTGATAAGTTATTGGTTTGATGGATTCGGTGCACTTGCAATCGCAGAGGAGAATGAGGTTAGTATCACTTTCGTCGTCTCAGACTCCGAGGTCGAGTGAAAAGGTTACGAGGGAATTATGAAATGGGGATAGGAATATGAATGGTAAACATGATAAGGATAAAGGGTTTAATGTGCAGGTTCTTCTACGTTGTAGGTGAGTGAGTACATTTAGTTTCCTTTCATCAATAGAATGAGGCGGCGACAACTGAAAATCCAACTACTAATTTGCAAAAGTGAGGTTTTCATTGGTTATTTGGGGGATTTGTTGAAAGGGATTGTTTACTTTTGAGTTTTTTAAATTTTTTATTCATTAAGGGTTAGTTGATGTTGTGGTTTTGTTAATTGGGTTTGGCATGAGGTATTATTAGAGAAGAATATCGATGTATGTCTGAGTTCATCCGAAAGTTTGTGGATAACGTGGAACTGGTGATCGGAGATATTGGGAGCAGACAACAACGGATGAATGTAGGTATAAGTTTGATTTAAATTTTAGAATTTGTGGCTTTAAATTCAAGTATTGGTTAGCTTTGGATTTCACAGATATAAATCTGCAAAGTTCTGATCAATGATCTGGTAGGCTATTGCTTCAAGCATTTTACTAAAAGAAGGAAATACATAAAACTTGAAATCCTACAAAAGCTATGTTTCGCTGGAAAAGGACACGCGAGCCAACCTTTCTCTTGAAAGGAAAGCAAGAAGTAAAGTTGCATACATTGATTAAAAACATATTACCGCTTCCAGAGGTGAACATGTTTTTGCAACTTTACCATGTTTGTAAATGTTTTATTTTGTGTTTGCTTTTTGCAACTTTGAGGTAGGTCCATTACTCTCAAACTGATTCCGATAATGGGATTTGTTATGGTGATGGCCGATGGGAGTCGAGCATGACAATTGTGGGCAACATTATTGTAATTAAGGTCATTGGATACGTATTGTGCCAATTAAACGTTTATTAGGTCATAGAACATAATTTGTGGAGCCAATAACAGGTTCTTATGTCTGGGGGTTTCTTCTGCTTGCAGCCAACCCCAATAACAAGAATAGGTTTTAGTTCATGTGAGTTGTTTTCATAACATCCTTTGAGTTTATAGTAGTGGCTCTAACTTGACTATGAATATTTATCTTGGCACAAGAAGATAGTCAATGCTCTTCATGAACAAATTTATTTCTAGAATTCCAAATATAATTTAGAATGGAGAGCACCATATTTATCCACAAGTCTCGCACATAGGTACTACACTGAGAAGCTTCATTAAACAAGTTTTTGAAAAGTCCATCTTACCATTGTAAGATCAAAAGGATTTAGAGCCCAGCACCACACAGATGAAGCAAATGGGCAAAGAAGGAACAAGTGATTGGGGTTTTCAAAGTATGACTGCCATAAGTAGCATCTTGAAGCAAGTTAAATCTAGTATATCTGAATTCTGTCATCAGTGAGGACTGCATTGTTGAAGATCCTCCAAGCTAGGTTACACTGTCTTGACTAAGAAGTTATGGTTTTATGTGTGCTATTGTGAGTTGGTTAATTTTGTGAGTCCTATTAGTGATGAGGAGCAACTGAGTCATGCTATTTTTCCATATCCCCCAAGCATATATTTATAGTGCCAAAGTCACATTAATGCACATTTAAGTATATCATACGATGTGTCGATCTCGGAGCAATCATTAGCATTGATAACATCGAAAGTGCATTTTGACATGTTCACCATGACTTGGTTACGAGTAGTACGTGGAAATACTATATTGCATGCTAAGTTGTTAACCCATTCGATTGGATATTTTCCATAGTGTTCTCTATAATATTTATTTGTATGAATATTTAATATGTGAAATATTTATAAGTTTTAGCGCCTTCGTTAATGAACAATTTATGTAGCACCAAAGGCGTCGACGTATTCAACGTGGCGAGCCGCGGGTAGTACTAGTCATAAACAATAAGCAATTACTCAGTGAGTACTTCATAGTTTATGACCTAGAAATCAGATAAAAAACAAATACAAATCTTACAGTATTTATAGCTCACCTGCCATATTTGTTGGCATAGAATGCTTGTTGGCTTTTCCCTTGACATACTCATATGTCCAAACTGTAAAAAAAAAAAAAAAAAAAAAGTCTTACAAACTGTATGAGACAGAAAATTTCTTGTCATTTATTCTCTGGTAGTTTTGTTTAGTTATACTTATAACTTAGTCAAGCAAATTAATGAGGGTTAAGGTACATTTTATCGTGCACAGACGGACCCTATCAATATCAAGGTTGGCCGTTTTGAGAAGGTGTTTATAGAACTATTAGTTAAGCGCCACGCCCAATCATTATGCTTTAGTTACTATTTATTGATATGCATAACCCATAACATGGTATTTATTTTGTGAAAAGAATCACATTGTTTAAGTTCCTAGAATGAAATTGTCATGATAAATCGATACTTCTACATCACACCTCAAGGAAATTGCTATAATTGTTAATTATGGATGTGTCCTCCTGCAAAACACCTAAAGCAAATTGCAGAATAGGAAAAGATCTATAACCCCTATGCTTGAGCACAAAAATAAACAACACCAAAGATATTAGCAACAAAGAATGAAAGACACAAAACGGATTCATCAAATTAGCACATCAACTCTCACTTTAGAATCCATACTCACTCCGTCAAATAGGTTGCAACCACACCCCTATACAAAGCTTCAACATACAATAATATGTTAAGGCTTCTCGCCCACTAAAAATGAATGCTCCAACAATATCCCCAATTTCGAAGCTCATTATGTTTGACATAAAGATATGTTATGGCAAAATCAAAGGCTAGGGATGACTCAATCCCCAGTGCAGTTAAAGTCAGGCACTGCAGTCTAAAGGCACGCCTAGATCTGGGTGCCAGAGTTTTATAGGTTAAGAAAAGGGAAGAAAACGAAAACAAAGGACAGGGGAATTAGGACGAAGGTCAGCGACTAAACCCCACCTTCATACTTTTAGGTTTCATACTTCCAAACTAGGTACACAACGGCCTCAAATCAGGCTCCCGAGTCTCATCATATTTTCACTACATCTATCCTTATTATTCAATGTGTTATATCATGAATCCTCATTACATATATAATGAATATGATATGCAATCTAGAAATATCTCACATTGGGTTGTAAGCAAGATATTTCTCAAGTTTTAAGTCCCTCCAGTTTTCTCCTATGTCAATTCTGGAAATTACAACTGAAAATGGCCTTGCTCGGCTCATATTTGATGAACCTCCTATTAATGTAGCTTCTCGAATTGGAACGTGTTCCACACCCATGCATAAATTCTACTTGTTCATGAGAAAAATACAGTTGGTCATCAGGACAGAGTCCAAATTGACTCAACTGTATAATTAAAATGGGATGATTGTGATGGGACATATACATTCTATCTCCACCCCAACACCATAGAGAGAACTATATCTGCAACAATATATATATATATATATTGAAAGATGTTGATTGTCTTTATAGAGTTAAGATATCCTGACTGAAGTATAAATATACACCAGGAGGAGACACTACTGTGCAAAATATATCACTGTACTTCATATAAGATCTCACTGTCAATAGAGTGTAGAATTAGTAAAACTAATACTCTCCCATATGCTTTTGACATGTCTTTTTCACTGTATCAGAGAGAGAGTCTCTCTCTATATACAACTTTATTGCAGTCAGGATGCCTACATCACATATTTATGTGCAAGAGTTCCAAATTAAGGTAGTCAACAATAAGAATGAGTTTCAAGGCTACTGAGATTTACGTCCTTATCATAAAAACAATGGAGAGGGAGAGAGAGAGACGATCTCAGTCCTCAGATACCTACAAACTTCATGACTGACTTATATACAGACCCAAGGTGAAGTTTTGTTTTTATTGGGTCATTATTACATGAGGGCCACGGATGTAGGTGACCCATGCAAACTTTTTTCACCATCATACAGTCCAGGGAAAACTACCTTAGCACTCAACAGTCAAAAGTCCAAAACCCTTCATACTACTATTAAAAGAACAACCAAAGATCACTCAAGTAAGAGAAGAGAAAAGAGAAGATGAGTGAGCAATGGAATGCTGATATTCAATCACTCTACCCGCTCTTCTCCAATGACAACCATCAGATGAGTTCTAGTATTCCTCTAGTTTACTCCTCCCTCACTAATGGCAACCAAGAAATACTCAAATTCATGGTAAACATCTCTATGATCGTATTATGTCTTGTTAGTACAGTGGTTAGTTTCTAGGGGGTCACAATACCCTAATATATCAGTTATGACTACGTTAAATTTAAAATCTAGGGCTGTGATATCAAATAACCTACACATATGTTACTTGATATCATTACTTGGGGATATTATATATCAGGATCTAGTCACAAATAGTGTTGTATATTAAGCTATATTACATTTTTGGAGGTTGTGATATATAGAAAGTTTTGAGTTGCAATAATATATCATTACACAAAACTTTCTATTTTATGCTGTTAATATTTGTTTCTGCACGTCTGTACGAGTGAAGAGGCACAAGACTCCAACCTAGAAAGGAAGCAGGACGGGGATGGAAGAGGAAGAAAATGATGGGTGGTGAAACTGATATCATGCGATCGAATAACTACGTACTATGTCTAGACTAATTACTACATAATCGTTTGTGTGCTTTAGGCGGGCTATACTACCATTCTGAAGACGCACCTGAAGGAGAATGTTGAATCTCAAACAACACAGGAGGAGAAGCTAGATTTCGACGCAGTAAAACTTCAGCTTTTCAACCTCACAGGTTCTTCTTTCACCTTTTATGCTCTGTCATATCTAATATTATATCTGTGTCCAAAAAAACAAACATATCCAATATATCAATAAGAAATCGCAAGTAGGAAATCCGGCATAATAGAAGAAAAACATCATTTGTACAACATTGAAAATCTACTGGCTTCATATTCGTCAGCATAATTATTTTTGTATTATAAAAGAGCAATGTGAGAAAGATAGTGTTTATGACCTTTGTGTACAACCATGTTTCTACTTCCAGCCATATATTCCAACGTATGGACTAATATCATTACATGTGAGCCTCTCATGGCAGGAGGAATGATCGTAGACGAGTCCAATAATGCAAAGTTGCTTGACTGGAACAATGATCTACGTACAGTGACTGAAAACTATTTTTCAAAGGGAAACAAGAGAACCTGCACAGGAAGAATTAAGCAAGACCTGAAGGCCGAGTCACAAGAGGTATAACCAGCCCAGATCTTATTGTACTAACAATCTGCATAAACATTTTAAATAAACCATTCGCCTTGGGCATCACTCGAGCTGCCACAACTTCTGCTCCTAACCCCCTTTTGGTGGTGAGTCAAAGGCCCTTTGGATACTTAGCGGCTATGTTTTTTAAGAACCTCTCAGTTCCAGACATACATTACTAATCAAGGGAAATTTGAAAAATATATCATTCTTCATTATATGATTGCAGGACCTTACACTGGAAACTGAAACTACGATGGAAAAGATCTTAACGAAGCAAAGACTTGGTAAACTTCCGGCAGACACGAGATTCATGCTGAAAAACTGGTGGGAACAGCATTCACAGTGGCCCTATCCAACCGTATGTACCTAAGCTTTTCCATAAGAGTCTTTTTATCTGATTATCTGACCACCCTAAATGTAGAGGTGAATTTGATACAAAGTTCTGCATTTTGATTGCGTATTACAGGAGGAAGACAAATCAATGCTTGTACAAAAGACAGGTTTGAGGCCAAACCAAATAAACAACTGGTTTAAGAATCAGCGCAAGCGTTACTGGCATGGTAGTCCGATTTTGGAACATGTTTTGAGCCCACAGGTAGAAGGCAACGACGGACTGGTGTTGACCCATCAGCCAAGTCCACTGACAAAGGCAGGTTCACAGAGCAATATGAGTGAAGAAAGTGACCTATTCAAAAACTGAAGAAGAACTGACTCTTAAAATGACATGTTTTAAGGATATTAATCTATGAAAATGTTCTGAAATTATATGTCCAATTAAGTAAGCTATTTAGATCTAAGGCCAATGTTTTCCTTTATGTCACACTTTTTATTGCGTTTCTAGCAAATTCAATACATTTTAGTTTTTGATGACATGGGTCAAATCCGAGGCTGGTTTCTTCCATCTTCAAAAACTGGTGTCACTGGATATATCGTTGTTTTCACTTCGAAATGTGTTAATCGTTATACATAATAAACCAAATAAAAAGCTTCATACTGCCAACTAAACATTTTAATTTACAGACGACAACCCCAAAAACTTATTTTGTTGTTCTTGTTGCTTCACCGACCTTGAACCATTGATCTTATGGACACCAAGATGCCCTCACAACCATCAAGGTCAATGTGGCTGGTAACCCCAAACCCTTTTACCCAAAGCCCAAATCCAGAACATGGCAGTAACATAATTGACATAATAAAAGCCAGCTTAATGTACCTTTAGACAGTTATGTAAATGGCCTACTACCCCACCTTGGATACATACCTCACTTAAAACTTATGTCTTGACGTTAATTTTGAGAAGCAGAATTTCCATCACTGACCAGATCATCATTTGAAAGAGTACTGGATTTTTGAAATCCCTATATAAACAAAAATCAACATGCAAATATATATGGAAAAGTCATAATTATCTATTTTAAAGCTCCCATTGTCACTCTAAGTGAACAAGTTAACTAGTTAAGCAATTTTATGGGAGTATATTGGCTGTGCTTTGCCGACATTCCTTGCCCTAGTTGGATTAGGTGAAGAGTTCATTTTATATCCTTAGAGTTGAGTATTGATCATGGTTTTCCCAATGATGTGAACACAAACCATTACATCTTCAGCTGATCTGAAAGCAGTGTTGTCTACTCTAGAAATATTAAGTTATTTTCTCTTAACATGTACTATGATCAGGGAATGAATGGCTAGCCCGCTAACTTCCACTTAGATTAAAATAGGGACCAACCAACATGGTGTTCCAAAGTTTTTAAAAAGATATCGCTTCGATTAAAACGGGCAGCAACCAATATGGGTTCAAATTTGGTTTGGAGAGAATTTCTAACCTGTTAATGGGTTTTAATGACTGATGCAGCCAGAAATCCAAATTCTGGTCTCTCGTTTGGGATACATTTGGTTTAATCCTCTATAAATTGAGTTTGCAGGCTATGAGTACTGCTTCACAAGATCTGTTGAGGAGGGGGAAGCTTGGGCTGTCTGAAGGGGCTTAAGCCTTGACTTCAGACATCAGGATTTTTTGATATTTTGTGATGCCAAGAATATTATGAAAGCTCTTTGCACCAGATCCAGGGATGTCTCGGCAAGCAGAGACCTTCTGTCAGAATATTCTGCAGGTTGGTCAACAATTCCGGGAGCTGAATTTTGTTTATATTAGTAGGAAATTCGATGAGCCTGCTCACAATTTGGCACAATTAGGTTTAGATGGCAGTAGTACTTTTTTTTATGGAGTCTATTCCTCCTAGAATTATTAAGCCTGCAACTGATCTTCAAGACCTTGTATTTTCTGTTTAGTTTATGAATACATTTTGCTTTAAAAAAAGAAGGTAGCCTATTTGACTTGGAATGAGGTGGAGCAACGGTATTGGCAGGGTAGCTAGATAGTCCACCTTAGGGCGGCTAGAGAGCTCTACCACAGGTTAGCTAATCAGCACTCTTAATAATTCAATCAACAAGTATAAGCATCTCTCTCTCCCTCTCTCTCTCTCTCTCTCTCTCTCTCTCTCACAAACACACATACATGGATCAAATACAGCACAAATTCATTGATACAAGGGGGATGAAGCTTCACTTAGCCGAGATTGGAACAGGTATGACTCCAATCAGTTACCTAGCTATTTAATTTGCTTGAGACAAACTTATTTTTTCCATAACAAACTTCTATTTTGCTTGAGCTCAGGTCCTTTAGTTGTAATCTTCATACATGGCTTTCCAGAAATATGGTATTCATGGAGGCACCAAATGACTGCAGTAGCTAATGCTGGATTCCGTGCAATTGCACCTGATCTCATCGGCTATGGACTATCCGAAAAACACAAAGACCTGGAAAACACATGCTTAGACGACTTTCTCGCAGACATTCTCACAATCCTTGATTCCTTTGAAATCCCCAAGGTATATTTAAACTGCATTTCAATTATGCATCTCTTTATTGTTTGATTCATTATCATAGTTTGCAATGATACATATCAGGCATTCCTTATTGGGAAAGATTTTGGAGCATGGGCAGTTAACTTATTCACACTTCAGCATCCAGGGAGGGTTTCAGGCGTGGTAACGCTAGGTCTCCCATTCATTCCCTCTAGTCACCGTAAACTCCACCAGCACCCAGAAGGTTTCTATATTTTCCGATGGATGGTATTAAATTTCCTTTCTTTACCATTCTTTGTCATAGTACCTAATATTAATTCACCAATTGTATAGTAGAAGATAGCAAAACAAGATGCAATCACCTAACACGGCGTAGTACATAGTTTATCCATGGTGAAGTTCATGAATAACTCTTTAACTATATATATATATATATATAAACTCTAACTAGAATGTGATTTATGAATAGCATGTAGAAGTACGAAAAGTAAGGTAAATCCCTAAGTAATAACAAAATGAGTACCATCTATGTAAACAAGTATCATCTTGGCCACTAGGCTGGAACTGGTCCAAAAATGCAAACTAAGTGAGTGTCGAGAAAATGATTCCATCTTCCACCGAACATTTCATCCCATCCAAAATAAGATGTCAGCCTTTAGCAATATGTAATCAGTCAGTTCACGGCCACTAGAATTTGATAGCAACTTTCTAAGATGTCAAGTTCTTTTATTTGAATTTTAATGTTATCTCCACAAATCCATCTTTATAGGAACCAGGAAGAGCAGAAGCAGACTTTGGCCGCTTCGATGTTAAAACTGTAGTACGGAACATATATATTCTTTTCTCTAGAAGTGAGAACCCTATAGCAGAAGAAGGTCAGGAGATCATGGACTTGGTGGATCCATCTACACCTCTACCACCCTGGTTCTCTGAGGACGATCTTGCAACCTATGCAACTTTGTATGAACGATCAGGATTTGAAGGTCCACTGCAGGTCCCGTACAGGTAATTATCACTCCGCAGTTTCGAATTAAAATATTTTTGATGTGCTCAGATACATTCCTCTCCATCCTTGAGAATCAAGTTTTTTTTCTCAGTTTAAATCATAACTTATCTGCTTCCATTTAGGTCGATGCACAAAATGGCCGCCTTAATCGATCCGAAAATAGAAGTTCCAACACTGACCATCACAGGTGAAAGCGACTATACTCTCAAATTCCCTGGATTCGAAGAATTTGTCAGAAGCGGCCGGGTTAAAGAATGTGTTCCGGATTTAGAGATAATATTTCTGCCTGAAGGTACCCACTTTGTTCAAGAGCAATTTCCAGAGCAGGTAAACCAGCTCATTAAAACCTTTCTCAAGAAACATACTTGATCAGTTTCCATGCGTGCGAAGACTAGTGAATATTCATGAAGACTTGAAATTGGGAAACTCCAAAGCTATGTTAGGTATTATGAGTAACTCGACTGTAATGAGAAAACCTGATGTTTTGGACTCAGACCAGATGGCTGGTCTTTACAAAAATGGTAGTAAAGATATTGTTGATTAAACTCAACCATGTATATCTTGTTGAGAAACTCTGGGGGACGTATGGAAGTAAGTCCAAAGTAGACCTTTTCATGGTATCAAAGCTACTGACTATCATCCACTAAATCTTTTTCTCTTTTGATTATTTTCTCTTCTCCTTTCTTTTATCTTTGTTACCCCTTCTCCTCCAGCAAGCTCCTATACTGCAAGAATCATGAAATTCTCTAACACACAATCCGAATTCATTTTACCGACCACTTCAGTAGGTGTATCTGGTTTTATCCATATTGAATACATCTGAAGCTTTGTCAATATTTCTTCTCTACAAACTACAAGAAAAAAGCCGAGAACTATTTTGGACTGAAAATAAAGAAATTTCAATCTGACAATGGTGGTGAATACATAAAATTTAAACAGATTCTTGCCGATTGTGGTATCCATCGCAGATTCTCGTGTCCTTGCATACACGGAGTGAATGGTATGGCTGAAAGAAGACATAGGCATATTGCAGAGACCAGCCTCGCCCTGCTTGCTTGTATAGCGGTACCAAATCAATATTGGGTTGAAGCATTTACCACAGTAGCTTACCTCACAAAACAGATTACCGACAGTCGTCCACCATGGCCTATCTTCTTAAGAAAAACTATTCAAATCCAAAACCAACGACCTATTCCTCAAAACGTTTGGTTGTGCGTGTTATCCCTATCTACGACCATACAATTTTCACAAACTACAATTTCGATCCAAGCAATGTGTTTTCCCTGGCTATTCTTCAAACCAGAAAAGCTAGCATTGCCTTCACATCCCTCAAATCAAGTGTACATCTCACGTAATGTCATTTTTGATGAATCTTCGTTTCCCTTTCGTTAACACCAACAAACTCTTCCTTACCATCCCAACCAATCCAGCTATACCTTTCCATCTTCCAACCATAACATCTCCATCCACAGAGACATAACCTCCATTACCCTCTCTGCTTGGCCCAATACCCACTCTCTCCTCTACACCCTCTCACTTTCCTACTACCAGAGTCATCAACTCTCGGCCTACTCATGGTTCATTACTTACCTATCAACGACGCAGCCGTAAAACCACTCCATGATCACTAGAAATCGAGACAACACCCGAAACCCAAACAATTCTAGCTTGCAACCAAACACCCCACTCCTCAGGCTCTCACGACAAACCTTTCTCAACCCATTGAACTCACATGCTTTCACCACAGCCAACAAACTTCCCCAATGGTGTCAGGCTATGCAAGAGGTATTATTGCCTTACCTAAAAACTAGTGCCTAAACTGTTAAGATCAGTAAATTTAAGTTAGGCCCACGTCGGGTAGAAATATAGTTCAACACAAGGATATAAGAAGATACTAACTACTAAATTGTACCAAGACCTTTTAAGAACTTAACCTATACCTAGCCTGACCCAACTAGGTAGTAAAGGTGAAGGTAGAGGTGGAGAAAATATCGGTGCAATGGGAACTCGGGCCTTAACATAAACATCCCTCCGTGAACCTAGTTGGTTGCAAATGGGTATTTCGCATCAAACACAATCCAGATGGCTTTATTGCTTGTCATAAGGCTCGGCTGGTCGCAAAGGGCTATCATAAACATCATGGTTTGGACTCTGTTGAAACCTTTAGTCCAGGGTTCAAGCATACTACTATTCGTACTGTATCTCGTCTTGACGTCTCTCATGGGTGGTCTTTGCGACAAGTAGACGTTAGCAACACATTTTTACATGGGAACTTATCAGAAACTGTATACATGAGTCAACCCCTAGACTTTATCAGTGAATGGTTTTCAAATCATGTTTGCTACATCAAGAACAGTCTTTATGGGCTCAAGCATGCACCCCGCGCATGGTACTCCCGTCTCAACCACTATTTTATCATTCTTGGCTTCACTTGTTCACGTACTTATAGCTCACTGTTTATAAAACGTAGGCAGCAATTCATCGCACTGGTACTTGTCAATGTCGATGATATAATTGTCACCGGCAGCAGCTCCTCAGATATACCCAAAAGCTACTGAATATCTTGGCAAAGAACTTGCCATCAAAGACCTTGTTGCGCTCTTCTTTTCCTTGGAATTGAAGCATCAAGAACAACACAAGGTTTATTTCTCAATCAAAGGAAGTACATTCATGATCTCCTAATCCGGACAAAAATGGATGGAGCCAAACCCATGCAAAGTCCCATGGCATTTACATTTATCTCCATAGTTACAGCACCTTGCATGATCCCTTACTTTATCGAAGCACAGTTGGAGCACTTCAATAACTGACTTTCACTAACCTTTAGTGTGAATAAGGTATCTCAGTTCATAGTTCATACAGTCCCCAACCAATGATCATTGGACACAGCCGTCAAGAAAATACTTCACTATCTCAAAGACACTATCAATCATGGCATTTTTCCCTCTGCAAATTCTACAAATGTTATTCATGCCTACGCTGATGCTGATTGGGCAGGATCCTCAAATGATTGTAAATCAACAAGTGGTTATTGTATCTTTATTGGCCTAAAACTCATCTCTTAGTGCTCAAAATAGTAAGCAGCCGTGGCCAGGTCCAGGGCCGAATCAGAGAATAAAGGCATTGCCAATGTAGCTGCTGAATTATGGGGCAAATATTTACTTTGAGAACTCGGTGCTCTTCCATGCACTCCTTCCACCATTTGGTGTGACAATCTTGGTGTTACATACCTCTCCGTCAATCCCATATTCCATGCCCGAACAAAACATGTTGAAATTGATTTCTATTTTGTTTGTGATCAGGTTGCAAAGCATCAACTTCAAGTGAAATTTTTCTCCACCATTAATCAAATAGTTGATATCTTTACCAAGCCACTCAGTCATAAACGCTTTCAGCTGCTCGGCAAAAAGCTCACTGTCTTCAATGTACAGTCTCGCTTGAAGGGGCGTGATAACGTATGAGAACCCCTAGTCTTCAGGAGAATCAGTCCATAACTGAGAATCTGAAGGAGAGCCCACAACCAGTTCACAATTTTATGCCAAATATCTGCAACAAATACGCAGCTGTAGAATTTATGTTTCTTGATGCTTTCTTTATACCAAACTGTAACAACAAAAAACATCAGAGAAAAATTATTTTCACTCCTTTCCAATGAGCTAAAAATCAAATATTAGCTACAGAACTAAATTACTTAACCATTTCCCACCCACATGTCCAAAGTTCTGCCCTTGCAAATTTAATGCAGACTACACCATTAGAAGAAGAGTCTTTAACGGCAATGATGATGTAAGGTATATCTAGTTCCATTCATGATATATCATACCCTTCCTCACCCAGACTCCCCCATAGGATACTTAGAACGTTGATCAGAGGCTCAATGCCTCTGAATAAGTAGGGAGAGGCCACTAATTAAGATTTAATATCCAGGAAAAAGATTATCTGCTGTATGAGCACGTGGATCTTTTCAAAGGAACTTGTCCAACAAAAGAAAGCTAAGTTGAAGGGAACAATTATGTGTTGTCAAATGCGAGAAGCATATTCATTAGTGACTGAGGAGTCGGCGACACTTATCTTCTACCAGTGGAGAGAGCCTGCTATAATCGCCAACCAACACTTCTAAGAAGAATTTTTATACATGTTCCACTGGGCCTCTATGCTGCATGATACATTCAACATATCCAAGTTCACACCACTTCACAAATCCTTAAGAACACTTGAATACTCTCTCACTCCGCTCTTAGTTCCTTATGCAATATATCCCCCGAACATTCAACAATGGAGCTACTTCACATGTTTCACTACACCACATCAGTCCATATAAGCTAAGAATTTATCCCCACTTAACATTGGCGACTTACTGCGGAAATAACTCAAACAAATGTAAATCTCGCATAAAAGAGCGATACCATGCTAGAAAGTTTTGTTTCTCCTTTGTTAAAACCAACAACAACAAACTCTATCAGTTGTCTGACAAAGAGCGATAGATGGTCCCATGCTTCCAAGACCACCAGTGTAGGAAGAGGTCACTAAGTATTGTATGGACTCGAAATCACTGGTCAAAAGTGCTTGAGGTTGAAACTTAAAACCCCAGGTCGTGAATTCGATAATTCCCCTCCGACACAAGCAATTGCAGAATAAACTTATCTAAGAAGCATTTAATCGAACACTTAACACATATACACACACAAGCATAAAAATAAATCACACAGAAGATTTATAGTGGTTTACCTGAACATTATGTCCACGATCCTGCACCAATCCAATTTCGTTGAACGCAAGAGGTTACAAACGGATTCTCACCACAAGGAGCTTCAGTGGGGTTTTCCTTTAACTTGGGTTTCACTCCAGCTACTTCAAAGCTTCAATGTGGCCACTCTCTCACTAGATTTTAACACTTATTCACCCATTCAACATAAATATATCTTAGGAAGTTTAGGTGAAAATGAGATCCCCAAATAAGAACCATATAGTCAAGACCGAGATGATTTGTTAAGTGTCTATGCCAAGGCAATATCAAGAGATGAAGTGGCTAAATCCCCAGTCTAAATGGGGGTGCCCTAGTCTCAATAGCCACAAACATGATAGAGTCGAACGCCACAACCAAACTGCGGTCCTAGTTTCCCTGGTTCCACCAATTCTCTTTCTCGACTCTTCCTCAATTCTTCTAGATTCTTATTCTTCCTCTATCGTATACCAATCTGAAATACAAATTTCACAAACGTAATAGAAAGACAAGAAAATGCGCACTCCTACACTGGTGAGCATCGTTTACTCTTGAAGTATGCAGTAAGTTTTGGAAAATAATGTGAAACATTCATATTTGGAATTTGTTTCATTTCGTGTCTAGAATAGATATCAACACTACCTCGTGGTTATTCGCCGTCAGAGAGTGCACGTGGAGCGGCTACAGTTGGACTGACACTTAATACACTTAACAGGTACGTGGGTTTGTACTTTTTCACCTTAAAATACTCAAGCCGTTAGTATTATACAAAAGGTCAAAAAGAAATTATGTATGTTTTTTGAAGAAAATAGGTTTATGTTAGAACAGACTTTTTTTGTTAGAATAGACCCTGTTCAAACAAACTTCTTTTTTTTCGAACATTTTACTCAGACCACTGTTTTTTCGAATAGAATCTTTGGTTCTGTTCGAATATAACTTTGTCTGTTCGAACAAACTTCGGGTTTTCAGTTTTCTTATAAAAGACAATTTTTCTATTTTCATTTTTTACCTCTTCCAAAAAGAACTTTTTTTAGGGCTTGATATTTTAGAGAGAAGAGAGATTTTAATAAGCGATTCAATGCGAAGTAAAACTCAAATTGAATCAATCGGAGATTTAGAAACCTAATCTTAAATTGAAAAACTTGTGAGTTTCAAGCTTGGATGCTTTGACGGAAGATTAAAGCGAGGCGTTACGAGAACGAAGGGCATTGCGAGAACGAGGAATTGATTGCGAGGAGTTCAATTAGAAGAGAGGTAACCACGGGATGTGCTTATCGAGTCTGTAAGTAATTGAATTCTTGTAATTTTGTTTCAATAGTAGATTTTTAGTTGTCGGGCGATTCGACAGCGGCCTGTGGGCTTTTCTCTTGAGAAATGTTTACCACAGGGTTAAAATTATTTGTCATTGTGTTTTTGATTTCTTATTGCTTATCATATCAACTTGAGCTAGGTTAGAACTAGGCAATTAGTTTCAAGGATTATCGGCCCTTTCAATTTTGACATAAATTACTCGAAATCGGTTAATCTCATTTAGTTAGATATTTCAATTGGTATCATAGCGGTTGCACTCTGAGGCTTAACAACCTGAGCGTGGATCCTAACTCGATTGAGATTAATAAATTCTAAAAGATTTGGAGGTCCCATAAATCGTCCGCCGCCCCTCTTCGATGGCAAAGACTATCCTTATTAGAAAGTCCGAATGGTTGCATTCTTACAATCACTTGGAGAAGATGTCTGGATTGCGATCGAGGATGGATGGACGCACCCTACCATGGCGAAATGAATGGGTGATGAAGCTAAAGAGGTCCTTAAGCCTAGGAATAAATGGTCTAAGGATGAAAAGGAAACTGCTGGTTATAATAATAAGGGCCGCAATGCTATTTTTATGGTTGTGAGCCCAAGTAAGTTTCGACACATATATGTTTGTACCACTTCGAAAAAAGCTTGGGACATATTAGTTCGAACTCACGAAAGCGAGGATACATTTTAGGAAAGCAAATTGCAAATGTTCACCTCACAATTAGAGAATATTCGAATGGATGAGAATGAGCCCTTTGATGAATTTTATGCGAGACCAAGAGATATTTCAAACACTAGTGATATTAGGAGCAACTTATTCCAATGTCCAAATTGTTCGCAAAGTTCTAAGATCTCTTCCTAAGAGCTTTAGATCCAGATGTGATACTATCGAGAAAGCTCAGGATCTTAAGAAAACGAAACCAGATACATTAGCTAGAAAGTTGTGATCTTTTGAACTCGAGATAAAAATGAAAAACCCTGAGAAGAACAAGAGCGTTGTTTTTAAATGTTTATCTTACTCTTCTTCTTCTAAGGGTACCAAAGAAGCTGACATCTCATGTGATTCAGATAATGATGATGGGTTCGATATGGATTCACAGATTGCCTCTATAAGAGGCTAGCTTAAAAATCTTGTAAAAAAATGTCAATTTCAAAAACAAGGGCAATCGGTAAATTATATAAGTCGCGAACTCATGATCAACTTAAATTGAATAGCCGGCAGGCCAACCCTAACACTGACCTAAGTCAAGTTAAATGTTATAAGTATCATAAGTTTGGTCACTATGCACATAGTTGCCCCAATAAAAAATTTAGTAGTAATTCTAAGGCTATGAATATTATTATTACTTGGGATGATAATAATGATGAATTTTATGCTAATAATGATCATTCCCAAGAAAACGAAAATAACAACTATTGTGCATATCCTGCTAGAATAAGCACTAGTAATGATCATTCTGACCCATTTGAGCTAGAAAACCATGTTAAAAGCCAGAGTAATCATGAAAATAATGAGTTTGAGGACCCTAATCTTAAAGATTTGTAAGCTCAGTCATTTGCAAAGTGTGTTAAACTGGGCAGAACGAACAAGGTATTGAAAGATCAAGTTAACACACTTACGCTTGAACTTAAGGAAAAGGCCGAGAATACAAGTCATGAGATAAAAAGGCTTGAAGGTGAGAAACAATGTTTCCATGAGACAATTATAAGTTTAGTAAAAGAAGTTCATGATGCTAGGGAGAAAATTAAATCAACATTGGACGAACTTGATAAGTCCAAGCTTGATTTAGTTTACTCTCAGCAGAAACTTAATTTTTTTTGTCATGGAGCAATAAATATTGATAAGATGTTATGTATGGGGAATACCGAGAGTGACAAAAGGGGTCTAGGATATGAGGATCATGACTATAATGCCAAGACTCCTCAAGTCACAAAATTTGTCAAAGGAATAATTGCTTCACTTTTTCCCAAGCATAATGTAATATCTACCCCTCACAATCAAGCGAAAAAGTTTTCCTTTACTCGGATTTTTTATTTTCAAGCGTGCGGTCGAAAGGGTCACGTTGCTTCTTATTGTAGATTTGTTGAGCCCTATCGATCATATGTGAGACCATCTAATTGGCAAAGATATAACCCAAACATGAATTATTCTAATGTGAAAAGTGAGAATGTTAGTAGGTGGTTTGCTCAAAAAACATCACCTCGAAAGGTTATTCGGGTTGTTTGGGTGCGAAAGGATGACTTGTCGCCAAAGATAAGGTAATGAATCTAAACTGAGACGAGTTATCAGTATGCTCCAATAATTAGGTACGTTTCTTACCCTGTCTTAGTTTGATTATTTTATTATTATTACTAGGACAATAGGGTATTGTTTTGATTTCATTTGTACTTTTCACTTTAGAAGCTTTTGTATGTGGAATATTCTTGCTAGACTTGAATTGTGTTTATTTGTTATATTCATTCATGGGATAATTATTTGGTAAAATCACAATTCACAATAGTCAGTCATCCTCTTGTTTAAACTAAAAACTTATCATAATTAGAACCACGTGAGGATAACTGTAGAGACTTCGTACCTAATGCTATGTGAGGATCTAGCCTTTTTGCAAGCTTCGAGTGTTATTTCATAAATTATTTTCAGATTTAGCATTTTGTTTTTTTATGATCTCCTTTTTTATAATTAATTGTTGATGGTAACATCAAGTTCAAGTTAGTCTAATAGAACATTCCCTATACTTGATTCAAGACGAAAAAGATACTATGTGAGACCGAATATATGATAATAGACATTTTTATTGTTACACCTTTTTTGGCCTTCGTCTGTACTTACCCAAAGTTTTATCCGTTTGCAGCCTTTGTACTTTAAAATATGTCATTCGTTTTATATCCAACTCCTTTTGACCCAATTGTTCAAAGACTTTTTAGTAAAATAAAAATGAAGTGAGGATGAATATATGAGAAGAGTATTCCCAATGATTTGATATGACATCTATAAGATTTTGTCTAGCATATTGAAAAAACAAAAAAACAAAAGGGAGGGATAGAAGAAGAACCAATTTATTCTATATATACTCAATCAAGGGAGAGAAGAAAAAAAAGGAACAATCTATTCCATCATGTGTATCTATTAGTCTCATAATGCCAACAAGACACCTACTCCATCATATGCCTATCCTTGCCTACATTATAATATTTTTAAGACCTGTTTGATCTTGAGTTTAGCACAGTCAGTTTAATGAAGATGGGAGATAAGAAGTCTATATTAATTAACTTGACAACATTAATGACAATTGTTTTCCTGTCTATGAGATCTTTCAGTTCACAGTGCGCCGCTTATTTGATGAAATATGAATCCTTCTTTGCATATTGTTCATATTCATATTTCACACAGAGTGTTTACTAGTCAATTCTCAGTGATTTTTGAGTGACCACCCTAATGAGGCCTAAGTTAAAACAACTTTCCAACATAGTATTCTAACTGCGGCTGAGTAATACGTTGAAAACCGAGTATTTATTTGACTATACACAAACACACCAAGTAATTCATTTAGTGATTATTTTATAACACATAGGCGATGTCTTGGTCTTTATAGGATATTTTAGATTCATTGTCTTTCTATAATGCCTTGTATTAGGAGGAGTGGTCTTCTTTTGCTAAATTATTTCAGAGACACTCCTCGTGTGTGTTTTCCCATTGTCTTCATTGTTGGAAAATTGGAGTATTGGTGTTTGGTTTGTTATTTGGAGGTTGGGTATTTTCTGTCTACTGTCTGTTTCTCCTTTTATCTCGTATTGTGTATTATTTACTTTTTGTTTATTTGTGCCAAAAAGGGGGATAAATAATCCTGACACGTAAGCCAGGTAAGTTATGATTTTTCCTAGATCCTTTATTTTATTTGAACGGTTACGTGATGTATCTTGTTTAGTGTGCAGAGATTCCAGAGTATATGCCTTTGAGTATCGATGTTCAGTAATTGAGTCAGTCCATCGAGTTGTATTTTTTATTTCTTATAGTTCTAGTTTTGACATGAAATGAACCAAAGGGGGAGATTGAAACATCCATATTTGGAGTTTGTTTCATTTCGTGTCTAGAATAGGTGTCAGCAATACCTTGTGGTTATTCATCGTCAGAGAGTGCACGTGGAGCGACTATAACTGGACTGACATTGAACAGGTACGTAGGTTTTGAAACATTCATTTTGGAGTTTGTTTCATTTAGTGTCTAGTATGGGTGTCGGCACTATCTCCTGGTTATCCGTCGTCAGCGAGTGTACATGGAAAGACTACAGCTGGACTGACATTGAACAGGTAAGTGGGTTTTTATCTCTTCATTCTAGAATATCAAGCCTTGAGTATTATAAGGAGAATGAAAAATATGAAAAATGTACGTTTTATCATAAAACAGAGTTTATTTGAAAACAGGAAAAATATTTGAATATTTTCTAATCTTGCTCGAATATTTTTTTCCTGCTTAAAATTTTTTCAAATTTTAATTTTGTCGACAGTAGAAAAATATTCGAATATTTTCAAATCTTGCTCGAATATTTTTTTCCTGTTTAAAAATTTTTCAAATTTTGATTTTGTCGACAGTAGAAAAATATTTGAATATTTTTTTCCTGCTTAAATTTTTTCAAACTTTGATTATTTTTCTAGTTGCCGATTTTTGTCGACAGTAGAAAAATATTCGAATATAATAGAAAATATTAGAGTAAGAATCGCGAAACTCAGTTTTCTTAATTAAAAGAGAATTTTTCTTTTTTCCTCTTCTAACTTCTCTAAAAACTGAAAAACCTAGGGCTTGTATTCTAGAGAGAGAGGAGATTTTCTTTGAGAGATTTAAGAAAGAACAACTCAACCTTGAATCAATCAATGATTTAGAAACCCTAACTTTGATTTGAAGATCTTGTGGGATTCAAGATTTTTAGAGATTCGATGAGAGATTGGAGCAAGGAATTGCGAGGACGTGGGAAGTTGCGAGAACAGAGAATTGATTGCGGGGAGTTCGATTATAAGAGAGGTAACCACGGGATGTGCTTATCGAGTCTGTAAGTAATTGAATACTTGTAATTCTTTTTCAATATTGGATTGTTTTAGCTGTCGGGCGATTCGACAGCGACCTGTGGGTTTTTCTCCTGAGAAAGGTTTCCCACAGGGTTAAAAATCTTTGCATGTGTTCTTTTATTTCCAATTGCCTATGAACACTAGATAATTGCATCGTTTCGATTTAGGTTAAGGTTAGAACATTAATTCTAAGGAATTCGGACCTAATCGATTTAGACCTAAAACAATCGAAATTGATTAGTTTCAAGCGTCTAGGAATTTTAGGTTTGTACCTCTTCGGTTTAAAACATTCAAGCCGTTAGTATTTTAGAAAATGTCAAAAAGAAATTATGTATGTTTTTTGAAGAAAATAGGTTTCTGTTAGAACAGACTTTTTTTTGTTCGAATATATTACTCATACCAATATTTCTTCGAATAGGATCTTTGGTTCGGTTGGAATATAACTTTGTCTGTTCGAACAGACTATTTCTCTGTTTGAACAGACTATTTCTCTGTTCGAACAGACTTCAGGTTTTCAGTATTCTTATAAAAGACAATTCTTCTATTTTCCTTTTTTACCTCTTCCAAAAAGAACTTTTTCTAGGACTTGATATTTTAGAGAAGAGAGATTTCGACGAGCGATTCAATGAGAAGTAAAACTCAAATTAAATCAATCGAAGATTTAGAAAACCTAATCTTAAATTGAAAAACTTGTGAGTTTCAAGCTTAGATGCTTTGACGGGAGATTGAAGCGAGGCGTTGCGAGAACGAGGAATTGATTGCGAGGAGTTCAATCAGAAGAGAGGTAACCACGAGATGTGCTTATCGAGTCTGTAAGTAATTGAATTCTTGTAATTTTGTTTCAATAGTAGATTTTTAGTTGTCGGGCGATTCAACAGCGACCTGTGGGTTTTTCTCTTGAGAAAGATTTCCCACAAGGTTAAAATAGCTTGTCATTGTGCTTTTGATTTCTTATTGCTTATCATATCAACTTGAGCTAGGTTAGAACTAGACAATTACTTTCAAGGATTATTGGCCCTTTCAATTTTGACCTAAATTACTCGAAATCGGTTAATCTCATTTAGTCAGATATTTCATAATGTCACAAGACTCACAACAGAAATTTCAAACTAGACTAATGAAAAACCTCACTGAGATTAATGTCAAAGTTTGACATTTAGTGCCTCTATTTTTCACACATATATGAACTATAATTAGGAAGACAGACACTTGGCCAAAGTATTACTTGGGGATTTGACAACATTGATGTGACTAAAGCATAAGCTTATACCAATGTTGTAGTCAGCAAATTGACAAGTAAAATATCCAATATATGCATGGAGACAACTTAGGAACATCCAATATACACTTATAAGATTTGGTAAGAACTTAATAAAGACCACTAATTGGTTTAACAACGCGATATTATTTTCAGTGCTATGTTTTCAAGCTCTAAGCTGTTTTGTAAATATCTACTATGTTGCTTTGTGTTGCAGGAGAATAGGGGAATCTGAATAAAGTAGTCAATGACACTAATCAGAAACTAGAAAACTTTTAAGTTTGCATTTAAAGATAATATATTATTGATGCAATCTTGCTTGCAGAGCAGAAGCAAGAATTCAAAAAAAAGGCCCACGTCAGAATGCAGAAATATTAACTGAAATTGAATAGGGAAGAGGGGAGATATATGAACTCTTTTAGTGATAAATATTAAGACTTAGCCAAGGAAGACTATTACAAAAAAATAAAAATAATTAAACTAGTCTTCCCTAAGATCATAATGATGTTAGAGGCATACATCTCTTTATAATGCATCTGTTATTACAAATAATAAAATTGGAATTAACTGAAAGGGACAACTTTCCTAAACTGGAAGTGCTTGCAGGATGCGTTAACCGCATTCCGCAGACACGCGCCTTGGTATCAGACACTCTCATAAGCCCAATGAACAATATAAATCAAAAATATACTTCCTTCCTTTTCCCACCCATATCATGACCCCCACATACTAATATTCATACCATCCCATCTTAATGCAACATCCTGCAAGACACCACCTCTGTACACTCAATAAATACTAGACCATGAGGGCAATAAAAGTTTTCATGCCTAAATAATGCTCGCTGGACTCTGCTCTTTCCCCTAAAAAATATCATTTTTTTTTTCTCCATAACACCCAGAAGATGGCAGATCACGCAAAAGATTCCGAATATTCATTCCTCAGTTCAAAAAGTCATCCGATCGCCCACTTTAGAGCTGTCTAAAAGCTCTAGCTGATCTCATGAAAGATGTCCAAATCTAGTAAACCTCGGAAAAAATGCCTTAGTAAGTGGCCCACGACTCCCTGTCCTTTTACACATAAAGGAGGAATTAACCAACAAAACCCAATCCCACGCTATACAGCTTTCAACGATCAACGTCAATCTAGATCTATCTCTCAAGCAAATACCATAACTCTACATGGGGATTTATACACAGGTCTGGATCACCAATACATTATTTTCAGTAGCGGTTTCCCAGTCATTGCGACCCCTTTTAAAACAGATAACTCATCACCATCATAAAACACAAAATATGTGACTGAAGATTTTTTTGCTCTTACATATAAAAATAGTAAACACTCAATAAAAGATGACGCCAAAACGATAAAGATGATCACGTCTGTCCGTCCTGTGAGAAAAGACCACCGTTTCTCTTAAATTCTCAGCCAACCTTAGGATCTCCCTCCAAACTCAACTCTTGCACTCAGTACTTACCTCCCAAGACTCTCATCACAACCATAACTTCTTCCATAAACTTGGCAACTAGTACCTCCCTCCAAAATTAACTGAGTTCCTAACATGGTGTAAAACTTGGACCAGATCAGACAGCTTAGAATTGGGCCTGTCCGCAATAATCATATGAAAACCTTGGCAGCACAATGGATTGAACAGAAACAGAAAAGCACAGTCGCACCGCCCGATCTTGATTGTATTATTTTTTTCTTGATTGTTTATCTCTTCCATTTTTGGGCATCTCAAATGAACTTGATCCAGAAGGATCTAGGGAATTCCCACATCTCCAGTTCTGGCTTGAGCGGGAGCTCAAGCCTCCTAAATGGGGGAGCCATGATCCAGGAGGATCTAGGAGAAACTAGAATTTTTACCTAAGTTGTTCGAACGAGGTTGAGAGTCGTTCGAACGACTTGAACCCTTGGGCCAAAGTTCCAGGGGAGGTGTTCGGTCGTTCGAACGATTCTTTCGAACGACTATCGTAATTCCAGTTCTAGTTTAAGAGTTTTAAATACCTTTTAGAGTTGGATTTCGAGTTGGATTGTAACTAGGACTTGTAACCTCTATAAAAGGGCAAGCCTAGGCTAGAGTTAATTATCAAGACGTAGATCATTGTTTAGAGTTTCCTTTAGATCTGAGAGATTTGTAACTAGGGTTTGTAACCTTCTATGAAGGGCAAGACTAGGCAAGGTTAGATCTAGGTTAAGCTCGAAGTTAAGGATGTGTTAGATCTGAAAGAGTTATGAGAGAAACCTAGGGTTTGAGAGATTTTTTTCTTGTAATTACTTTGTTTATAGTAATCGAATTTTCTATTTTTCCAAACCGATTGGTGTTCTTCGTATTTCTCTACTAACACACAGGCTTCTCAATCGTATTGTGGATTAGAACTTGGACTTTCTTGTATTATGTATGGATTCGATTTAGAAATTTAATGACCTATGTATACAGCATTACAGCAATTGTCAACATTTACTCTTCTTTTATTTCACCCAAAATAAATTCCCTCCCACTGATTTTCCTCGAAAACAAAATTAAGGAAATTGGGTTACTCGGTATTCATCGTCCTTGTTTTCCATTAACTCGCAGAAAACAGTAAGTCCCATCAATTCCTACTAAAACATGGCTCTATCTCAACAACAATTAAATATTAAACTTGATGCTTTGCTCTAATCAACACCTAATTAGTCCTAAATTCTAAAGAAAAGTAAAGGGTATGAGTAAAACATAAGGAACCTTAGCTTTACCACAATTGGGTTTATCAAAATACCTAAAAAAAATGTTAAAATAAACTTCAGAATCTCGCCTTTTTCGCTCTAACAAGTAAAGAACAAAACAACTATTAAAACTTATCAAACCCTAACAGAGATAGAGAGAGAGACTTACAACAATGGAGATCTTCAAACGAGCTATCTCTGCAACTCTTGCACTTCTGCTTCTAACGAAGATGTGCCAAGGTCTCCCGCCAGAAACCAAGGTACAATAATAAAAATAGCATCTCCAATAGCCTCCCTATATTTGACTTTATTTCAACTCCAATGGTTTGTAACTAAGCATGATTTGATGCTTAATTTGCAGGCACTATGTAACTACACAATTACAATAGAAACAATGTGTACAAAAGGCGCGGATACCTCAAACAAAATAAGCCTACGATTCGGAGACATGAAATTTAACGACGTTTTGATCCACCATGTGAACTCTAAGCACATGAGACAAGTCGATCCGTTGGAACCGGCGGTTTACCTTGATGAGGCACCGAAGAAACCATTCCAAGAATGCACCGTAGATGAGTTTCAAGTGACTGGTTTGTGTGTTGAGGAACCAATTTGTTATATGTATCTTAAGTTGAATGGGGACGATGATTGGCGACCAGGTGTGGCAGATGTACGGATGTCCCAGGCGTCTCATCTTTCCTCGACTGACTTTTATTTCCGTCGGTACCTCCCTAGGAATGTTTGGTACGGATCTGATATGTGTCGTGGTGAGGTTACTCCGTTCGGGATTAAGCAAGAGAGGAAGGTTTTCAGTGAGAAGGCAATACTAAAATCATCGCCATAGAAAAGGCGGGCGCTCGTCTTGTACATATAATAGTTGAGCATATACAAAGTTCATATTTCATAATGTTTAATACTTACACGATTGTATATAAGAACAACTTTATTTAGATAAATTAGTATGTTGTACATGCGCTTTGTGTGTGATGCGTGAATTATTCCTTACCCGTGAATTTCATGCGTAGGGAAAGAGTTGAACATGAGAAACGTAAGTTTAACATCTTACAGTTAAGTTGAGTTTCTTTAGTGTAGCAAGTTGTTTTGTTTCCAGACATATCATAGTGCACACCAGTTCATTGTTACTCTTGTTGCCCGATGTAACTAGGCCTAAGACTATTAGCATTGCAAATTGAAACCCAAATGAATTCTGAGATCACTCCAGTTATTGAACGCAATGGGTAAGATTTTTTATTTTTTTGGCTTTTGTAACAGACGGATGGGTAAGTAAGCACCTCAAGAGTATGTCTTTGAGCATGTCCAAATTCGCGAAGTTATATGATTTTTCTCGTGGTATTACAATTATTGCACTAGTGCATATAAGGGAGGACTGGCAGTTAGCACTATCCAACTTCTGAATTGTTGTTACCTTCTTAGCATTCCTCTGAAAAAATGGTGTTGATATTAACAAAATTATCAAGCATTTTCCAGCATATGTAAGAATGTTTTTTTTACTACAACAAATTGACTTATGATGTGTATCACGCCGCATAATGCAACCTTAAGTACTGATTTGAGGTGGAATTTTTTCGCCAAGGCCTACAGGTCTAAAGAACAATTGGCACCCTTGGCACTATCAACAATTCAACACCCAAGAAGAATACTGGCTTTTGATTTTAGAGCACCTACTTTAAGTAATGCAATGTGCTTTACAGGGGTGAAATCTAGACTCCAAACAACAAAACTGAAATTAATCGAACAAAAGGAGAGAGTGTTTTACAATAGGCGGAGTTAAAAGCTAAGATATTAATAAAAAAAAAGGTTTATTCATTGTCACTCTCTTCATCTTTCCCCATCTCTATTTCTTTCTCATTTTTTTTTATCTTTTCTCTTCATACTCTCTCCTTTCCCCAATCTCTCCCCATCTCTTTCTCAGTTCTTCTTCACCTCTCCCCATCTCTTTCTCTGTATCTCTTTTTTCCTCAAACAATGCGGCAACTACCAGTATTGATCACAATCTCCCCATCTCTTTCACTACATAATGCATCAATTTATATATACTTTTACCATAAACTCGGAACATAGGGTTACTAGTACATTTACCAATGCACTTCGAGAAATTTTAAATACACCCTATTATTTAATTAGCTCACCCCAGTTTAACATCACCTCTCTTCTATTTCTCTAGGTTAATTGATTAGCACACCTAATCTTTTTTTACATACAAAACTAAATATTAATGAATATCAAAATCGTCATCATACTACCAAATACCTGTAGATTGAAATTTGAAAATTATTGGTGTTGAATGTATACAAGTTGAACCACCTTTGAAAAATTAAAATCGCCAAATTATATCACATGGCTTAGAGATAGATTTTTCTTCACTTTCATTCCTTAAATTTTTTGTTTGCATTGTTTAATTAGATATAGAGATAACGTCGAAATTATATAAGTTTGAAAAAGAATTTTTTTTCTTGTTATTCTCTTTATCACTATGCTAGAGCGTATGAGTTAGGTAGGAGTAAGGGTTTAGATTGAAAAGTTACGTTTTAATTTTGGGGCATATTTGTCTTTAAATATTTAAAGGTTGTTAGAAGTTGGGTCCAAGCCCAAGCTAGGAACCCAACAAGGTTGGGGTGTTCTATACAGACTCCTAGCAAACCCATAGCCCAATAGGGATATGGGGGGAGTTAGAGTAGAATAGGGAATCATTTTGGGTTGTCTATATATATCACTGTACTATGTACAAAGAACACGGTTATGATAATCAATAAATCTCTTTCTCTCTTATTTATGCTTTAGTATTATTCTGTTCTAGATTGATCATATCCCAACACGTTATCAACAGGTAAGCTCTAAGAACGAGGATAACAAATCTTTCCGTATAATCAGAGATTTCACGGAAACTAAGCGATAAGGAGAAGAGGTATTTTACATTTTTTTTATACCTATATTCAGATCTATAATATATCATAGAGTTTCGAAAACCTATTTTTCCTTATTTTTTTAGAATTAAAAACTAGGGTTTTTAGTGTTTTTTACCCTTGATAAAGGGCTATTTTCAAACGTGTATATCTTTCACTGTGGAGATTTTATTGAGACGAGACCACTTCGGTTGGATAGCCTACTCTGAGAGCTTTCCAACGATATATGGCACGTCTCTGGAAGATGCCCCAATCGCCAGGAATAGCTCGTTGAAATTAGGTAATTTCACGGCCAAAAATGACGTTTTTTTTTTGTCGCTAACGTCATCAAAAAATTTAAATATTTTTTTTTTCAAATTTTATTATTATTATTTATGACATCATCGTTATCCATAGTGATGTCAGCAGTGACACGAGTCGAGGATGCGTGGCACGCTGACGTGGCATGGCACGTGCGGCATCCCGTGACACGTGGCAGTCACCGGACGGTAACCGGACGCCGGTCAACCGCCGGAATCTTACAGATTTTTGGTCGGAAATGTTCGCCTGCCGGTTGCCAGAATATTCTTCCCGGTGACCGAAATATTCTTTGCCGTTACCGGATCAGTGGAACGTGTGTGACACGTGTGGTACACGTGCAGGACATGTGTGACCGAGTCAAACCGGTTTAGACCATGTCAACCTGGTCTAGACCTTGACCCAGACCGAGTCAGACCTGTCCTGAACCGGTCCAGATACTAAAATGGCTATAATTAGCCTTATATTTGGTCAAATTGAGCCCATTTTTTTTTAAAAAATTCCTATTGACTGGACCTACCCCTTGGGGGACCCATTTTGTTTTTTTTTATGAAAATATTTTTTAAATTTTTTGGGAAGAGGTATTTCGTATAGGAACATTGGCTTACTTATATGTGATATAAGTACATGGAATAATACCTATTTAAGTATCATTTCGATAACTAATATGATATTACTGGTATGCCCCTGGGATACTAATTATAATGATTAGAGATCATAAATAATATGAAACCAAGACTTATTTAGTATACGACTGTGAGTCATATCTAAATCACAGCTAATTGTCGAGGACAAATTGCTAGAACTTAATTGGGAATTGACTTAGTCTTATTTCTAAAAACTTGGTGTTTGAGGAACCAATTTTTCGTATCTAGGTGCAATTAGATGTTACATGCATAACATTTAGATGTATATATGCATTAATAGCAACCTATAGTACCCTAGATTGTTAGTTCAAAGACAGACCTAATCAACCTATCTTGTGAACCCAGCTGACTTCGGGATGGAACCACTTGTCAGCTTAACATCTAATACCCTTCATATTTGTAGCAAATGGTTCATTTGGCTAGAATATACCTACCTTTTAAGAACTAGAGGGCTTATAACACCCTAGTTCTCAGCATAAAGATAACACACATCTAGTGGTTTTAAATAAAAATCTTGGCTAAGGTTCTATTAAAATGTACGCATAAGATTAAGATCATCATTTTTACAGGGTAAAATTTGGGATTTAATTATTATAACAGAATTTCATGAGTTTTAGAACATGAACAGGGTTCACCTATAATATGATTGAGAATCATTTTTTTAGATTTATTCTACGTACTATGATCTGTCTTACATGCAATTAATATGTTTTATCTCTAATTACGATATCCATTTTTGCATTCTAGATGTCCGCGAAGCTTCAAAATGTTGAATTTCCACCATTGTTGCTCACTGGAGCTAATTACCTCAATTGGTGCAATGACGCTGACTTGTTCTTGAAGTCTCTTGGTCTGCAGAAGACCATCGTCATTGGCAACAAGGAAGAACCTATAGACAAAGCAAAGGCTTTGTTTATCCTCTGTTATCATATTCAGGATGACCTGAATACCTCAACAGGTTGAGCCAGCTAACCTATGGGCAAGCTTGCAGGGGTGTTATGGTCATCATAAGACCATTATGCTCCCAAAAGCTATGCACCAATGGAATAACCTTAGGTTCCAAGATTTTATGATGGTCACTGATTACAACTCAGCAGTCCATAAAATCACTTCTTCACTTGAGCTGTGTGAGAAGAAGGTCACTGATGCTGAAATGATAAAGAAGACTCTATCAACCTTCCATGCTATAAATATTGCGATCCATAGGCAATATCGATGAGAGAACATGAAGACTCATGAAGTCTTGATTCATGCACTACTCCTCTCTAAGCAGAATGATGAACATCTAATGGAGAATCATGCTATGCGGCATTCTGGGAGTGCGCCGTTGCCTGTGTCAAACAATGTTCAATTTCGGGGAAACAACTCTGCACGTCGGGGATGAAGATATGGAAGGGGCAAGGGAGGATACCAGGGATACAAGAAGGGTGGGAACCAGACATCCTTTGGCCCTATGAGAGGTAAAGGATTTAAGAAATCCTGGACACAAGGCAATGTGAAGAAGAAAAAGAAGATTGATCAGGGATCTACTTGCTTTAACTGCGGTGACACGGGACACTGGGCACGGGAGTGCCATGCACCACGGGTGGCTACCGGTGATAGAGTCTGAACCCACTAGGCAGTTGTTGACACTGACTCCGCCTCTCTGGAGTTTGCAGCGCCAAACTTCTTCGACGACACGAATGCCGTCATGAATTAACATACGGAGTAATCCATAATGATATCTCAGTAGACATGTGATGTCACATTAGAGAGAACACTAGTAGTTTCTTTTCTAGATAGACTTGATTTACTTTTTGTTGTTAGTATTTTTGATTTTGCTGGGAACATATCATTTATATTTTAATAAAATGTTAGTGACATACATGCAATTTGTTTTATTCTAATATATTATGATTATTCGAATTTATTACTTGGGAAGTAGTTAAATTATATGTATGATGGCTGATCTACTACATACAACCTACATATTGATCTCTGTGCTCATTGAGCATGACCGATAATCGAATGAGTAGCAGCATATGTCTAAGAGACATTTAGTACCACGCACTCAATCCTTTTGCGCTATGCATATATTTCTTGTCTAACCACTTACATTGGGGATGGCACGAATATCATTGGTACGACCAACATGATAGAACGCACAGAGTGCGTTACACTATTACTTTCTCTAGGTACGATACAAGGTATCTAGTCCAGTTTATAAACTAGTAAATCCAGCCAGATTTTACTAAGTTTAAGGAGATACATGATAATTCTTATCACGTAATGACTATCGGAGAAAATGACAAACCAGGTTTTGTGCATTCACTCCATGTCTAAAGGTTAGAACACGCTATTGGAACTGTTTTTAATAGACTCCTCAGGGCTCAGATAGTGAGGAGGATTATCAGGATTACATCTTAACTTTCCTTGCATGGTGAGAAGATCTAGAGAGTGTACGTGTAACTATTGCTTTCGAGGAAAGTCTAGTATTTCATCCTAGTATGACCAAGGTAGAATGGGATCTCCAGCCTTTGCTCCAACCGTATCCATAGAGACCCATGTGGACCTTTCCATCCACATAGTGGCACACTTAAATATTTATGGTCATACAAGACGTATCTTGGAGATGGTTCTAGGTATGTAACGTTAGCATAACTTCTCACTTAGATTATTCGATCGCAGGCTCAGTTCCTGGATTAACCGATCAAAGTCGATCGATGCGACTTGACGGGGGCTTGGTAGTTGAACTCATAGGCTTTTAATGATTATTTTACCGCTAAATGGGATAGATGATTGAGCATCGTGAGTACCCCATACCATACCCAACTCGAGATTGGCGGAGAACCTACTCAAGTAATTTAGGATACTCGTTAGGCCACTGTTATTATGATCACAGCTTCCGGCTAGTGTGTGGGATATGCATTCTTGCTCCCACAGTACTGATTAGGGTTTGTCCCTTAGCAAATCATCATATTATTTTTTCCCAAAAGTGACTAGTAACTTTGTCGGAGCCCGGTGTCGCCCATCGACGAATATTTGGATGTTCCTTACAGGTGCTAATCGCACCACAATGTATGAAGATGGGACCCTCAACGTCGGCTTAGTATTATGTGGGTTATGATTCACATTTATCACTAGATAATTGGACCCACTGGCGATATATATCCTGCAGGGTAGATAATTATCACTTTGATGAGACGATATTCCCAACATTGGGGGGAGAGATGACAATCAATACTGAGGATGTTTCTAAGAGGTTTTGGAAAACACCATCGTTGTATCATCTAGATCCCTATACATAAGTTAGTTGATAATAAGATTCAATGGATTACAAACCTCCAATAGGTCAAAAATGATTTGCTAGACGCATTCATAGGCACTATTGAAGTATCGTAAGTGCATGTACCTATAAGTAATACACCTACATAGCAGAACGTTTCGGGGCAACTAGTACCGCAGCAGAACATTCTGGGGGAACTAGTACCGCAGCAGAATGTTCCAGGGGAATTAGTACCGCAAACAAATCTGAGGCTCGCGTTAAGTGCAGAACACCGTTGGAAAAAAGTATTCTGAGCCGAGGAGCTGCAGAATAAGGGACAAATATGACTAATGGTGTAGTCGGTTCATCGAGGATGGAACCACCCATTGACGAGGCAATACTAGCTACGCGACCAGTTGATGCATTACGAGACTAGCCCGGCGTGGCACATACATATGATAATAATAAGATATCAATCTATTAAAAGTCTGTAATTGCACAACGTAGGATTGTTTAGTAGAGATGTGCCGATAAGGTATTCATATTCGTTGCTATGCTCGCCATCAAGGATGAGGATTCAGAGCCACTTATTGTAAATAACTATATGTTGTTATGCATTGGCCAAAGTGGGCATCTGGAATCCAAGCGGAGCTCAGCTTGCTAGCATAATACGAAATGATACAATTGAGCCTATCGGTCATAAATGGGAAAGGTACAAAAACATAATTAACTAGGAGAAATAATTTGGTCAAGGCAAGACTAGTTGCCCAGGAAATCTTTGAGATATCTGGCATCAATTGCAGTATGACCTATTACCCGGTTATGGACGCTATAATGTTTCGGCACTGATCAGTCTATCAAGTTGTCGAGGACAAGCTAGACATGCCTCTGATGTAAATACCACGTATCTATATAGGAAACTAGATATGGATATATACATTAAGCTACCTGGGAAGGTATAAGCTTCCGGAAGCAACCAAGCCCGACATACGAAGTGTGTATGTAATAAAACTGGAAAAGTTATTGTTGACTTGAAGTAATTGGGGCCCATGATACATAGTAAGTTGACTGAGTATTTGAAGGTTAGGACTTTGCAAATATCCTTATCTATCCATGCGTTCTTATTTAGAACACAAATATGAGCTTCACTCATCATAACAGTGTACTAAATGATTTGAATATCATTAGACTTCTGGGGGAAATCACGAGAGCCACCGAATACCTTGAGAAGGAATTCGAAATACAAGACTTTGGGAAATCAAGAATGTCTCGATTTGTAGATCGAACATCTTGATAGTGGCATTCATACACCAAGGAATATCTATCAAAAGTTATCTAGCACTTCGATATGGATGTAGCACACGGTGCTAAGTCATTTATTGCGCGTCCAGCACTTGGGTGTGGACAACGACATCTTCCACCATCCTAATGGGGGGAGAAACTCTTAGGGTCATGGTGCTAGCTAGGAGGTGCTTTGCTATTGTTAGCTGGGTATACTAGACCTAATGACTCATTCGCAGTGAACTATTTGGCTTGCCATAATTCGGTTCCTACCCAAAGGTACTGGAATGGGATCAAGCACATCTTGAGATGTCTTATCGGTACGAAAGACTGGGGTCTGTTCTATATATAACTTCGCAAATGGGAAATTATAGGATACACCGATATAGGAAATTTGTCAGATCCACATAAAAGCCAATCTCAATCGGGTTATGTATTCTTGTATGAAGATACTACGATTTCATGAAGATCAGTAAAGCAGACGATGGTTGCTACATCCTCGAACCACGTGAAGATTCTTGTACTACATGAAGGTAGCAAATAATATTTTTGGTTGCGGTCTATGATCAACCATATCAATAGAAGTTGCGGTCTTAATTCTATCCAAGATAAACCGACGACACTTTATGAAGACAATGGAGCTTGTATCATTCAAGTCAAAGGTAGATTTATTAAAGGTGACTAGACGAAACATATTTCACCAAAGTTATTCCACATACACGAGTTGTAGAAGACGAATAAGATTGACGTTGTTCAAGTTCATTCAGAAGATAATTTGGCTGATCTATTCATGAAGGCTCTTACATATCCTACGTTCAGGAGATTAGTTCATGGAATCGGCATGCACAGTTTACAAGATTTATTATCTCAGGGAGATCGACGTCAGGGGGAGTAGTCCCAGCCTGACGTGGATACATGCGTGTTGTACTATATTTCCTAATAACGCAGATTTTATCCTAAGAGATTTTACTGGCTAGAGGCTTTGATGAGGCAATGTATATACATCTACAGCCTATACAGAGCATATGATTGTACTCTTTCCCTGTACAACTTTTTTTTGCCCAAGGGGGTTTTGCTAGGCAGAGGTTTTAATGAGGCAAGTCTTCCTAATATGGAACACCCCAATGGGAAGTGTTAGGAGTTGGGTCCAAGCTCAAGCTAGGAATCCAACAGGATTGGGGTGTCATATATAGACTCCTAGCAAACCCATAGGCCCAATAAGGTTATGGGGAGAGTTAGAGTAGAATAGAGAATCCTTCTAGGTTGTCTATATATATCACTGTACTATGTACAGAGAACACGGTTTTGATAATCAACGAATCTCTCTCTCTCTTGTTCATGCTTTAGTATTATTCTGTTCTAGATTGATCATATCCCAATAAAGGTATAATTAACTATTTTTACAGTGGGATGGGGTAGGGGTATGAATTGGCCGGGCTAGGGTTAACCCAGCCCTAGAGAGATAAGACCCTTACGAACTTTGGGTCGGGCCAACCCAACCCTCAACTGTATTAAGGATTGAGCCAGCCCTGCCCATAACCTATAATATTAACCATTACCGACCCATTGGCCTAGTGTTAGAGCTCAGGGCCGGGTTAAGGGTTGGGCTCAGTGTTGGGCCCCATCTGGCTGACTTTAATGTGTATTAATAATAAAAAATACATAAAATAGGCATCATATTAAAATTTTAGAATATTATCAATATATTTTGACAAAGACACTAATCAGTTTATTATAAATAATAAAAAACATGAGAGGAGGACTATAGGGACCTATCCCCCGAGCTGATATAACATCGAACTAGTACCATGCCAGACTCACACAACATACACGTGACATACACTTTGTCAACAATGACACCTGGACCATGAACTAAAAAAAACGTGACTCGAGCACTCCAAATGAAGCAGAACGAGTCAAGGACACTGTCTCCCACGAACTGGCAGTTACATAAGTAACTCCCACTTTCCCCTATTCCAGGAGAATGTGTTAACACACGAAAATGAACTAAGGATGAGGTCTATAAAATAAAGAAGATACAAAGGAGAAAGGGATGAAGTTTTTGCTAGCTTAAGAATAATCACAAAATGTAATTAAATTATCAGACTCAAGCAATAAAGTTATTCTCACTAAATCCTCGAGCTAAGGTCATGGTTTTCACCTATTCAGAGGTTTCCACGCTAAAACCTGTGTCAATTTATATGTTATGTTCTTATATTTGTTTCACAAATACATTTGGTGTTATAGCCATTCGAGCTGCGAAATTAGGCCCTTACATTTGGCGCCGTTTATGGAAAAGAAGATATTTCCATAAAATCCTAGGTCATACAATTACTCCAAGATCAACATTCAATCATGGTGAATCCTAAATGACCAGCTCCAGTAATTATCCAAGAAAAATCTACAAAACCCGATCAACTAGCAGAACTGAGGGCGAACCTCAACGCTGAAACAGAGAAATGAAACGAACTCAAACGTCAGTTAATGCATGACCAAGAGCTCCATGAATAGGAACTCGAAGTGGAACGTAGAGTTTGACAACTGGAGTTTAAATGACATTAAGAACATATGACAACATTGGAGACTGCCTTAAAAGCTCTACAAGACAATCAACAAGATCTACCTCCTAGAGTTAGATCCTAGTGGCACCTCTAGCAAATGAGCATCCAGGAAATACTACAATGATCTTCAGATATCGGAAGCCTCAATTCATCTCGGATGTGTGGGACAATCTAAAATTAGTAGGAGACGCGGGCACTCAAAGCGGCAAGAAGAAGAACTGTAACCCTTATCCTGGGTGCCAGTTCGTGATCGTTTGAGTGAGGGATGAGAAAATCATAATCCATGACCTGCTCGTCAAATAGTTCCCACATCTCGCCAATACTTCACACAGAAACATATGGATCTGAGGATCAAAGAGTTAATAAAAGCTCAAGCTCTTAGCGGTAAGGACGATTTAGGTAAATTGTAAATCAATTTGATTGCTTAAAAGTTTTTTGATATGGAAATACCAAAGAGATTCCACTCTCCGAAGATTTGCAAATACAAAGGCACAAATCGTAGTGAACACGTACAACAATTCTGAAATTCATTGGGATTATATTCGAGCTTAAATCACATTCTTGTCAGTTGTTCACCTCAAGTCTCAAAGGCAACCCACTCCGCTGCTTCCATTCTCTTCTAGATAATTATATCCTTACTTTTGACCAATTACATAAGATCTTCGTCAAGACTTATACTCATAACAAGGATAAAGAGGAAAACTTGTACACTCTTATTAGTCTCAAACAAGCTCAGGGGGAGAAACTTGAAGTATTTTTAAAGAAGTTTCTTGAACTAGTGAGGAAAGTTGATAATCTTGATAAAAAAAATAGTTGTATCAGCGTTTACCAATGTACTACAGCTCAATTGTAAAGCAAATTAAAGAACACCTTTTCTTGAAATAACCCTCAACTTTGGATGACATTATTGAAAAGGTCAATGGATATATCAACCTGGAAAGGATGATGTCCGAAAGGCATAAATCTACTAAAAATGTACTAACCGCAAAGGGTCCACCTACAGATAGAAGCAGTGAACATAGTAATGATGTCCAGGGTGATAAGAAACGAGCTAAAACCGATACAGAAAAATCGTGAAAAGAAAACTTACTGCCAAAGCCTGTCTTTCCGAAGATGAATGCTAGGATTTCAACAATCTACCCTATACTAGAAAAAGATAAAATTTTCCGTGTGACTCAACTTCTAGAACTGATTGAAGGCAAACCATATTGTATGCACCACAAGGTCACACATCATGAAACTGGTCACTACTATGCTATACAGAGATTGCTAGAGTACATTTTCATGGAGGGAAGAATGCGCGAATACATTATCGATCTCGAAGGATATAAAAATGGGAGTTATAAGAAGCAGGTCGAAGTTATTCTAGTCGAGGGGTAATATGAGGAAAAATACTTGTACCATCTCTACCTCAGCCACATGATCAAGATTTACCAGATCAATAATTCTACCAAATTTAAGAAAATGAGGTTAATAGAGTGCTGCGAGCTCACGACTCAAGTTAAAGAAGCTAAACTCTTGCCCGAATCAGGCCTTCAGCGAACTAGAATTTCATTTGAAAATTGAGACATTCGTCATGTTAAGTTCCCACATCATGACGCACTAGTCATTATGCTTAAAATAAAAAAAATTGCCATGCATACCATGATGGTAGAAACTTGCAGTAGCATCAAAATTCTTTTTCAAAGCACTATTAACCTAATGGGGATAGCAGACAAAGTCATGCCAAGCGACATCGATATTAGTGGCTTTAATGGGATTAAAGAAGAGCAAGTAGGCAAAATCATCCTTCCAATTACCGCTGAACCCGCCATACTTGACGTCACATTCTATGTTATCAATGCAAAATCTCGATTCTTGGGGATAATAGGTCGTTGCTGGTTACACAACATACAAGCCATTCCTTCCACATACCACCAAGCATTTCGATTCCAATATAACGAGGGTATCTATAAAATCAAGGGAAGTCAAAAGCTCGCTCTTACTTGTGAAAATATATTTTCTACCATTCTTGACACCTCTAAAAAATTTGTATCATAGTAATTACATAATACTGATCATGCTAAAGATCAGCCATCAACAGTTGAGCCTACAGAGTACATTGGGATTGATGGATTTAGTAGGGGCACGTACATTGGTACCAGGCTTGTCCAACAGGAAAAAGAAGCTCTAATATAATTCCTTCAATCGAACAAAGACGTGTTTGCATGGACTTTCTAAGAAATGCCAAGAGTCGACCCCGCAAAGGCTTATCATAAATTGAGTATCAGAGATGAAGCTACCGCAGTCAAACAGAAGCAGTGAAGGCTCTCCCCTCATCTCCGAGATGAGGTCAATAAATAAATTGATAAGTTAAACGACGTCGATTTTATTTAAGAAGCCAAATACCCAGACTGGATTTCAAACATAGTAGCTGTAGGGACTTATCCCTCGATCTCACTCATAATCGAACTCACACAACTCAATTTACCTCCATCGCAGGCTCACACATTTTTTAACATTTAACACTTCAGCCAAACATTCCAACCAGCCCCACGAACTACTCAAGAACGTGGGTCAAGCTAAACCAGGAAAATGTTGTCCAGTCAAAGACACTTGTCTTCCACAAACTCGTCAGTTATTCAGTCAACCGCCACTGACCACATTATTCAGAAAATGTGTTCTAGCACGATAAAGAGCTGTGGAGAAGCCTATATAAAGGAAAAGTTCCATAAGAGACAAAGACCAGAAATATTACTCAAACTTCTTATTTACGAGATCAAAAGTATTTCTATATTTAGAGATCACTTGTATTAAAGATATCCACTCTAAGCAATAAAAATACTTTTACAAAAATCTTCCATACGAGGTCGTGGTTTTTTTACCTGTTCAGAGGTTTTCTATGCTATAAACACCTGTTTTCGTTTCTTACTTTCTATTAGAGTATTGTTACAGGTTCATTGGTGTGATAGCTAATTCCTAATCATATCGAGCTTACGGAATTTGGCCATTACATTTGGCACCGTCTGTGGGAAAGATTGTATTTCCACGATACCCTAAGGCAGTCTTTCATTACAATTTTTAATTATGGTTTCTTCCAGACGACATGCCACATGAACTTAGCTCAAAATTTTTGTAGATCCGGGGAAACTCACCGAGTTACGGGCAAATCTCCACGCAGAGGCAGAGAAACCCACCAAACTTGAGCTTTAATTGACAAAGGATCGCAAACTCAGAGAAAAAGAGCTCGATGCAGAATGACAAGCTCGTTTCACAGCGCTCAAATGGCACGAAGATCAGATGACGACGATGCAGACTGCACTCGAGGCTCTACAAAATACTCACCAGACTCCTCCAGCCAGGGGTGGCGATTAACTTCCAGAGACCTCCCACATTTTTGCAAGGGAAAGGTTAAGACCTCGGGAAGTCGCCAGTAAAGCCATTTCTAGAAATCTACCACATGGACCGCAGCCCTCTATCCATTTGGGGGGAGAAGTTTAATCAGAAGTCAGTCGAGGTCACCCATTTTCCATCCGTCAGGAGGAAGATCAACAACCTCTACATCAAGTTCCTGCATGAGATCGCTTGAGTAAAGGTACGGGGACTCATCATCCCCTTCAAACACGTCTAGCGATTCAACTAACACGTCATTACGTTACAAAATAACATATGGACCAACGAATTAAGGAGTAGATCGAGGCACATGTTCTTGGTACTACCGACGATACCACAAAGTTACAAAGAAGTCTGATTGCCAAAGAACTATTCGATATGGAAGTACTGAAAGGTTTCCATACTCTCAAAATTCATAAATACAAAGGTACTGACCCGAAGGAGCATATTCAGCAATACCGTGATTCATTGGGGTTGTACTCCAATCTCAACCACATCCTCTGCTGCCTGTTCGCCATAAGTTTACAAGAGGAGCCACTCCAATGGTTTCATTCTCTTTCCGAGGAGTTTATCTACACGTTTGATCAGCTGCAGAAACAGTTCATCAAGACATATGCTTACAACATAGACAAAGAGGAGAACTTGTATTCTCTTATCGGTCTTAAGCAGTAACATGGAGAAAAGCTTGAAGACTTCTCAAAGAAATTCTAAGAGCTTGCAAGAAAGGTGGATAACCTCAACCAAATAATTGCCATTACCACTTTCACTAGTGGTCTCCGGCTCGATTGCAAGGCCAAAGAATACCTCTTCCTTAACAAGCCCGTGGCGTTAGAGGAGATGATCACCAAAGTTAACAGTTACGTTGACTTGGAGAGGATGATGTTTGGGAGAAAAAAGTCTACTAAATCCGTCCTCTTCACCAAATCCCCACCTGCAGAATGAACTAGCGAGCCTTAGGAGAAACGGGGGGATCGAAAATGCTCCAAGGAAAACACTGGATACCCTCGGAGAAGCGGTTCGCAAAACAAACCCGTCCTCCCAAAGTTGAACGTCTAAATCTCTACAAATTTTTCCACTGTTGTTGAAAGACACGCTCTACCGCGTCTCTCAACCACTGGAGCCCATCGAGAATCGGTCATTTTGCCTACATCATAAGGTAAATCATCATTCTACTGACAATTGCTATACTCTGTAGCGGATGCTCAAGCTCATTTTCACAGAAGAACGGATGCTCGAATACATTGTTGACCTGAAGTCATACCAAGATGGCAGCTATAAGAAATAACTCAAAATTGTTCAGGTCAACGACAGAGCTGAGGAGAAGCATCTCTACTATATGCACTTCAACAACATGATCAAAATCAACCAGATCACCAATTCCAACCGATCATGGCGTCGGAGGCTCTCAGAATGTTGTGATCTTACACCTCAAGACAAAGAAGCCAAACTTCTTCTCAAGTCGAGCAATCGCCAACTCGGAATCTCTTTCAAGGATTGCGAACTAGCCATGACAAATTTCCACATCATAATACGTTAGTCATAATGCTCAAGATGAAACAGTTTGTCATGCACACAATGGTAATCGATACTGGAAGTGGCATTGAAATTCTTTTTCAGAGTACGATCAACCAGATAGGTTTGACCGACCAATTCATTCAGAGCGACACAGACATCAGTGGGTTCAATGGATCCAGGGAGGAACGAGTAGGCAAGATTATCTTACCTATTACCATAGGACCAGCCACTATCGACGTCATTTTCTACGTCATCAATGCCAAGTCTCGCTATCTTGGGATTTTGGGCCGCTGCTGGATACACAATATGGAAGCAATCGCTTCCATCTATCATCAAACACTTCGATTCAGACACGATAATGGTATTTATGAGATCAGAGGTACTCAGAAGCTCTCTCGCGCTTGTAAAAGTACTGTCTCTGCCATCCTAGATACTTCAGATAGATTGGCTGCATAAAAATTATAGAAAATTGATCACCTCGACGATCAATCACCTACAGAGGAACCCACGGAATATGCCATCATCGATGGACCTAGCAGAAGTAGGTTCAATAGAACCAAGCCGGTTTAGCGTGAGAAAGATGTTCTCATCTAGTTCTTACAACTCAATCAAGATGTGCTTGCATGGTCTTTCAAAGAAATACCCAGAGTCGATCCAGCCATGGCTTGCCACAAGTTAGCCATCAACATTAATGCCACAACGGTCAAATAGAAATGGCGACGACTTTTACCTCGTCTTCGAGATAAAGTTAACACCGAGATCAAGAAATTGATTAAAGTGGGATTTATTCGAGAAGCCAAGTATCCGGACTGGATATCCAACATTGTCGCTGTCCTAAAGAAGAATGGAAAGTCCGCGCTTGCGTAGATTTTTCAGATTTGAACAAACATACTCCAAAGGACAGTTTCCCTCTTCCCAGCATTCATCAGATCCTCGATTCCACAGCAGGCCATGATCTTCTATCTATGATGGACGCTGCATCAGGGTATAATCAAATCCTACTTTTGGAAGAAGATCAAGAAAAGACATTATTCATTACCAAAAGCGGCCTTTATTGTTACAAAGTCATGCCCTTCATACTCAAGAACGCAGGTGCCACATTTTAACGATTGACGACTGCTATGTTCAAAGCACACCTGAGAAAAATCGTTGAAGTCTACATTGATGAGTTTACATTGATGATCTCTTGTGTAAGAACGTACAGTCAGATAATCACATCTCAGATCTCGAAACAATATTCAACATCCTTCGATCTTGCAGAATGCATCTCAACCCTGAAAAGTGTCAATTCGGGGTACATTCTGGCCGCTTTTTAGGCCACCTCATCAGCAAGAAAGGGATTGAGGCCGATCCAGATTAAATTCGGGCTCTCCTCGACATGACATCTCCAAAGATAACAAAAGACATTCAAAAACTCGCTGGCAAGATTACCGTGATCAACCGTTTTGTCTCTAAATCTTCAGACCGCTGCCGTTGGCTATTCTTATTACTTCACGGATGTACCAAATGAGGAAAGGTTTAGCCTACTGCAGAAGTTACGTGGACACCAGAATGCGAAGCAGCTTTTCAGGATCTTAAAATCTATTTGGGGAGGTCTCCCATGATGAACACCCCAGTTGGTAATGAGGAACTGATAATCTACCTAGCAGTCACCGATACTTCTCTCAGCTCAGTTCTCATTCGCCTAGAAGGGAAAATAGAAAACCAGCCTTCTTCATCAACAAAATACTCACACCAGCAGAAATAAGGTACTCTAGAATTGAGAAACTTCTTCTCACCCTTGTTTACACTTCGCAAAAACTCAAGCACTACTTCTAAGCACATTTCGTCAAAGTTATGACGAACTACCCACTTCAGGAAGTTCTGTCTAAATAAGAAAAGTCACGAAGAGTGCAACAATGGTCAGTCAGTTTGGGAGAACATGATATCAAGTTGGAACAACGTCATTCTTAAAAAGGTTAGGCCGTTGCCAATTTTCTCGCAGATTTTCCAGTGGAGAATCCCGAGTGGGAGGAACGCAACCCGGACCCTACCAAAAATATGCCAAAGAATCCAACCCCTAGGCCATTCAACAAAAGAGCTGACTGGATCACTACGTTAGGGTGGAGGCTTCTCACAGATAGATTAGCAGGACCCGGAGGGTCAGGGATCGGCATCGTTTTGATTACCCTTTCTAATGACAGAATTGAAAAATTAATCCGGTTAGATTTTCAGGCCTCAAATAATGTCACCGAGTATGAAGCTCTCATTCACGGACTCGACCTCTCACTTGAGCTCGATGCCCCCGAACTCTCAATTTACACAGATTCATTACTCATCGTTTATCATTATTCCGGGCAATACAAGAAGAACGGAAAGATGATCGAATACGCAGCCCTCGTTGCAGATAGGATGAGTAAGTTCACGAAAGCAACTCCCGAATATCTTCCTCGAGGTGAAAACAGACATGCAGATTCCCTGGCATATCTAGCCGGGGTCTTGGGGACAGAAACTCGATATCTCCATATCAAAATCATTTCAACCCCCAGCATTGATCGTATATCTGTATGCACGGTCAACACTGGGGGTGATAAAGGGGGAGGCAACGATTGGCGAAAGACTTTCTTAGCCGACCTCGGTGACGATAACAAGTGCAATAGACCACTCCCAGTAGATCCAAAAGAATGCTGACAGCTGATCAACAGCTCCAAGCGTTACATTACTCTGAATGGTATACTTTACCGCCTCTCCGTTACAGGGCCTTACCTCAAGTGCCTCTCGTTGTCAAAAGTAGACGAACTGCTCTGCGAACTACACGAAGGAACTTATGGCTCCCATGCCACTGGTAGGTCATTAGTGAATAGAGCTATAACTCAAGGAGTATTCTGGCCCGATATGCGCAAGCAAGCAGAAGAGTATTCCCGCAGGTATGACACTTGCCAGAGATATGGATATATAATGCACTCCCCTGCGCTTGAACTCCATGCATGCATGGTTTCTGGCCATTCAAAAGATGGGCACTAGACCTCATCGGCGAATTCCCTAACTCTCCAGGTAATCGCTGTCACCTACTCATAGCTGCCGATTACTTTACAAAATGGGCAGAGGCAATTCCAATATGTCGAACTAGAGATGAGGAGGTTATCTTTTTTATCTGAAACCACATAATCACTTGATTTGGGTACCCCCACCTAATTCGTATCGATAACGGGCCCCAATTTGTGAAGGATAAGGTCGTAACCTTCCTAAATTACCACAATATCATCCACTCACCATCAAATCCATACTATCCTCAAGGCAATGGCCAAGCCGAAATCACCAACAAAACTATCGTGGATGGACTCAAAAAACGGCTTCACTTACAAAAAAAAGGAAATTGGGTTCGTGAACTACCTCACGTCCTGCGGGCGTATCAAACCACTCCCTGGCAATCTACTGGGTGTACCCTATTCCTCCTTGTTTATGACACTGAGGCAGTCATTCTTTCTTAATATCATCATCTAGTTCGTGATCACAAGCTAACTGAAGAGGAAAATGAGTTCTAATTGGCTTGCAACCTCAATATGATAGATGAGACCAGGGAACGTGCCATCGCTAACCTAGGTCGATTTCATCATATGCTTGCTAGGAGCCGTACTTTCCAAATCAGAGATCTCTGTAGTAGCCTACTCGTAACCTTCGACAGACAGACGAAGCCCACTTCATAGCCTACTCGAATGGATCGAAGCCCACTCAATCCCTAAAATAGGCTCCCCAGAGATCCCCCAGAGACGAACCTTCGACATCAGACAAAGCTTCGGGGACAGATCAGGACATTGGAGCAGACATTCTTCGACCATATCTACATATGGTCTAAGTATGACAAGACAGACAGCCAGCTCACCAGACAAAGTTTCGAGAACGAATTAACATCGTACAGCATAAATCCTTCGACCTCACTAACACACGGTCGAGGCAAGATAAGACAGACAACTACCTCATCAGATAAGATAACGCATTGATTGGCCCGTGCATCTAGATTGACAGGTCCAATCACCGTGCCGTTCAAAGACATCACCAATAAATATTACAGTAATAATATCGACAAGACCGGTGCCCATAACTCGCCAGGATTTCCTGACAGTGTAATCATGTAACCCTGACCCACACTTGGTGACTCAGCTCTCTATGATTCTATAAATAGAGGAAAGGGGAAACCAAGCGGGGGTTAGAAAAATCATCTCCAGCCTCTTACGTTTTACCTTCGACCACCCTGACATTCTGTACTCGAACCTTGTTATTTTACTCTTCAGTAATACAATCTATCTTAGAAATCCTCATCAGAGGTCGTAGAGAGTCACATTCGGGCCTCTACGCAAGTATTTGTCTTTTGTTATATCTTATTTTGGGCCAATTGCTTGTATCCTCTGACTGAAGATCGATTCTACGTTGTGAGAACCAGCTCACCCTTTGAACAGAGTTAGCTCCCTACAATTGGTACCGTCTGTGCTTCCCATCCTACCAATCTCCCTTCCTATTTCACCTCCTTTTGTTTTCCACTTCAGCAAATTACCCTCAATGGCACCCACATGCCGTTCCAATTCTACCCAGGCATGAAATTCCATCGACAGAGTTACTACCCAAATAGCATTATTATCTCAACAAGTCGCTCAGGCAGAGGAGCGCCACCAGAACCAACTGAATTAGGAGCGAGAAAGCCACCATTTGGCGTTGGAAACCGAACGGAATCGCCACCTCATTGACAAAAACAATCATAACCAAGCGTTAGACGACCTGTGCAACACCATTCGAGAGCTACAGAGATTGTAGCCCTTGGAACCCGCTCGTCCGTCCCAGGCACCCGACCCATCGCGCGTATCTGCCCGCACCCGCCTAGGCCCTCCACAAAACCTCGAGTTACCCCCAACTAATACTAGGGCCGAAGGTATTCCCCATACTATTCCCCCAACCGGCTTTATCCATCTCAGGATTCATCCCACAAAAGACTCTTCTGACTCAACCTTTTGCTTCTCCAGAAACCCCAGATGTCGTCCTGCTCAGGAACGGCTCGGGGAACACAACACTGATTTTATACTACATACTTGACCCAACAGCCTTCGACTTCATCAATCTCCCCCTCATCCTGTATACGTTACACAGCAGAACTTCAACCACAAAATACAACCAGTAATTCGCGTTACCGCGAGTCCAGCTACCGACTTCTGGAGCCACGTCAATAACCCGATCTGCCATAAACTTTTGACTATCAAAATACCCTCTAACTTTCGTGCTCCCAACCTTAGCAAATATTGTAACACAGACCCTAAATCCCGCATCCTCGAATTCCAAAATGCCCTGAGCCTCTACTCTACGGCTGACTACCTACTATGTCGCCTTTTTCCAATGAGCCTTACCGATAATCCCCTTCGTTGGTACCACAATCTCCCAAATGGCTTGATTCGTATCTTCGAGCAACTTTCACATCTTTTTATCATCCAGTTTGCCATCAACAAGGGCAGAGATGTCAGAGCCGAGGCTTTTTTCAATTTTAAAAAATCCGGTAGTGAGACCCTCGAAGCCTTTACCAGAAGATTCCTCGACGAATCCCGAAAAATAGAAAATCTCGACTGTTCGAATGCTATTTTGGCATATTCGAATGCCCTGCCCGGCCACAGCCGAATAAAAGAGCACCTAGTCCTCCACAAACCAAAAATACTCGAAGAGATGCTCTCGAAGGTTAACGACTATATCGATCTCGAGCGCCTTCATGAGTCCCACAAACAGGGCTAGCCTTCGCAAACAACAAATTTCAATAAACCTCGGCAACACACCCACTCTGCTCCCACACCCCTGATCACTCCTGTCTCACAGGAGACTGAGAGCTGTAAATGCCCCATCATTGATAATTGCACCGAAGCTTGCAAGAAGCGACCAAGGCCTGTTTTACCTATACGCACTGTCCCCCTCAGCACCCTTCTACCAGACATATAGGAAGACCCCATTTGGCACATCCCTTTCCCCATCGAAGTCAGACCAGGCGAACCTTACTACGCCAACCATAAGTACAACTATCGCCATACCAATAAATGCTTCACTCTTTAACGGTCTATCGAACTTATCTTCAAAGCAGGATGTTTGCACCAGTATATTACTGATCTACCAAGCTACCTCGATGGGTCATACCTCAAATCCCTATCCACCCCTACTACTGACCCAGTCAAGGTACACATCTACAGAGTCAAGCTCATCGAAGTCAATAACATAGATAGTAGACTTTCCAAGAGCAAACAAAAGCGCAACGAAGAATGTTACAAGCTCACCTATCAGGAGAAATTTCCTACCCTTCTGCCATAATCAAGTTCTCACCCTCGACTCAAAGGTATTTCTTTCATCGACTGTGACACCTCACATATTCGTTTCCCCCATTCCGATCCATTAGTCATCATGATTAAGATCGAGAACCTCGTCCTCCATACAATGCTCATAGATACTGGGAGCGCAGCTGATATCCTCTTTCTCCAAACAATCCAAAAAATGAAGAAAACAGACCTCATAACCACTGCCAACATCGAACTAAAAGGTTTCAATGGATCAACAAAAGTCACTGTTGACCGTATCAGTACCCATCACTACAGGTCCCATTACCCTTCAAACCAACTTCATCGTCATTGACAAGAAGTTCGAATACCTCGGTATACTCAAATGAGATTGGCTTCACGTCATGCGAGCTAGACCTTCGACCTATCATCAGACCCTTCGATTCAGCAATCACGAGGGTACTTGGAATTTGAAAGGATCTCAACGCCTTGCCCGCTCATGCGAGCACTCAGAGATCGACCAAACCCGAGAACTTGTCAGCCGCCCATAGCAATCACAATATCTTTCTATCCCTTCGACTTCGACAGATACCACCCAACCCATCGAACCCACTGTTTATATCAAACTCGACGGTCCTGGTCGGGGTACATTTATTGGAATCCTCTTTAAGGAGTCAGAACGCCTTGAATTTTTGAGTTTCTTTAAACAAACAAGGACATCTTCGCTTGGACATTTCAAGAAATGCCCGGTGTCAACCCCAACCTGGCCTGCCACCACCTCGATCTAATCCCCTATTCTACAGCAGTAAAATAAAAGAAGCGTACACTGGCACCACGACTTTGAAAAGCTGTAAACCTTGAAGTTGATAAGCTTATAGCCGCTGGTTTTATCGGAGAAGTAAAGTACGTAGACTGAATATCGAACATCGTGGCAGTACCTAAGAAGAATAGCAAAATTAGAATCTGCGTCGACTTCACAGACCTCAACAAGCACACTCCGAAGGACAGTTTCCCCTCTCAACTATCTCAACACTCCTCGACGCCACTGCTGGACACGAGCGCCTATCTATGATGGACGCGGCTTCGGGTTACAATTAGGTACCCCTCCTTCCTGAATGTCAACTTAAAACTTCATTTATAACTGAACAAGGCCTTTTCTATTTCAATGTTATGCCCTTCGGCCTTAAAAATACCGGTGCCACCTACCAACGCCTTGTCACATCCATGTTTAATCCCTTGCTTAGCAAATCTGTCGAAGTCTACATCGACGATATGTTATGCAAAAACCTTCAGAAAAATACCCATATCCAAGACCTCTCAGAAATCTTCTCAATACTTCGCACGTATAATATGAAGCTCAACCCAGATAAGTACTAATTTGGCGTATAATCCAGAAAAATTTTGGGTCACCTTATCAGTAAACGCGGGATAGAGATTGACCCCACCCACATTCGAGCCCTCATAAACATGCCTTCACCCCAAACCAAGAAAGACGTCCAAAAAGTGGCGGGTGGGATAACAACCCTCAATCGTTTCATTTCTAAATCCTCAGATCAATGTGCCTGGCTCTTTTCCCTCCTACGTGATCAAGGTGTCCACAAAGCAAAAAAGAAAAACAATCCCGAGATCGACTGGACCCCTGAGTGCGAACAAGCCTTCCTTGAACTCAAAACTTATCTTGGCTGTCTACCAATCATCAACACACCTATCGAAGGAGAAACACTCTCTTTATACCTTGCTGCCACAAAAACTTTTCTCAGTTCAGTGCTCATTCGACTTGATTCCAACATAAAAAAACCTGTATATTTCATTAGCAAAATCTTAACCCCTACATAAACTCGATATTCAAAACTCGAGCGTTTACTCCTCATACTTGTCTATTCAGCCCGTAAGCTCAAACCATATTTTCAGGCTCATCCCATCCGTGTTATTACCTGTTATCCCCTTCGAGAAGAACTCAGCAAAAAAGAAAAATCCAGACGAGTGCAACAGTGGTCCGTATACCTTGGCGAACACGACATTACCTTCGAGAAGCAAATATCCCAGAAAGGCCAAGCAGTAGCAGACTTTCTAGCTAACTTCTTGGTCAAAGATGTCGATTGGGAAGAACATGAAGATAATTTATCAGAAGACCAACCCAAAATAGTAGATCCCTAAGACCCTTTCACTAGTTGGCGTTTATTCACAGACGGATCAGCAGGACCTAATGGCTCAGGAATTGGTATTGTCTTGGTAACACCCACTAATGATCGTATAAAGAAAGTGGCCAAACTAGCCTTCGAATGTTCTAATAACGAAGCAGAGTATGAAGCCTTGATCCTCGACCTCGCACTCAACTTCGGCATTCCTAAATTTGTAGTCTTTACAGATTCCCAACTTGTTCAGAGACACTACACAGGAGAAAACCAAGCTACCGGTCGCATGGCTGATTACGCTCTTTTTGTGCGACAGCGCATGGACCGGTTCCCCGAAAAATCCACAATCACACATTACCCTCGAGGAGAAAATAGGCATGCATATGCCCTCACCTATATAGCAGCTATGCTCGGACAATCAGAATCTCGGACACTCCATATCGAAGTACTCGAATGCCCAAGTATCGACCAGATGGAAATCAATACCATCAGTACTGGGGGCGAGAGTCACGATCCAGACGATTGGCGAACGCCGTTTCTTCACTACTTCAACAAGGCTACTCTCCTAGAAGATCCCAAAGCCAAATGCTCTGTCCTAGAAAATTGCCGCAGATATACTATCCACAAAAACCAATTATATCGCAAATCCCCAAATGGGGTCCTCCTTTGATGCATATCCCAAATTGAAGCCTCTCAAATCTTAGTCGAACTTCACGAAGGAACCTACGATGCTCATACTGCTGGTCATTCTATGGCCCTTCGAGCTGTTACCCAAGGATTATTTTGGCCCGATATGAAAAAACAAGCTTCAGACTATGCAAAACAATGTGACAAATACCAGCGTCGCGCTCACGACATCCATTGCCCCTCTCGAGACCTCCATTTCAGTCAAGTTTCTTGGCCATTCAAAATATGGGCCGTCGATCTCATTGGACCCTTCCCAAAAGCCTCAGGTAGCAGATAAAACATCATCGTCGCAACCGATTACTTTACTAAATGGGTCGAAGCTGTTTCTCTTTGCCGAACCTGAGAAGAAGTTATCAAATTTTTATGGGAAAACATCATCACTCGCTTCGGCTGCCCCCATATGATTCGATGCGACAATAGTCCCCAATTCGTCGGTAGTAAAGTCAGAAAATTCCTAAAAAAGCACAACATCATTTTCACACCCTCAACACCTTATTATCCCCAGGGTAACGGTCATGTCGAAGCAATCAACAAAACAATTGTCGACGGTCGTAAGATGAGAGTCGATGCAAAGAAAGGACGATGGGTTCAAGAGTTACAACACCAAGAAAATCCACAGGATGTACCCCTTTCCTCCTGACATATGGGACCGAAGCTATACTACCCACTCAATTCGAAGTACCCACCCGAGACCTTAACCTCCCAGACAAAGATAATGAGTTTGAACTTGCGTGTAACATGTTATGGATCGATGAGACCAGAGACCGAGCTATCGCCAACCTTGGCCACTACCACATTTTACTTCAAAAATCCTACAACAAGAGAGTTCGACCAAGAAGTTTCAACATTGGTGATCTAGTACTTCGACATATCAATCAATCTTCAAAACCTCGGAATACCAGCAAGTTAGCCGAATATTGGGAATGACCCTATGTTGTCTGCGATAAAATAGACAAGGGTTCTTATTACTTAATGACGAAAGACGAAGAGCCTCTACCAAACCCCTAGAACACAATACAGCTAGTCTCCTATAACAAGCCTTATCTCCAACCATGTACAACTAATATAATCTAGAATATTCAATAAACAATATTGTTCTACCCAGACTTTGTCTTCATTTTCATTTTGTATTTCTTGGTTTAACTTAGGTATCATGTCCAACTTCGTCTCGATTGATACTTAGGGGCGACCTTAAATTGCTCAAGTCTCCAATTTCGAGCAAACTTGAGGGGCAATGATGGTTGAAAGACCGGACCCTCAGGGATGCATTGTGAGCGATTAGATATTGCTTCGATGTGGCTTAGGCCTTCGAAGTCCAGTCCTTTTCTTGGTTGAACCTAGGTATCATGTCCACCCTCGCCCCTACTGATACTTGGGGGCGGCCTTGAATTGCTCAAGTCTTCAATTTCGAGCAATCTCGAGGGGCAAGAAAGATCGAAAGACCGGACCCTCGGGGATGCATTGGGGACGATCAGATATACTTCATCCAGGCTCTGAAACTGTCAAAGTCCAGTCCTTTTCTTGGTTTACCCCGGGTATCATGTCCACCCTCGTCCCGACTGGTACTTGGGGGCGACCTTGAATTGTCAAGTTTCCAACATTCGAGCAAACTCGAGGAGCAAGGTTGGTAGAAATATCGGACCCTCGGGAATGCGTTGAAGGCGATCAGATATTTCTTCGTTGTGGCACAGGCCTTCGAAGTCTAATAAATTTTCGGGTTTCCTCAAAGTATCACGTCCCCTCGACCCGACTGATACTCGGAGGTGACCTGGAAAATTTTCAAAATTTTAACATCGCTATGGCTTCGGCCTTCGATATCCAGCAAAACATTCAGAGTTCAATCTACATATCTTTGATACTCTTCAGGTTTCGATCACACTACAGTCAGTCGAACAGATCAAATTCCTACTTTAACCAAGGTTAATTCCTACTTCGAACAGAATCAAATATATACTCCTAAAGACCAAACTTCTACAATCCTAAACAACAACCGTTTTGAAAAATACTATCTGTAAATCCATCCAACATAAAGTACATTCAACATATTATCCATCAGGGGAATAGTTGCAGCATAATTCAAAGATCAATCATCAGGAGTCCAAAACAAGCATAATCAACAGAACGTGCATTCAAATTCCAACAATTCAAAGTCAGAGAGATAACATAATCTATCCGCAAGTCAGATATCGAATCAGAAGTTCAGAATCAGTATGTTCAGAAAATACGCATCAATATGTTCAGCATCAACTTCAGAAATTCAACAGATAACAAAAGAAAAAAAAACCCTACCAAGTTCAGAAGCGAACAAAAAAAAAACATTGCTCAAACCTAGTACAACTCAATATTACAACCAGCAGAAGAAGACATGAGAACCCAACCTCAAATACCTCATATGGGCGCGGTTATACCTTCTTGCTCCACAGATGCCCCAGCACCACCAACCTCAGCAGCCTCATTCGAACCTTCGACCGCCAGACCATCAACAGTTTCACCAATGGGCGCTCTAAGAAGAGAAGTTTCAACACCACCCCCAGTACTTCCAATTGCCTCCTCAGCAGTATTCACCTCCCCTCCCGTCATCTGGAACTCATCCCCCTCAACAAGTTCTGGAGACACAGGATAAGGTTGTAATGTATCGGTATCAGACCCCATACCATCTATAAACTTCTTCAACCTTACATTCTCAATGCATTCGTTATCATACTGCCGCTGGAAACCCACCTTCTATTCCGCTTTTGCCTTCTCACACGCCTTAAGCTTGGCCAACCACTCTCACTCCAACCTTGACCGCTGTTGCTCGAGCCTCTCATCATAAGAGTCAGTAAGCACATCTATATCAGCTTTAACTTCTTAACTTCAGATACCCATGATGCCTCTTTCCCATGAGAAAGATCCAGGTTTTCTTTCGCTTGCCGCAACTTCATCTTTACCGACTTTATCGCCTTGTTACAAGTCTCTACCCAGACTTCCCTCTGCTAAAAATACTCAAGATATCAGTCAACCTCGAAACTCGAACAATTTGCAAGTAACCTCGAAATATCACTACAGAAAGCTATATATAGTTACCTGAGACATGTGCTTCTTTATCTCCTTCGAAGCTTCCTCAGGGTCATCTTCCCAAAGCTCAACCATCAAAGCCTGCTTCGCCACAGCCTGCTCCTGTCGTTCAGCCTCCGTCATTTCTTCATCTTCCTCCATTGTATCATCCTCCCCGAGTACCTTACGCCTCTACGCTGAATAGCTTTCGATTGTTGCACCTTAGGGGCTTCGGGAACTACCCGACCCTTCCCTTTTTTAGCTTGAGAAGACACTTAATTTGGTTTTATCCTCCAAGCCTCTCCACCCTCTTCGGATACTGGCGCCGCTTACTTTGCACACCTCCGCGACCTCAGCACCAGCTGATAGTTCCTCGGCAACACTTCCCCTTCCATTTCTTTTTGACCCTTCAAAGCACCTACTCCTTTTTTTCTCTTTGGTCGCTTCAGCGTAGCGGGCGCGTCTCGAAGCTGGGAATCTACCTTTTTTCTCCTTTGCTTTTTGATCTTGAGACTGTCAAACACTTAATTTACCCAATCTTCACTAACCTCAAGCAGAGTATCAATATAATTTACTGGATTATCCCAAGACGAACTCTTCGGACCTACAGAGTGAAGCAAAAACACAGTTATCACTTATTTCATAAACACATCAGCAACAAACCCTTCGATATTAAACTTACTTTTGTTATATACCCTATGATACAATTTATAAGGGTCATCCTCGTCTACATTCTCAAAGTTACCCCTTACTATCAGTAAATCTTTATTCCACCCTTGGCCTGTCGAGCACAGATCAAAGAACCAAGGTTTCTCTAGGTGACATTGGATGTGATAGGTCCCCGGGTTTTGACTAGCCTTCCTCGAGTAAAAGGTGATAATGTCGAACCACTTAATTAAACTTTGACTCTCACCAGCCAATTTCACATTCATCCCCTCTATCACCTCATCATCTCATAAAAATTACCACTCATCTGCGCCGGAGCCACCCCCAAAAAATTCAGCACTTCTTTCACCAGTCGCCGAAGAGGAAGCTCCAGTCCCAATCGAATTTGGCCCCTATAAGCCATAATCCCTTCCTCAGGGTCTAATTTGAAGGTTAACCCTTCCCCTGCAGCACTAAGAAACATCCCCACCTTCGAGAGTTTTAATTTCGCAGTAAACCAATCTAGCTTAATCCTATCTTTAGTCGAAACGACACCTTTGACCTTATCTGACTTAGTCGAATCCTCACTATCGCCCCTCTGCACCTTTCCTCCCTCCCCGCCACCCGAAGGTCCTACATCACATCTTTTCCCCCATACTGTTTCCTCTTCATCGCTATCTTCGGTCACTATCGTCTTTCGACGTCTCGTGAACAGAACATCTTCAGCTGGTAGAATCATCGACAATGGGGCCTCGATTACCACATATAACACCTCTAAATCGCTACCCCCGGTCCATTGGGTCTCGACCAAAAGTACTAGCTTCAACCTCTTTATCCACCAGTCTCCGCCTCGAAGCCTGACGGTTGCACATTTTTGCCTACAGAAGAAGAGGCACGTAATTAGGGTGGAAAATTCGACAATCTCGTGTCTATCACCCTTATCCCATCTATCCCTTCCAGATACTTCTCGCAACCTCAAATCTCAGACACAATACCTCCTCAAATAAAAGACTCACCAAATCCCAGACTGGGTCAAAACCCAATTCTAACAAGCCTCCTTACTCCTGAAAATAACCCCTAAACCTTAAACGCAAAATCTCCTACCAACCCTCTCAGACAGAGAATTAAACAAAATAAACATGGCAGAGATTAAGTGACTTACTAGTGGTTAGCAACACTACCCTCGGATCAGCAAGATCAAACCAACAAAAGCAGCAGCAACCCCCAAGTTTTAAATAACGTATGTTTTCTTCTCCTAACTTTTTAATTCTCACATTAAAATAGTACAGTAATCAATCTTCTCCCACTTATATATCTTTTAAAAAAAACTCAACCACCTCGATTTTCTAAACACTATCATTACCACGACCCCACTACCCCGGCTTTTTGGCTCCAGTGTGGTTTAACCAATTTACCCCTCGTACCTCCCACGTGCGGACAACACCCATACTACCATCTGCTTGCAAAATCCGAAGCTTCTCGAAGCTTCTTTTCCCCTACTCGAAGCTAAACAATCAAGTCCAAACAGTCACATCATAACCTTTTTTCTGTCATTCGAGAAAAAAAACAAAATTACTTTTTGCATACTGCCCCAGGCGCCCGTACCAGTCTGACAGACCAGCTGTCTGGGCTGTCAGAATGACTAGTCAAATTCAACATAACCTTCACCACAATCCCTGAGCCTGAGTACTCGACCACCTTACGTCTCAAGCAATCCTCATCATCTAGCCTCAAACAAATTCATCTAAATATATCAACCTTCGACATCCAACACATCCTCTAACTCCAAAGTTTTGACCCTTCGACGGAATACAGTCGTAAGCTTTGACCAATCAAAAACCTCAGGCTTACAGATAAATTTTTCAGCTTCGCCACAGTTTACTTGTCCCTTAGACAAATTCATTTTTATCTTCGAACAACACAAACTATACATTTCGACAACTGTATTATCCATTCAATATTAGATTGTATTACTATTACCCACAGTTCGACAAAACAACTTATTCCAAGAAACCATTTTCATTCAGAAAGGCAGCTAACATTACAAACCTCGTACAAAAAAAAAAAGATAAAAGAAACAGAGCAAAAGAAAGCAAAAATACCACCATATAGCAGAGGACCCTAGCTATTAGCGGGGTGTTCCTCTTCGACAATGGCCGCTGCATCTACATCCTCTTGGTCAACTATATCCTTTGCGAAGCCCTTAAGAAGAGACAGTTGGTGGTCAGGGAACGGCCCCATCATCTGCACTATGCCTCACCAGTTCGCGAAGGGCATGTCATAGAGTGGTGCCCCAGGTTCTGCTTCAAAGAGGTCTGGCATTTCAGCATTAATATCTTCTTCTATTCTGAACCTCCATTGAAGACCCAACAAAGCCTCCTAGATCCTCCTGGCCCTCACCATTGCTTGATCTCCCTGAATCGGTACATTTTCAGCCATGATTGATCAACAAACAAAGTAGAAGATAGAGAGAAAGATGCAGGACAGATAAAGAAGTTCCCTCTAACCTATCCCCTTTTATACCTACAAATCTACCATGACTTTCCCTCTCCCATAACTGAATTAATGACAACCTTTCATTTCCAACCTCAAAAATTCAACATGCAACCTCTCCAACTTCCTAGACGTAACTGATTCATCGGTACATGCATTCAAACCTCATTCCCAAGGACCTCTAGTCGAGCATGTCACCCACATCGGGCATTCGACCATTATAACCATCGATTATTACAAGCAGCATTTCATCATACCTTTGACTATATCTTATTCTGATCATCATAACCCAGATAATAATAACCTTCGATCATCTTTATACCTCGCATCTATAAGAGTATTCCCTTACATTCGTCTACATTATCAATCAGATACAGAATTGTAAGTACGCAGAAAGTACTTTGTCCATTCCAAATAGCAAATCTAACAAACAAATTACATTTTTACTACCACTCCAAACGCAAAAACAACCCCCTCCCACACAGCAAAACAAAAGCCTACAAAAATATAAATATTTCCACCATCAACTTGAAGCCCTGCTTCCAAAAGGGCCAGCTCCGCTTGCCGCGTTTCGCTCCTCAATGACCTCCTCTGCACAAACGAAACTTTCGGCCAGAGCCATCAAAAAGTGATAGCGCCTCTCAGCAGTCGTAAAATGAAACCTTAGCTGTTCCCACAGATAAGAATATGGATCACCATTGAAGAACTCCTTAGGCCCTGCCTCCACAAGGTCCAGCATGTCCCAGTTCAGGTCATGTTGCCCGAAAAACTTCATAAGCAGTTCCGCCATCTTCCGCCCCACTCGACGAGCAAACCCTATCCTCTTCTGGTAATGCGTGTTCGGCATGGTATCCATCCAAATGTTAAGAATATTGAGAAAGACCAGAAGACTATTGTAGATGGAAGAAGATACAGTATACCTCCATAATAACCCATACTTATAGGCTTCAATGCATTTATTACCCTATAACCACCTGCATCTCTTAAAAATTCTTTTTTATTACTTTCCCAAAAAACAAGACAATCAAACTGCTTAGATTCCAAGACTGAACAGTTTTCTCAGTGAACACCTCTCCACCTGACTTTGAGACCTTCGCTGAGAGGGGGAGAATGTAGTAGCTTGCTCGTAGTCTTTGACAGACAGCCAAAACCCACTTCATAGCCTACTCGAATGTATCGAAGCCCACTCAATCCCTAAAATAGGTTCCCTAGAGATCCCCCAGAGACGAACCTTCGACACCAGACAAAGCTTCAGGGACAGATCAGTACATTGTAGTAGACCTCCTTCGACCATATCTACATATGGTCAAAGTATGACAAGACAGACAACCAGCTCACCAAACAAAGCTTCGAAAATGGATTAACATCCTACAACAGAAATCCTTCGACCTCACTAAAACACGGTCGAAGCAAGATAAGACAGACAACTACCTCATCGGATAAGACAGCGCATTGATTGGCCCGTGCATCTACAGTGATAGGTCTAACCACCGCACCGTTCTGAGGAATCACCAATAAATGTTACAGTAATAGTACCGACAAGACCAGCGCCCATAACTCACCAGGATTTCCTGACAGTGTAATCATGTAACCCTGACCCACACTTGGTGACTCAGCTTTCTGTATTTCTATAAATAGAGGAGAGGGGAAACCAAGCGGGGGTTAGAAAAATCATTTCTAGCCTCTTACATTTTACCTTCGGCCACCCTGACATTTTGTACTCGAACCCTGTTATCTACTCTTCAGTAATACAATCTGTCTTAAAAATCCTCATCAGAGGTCGTAGAGAGTCACATTCTGGCCTCTACGCAAGTATTTATCTTTAGTTAGATCTTATTTTGGGCCAATTGCTTGTATCCTCTGACTGAAGATCGATTCTACGTTGTGAGAACCAACTCCCCCTCTGAACGAAGTTAGCTCCCTACAATCTCATCCTCAGAGAAATTCCTTAACATCGCAAAGAGCCTCACGCTGGAAAATTAGTCGACAATTGGGAGGGTCCATTCATTATCGCAGGTCTCTCAGGCCTGGGATTATACTATCTCATGACAGAAGAGGGAATCTCTATTTCAAATCCTTAAAAAACAAAACGACTGAAGCAGTACTATCGTTAGGCGTCTTACTACTCCATTACCATTATTCGCTGTTTGTTTTTCAATTCCAAAAGTGAGATTCTTATCTCCATCCAATGTAAATTCTGAACTTATCAATAAAAGTTTTTTTGAACAATTTCATTCTCTTCACTAACATTCGTCCACATTTTATAGATTCAAGCATAGATAATACTAGCTTACAATCAATCTTTTCCAAGTTCAATTAAGTATATCACTTGATTGGCATTTGTTACTACATCTCTGCGATTGTAGCAAGTGTAAGAACTTGTTTCACATCAAGACTCAGGCAAACAAGAGATAAGGCAAATGTAATACTAGTCTTCATCTTTTTTAACTTGTTTGGATCACTTCAGTAGGCTAGATCAATGATAACACTTGGTTCAGCTGAATCTTTTCATCTCTGTGATTATAGCATGTGTAAAAACTTGTTTCACATCAAAGACTCAACCAAACAAGAGATAAGGCAATTGTAATACTAGTCTTCATCTTTTTCAGCCTGTTTGGATCATTTCAGTAGGCTAGATCTAGGATAACATTTGGTTAAGCTGAATCTTTACATCTCTGTGATTGTAGCAAGTAGAAAAACTTATTTTATATCAAATACTCAGCCAAACAAGATATAAGGCAAAAGTAATACTAGTCTTCATCTTTTTCAACTTGTTTAGATCATTTCAGTAGGCTGGATTAAGGATAACACTTGGTTCAGCTAAATCTTTACATCTCTGCGATTGTAGTAAGTGTAAGAACTTGCTTCATATCAAAGACTCAGCCAGGCATAAGATAAGGAAAAGGTCATACTAGCTTTCATCTCTTTCAATATGTCTGAGACATTTTTATAGTTTAAATCAAGTTTCAACTTGGTTTAACTCAATCCATTTCTGCGATTAAAACAAATGTAAAAAATTTGTTTTATATCAAAAACCCCACCAGACACAAGATAAGGCAATGGTCATACTAGCTTTCATCTATTTCAATGTGCCTGCGACAGATACAATTTATTTTTCAGGTCAAATTTATATTACTAAGAATTATTTTCTGCTGAGGGAGTGTCAGCAGCGATTTCCCACACATCAAGAGGTCTCTTTTTCAGTTTGTGGGCCACAGCAGTTCTGCCTTGTTCTATTGATTCAGCAGTTCGAGAGCCCAGTTCGATCTCCATGACGCCCATACAGTTCCCTCGATCTATCTTAGCTCTACAGATGCATCCCATATCCAACAGAGTTTTGAACAAGGTATCTCGTTCTAACTAAAGTCTTTTTACTTCATCTACAAAATATGTAACAATCACCCTTAACAGGTTGGATTGAGATGCATCAGGTACTACCATTATTGCAAATCTCACCTTTAACCTCTCGAGGCGTGACTTTAACCTATCGTAATCATTCTTCTATTCAATTATTTCCACATCAACCTTATCATGATAGATTACATCTTCTTACAACTTGGCAATATACTTCGCTGACTCAGCTAGGTTCATGGCTTCTAAGTCTACTACCCAAGCACGAAGTCTTCTAATTTCTGCGTTCAACTTTTCCCTAACCGACAGATCTTTCAATAATTCTTCTTTCCTCTTCACCAGCGATTCCTTTGCTTTGATCTTCCCTTCCAGAACTTTCTCCCTGATAAGAACAACATCCAACTTATGCTGGTGTTCCCTCAAATTCACATTTCCCTTCTGAATATGCCTCTGAATTCAAGATACATTACTTTCTAGCTCTCGAATGCGACCTGAGAGACTAACTACATCCCCTCGAACTAAAAGAGCCTTAACATCAATTTTACTTCCCCATGAACGCTATATAGCCTCGGCTTTCTTGGCACGAGGAGTAGCTTACGCCAGCTCAGCTTTAAGTTGAGCAACCCTCTCGTTTAAGTCGTCACATCTTTGTTGCATTTCGCGGAATTCCATATCCTTAGCGTGGAGGGCTATTTGCAAATGTTTGGCCGCGGCTTCCGAAGCCGATGGATTTTCTCGAGCTACCCTCAGTTCGTCGTCTTTTTCGATGAACTTTCATCTCATTCGCTCTAGTTCATTCCTACATTTTTGAGGATCAGATCAAAATTGTTCCTCTGATTGTTCCAGTGCCTGAATGCGGTATTGTGCCATGTCGGCCTGCATACCCTTCACAACCAATGCGTCAACTTGACGATGAAGCTTCTCAGCACGTTCTTCTGCCACGGTTAGCTCTTTTAATCCCATATTTATCTCAGAATCTTTCTTTTCGACCTGAAAAGTCTGGTCAGAAATGGCCTGGTTCAAATTCACAAGTCTGAAATGCACTTTTACGTATTGATCCTCTCTGTTCTCGTTCGCATCCTTCATCCTATCAAACTGTTCTACAAATTCCCGATTACACATAAGTACGTTGTCCTCATGTGCGCAAGATGAATCTAATTTGATCTGGGGAATATAGCAAGTTTTAGTATAGTTCGAATCAGGAAAGCCTTTGAAAATATACATACTACATTTCTAAAATACTATGTGATTTCTAAACATCTGCTTCCAAATACTTTTAAGCTAAAAGTTTGGAATCCATTCTCAGATGAACACTTCATGAGCCTGCTTTCAGCATAAAAGGTACATACTTTCGTTATATTATTTTGTATTAATAGAGTTAGATTTTTGCCATGCATTTCTATCCTTTTAATTTGATAACTTAACGTTGGTATAACACCAAAGTCGAAAAACCTATTCCGATATAACTTGCTGCTCTGCTTGCACAGACAACAAGGCTTTAGAAGTCTCTTTTTCCCTGGCAAGTCCAAACTCTAGGTCATTTATTCTGAGACTCATCTCTCTAACTACCTACAAAAGGTTTATAAACAAAGTCAATCTACAGAAGTTTCTTCCCCACACACAATTCAAACAACTTATAAATATTTATACAAAACACATGCCTACCCTACCTTCTTGCTACCACCCTCTGGGAGTTTAACATTATCCCCTTGGTTGTCAAGTACTGTCTGGAAAGAGGCACCATCCAGACCATCCGCGACCCCCACCACTTCCGCTTCCTCATCATCTCCTTCCTCAAGATAGGTGTCAGCCTTAATGGCATCCACCTCCTCCTCGGAGTAGCGCTTCAGCATCAAGTGACGACCCAGTCTGTCACGCTTCTCAACCATCTCATCTAGATTGGCCTTTACCTCGACCTGTAGCTGGCCGATCGCCATGGCATGAGAGGCTTTCAGCTGCCTAACTTCCTTTATGGCTTCAATTTTGGCTCGAGCTAGTTCTTTCTCCAGCTCGCTCTTCGCCTTCTTCGGCTCGAATTTTTCTTCTTCAATACTTAGCCAAATCCCCTTCACGAGACGAGCGACCTGCATAAAACAAATCAATCTTAGTGATTAGCTCGAAATACATAAAAGCAACTCTTTCCCAATCAATAAAACTTGCCATCTTGCTCGTATCATCTTCTCCATGGAGAGCCGCCAACCTGGCCCTTTCCTCGACCTCCATAAAGTCATCCATCCCCAGAGGATTCGACCTTCCTCCTCTTCTCTTTTGCGGCATCACCACTTTCCGTGGCGCCCGAGGCCGTCAAAGACTTTTACATCCATTTTTTCGGATATTTTTGAGCTATCTTGCTCGTCATGAGATTCGGCTGAGACGAACTGCCCGATCCGAGAGTCTTGGACAAATTAGTTTAAACCTCCTCACTACTTACTTGCTTTTTTCCTTCATTAACCCCCACCATCGACCTGGTAGACTGAGCCTTTCTAACCATGTTTGACTTACTATCAACCCTTTTTTTTCCACTCAGGCCGAGTCCCTCCAACACAAGTTCGAGTTCAGACTCCTCCTCCGCAACTTCGTCCAACAAGGATTCTTTCCTTTCCACTGTAGACTTTATACCTGCAATAGCACATTTTTACTGTCAACTACAGTTGTCAACAAAATGTAACAATAATTCTATCTATGCATATCTATACTAACTTTGTTTTACAGTTCTAAACCGAAGATTCAGAGGTTCTTCGTCAACTCTCTAAAGGCAATTACCCTTCACCTATATGACGTTATCATTCCAGGTTCGACCTGCCAAATTCAGATCGAAAAAATGAGGCCGAGTTGCACTCGTACAGATATATGATCCCCCACTGGCTTTAAAATTCTTCACCCCGTAAAACTACAAAATATCCTCGGGGGTTATCCTCTTCATTTTTCCCTCCTTTTCCCATTTTTTATTAAGATGGTTGCATACGGTTATCACCTCCCACATATTTCCATTTAATTGAACATGGAATGCCCCGATTTCATTCATAATCCCCTTCGCCAAATTGGTGAGGGGAAGAGTCAGACCTTACTCTAATTGAGAAAGGTAACACAAAAACCCTCCTCAAGGTCACTCCAAACATCCTCATCAAAATATTCTAACAAGATCGATTCATCTATACCCCTATCTTGTTTTTCTACGTTTAAATCTGCCAACAGATAAAAATACTCTTCACCCTCCGCTATCGTACAACCCCCAAACTGCCTACCGGCAAACTCTACATAGTTGCCCCCACTTCTCTCTTACAACCGCCTTGGCTTTACAAAACTATTTAAAGGCATCAAAACCCGGAGGATAAGATGCCAATTGACCAGGGAAACCCGGGAATTGTTCTAACCCTGCTTCCCCTTCGTTATCAGACTCATTCGTCCGACCAGAGGTCGATACCTCATTAGCAGACGAACTACCCATCTTAAAAACAAATTTTACAGGCACCTTTTCGACCTACACAGATGCCTCTCACTCTTAACCTACATACAGGTTAAGGTATTTATCATTCTTCCATCTATGTATATATATATATATATATATATATATATATATATATATATATATATATCTAATCAATCATTTACGTATAACATATATCTTTAACATATAGAAATACCTCAACATATATCACATGCATCTCTACTAACCTTCAGTATCCAAATGAGAATCGGCAGTAGAGTCAAACTTTCTCCTCGTAACGCTGCTGTATTGCCACCTACGAGATCCAGAATCTTTCGTCTTCTTCAGCCGTTTATTACCTTCAGATAACTCTTTATCGAATCCCCTAATTTTTTGTCTCTTTCTCTGAGTGTTCTCCAAATTTTGTGAAGTAGTAAAACGTTTGTTTGGAGACAAAGAAGAACTATTTATCCTTTCTCTCTCAAGCGGCTGGCATTTATTGCTCCTCGTACGAATTGTCCTCGATTCCATAACCGAGTCGTCCTTTCCACTCTCCATGTCAGATGCCTTGTACCTTTTCAATAATATAACTTTTCCATCATTACAACTCCCCTCATTTTTTAAAATATGTTTTCTCCCTATTTCCATATCTTTTACTAACCTTCCCATACTCATGATGACTCACTCTGAATGATGCCAGTGTTCTATTTCCTTTTGCATACAAAATAAACTAGAAGCTTCTGCATTTTTATATTTTTGTTTCTCTATCCTTGTTTATCATACTTATAGTGATTGACGTCATTTTCTAACCTGCACAAATGTTTAAAATTATTCAAAATATTTGTTGAAACAGTCTTAAAACAGATTCGCCCCTATAAAGGATCCGATTGACTTATATTATTTTTGTTACATTCAAAACAATTATATTATTCATAGGACACACTTTACACAACATCAATCACAACCTTGGTAACCTAGACAAACATCGTCTAATTACATTATTCGTCAGTCCTCAGATCTTCGAATTCGATCCCAACTTCAGCAATTAAACCAGCCATCTTCACTCGATCAACCTATTCCCTCACCAATACACCTCAAAGAAATAGCGAGCATACTCCCTACTCCTTCCATCTGAACCTTAAGTTCACATTCCCCCCCCCCCTAGCTCAACATCATAACCAAACAAACCAAAGATCCTCTCACAAACTTCGGCAATCTTTATAGACAATCATCCTTCCATGGCAAGACGAATCCTTTAAGATCAAGCCATACCATCCTAATCTCTCCTCTATTTTTCATTCATCATCCCCATATATATACGTTTCCCACTTACTTTCCCCTTAAAATATGTAATTTTTATCTTTTATCTCGTAAAAAAAGCCCAAGATCTTGGAATCAATTATTATAACTTATCCCCTCACTAGTACACACATTAGTTACTACACTCGACCTTACACTACCACAAATAGTATCCTTATCGACCTGTAATTGCTCGAGTTTACATATTTCCTACAAATTCTATCTCTCACCTGTTAAACATAAATCATTTATATCAGCACGACATTGTCGGCGCATATTGATCTCTGTTTGAGCAACATTGCAACATTATTTTATCACTTATCAGCAGTTATTCATCCAACACCCAACACAATTCAGTTCGATTCAAAGAAATGTTTCTATACACAGTTTAGTAAATATCAACTTTTATTCATGCCAAAGATATTACATACGATTTATAGATAGCATAGTTTTTGCCACATCAACCTCAGGGGTACAACAGAACGTTATCCATCCGGCACCAAACTCTAGGAACTTTACAGATAACAAGTTTTCCCCATTTGTTAAAATTTACAGGTCATTCAGGCACGCCGAGGAATCATGTCTTCCTATTCTACTTAATTTAGTGATTCTTCACCCTGATGTAAAGAAGACATTGGAACCAACAAAGATCTCCCCTCACATGGCTCGGTTGAAGCTTAATTAAACTCTAAGCGAAAACTATGCAAGCAGTAGACTCAGTGTTGGCCCCCACAAAATGAGGTGAAGGTCTTCTGAGCGCAAAAGCACAATGGAAATACGTCAGCAGACTCCCACTTCACATCCTCCTCCTCCACTGTCATCGCCGCCTCTTCTATAACCACCACTGCCGAAGAGTTGGTAGATATGAAGAGGGCCCAACCTTAGAATCCATGGCGACACAAGAAATCAGTATATCTGCCCCGCAGATACACCTATCCCTGCATATGAAGCCTTAACCCTGTCTTCCGTAAGGGTGCAGAGACAGGCCCAGCGTTCTTCACCTGTCAAGACAAAAATATAAAATCTCCACTTATAGTAGAAATCTTCCTCAGCTTCAACCGCATCCTCTCCCTATAAGCCTTGATACATCGGAGGAATATGGGCGGGGATTGCCATTTCTAAGGAACGATCACCAAAGTATTTCAACTTCGACCTCTGTATTTTATATGCAATCCTCTCTTCAAGAACCATACTCCAAGTTTTCACCATCTCATAAAAAGTTATGCATGCAGAAATTATTCTAAAAATTTGCTACAAGTACTCTTTATATAACCCTTAATTTATTATGTAGGTACGTTTTCCCAAGCGTCATCATTCATTACGGACGCGACTATTCAAACGCAACCGTCACGTACATCCGTATCATCATTTAATACCCATCATTTCCAAATATCACGTAACTTCCACCAGTCAAAATGCCATCAACACTCCGTTTCAAATTTCAAACTTTTCACATAATTTTTCTCAACCAAAGCCACTCGTGACTTCAGTTGCGAGGGTACGATTGTAGGGACTTTTCCCTCGATCTCACTCATAATTGTACTTACACAGCTTAATTTACCTTCATTTCAGGCTCACACATTTTTTAATACTTAACACTTTAGCCAAACATTCTAACCATCCCCACGAGTAACTCAAGAATGCGGGTCGAGCTTAACCCAGAAAAGGTTGTCCAGTCAAAGACACCTATCTCCCATGAACTCATTAGTTATTCAGTCAACCGCCACTAACCACATTATTCGGAAAATGTGTTCTAGCACGATAAAGAGTTGTGGAGAAGCCTATATAAAGAAAAAGTTCCAAAAGTGATAGGGACCGGAAAAATTACTCAAACTTTTTATTTATGAGATCAAAAGTATTTAACAAAATTCCTCCATACGAGGTCGTGGTTTTCTACCTGTTCAGAGGTTTTCCACGCTAAAAACACATGTTTCCGTTTCTTACTTTCTATTAGAGTATTGCTATAGGTTCATTGGTGTGATAGCTAATTCCAAATCATTTCGAGCTGAATTTGGCCATTACAGTAGCAGTAATAGCTTATCTTGTATCTCAGACTCAAGCCTCATCCTCGACCACCTTAGCATACAGGAGATAATACTAAAATCATATTCAATATTCCTCAGTTCGAGTCATCGCTTTCGACCTCTACATCAGCTGTTCGATTTACGCAAGTGTACAGTCATCAATAAAGCCATTATACAGTAACAGAGGTCAGGACGTTATATTATCTGGTTAAAGAATATCTTACATATACTTTGTAGCGTCTACCATTAAGAATCTTAATGGTCATCAAACAGTCATATTACAATACCTATAAATAGGACCAGAGAACTATAAATTAGGGACAAACAATTTTATACAGAAGAATCCTTACTCCGAAATTCCACATACTTAGAGCGTTCATTATAATAAGTTAGCAACCTCAATAAGATCATCTTCTCTTTCTCAAAATCCTTAAGAGATGTTGTGGTTTTTAACCTATTCAAAGGTTTTCCAAGCTAAATTATCGTGCTGGTTATTGTTTATCGTTCTTGAGTATTCTAAATACATTTGATGTAAGGCTAAGTCCAAATCCCAGAATTAGGCCATTACATTTGGTACCGTCTATGGGAACTGAAGTTCTCAAACCCATTATCGCAGAAATTGCTAATCATCTCCTTTCAGAATGTTACCTCCAGGTCAGAGCACGCTAATAGTTTAAGCAGATGAAAATACCGTGCTAGCAGATCTGAGGGGCCACCTTAAGTTATGAAGCAGAAAGACGTGCTACTTTAGAGTAACAACTGACGAGTGTACAGGATGTACTAAAGGTTCAATAGGGTCATCAAGTCACCGCCCAGAAGAACAAAGCCGTGCAAGCTAAAGGCTCACAAATTTCCGTTCATGATAGAATATGATCTCCTTCAAAAGGCAATCACGTAAAAGGTGCGCTTCGATCTAACCTTCATCAACAGGAAATGGAACCCATCCCGATTCAGGAGGTCCACCTGGAGTAGATAGCGGCCCAGCGGGAGTTAAACAGATTAAAAATCCATCTTGAAGAGTTCGAGTCCCAGCAAAAGAACGTCTAAGCGAAGAGAGTGACGACCATAATCCTGGAGAAGGACGTGTCACTCACCCAACCACCGTAGCTCGGCAATACATGACTCAGGAACATGTCGAGAGGCGAATCAAAGAAATGCTCAAAGCTCAGACCCCAACTAAAGGAATCCACAACAGATTACAGAAAAGCTCGATCGCATAAGAGATATTGGATGGCGAAGTCCCCACCAGATTCTATACACCAAAGATCTGCAAATACCAATGAACAGATCCAGTAGAGAACGTCCAAGAATTTCATGATGCTTTAGGCCTACATTTCACGTCTAACCACATTTTCTGTAGGCTCTTCTCTACCAGCTTGTTCGGAGAACCTCTGCGATGGTTCCACACACTACCTGAAGGATCCATCACAACTTTTGAGCAGTTGCGTGAACTCTTTATCAAGAATTACTCGCACAACAGAGACAAATAAGAGAATTTATACTCCCTTTTCATCCTTAATTCAGGTGAGAAGCTTGAGACGTTTACTAAGAAGTTATTGAAGTTAGCCCAAAAAGTAGATTAACACGACCAGAAGATTACCATTTATGTTTTCACCAATGCGTTACTAGTTGATGGAAGGGCAAAGGAATACCTTGTCCTCAACAAACCAACAAATTTGGAAGACATGATCGAAAAGGTCAACGATTATATCGATCTGGAAAGAATGGTGTCTGATAGACAGAAAACCCAGAAGTCAACATTAATAGATCGAGATTAGTTAGCCAGCCAAGACTTTAATTGTACTGTCGATCAGGGAGGAGACATGAAACAGATAAAATCTAACGATGAGCGACCACAAAAGAGGAATAACTTGCCCATGCACAACCTTCCCAAGATGAATGTGACCATAGCCAACCTTTATCCTATACTTCAGAAGGATCGGTTCTTCTGCAATGCACAATATCTCCAACCCATTGAGAACAAACCATATTGCATTTACCACAAGGTCAGACATCATAAAATAGAATATTGTTTTGCCTTACAGCGGTTGTTAGAGTATATCTTCGCTGATGGACGAATGCATGAGTACATTGTAGACGTTGAAAGCAACAAGAATGGGAGTTACAAACTTCCTACAGATGCCGTGCAAACCGAAGGGCTGGCAGGAGAGAAACATTTATACCATATGTCGCTCTGCCACTTCGTTGAGACTAAGATCGCCAACCAATCAAACTGAACTAAGAGATGATGGGTCAACCAATGTTACGACCTGTCCATGAGAGATAAAGAAGCTCGTTTACTTCCTATTTCTAGCTCTCAACGAACATAAATTTCTTTCGGCGACTGTGATGTTCGTCATATCTACTATCCTCACCATGATACTTTGGTGATTATGCTGAAAATGGGAAATATGGTACTTCACACGATGATGATAGATACTGGGAGCACTATTAAATTACTTTTTTAAAGCACGATTGATTAGATGGGTTTGGCCAACAAAGTACAGCCCAGTGATACTGATATCTGTAGATTTAGCAGATCTAAAGATGATCGTGTAGGAAGGATTATACTTACTATCATGGTAGGACCTGTGACACTCGACATTGTCTTTTATGCTATCAATACAAAATCCTATTATTTGGGGATAATGGAGCGCTGCTGGTTACACAATATACAGGCTATTCCATCCACTTATCACTTAGCGCTACGATTTGAGTAGAATGGCAGTGTATATGAGATCAAAGGAAGTCAGAAGCTCGCTCAAGCATGTAAAAATTCTATAGTTATAGTTCCAGAATCCTTAGAGCCACAACTCGCATAGCAATTACAAAAAAAAGAAGGAAAAGTTACAAAAAACTATGCAGTAAACTCTATAAAAAACCATCTGCCAAACACAAAAACAATAAAGTACATCGAAATCAGTGGCAAAAATCGAGGAACAATCATTGGTACTATTTTTTCAATAGAAGAATGTGATGTCCTCATTCAGTTCCTTAAAGACAACAGTTTTGTATTTGCTTAGACATTTCACAAAATACCGGGTATTGATCCCAATCTAGCTTGCCACAAGCTCAATTTAAAGGATAAAGCTGAAGCTGTCAAACAGAAGTAGAGGACCTTAGCACCGAGACTCTGAGAAAAAGTAAATAAAGAGATCAATAAACTCATCGAAGTTGGTTTATCAAAAAGGCCAATCACCCAGAATGGATCTCGAACATTGTAGCAGTCCCTAAGAAGAGCAACAAGATCAGAGGGTGCGTGGATTTTACGGACCTCAACAAACATACTCAAAAGAATAGCTTTCCACTTATTATCATAAACCATCTGCACGATTCTACTACAGGACACGAACTTTTGTCCATGATGGATGCCGTATCAGAATACAATCAGATACCTATACTACCAGATGACCAAGAGAAGACATCTTTTATTACAGAACATGGCTTATACTGTTATAAGGTCATGCCTTTCGGTCTCAAGAATGCTAGAGCCACTTATCAATGGTTGATGATACAAATGCTCAAAGATCACCTCAGATAAACAATAGAAGTCTACATTGATGATATGTTGTGTATAAGCCTTAAAAGGGAGAACCATATTACAGACTTGCGCACTACTCCGAAATTCTCCGTTTCTGCAAGATGAGGCTCAACCCAGAAAAGTGCCAGTTCGAGGTCCAGTCAGGAAAATTATCTTGACATTTAATCAGTAAGAGCGGTATAAAAGCTGATCCGGATCGTATTCTTGCTTTACTGACTATGCCTTCACCGAAAACAAAGAAATACGTACAAAAGTTAACAGGCAAGATCGCCACAATAAATCATTTTGTTTCGAAGTCTTCATATCGATGTCGATGGTTGTTCAACCTTTTACGTGAAGGGAGAAATAAACATAAGTCTAAAATGGATCCTGAGATCGAGTGGACAATAGAGTGTGAAGTAATATTTCAGGAGCTTAAACTTTACTTGGGATCACCTCTAGTGATGAGTACACCTAACGAAGGGGAAGAACTCACAATATATCTGGCGGTTACCGAAGAATCTTTAAATTCCATCCTTATTCGACTTGATGGGAAGACAAAAAAATATGTCTATTTTATCAGTAAGACTTTCACTCCTGTAGAGTCCCGGTATACCAAGATTGAGGAATTGCTTTTAGCTTTCGTGTATACATCACAAAAGTTGAGACAGTATTTTCAAGCACACTCGGTTCGTGTGGTGACAAATTACCCTTTACGAGAGATTTTATCCAAACAGGAAAAGTCCAGGCAAATACAAACATGGTCGGTCACTCTTGGTGAACACGACATCCATTTTGAACCACAACACTCTGAAAAAGGTCAAGCAGTAGCAGATTTCCTAGTAGAAGATCCTGATTGGGAAAAAGACAGTACAGATAATAATGAGGAATACTTCGAAGAAAAGTCAGACTGGATAACTCAAAAGGGATGGCGCCTTTTAACTGATGGATCTTCCGGACCTGCAGGATCAGGTATCAGAATCGTACTTATCACACCTTCCAATGACAAGATCGAGAAAGCAGTTAGGCTCAATTTTGAAGCAACCAACAATAAGGCCGAGTATGAAGCAATGATTTTCTCTCTACACAGACTCGTTACTTATTGTGAACCATTACTCAAAAAAGTTCCAAAAAAATGAAAAGATGGTCGACTATGCAGCAACAGTAGCCGACAGAATGAGCAGATACAAAAGAATTTTTATCGCGTATTTACCGCGGGGAGAAAATCAACATTCGGACTCTCTCGTGTACCTGGCAAGAATACTTGGTACGGAAGCAAGCTATCTAAATATTGAAGTATCATCCACCCCGAGCATTAACATCATAAGCTCAAGGGCGATTGGAGACGACCTTACCTTAAGTATATTGGGACTAAAAATACATTTGACGGCGAACTCCGTACAGATCCCACGGAGAAGAGACGCGTACTTGATAATGCGAAGCGATACATCGTGAACAACAGTCTCATTTACAAAATTTTGGTCACAGGACCGTACCTCGAATGTTAGTCAAACAAAAAAGCTCAAAAGTTCCTACACAAATTCCATGAGGGGACTTGTGGTTCCCATGTAGCGGGATGATCTCTCGCAAATTGAGCTCTTACTCAGGGAGTCTTTTAGCCCAAGATAAAAGCTCAAGCCATTGAACTCAGAAGCAAGTGTGATGCCTGCCAAAGACATGGCCCCCAAATTTGTGCTCCGGTCTTGGAACTCCATTCTAGCAACGTTGTTTGGCCATTTAAAAGATGGGCCCTCGACCTTGTAGGAGAATTCCCCACGACACCAGACAGAAGGAAGCACCTCCTAGTAGTAACATATTACATCACAAAATAGGTAGAAGCATCCCCTCTATGTCACACACGCGAAGATGAAGTCATCAAATTTATTTAGGAAACTATCATCATCCGATTCGGTTGCCCCCATCTCATCAGAATCGATAATGGACCTTAGTTCGATGGCCCCAGAGTCATTGAGTTTCTCAATCAATACAATATCATCCACTCCCCTTCAAATCCATATTACCCTCAAGGAAATGGCCAGGCCAAAATATCTAATCGACCTATAGTGGATGGGATCAAAAAATGCTTGACAAAGATGAAGGGTTATTAGGACCAAGAACTGCCACATGTCCTGTGGGAATATCGTACAATACCCCGGGTATCAACTGGATGTACGCCATTCTTGCTAGCGTATGGTACAGAAGCAATCATGCCCACTCAATATCATCACCCAATACATGACCATACCATGACGGATGAAGAGAATGAGTACCAGTTGGCATGTAATATGAATTGGATCGAGGAGACTAGAGACAGAGCAATCATGAATTTGGGAAGATACCACCAAGCTCTATCCCGATCATACAACAAGCGTGTTAGTCACAAAGAGTTCGAAATCAAAAGATCTCATCCTATGAGAAATTCCCAAACACAGAAAAGAAGTAAGCGCTGGGAAATTGTCCGAAAATTGGGAAGGCCCTTTTGTTATTTTTAAAAAAAATGGCCTTGGTTCTTATGATCTCGCCACTGAACATAGAGATCAAATCCCTAATCCTTGGAACACGAGGAAATTAAAATTGTATCGCCGATAAAAATCCATCACAGTGTACTTTTTTACAAATCACTCTATCATCTTGTATGACGATCTTACATCAATGAAAGATTTATGCTCGATCCCCATACATCTGAGTACTTTCTACTATTTCATACATTACTCTATCTAACATATTCATCGTACATCAATCTTACACCAATGAAGTACTTGTATTCGATTGCCCTACACTATAGTACTTTTCTAATATATCCAGCAAGTACTTCTATATACATGTTACCGATCGTTTGTTGTTTTGGCCAAACTAATCATTTATTACATTACAGATCGCTTGTTGCTTTGGCCAAACTGATTATCAATTACATTATAGATTGTTTGTTGCTTTGGCCAAACTGATCACTTGTTACATTACAAATCGTTTATTGCTTTGGCCAAACTGATCACCTATTATATTACAGATCGCTTGTTACTTTGGCCAAACTGATTACCTATTACATTATAGATCGTTCGTTGCTTTGGCCATAGTGATAATCAATTATGTTACAGATCGTTTGTTATTCTAGCCAAACTGATCATTTATTTACATTAAAGATCGTTCGTTGTTCTGGCCAAATCAATCACCTCTTACGTTACGAATCATTTATGACTTCAACTGAACCGATCTTCCATCTATGCTCCTCTACGTTCGATAACCTCTGGGACCATCCTATACAACAGATGTTCGACTAATATGGTATCGCTGATTTAATGAAAGGTTAGTATAAATCATTATTCTAGACATTCCTATTTTCATACATTATATGCGTTAGTATACATCGCGCATCCTCACAATCGTTACTCCTCACTAGAGCTATCACTCGAGCCATCACCTATATTAGAAGGTCCCGTAACGTCAGGTGTATAACCCGTATACAGCCGCTGACGCATGAACTCTGGCATTTTCCCCATAACAATTTTCTTTCCATCTCTAATCATACGTTGCCTCAGAACTCCAATTTTGGCTACCATGGGACCTAAATACTCACACCGTATCGCCTCCATGCCACACTAGGCACTTTTTCCAACTACAACATCATACACCAGTTTGCTTTCTTTTTCCAATCTCTAGAACTCTGATGTAAAAAATAAAATCACTGCTGTTATATCTCTCTCATATACCTCACTGGCTTTAGTTTTTACCTGTTTAGACAGAATAAGCTCGCTAAGTTTAGTTTGAGCTTCCTTCAGCGAAGTTTTCAAATGATCGCAATACTTCTCTACTCGTCGTTTCTCATCCAGCACAGCAGAATTCTGAGACTCAGCACTGTCATGAACTCATCCATATGATAAATCAGAGACATTGGCCCATTCAGTTCCACTTTACGATTCTCCCATTCTACTCTTCTTTCATCAAGTTGTATCTCCGCCTGCAATAGGTCAGTATTTAACTTTGTATTTGCATCGCGCAATTTCTTATTCTCATCCAGATGCTCCAAGGTATTTAACTCCAACCCTTCTATGGTATGCTCTAGAATAACTACTTTGTTCCAAGCCGCATTTATATTTTTATTCTGTCTATTACGATCCTCTTCCATCTTCTTTATCATAACGTCAGTAACTAGCCATAACACTTCATACTAAGAGGTTCACGCTCGCGTATTAACTACCTCCGTTTCAAGCACATTTACTTGGAATTGTAAGTCTTTCACATTTTTACCTTCCTCCTCTAATTCTACCAATAGTTCTATAATATAAACTCGAGCAGATGTCAACTCTGCTCCCTGCTGGCTCACTTTCCTCGAGCTACCTATAAATCCAACCTCTTTCTTTCTTTCTTGCTTATAATTTCTCTTAACTTTTTTATCTTTCTCAGTCCGTTGGCTAGATCTACCTTTTTCTTTTATAGATCCTCAGACAATCGAGCTTCAACGTCTCACTCTTTCACCATCTCCACCTTCGTTCTTTCTGCAAACTCAGTAGTACCTTTTAGTGCGGCCTGACTCGAGCTTAACTCAACGGTCAGTTGTGCGTTTTGGGCGCATAATGCGTCACATTGACTTTGAATAACTATTAATTATACCTATCATCACAGTTTACATTCATAACAATTCGAATATACCAACAGATTACATATCACAACTAACAAGTTTAAATCAAGAATATGGTATCTAAGTAATATTGATCCACTGTTTCATTTATCATCACAGAGAACAAATTTCATTTATCATCAATAACAGGATACAAGGATCTAACACATATGCAGGGCCGGTAAAAGAAAATCAAGAATACCCTATTTTCGATTCTTCAAGGAATGAGAAAACTGCCATTTATCTCTCGAACTCTTTATATTCGTTAATTGCACATCTATCGAAGTGGTAAAGGTCACCACCTCTTGCGGACGCTGTTTACGCCGCAATCGAGATATCAGGCTTTTGACCTCCTTCTCACTCTCTTCTGATGACAGTTCACTTGACCTCGGATGGAGTTTGCCACTAACAATATCTCCATCACCTTTGGTAAACCACCTATTATCAGACTTGGCGTTCTCTACATCAAAATCCTTTACACATTCTATCGCAAACTTCCTAAATTCGTTCTCTACCCTAGACAATTCTCCCCCATACAAATTAATAACACTGTCTATATGATGCTCATGTTCTGTTCAAGTAGCAACTTTTGCTCGCGACGGATATAGATGATCCTTCGATGTTATTTGCACTTTGTGCAGCCGCTGACGCATGTCTTTCTGTAATACACCTAAGGCCCTTAAATCTGCTTCTACCTTTATTCGAATAACCACTTCTTTCGACAATCGCGTTGCTAAAGATACTTTTTGCTTTATGTATTACAATAACTTATCATGTAACTTCTTTAATTCACCATCTAATAGCTTTTGAACCTCTATTTGCTCTTTCCTTATCCTAAAAAATATAATTCCCATAGCCCTACGATTCTACATAAAGCCAAATGTATCAGATAAAGGTTCTACATCACCCCATACAATAGACATACGAGCTCAAGCAGAATACCTTCTCGCCTCTAAACTATGACGATTACGTTCTTCTTGAGCTAAAACCATAACTTGAGTTGGGTCTAGAAATACGCCTCTTTCCTTCAAAAGCTCTACATAAGCTTCTTTTAGCCCTCGTTCTACTCAACGATCTCTCCAGTTTAGAGTTCATTTTTCTCAGTCGCTCTATCTCCTACACAGAGTACAAATATTTTATTATAATATATACATCCAAAACAAGCATATTTCAAATCGTCACTCCAACTTCAACAAATACAGAGTACTATCACTTTGATATCACACGAACTGCATCAAATCAAAATTAGGATACCACAAAGGGTTTAAAGATTCTTGCTGATTTCTACTTTAGATGGAGGATCCAATGTTTGCCCAGCCAACTGACTCGGACCAACACGTTCAGAAGGAGGATCCAATGTTTTTTTAGCTACTCGGACTGGTTTGACACTTTCTGATAGAAAACCCAACACCTCCTCAGGAGAAACACCAGTTTCCGCCATCATTGCCTCCAGAACCTCTGAAGGGAACTCAATTTCCTTGTACCTTCCAACCCGGCTAGCTCCACATCAGTTGGACTAAATCCAAAATCATAATAGGATAGGATGAAGTGATTTCGTTCTACTTTAAGGGCCTTCACCGATTTTGACATCACATCATCATACCCCACCAAATCTGAATACTTTTCTCGGAGCTTTGCAGCCGTTTTAGCCTCTTTAGCTCTCTTCTCCTTCTCTAGCTTGAGCTCAGCTTCAAGCTCCTTTACACGAGTAGATTGATCTTCAAACTCCTTCATGCGAGTAGATTGAACTTCAAACTTCCCTGTAAGAGCCTCGAACTCCTGGCTCCTCTTTTCCAAATACCTTTTTACCCCCTTCAGCAGCATTGAGAGTTGCCAGTATAAACATACAGAGTCAAAGTCAGCACAACAGCTTTTAGTCTGAATGCAAAAACCATTAATGATTTCAAAAAAGGAGTACCGTAAAAGTATGTTCGCAATAATCCGTATCAAGCTGCTCCAGATCCATCTCAGCCATCAAGCAGTATTTTAGCTCTAGCTCTGCCATCTTAGCTGCGGCATGAGGATTAGTTTAAGACTACCATCTTCCTCATGCCTTTTTCTTTTCAGCAAGGCCTTCTCGACCTCAGTAGGAGCAGCTGCACTCACTTCAAGTTGCTCAGCCACATCGCCAAAAAAAAGACTTTGCGATCTCTGTGTCGTGGCCTCCACCTCGATGACAGAAGTACTCTGCCGAGCTGGCCTCACGGGCCGCCGAGCATTCCGTTTGATGATCTGAGATACATAAGGTGGAACGCTAAGAACATCAGCAACAATCAGGATAGCCTTTCCCTCAGCCATATCTCGTTTCACCTGAGCTCATTGAACTTTGGAAATTACATAATCTACCATTTTATCTCTACAAATACCCAACTCACTGAGTACCTATTTTAGCTCGCCCGGATCTCGAGCAACATGGTCGAACAGGCTGGTCTTGTACGGCGTTGATAAAGACTTGGGCTTTGCCAAAACAAGAAACACAACATTAAGTAATAGATCGTAGACAAGTTATAGTTAATTTGAAGATTGGTCAACATCACTTACTCGGATTATAATATCTATTGTTCAATTCGAGCGTCGGTTCATCTAGAATTTGTATACAGTTACCCTCTACCCATACAAGGTGGTCGTTCCATGGTCTACCCGTAGATTCAAAATCAAAAAAATTTGGCCTAGCCAAATCACTATACAGGTAACCACTACTTCGACCTTTGACATATTTCTATTTATAAAACTTTATCACATCTTCAGCCTCGAACTGCTTCGCAATCCTTTCATTCTTCCATTTTTCATTCAGTACCTCACATACTATCATCATTTTATAAACATTCTCATTTAACTAGGCAGGGCAACACTGTAACACATTCATAACCCCTTTCTGAAAGAAGGTTAGAGGAATTCTAAGGCCATATACGACCTGATTCAAAAAACATAAAAACCCATCCCTCCAGCCTGATAGCCCGAGACCATTATAATATGAGAGATTAGCCCCCTCACGAATCCTTCTATCCTTTTTCTACATCTATGAGCATGGGACTTGGTAGTATATAGCCTCCTCCCCTTTACCAGGGATATAGGCCCTAAACCATAAACCTTGCTCCTCCACATAACCTCCCCATTCTTCCTGCAATTTCTTTTTAAATTTTAAGTATTATTTTCCTACATCTACCCCCTCTGGGTATATCACAAGGACTTTCTCCTTCTCTAATTTATCCTCCTTTTCTATCACCTCCTCAACCTTACTGGGTTTCCCACCCTCTCTACTCCTCTCTACAATGTTTAAAGTTTCCTCCATCACACTATACTCGTCCCCCCTCCCTGATGATGATGTTTCCTCAGAACTGGACGATACTACAAATTTACTAATGGGAATACTATGTTTAGACTGCATATCAAACCTATAATATATAGAAATATATTTTTTTTATCATTTTTTCTACATTACATACAGATAAAACAAGCCCACCTTCTACCCAGTCAACACGTCTATTTTACAAATTCCCAAAACAAAATGCAAAAATTAATCATTTTAAATTTCCGCCTTCTTCCCCAAACGCATATTTTCTCCCTCTAACAGTCTATTCATATACTTAAGCTCATATCCTTTATTTGTATTCAAACATCCCAAAACCCCTACATTATCAGATACACATATTAAACATATTATTACACATATCAAACAGGTTATTACACATATCAAACAGATTACTACAAATATTGTCTAGATTACTAAACAAATCAATCGGTCAGAGCTATATATTACCAACTTATACTTGAAGAAAAAAATTCATCTGCTTTACCCAGACGTCTTTTCAGGATTGAACGCTCTCGTCGCTTTTCAGGCAATTTTCTATCCCCTGATGAAGATTTCCTTCTCAAATCATACTCAGCACTTAAACGTTTCCTCTCCTTGGAAATAAGATTGACCCAACTTTTTTTTTATCTCTGAAACTGCAAATAATTTATGAGGGAGAGAAAGGTGCATTTTTATACTCTCCATCGGTTAATGAAATGGCGACTCCTTCTAACACGCGTCAGCCATCCCTACTGTCTCTGCAGGCACGTCTTTTTGGTTGAAGGCATCATCATGACTTCTGTGATAATGTCTACCGTCATCACGTTTGTCCCTATTGTCTACTATTACGCAATTTTGTACCTCTTCCTCAAACACAGTACAAACGACCAATCGCCTTACTTTTATACCCTGCTAAGATAGTACAAATTTCCTAAAGCAGATCAATATTCAAAATGCGAAGATATCAATACAATTGTTAAAATTCTACAACTATCTCCCACAATATCCGTACACAAAGAGTAATATAGAATACTTTATTTTTATTCAATCAGATCGAGACATCACATTCGATTATCCTCTCAAGATCCCTCATCTCACATTTATTAAAACCCAACCACAGAACAATAAAAAACATATTACTTATTACGAGCTCCCATGCTTCAAGCTTACCAAGCTTTTCAGTCACATCTAAAACAATCTCGGTGATTCACCTCCCCTCATAGAATGATTTCCCCTCTTGCTTCCTTGGCATCCTCTTCAACGATCATGTCACACGTGAGCTGTCGAACAGTAAATTCCCACACCGCGACACTCAACAGCGACCTCCGAAACATATCACACCAAAAAAAGTTGTCATACTCTACACGCTTACCTTCTTCATCTAGTCTAGTCAAATTCAACGACCATTCTGACAATACGGCATCTTGATATGAAAGCGACCATCTGCTACCTAATGAGTACACTGAGCATGAGTCCTTACCATGGATAATCACACCACCTCCACAGCAAAATTATCCCTGCAGAAGATACAAATCAAAATAGCCAAGATTCATGATTTTATAGCCGCTAGGAATATCTTTACAAATATCACCCCACTGATTTGGCCGAAGGATATATTGTTTAAAGCAAGTTCAAGGAACAACAAAATATCAACATCAAATGCAGAATATCGTGACAGATCATTATTTCCATAGTATGAAGTATCTCCTTCGATTTTGTACGAGCAAAAATAAAAATAACAACTTACAAGATCACGCAAATCCAGCAGTAGCACCTACAAATCAATACCTACCCTTTTTCACAGTTCAAGAAACTCTGTCATCCAGTTCGAGTACACAGGTCGCAGATAACAATATCTAACTACTTCCTCGAACTCCTCTCTCTTCAACCCCAACTATAACTATCATTTACTCTCATACACACAAAACTCCTTTCAGCTCAATTTTCCCTATCATACCCCATAATATCTAACTCCTATTTTACAAACAGCAAACTACACAGGCAAGTTAGTGACAAAGAATCATGACGCCAAAATGAAGTTATTTCATTAAATTCGAAATTTTTTTTACAGGATACTTTACAGATAACAAAATGTTTCCAATAATTATAACAGTTTACATTACAAAGTTATAGTTTGAATTGCTTTTCAGGAATCAAGAGAAAAGATGATGAAAAATTGAAGCAACTCTCAAACCTTGATCCCATACTGTAAGATCCGAGAAATAGTCAAAACTAGAAATCACAGATGAAAGATCTTCTTCATGGCTAAAATCTATGGTCCATGGAAGAAAATGATCATCTGCATCCTCCTACCTCTTCCACCACAACCCCTACCTTGCATGCTAGAGACAGACAAAAGGTCTTACCTTTTAGAAAGAACCTAATAACTAGCCAGATACCGACGAGACTCCCTCGGACGAACGCTTGCCACTTCATCTTCAGTTGTAACAATCTCCACCACCAGCAAATGACTGCCTCAAATGTCAGCAGATAGTGAAACTGCGCCATCTGATAATAATCATCCCCCACCTCCATCACTTCTTCATATGACATACGGTGATAGGTAGGCGACATAGGAATCGGTATAGGCAAATACTGAGGTTGGTATCCAAAGTATCGGATACATAATTCCTCCATCTTTTTGTGAATCCTAGACTCCCGAGATTGGTTCCTAGTAGTCACCATATTCTCAACAGTCAAGTTCTTTACAACAGTCAAGAATAGAGAAGAAGAAGGTCAGAGATGAAGACTTGGTTCCTCACTCTTAATTCTGAATGCCTTTTATACTATGATAAGCATTTAAAATGGACTCTTCATATTCCCAACGTCATAATAATTTCCCATGCCAATAAATATTGACTAAAACCATTTATTATGGGAAACCCAAAAAGCACAAACAAGATACTTATGAATATGCATTGGAAATGATTCCCAGATTTTAACTTCAACATTAATGACACTTCTCAACCAAGACCACTCGCCCGCAAGGTTTCTCATACTATTGGTTGAGAGGGGGCAGTTGCAGTGGCTTATTCCGCATCTTAAACTCATACTTCACCATCGAACCACATACGATCTTTCAATCTCACCAACAGAGCACGTGGCATAAAAAGAATTAAGACAACAACATCAGGAAGCAAATAGAGTATAAATTTCTCAACCAACACCACTCGCCCATTAGGCTCCTCGTGCTCTTGGTTGAGAGCCGTCTTGTAATATATTATTTCGTATCTCAGACTCAAGCCTCATCCTCGACCTTATCAGCATACAGGAAATACTACTAAAATCATATTCAATATTCCTTAGTTCGAGTCATCGCTTTCGACCTCCACATCAGCAGTTCGATTTACGCAAGTATACAGTCATCAATAGAGTCGTTGTATAGTAATAGAGGTCAGGACGTTACATCATCTGGTCAAAGAATATCTTACATCTACTTTTTAACGTCCACCATTAAGAATCTTAATGGTCATCAAACGGTTATATTATAAGACCTATAAATATGACCAGAGAATTACAAATTTGGGACAGATAATTTTATACATAAGAATCCTTACTCCGAAATTATATATACTCTGAGCGTTCATTATAATAAGTTAGTAACCTCAATAAGATCATCTTCTCTTTCTCAAAATCCTCCAAGGAGGTTGTGATTTTTAACCTATTCAAAGATTTTCCACACTAAATTATATTGTTAATTATTGTTTATCGTTCTTGACCATTCTAAACATATTTGGTGTAAGGCTAAGTCTGAATCTCATAATTAGGCCATTACAGTAGCAGTTCCAAAGAAGAATAAGAAATTTAAAGTTTGTGTAGATTTTATAGATCTAAACAGACACACGCCAAATGACAGTTTCCCTATTCAACCAAATTTTAGATTCTATAGCAGGATACAAGCTTTCATCTATGATAGGCGCGGTCTCATGATACAACCAGATACCTCTCCTCGATGAAGACCAAGAGAAAACCACCTTCATTATCGAAAAATGCATCTATTGTTACAAAGTTATACCATTCGGACTAAAAAATGCTGAAGCGACCTATCAAAGGCTAGTAACAAGCATGTTCAAGGAACACTTGGGAAAATCGTCAAAGTATACATTGATGATATGCTCTACAAAAGCCAAAAGAAAGAAGATCATATTGCACATCTTGATACAGTTTTCAACATATTACGGTTATACAGAATGACACTCAATCCAAATAAATGTCAATTCGGAGTGCACTCTGGTTGATTTCTGGGATACCTCATTAGTCAGAAGGGAATTGAAGCTGATCCCGATCAGATTTGAGTTCTAATCTTCATGCCCTCTCCAAAAATAAAGAAAGATGTACATAAACTCGCCGGGAAGATTGCAGCTATCAACAGATTTGTCTCCAAGTCATTAGATCGATGTAGATGGTTATTCATGCTACTTCGTGGATTCATAGAAGAGGCAAGGGACGACAATACGAGGAGATGGATTGGACAAAAGAATGTGAAATAGCTTTCCAATAACTTAAACGATATCTTGGGAAATTACCAGTGATGAGCACTCCAATCAAAAAGGAGGAATTATTAATCTATCTCACAGTCACATAAAGCTCTTTGAGTTCGGTTCTCTTCTCTTACGGCTTGAAGGTAAAATTGAGAAGCCAATGTACTTCATCAGCAAAACCCTTACGCCAACCAAAACAAGATATTCTAAAATAGAGCGACTCCTTCTCACACTTGTCTATACTTCATAGAAGCTCAAACACTATTTTCAAGCTCATTCAGTCAAAGTCATGACAAACTATCCCCTTCGAGAAGTACTATCTAAGAAGGAAAAATCACGTAGAGTGCAATAATGGTTTGTCAGTTTGGGGGAGTACGACATCAAGTTCAAATAAAACCGGAGAAAAAGGACAAGCAGTGGCTGAATTTTTAGCAAGCTTCCCAGTCGAAGATCATGATTGGGAAAAACACGATCCTAATTTAACAGAAAAAGACAACGTCAATAAACATTCCAAATCCTTCAAAGAACAAGCTGAATGGATCACACAAAAAGGGTGGAGGCTTCTTACAGATGGATCCGCATGACTCGATGTGTCAGGGATAGGAATCGTGTGTTGATAACACCTTCTAATGACAGAATCGAGAATTTCATACAGTCAAATTTTGAAGCATGGAATAAGGTAATAGAGTACGAAGCATTAATTCATGGTCTGGATATGGCATTAGAAATCGGCGTTCCTAAAATTATCAGTATATATTGACTCATTACTGATAATACATCAGTATTCCGAACAATACAAGAAGAATAACAAGATGGTCGACTATGTGGCACTCGTTGCTGATAGAATGAGTAGATTTGACAAAGTTACGCTCGATTACTTACCTCACGGGGAAAATCCTCATGTCGATGCTTTAGCTTACTTAGTTGGAGTATTAGGTACAGAGGCCAGATATTTACAAATCAAAGTAATATCAACCCCCAACATCGATCACACTTCGATATGTGTAATCAATACTGGGGGCGATAAAGAGGAGGAAAACGATTGGAGAAAGCCTTTTCTCACCTATCTCGTCCCAAAGAATAAATGTGATAGACCACTTCCAGGAGATCCAAAGGAGTACAGACAACTAATTGAAAATTCCAAGCGGTACACAATACAGAAAGGTGACTTATATAGAAGATCAGTGATTGGCCCCTATCTCAAGTGCCTCTCAAAACAAGATGCTGACAGAATGTTAAAAGATTTACATGAAGGAACTTGTGGCTCCCATGCTGCAAGATGATCCCTCACAAATAAAGCAAATACACAAGGAGTTTTCTGACCAGGAATAAAAAATAGGTTGAGGAATTTTCACGAAAATACGACGCATGTCAACGACATAATAATTAAATACGTGCTCCTACTCTCAAACTCCACGTGAGTAAGGTATTCTAGCCTTTCAAGCGATGGGCACTTGATCTCATGGGAGTATTCCCAAACACACCGGATAACTCCAAATTCTTACTCGTAGCCACATATTATTTCACAAAATGGGTGGAAGCAATTCTCCTTTGTCGAACTCGAGAAGAAAAAGTAATCTCCTTTATTTGGGAACATATCATCACAAGATTTGGCTGCCCCCACCTAATTTGGGTCAATAACGGGCCACACTTCGTTGAAGAAAAAGTGGCGGCACTCCTCGACAAATATAATATCATTCATTCACCCTCAAATCCATACTACCCACAGGGCAATGGCCAGGCCAAAATCACAAACAAAATCATAGTAGATAGACTCAGGAAGAGACTCCAATCAAAAAAGAAGGGTAATTGGATAAGGGAACTACCACATGTCTTGTGGGCATACCGTACAATACCAAGACAATCAACAGGTTGTTCCAAAAAGGAGACTGAGTTGGTGAGCATTCAAATTAATGTGGAGACATTGAATGGGCATTTAAAGAGAAGGGAGGATAGTATTGTGAGTGCGTAAAGTTATGTTGATAAACTCATTGAATGAGTATAAAAATTGGATGTAGAGGTATTAACTACTCGTGGTAGTTGGACAAAAGTAGCAGAGAAATTGAAGAGGAAAAACAGAGATGTGGATCACGATTAATATCGTATCAAAGGGTTAGATGCGAAAGTAATAGGTAAAAAATAGAATCTCAATGATGTTAGGGAGCACTTGAGCAAGGAGGTCGAAGAGAAAACTTTGATTGAGCAGATAATGACATTGGCAGATTCCCCAGATTAGGGAAGCGTTTTTGCATAAAATGATACAAAAATTGGAGGCAGACCTTTTAATATCATAACGGGAACTTAAGGAAGAGATAGATCAGGGATTGTACAATCGTATTAAAATGGATGAATCGACGGATATGCTTAGACAGATGAACGAGTTTACAATAGTGATGAAGGTGCGGCATGCTCATGTAGTTAATGAAACTTCCAAAGAATGAGATCGTTGTAATAATTTGAAAAGATTGCTAAAGGATGCCAAAGTAAGGATTTTTGAGCTCGCGCGTGCGGTACCTAACAGAGATAGGCTCACGGGTGGTATGGTGCATGAGAAAGAGATGGCAGTTGTTCTTATATTTTTTGTGAGCGAGATTAAGAGAATTAAAAAAGAGAGAGACATTATACATGATAAGATGATTGCCTAGGGCATGAAGGTGATATGAAATTGATTCGGTCTGAATATATGGAGCGCTTTGTATCTGATATTGGTTCTCTTACCTAAGAAATGGTTGATCAAGGTAGAGAGATTGTCGCTGCCAAAGCACCATAATTTAGATCTCCTGAAGTCGGTAAAAGTTCGCCAGCTTCCCAAAAAGGACTTGTGTAAAAGTAGTGGTAAACTATTTTTTGTTTTTGTTTTTGTTGTTGTTGTCTGTATTGTAGATGTTGGATAGATTAAAACGAGTTTTACCTTTGCTTTATCATTTTGAGATTTAGCAGATAAATATAAAAATATATATAAATATAAATATATATATATATATATATATATATATATGTGTGTGTGTGTGTGTGTGTGTGTGTGTGTGTGTGTGTGTGTGTGTGTGTGTGATAGTAGACAGTAGACAGTAATGTAAAAAAAACTTGAAAGTTTTCATTGATGAGAAAATAATGTACAAACTGTTTGGAGATTACATCTCACTTGTGGAATGTAAAAAACAATAGTAAATGTATCATGTGCTTGGAAAAATAGGGATTTAGCGATAATATCTCTTCAACCTCCTAGTGTTCCAAGAGTTTGGTATCCTAATGCCATCATTTGTCATAAGGTAATAGGATTCAAGACCTATTCATCTCACTACAAGAAATGAGCCTTCCCAGTTCTTTACGAGTTTCCTAGCATGTAACTCTTTTATGTTCTTGGGGATTTCTTAGAGTACCCAGTCATTGATTTTGAACCTGTGACTTTAAACTCTTATGTTGTAAGAACTGGCTAGCATACGATGTTATCGGCCCAAATTGGCATCAGCTCGAGCTCGTGTTTCATCAATCCAGTTCATATTACATGTTAATTCGAACTCATTTTCTTCATCAGTGAGCTCGTGATCTTTAACGGGATGATGATATTCTGTTGGGATTACAACTTCTGTCCCATACAGAGACATATGCCTTACTTCTCTACAGTGTTGCAAGGTTTAGTGTGGGCGGGTTTTAATGACGGCTAGAATAAGTTTGAAAGGGTCGGGCTAAGGGCTGCAAAGATTATACCCTGGCCCACCCTACCAGTTGCAAGGGACGAGTGAGCGCATCCCTTACATGTTCAAAGTAGGACTTTAAAGGGTTTATGCCCTAATTTGTAATGGCAGGATTAGGGCAAGGGCTAAATGGTTGTTTTCACGGTGAGCTTTTAGAGTTTATGGTGTATTTAAAACTTCTGGTGCACTTCCCCGCAATCATATTAAAGGTATATCTGTCAATAAAAATCCAATGTTAGTATCTGTCATATTATGGCCGTAATTCGTAAAAAAATCACCAAAATAAATCTGTACGTTTATCCCCATAACGGTATTGGCTCGGCTCGGCTCACTCGGCTACTGAGTCACCATCTCTCTCTCTCCCGAACTCTTTCTCTCTCCTAAAATACGTCTCCCTCTCTTTCTCTCTCTCTCTCCCCCTTTCTTTCTCTCTCTCTCTCTCTCAAGCCTTTTCGTCTTTTAATCTGAAACATCAGTCTCTGTTGATCCAGCGGACGAGATTCATCCACGTCCCTTTCGTCTTCTTCGTCCTCAATTCCTCGATATACTTAACCGCCTCACATTGTATTCTTCTCTCTCTCTCTCGTGTTCTTAGGGTTTCGAGGAAACAAATTTGGGGATTTCGGAATTGGTCGAATTCGCAATTTCCCGCGTTTTCAACATTGATCGAATCTCGTCTATGGGGTTGAAGATCTGAGCCTTGAATACTAGTTTGAGCTTCGAATTAGGTATGTTTTTTAATTTGATTTTCTTTCAATTTTCCACTTTGTGATGTTTGATAAATAGTGGGTTTTGTTTTTTCTCTTCGAATTATACATTTTTGTGGTAATTTGAAGTACAAATGTGGGGAAATTGTTGATTTTGATGGGGTTTTTAGGGTTTTGGGGGTCTGATTTGGGTGTAAAATTGGGATATTGGGGGTTTTAAGTGACTTGGGTAATGGGTATTTTATGCTAATTGTGGGTAATTTGAGAAATTATTATTATAGGAGACTGGAGAGTGGAGGCACTATGTTGAGTGATGATGATGATGAGCTTCTAGAGCGAAGTTCGGCGTCGGATTCGTGTGATGATGAGGAGTATGATGATTCAGATTCTGGGGCTGGTTCAGATGATGTTGATATATTGGAATTGGGGGAACCGGGGGAGGAGTTATGTCAAGTGGGGTTTCAGAGTTGTAGTGTTCCTATAGAGCTTTATGATCTTTCAGATTTGGGTCAAGTTCTTTCAGTGGATACTTGGAATAGTTGCTTGTTTGAGGAGGAGCGGCTTAGTCTTGCGGAGTATCTTCCTGACTTGGATGAGGAGGCGTATATGAAGACTATGAAGGAACTTTTTCAAGGTGAAAATTTTCATTTTGGGAGTCCTATCGTTAAGCTTTTTGATATGTTGAAGGGTGGATTATGTGAACCAAGGGTTCAGGTTTATCAACAAGGTTTGAATTTCCTTCAGAAGTGCAAACATTACCATATGCTGCAACAGTATCAGAATTCCATGAATGACAGTCTTGTAAAAATACGCAATACTTGGGCGAAATGTAGAGGCGACAGTACCAAAGAGAAGGTTCGTGTTTTGAATTTGAAGAGAAATCGTCAGAGTCTGATGTCTGATACCGACTCTGATGATTGGGTTTTGAAAAAACATAAATATGGGCCGAAGATTGCTGGATTAACCGATGGTTCTTCTCAAGAGAGGGCTATATCTCTTAAACGAGGAAAATTTGAAATACAGAATCCACAAAGGGTATTGAAGCTGGCTGGATCAGAAGTTTCTTGTGTGAAAAAATCAATGGGTCATTTTTCTTTGGAGAATCGTGGGTTGGAAACAAGACCTACGGCATATGCTTCAAGACATGTTTCGGAAACTAGTCAAGGGTCACGGGGTCAGGTAAAAGTTGAGGATGATGCTGAAAATCGCAAGAGAGATCAAAATGCTGCACATGGCAGTAAAATTGATTTGCCTATGTCTTTAAGGAATTTTGCTTTACATTCTCGCAGTAGAAATGCTTTTGACTGTAAGTCCCAAGTATTGAAAAGGCCAAGGTATTTTGAGAAGCTTCAGCAACCTTCATATGATGGTAAGATACATGAGGCTTTCACCTTGGATCATTCTGTTAAAAAATGGAAAGTGGGGGAGGAACCTTACTATGTAAAGAAAAATGTGGGTCCCAAAAGAACTTTTTCACCTCAAATGAATGATAATTATAGATCCAAATCGTCACTGAAGAATATGGGAAGGGAGTCTGAATCAGAGTACGATTCGTCGCCGAGGGTTGATGAAGAAGATACTATTAATCCTTCGAGAAATAAGTTTGGTTATCCTAGTGATCCTTTAGAGGGTCGTCGAGCTTCTGTTAAATCGGTGTCAGAATTTAGAAAGGCTAATATAATTTTAAAGGGCAATGCATCCGATCCCCGCTACTTACAGAAGTATTCAGTCAAAAATTTGAACAGCGATTTTTCTTGTTTTGCTGACTTGCCTTTGAAAATCGGCCACATGCAGAGAGGGATAGCTGCTCATAGCCATTCTCTGACTCCATCAAGTTACAAAAATAGTTACACTGGGGTGAGAGATAGCGATGCGCATGGAACACCTAGATTGATGGGTAGCAAAGGTAAAACCCCTACAGCCCATTTATCCGGTCGCCAGATGACCTTGACAGGGTGCAACTCAGTGGCAGGTAAGCAGAAAGGGAAGGCAGATGTGGCTTACATGGACGGTTCAGATGAATCTGATTACTATCTGAATTCTAGTCCACAAAAGCAAGTTGATGATTCCTCTTGTTTGAAGGTATTGGGGGAAAAGAAATTGGAGTCTGAAAGTGGTCATGTGCCTAATGTGGATGGATTGAAAGATTCAGGTTTAGAAACAAAACCAGCAAAGAAGCCCTTCATTTTAATAACACCTACAGTTCACCATGACTTTTCATTCTCCATTATACATTTTCTTTCAGCTGTCCGCATTGCTATGGTCACTCCCAATGAAACTGAAAATGTTAATGTGGAACCCCCGACAGTTCATCCCAACGAGAACATGGATGTAAGTACCGCAGGGCGCATTGGGCATAATACTCCATCCGCTCTTAGCGTTCAAGAAATAATAAACCGCGTGAGATCAAACCCTGGTGATCCGTGCATTCTTGAAATACAAGAGCCACTTCAGGATTTGATTAGGGGAGCTCTTAAGATATTTTCAGCTAAGACAGCGCCCTTAGGAGCAAAAGGTTGGAAGGTACTTGTATCATATGAAACATCTTTAAAAGGTTGGTCATGGGTTGGTCCAAATCCGCCTATCTCATGTGATCCCGACAAAGTTGAAGAAGTGACTTCTTCTGAGGGCTGGGGTCTGCCCCACAAGATGCTTGTGAAGTTGGTTGACTCTTTTGCTAATTGGCTTAAAAATGTTCAAGAGACACTTCGGCAAATAGGAACCCTTCCTCCACCGCCGCTAGCATTGATGCAACTCAACCTTGATGATCCGGAAAGGTTTAGAGACTCAAGAGCACAAAGAAGCCTTGCGACAATTGGCCCCAGCTCTGAAGAAGTGAGGTCATATTTCCGTAAGGAAGAGGTTTTAAGGTACTTACTTCCAGACAGGGCATTTTCCTATACAGCCACTGATGGTAGAAAATCTAGTGTTGCTCCTCTGAGAAGGTGTGGTGGTAAACTAACGTCTAAAGCCCGGGAACATTTTATGCTTAAAATTGATCGGCCAGCTCATGTTACGATTCTTTGTCTTGTAAGAGATGCAGCTGCCAGATTGCCTGGAAGTATTGGCACAAGAGCAGATGTTTGTACTTTGATAAGAGATTCACAGTACCTTGTGGAAGACATCTCTGATGCACAAATAAACCAAGTTATTAGTGGTGCTCTGGACCGTTTGCACTATGAACGTGATCCTTGTGTAAAATTTGACGGAGCGCGGAAGTTGTGGGCTTATTTACATAGAGACAGGGAAGAAGAAGACTTTCAAGATGATGGTACCGCATCTACAAAAAAATGGAGACGCCCAAAGAAAGATCCTACAGAGCAAACTGACCGTGGAACTGTTGATATAGCTGATCAAGAGACACATGGGACTCAAGCAACAATAACAGGTAGTTTAAGCACTCATTTATATGGGCTTACTTGCGATCTTAATATTGAACCACCGTCCATGCCTCAAGGGGAGAGGAAAGAGCTTGAACCACCATCTATGCCTCAAGGGGAGAGGATAGAGCTTCAATCTAATGTTTTGAGATCAAATCGAGAGGAAATCACTCCACAATTTCATCCAATGAGTTGGGCACCTATAAACTTGAATTTACTGCATGAGAACAAAATGTTGCGTCAAGAACACTCATCAATTGAAGATTTTGGCGATAAAACCTTTATCAGAGATAGGCCCGTTGGACTTTTCAGAACGGGCATATCATGAAGAATGGCGAATCATGAACAGGGAGCTCTGTCAACATATTATGCAGGATATCTCCAGGTAGTCCTTTGTTATCGTTATAGCTTGTATTTTCTGAATATTGTGTTTATTTCACCAAGTGCAAGTTATCCCAAAAGAAAATAAATGTTACTTCAATTGCACATGTATAATCTCAACTTAGTTTAATCAAATACATGGTGTTTATCACATATGAGATTTACCTGTTTAGTCATTTGTAGTGGTATTACAGTCGTGCTTTGAGTCAGCTAAATGATCCCATGATAACTTGCAACTTGTAGTAGACATGTTGATCTGTCCTCTATTAGATTTGCATAGATAACAATTACGATTTGCCTAAATTAAATAGAGTATAAAGTTTTACCTCTCAGACAGAGGTCATTTTCTAAAGTTTTACCTCTTTAGTAATGCGCCAGACACAATGATCATCTTCTAGATTCCCTTTAAATAAGTATATTAGAAATTAAGATCTACCTTGGAGCTTAAAAAAACCCAGATCTTCATATCGTTTTGGAACCAGGGCAGACCAGGTTCATAAATTGCCACATTCTGTTTAACCCAGATTCTCTTTCCGTTGCATTACCTTTGATAATGCGAGGGTAGTTTCATATTAATATCAGGACGTAACCAATTACTTATTCAAAAATATAATTTGCCAGTTAGAGAAAATTTACGCGCCCTAGGATGCAACAGAGTTTATGCTTCCCATTATCTGTAGTTTTTATTTCCCTAAACGAATTGTTATATTTTCTTAATACTGACTAACTGCATCTTACCATTCCCTTAACCTCTCTAGATCAATGGGAATATCCTCATGTTAGAGAGTACAAGTACGTTACGTTTGCTTGTAACCCCATTAGAATAGTGACCTTATCCTAAAGCAAAAGCACACCTTTCTTTCCTTCAGTTCCCTCCCAGGACCTTACCCTTATAAACCAATGCCGTTCAGCGTGCATATCAAGGGTCACACATCGAATAGTTGATTAGGTTCAATAAGAATGTTAGATTAAACTGATCCTGGCCCTAGACGTAATAGGGACCACTAGTAAGAATATAAGCCACCAAAACAGTTGCAAATCCTACAACTGATCTATATTGACACGAATGTTACGATACACAGAATAAATTTCATTTCCATTTCTTCAAAGCATATGAATGCCTCTGTTCGTCGTCGTCTTGGTGTAAATTCTTTCGAATTCCAGAAGAAATTGTCGGGTACATATTAGTATCCTCTTCACCTCCAAGCTCTAGTGTTCTAGTAGATTACTTGCCTATTGTTGTTGCAATTACATGTTAGTCCTTATTTAAACATTTTCGAGCTACTGCTGCATTCTCCATAGCCTGTTTACACTTAAAAAAGACGAGCTCAAAATCGCTAGAAATCGAGACGAATTGAGATTGGTAAACTTTGATTGACCGTGAATTGGTGTGTAATCTCTTAATTTAGTGTTTGAATTTGCAGAAAGTTTTGCATAAGCTAATGGTTGCAGCTTGATATTTTTGAGAGCGGTCAGAGAAGAACAAAGAGATATATAAAATGGAGATCGGAAGGTATAGAACTCGGGTGGAAACTACTGGAGATAGATGCAGCTAGAAGCATTGGACGTGACAGATTTAGTTTTTTTTCTTCCTGTTGGTAACATTACAAACACATCAAATGTGATGGAAATAGTTTTTATCGTTTGTGTAATGTAGGCTCTTTCCTTGCAGTCGCTTGATAAGAAATTCCACAGTCGTGAGTATGTTTGGGTTTTCTGGCAAAACAACTACAAAATGCAAAAGGTTCTAAGGTTAAGAGGCCACGACTAGCCACGGTGCCTTGAGGCTCATGGTGCACCACATAGCCCCGACACTTGTGTGTATTTGCGACCCGCTTCGCCATGTTAGACATCACGTTTAAACTCGCTACAAACAATAATTATTTATAATTCTGCCACTGAACTATGCTTGCATCTCTCGCATCCGATAACGGATTGTAATTTGGTAAACTTCACATGATAACGGGTGCCCACTTGCTACTATTGATATAAGCAAATAGCTACCGCTACCAGTTAAACGGTTCATGCACTCTACCAGTTAACGGTTCATGCACTCTCCCAGTCTGGTGGCGTTATTTATGTGGTAGCGGTGTTCATAATTCGAACAAGGTGCACCATGTCAAATTATTTTGTACAAAATGTACCTCAACTCTATAGTAACAATACATCTTTTTTATCCGGGCCACTGACAAGACCGTCAATTTCCAACTAGATTCTCTAGGGCTCATACAATAGCCCGCAAACCACACGAACCGGGCAAGCTGACACAAGGCCGACAAACTCATACCAACCTCGAACACAACACATAAGTGAGATTCGAACCCTTGACCTCCTTGTAGGTGTTAGAGCATGGACAACAAGCTAGCTATCGCTAAGATAACGATCCAAATCAAGCAAAAACATCTTTTGCAAGATCGCCATCGCTCAAATAGCGCTCTGATTCATAAAATCAGTGGCTATCTGTGGTGATGCTATTGTAGTCAAAGTTGTCAGTTGGCCCACACTTTTATTTGGTAATTATTTGATTGTATGTGTGAAGTTTGACGTGCGTGGCGCACAAAAACAATTGGCGCGGTGTATTATTTATTTACTTATTTATTTATATATTTTTTAACTAGTTGTACGCCAATTGAATTGGTTATTTTTTTAAAAAATAAATAGTTATGTGCTTTTTGTTAGGAGTTGGGTCCGGCCCAAAGATGGGAACCCAACTGGACTCCTAACAAGCCCATATACCATTAGGGTTTATGGGGAGAGTTTGCGTATTAGTATATAACCTAATAAAAGGTTAAGTCTATGTAACCTCTGAGAACTTACAGAGAGAAATCATCAATCAATAATATATCTATTCTTCTCTCATGTCTATGTCATGATTAACTGATATAATAGAGTATTATCCAACACGTTATCAGCACTGCGAAGAGCTAGTGGATTAGAAGAGATAAAAAAGGCTATCTAAATAGCGTTTTTTAGATTTTTTTAGTATTGCGGAGAGGTAATTTTTTCAATTTATATATATTAATTACTTGATCTATCATATAGGATATGTAGATCTATGTTTAAGAATTAATATGTATTATTTTTTTTCAAAATTATTAGGGTTATTTTAGTATTTTTCTACCCTTGTAAAATGGTTGTTTTCAAACTAAAATAGGGATCACTATAGTTATCAGATTGACACACTCTTAATTTTGTTGCGTAGCCTACTCCACAACGATCACATCCATATATTGCACGTCTCCGGGAGATGTCCCTGTCGCTGAGAAAATGGCATAGAAATTGGGCAGTTCACGACCAAAAATTAATTTTTAAACGGCGTATTAGGTCATCTTGACGTCAGCTAGGGTTTATTATGAATTTTATTTATTTATTTTAAAAATATTTATTAAATCATGATAACATCATCAGATCCAAATCTATTTCTTGGATATTGGACCTGGATGAGACCTGATCCATAAAATTAGATCAGATATGATTAATTGATGTGGCAGGGACTGCTGGGCCCATAGTAACACGTGTCAAGGACACGTGGCAGTGGGACCCACCATGTTGATGTAGCATGACATGGGTAGTGTGACCCACATATTGGCAGGATCGCAACCATGGATAAACGTGAGGTGGTAACAACGGCAAGATCAAATTCTAGCCATCAGTAACCTAAGGCAAGGGGAACAAGAAGTTTACCAATGGACCAAAATGGAATAGAAAGAATTCTAAAATAGATACGAGATAGTCGAGCACGGGATTGCAAGGTACCCCAAACGATCTAAAGAGATCAGCCCCAAACTTACCACGTGATCACAGCTGGTGCAGACGTAACCACGACAGAGTCTGTGGCCATAGATTTCTCCCATGATACCAATGTAGCTTTGGATCAAGTTCTAAGAATGAATATTAGTAAATTTCTTAGGAGATGAATGATGTCACCTAGAGAACATTGCCAAGCAGTAACTTTACTTCTTGCATAGTAGTAGTATTACTTTACTAATACAATCATTGACTGAGTTGGGAACTCTTCACTGGTTAGTTTAATAGAGTGCTTGTGGCATGCACTGGTTTAGTATCTTATCTATGAGATTGCTCTTTGATTTTTCTATGAATTTTTTGCTTGAGAAGTAGTTAAATTCCATATATGATAGTTGATCTACTATATACAACCTGCTTATAGATCAATCTACTCATTGAGCATTACCGATAATCGGATGCGTGGCGACACATATCTAAAAGACATTCGTACCACGTACTCGATCCTTTTGAGATATGAACATATTTCTTGTCTCTAACCTTGTGCATCGAGGATGTCACGAATATCATTGACACACCCAACATAATAGAATGCACTGAGTGCATCACGCTAATACACCAGTAAATCCAGCCAGATTTTACCGAGTTTAAGGAGATATATGATAATGCTTATCACATAAAAACTATAAGAGAAAATGATAGATAAGTTTTGTATATATTCCTTTCATGTCTAAAGGTTATAACACACTATTGGAATAGTTTCCCATACACTCCTCCAGGCTAGGCTAATGAGGAGGATTATCGAGAATACATCATAGTTTCCTTAAAAGGAGGGAAGATCCAGAGAGTGTACGTGTAACGGTTGCTTTTAATGAAAACCTCTTATTCATCCTAGTATGACCAAGGTGGAGTAAAATCTCCAGCCTTTGCTCCAAATGCATCCATGGAGATACATGTGGACCTATCCATCCACATAGTGGCCCACTTGAGTATTTATGGTCATAATAGACACATCTTGGAGACAGTCTTACGTTTGCCTATTATTAACATCTAGGAATGCAACGTTAACATGACTTCTTACTTAGATCATTTGATCGCAGGCTCAGTTCTTGGATTAACCGATCAAGTCGATCGATGCAACTTGATAGGGACTTGCGAGCTTGACTCACAAGCTTTTGATAATTATTTTATCGCTAAATGGGATAGATGATTGAGCATCGTGAGTACCTCATGCCATACCGTACTCAGCGGGATTGGCAGAGAACCTAATCAAGCAATTTAAGATAATCGCTAGGCCACTATTATTATGATCACAGCTTTCAGCTAGTGTGTGGGATATAGATTTTTGCTCTCACAACAATGATTAGGGTTCATCCCATAACAAATCATCAAATCTTTCCCATAAGCAATTAGTAATTGGGTCGGAGCCCGGTGTCGCCCATCAACGAACATTTGGATGTTCCGTACATGTGCCAATCGTACCACCACAATATATGAAGATGGTATCCTCAACGTTAGCCTGGTATTATGTGGGTTATGATTCACATCTATCATTAGATATTTAAAGCCCCACTGGTGACGTATATATATAGTGCAGGGCAGATTATCACTTTGATGAGATGATATTCCCAGTATTGGAGGAAGATATGATAGTCATTACTGAGGATGTTTCTAAGATTAGTTGGAAAACACTATTGTTGTCTCATCTAGATCCCTTTACATAAGTTAAGTGACAATAAGGTTAAATGAATTACAAACTCATAATAGGTCACAAATGAATTTCCAGACACATTCACAGGCAATGTTAAAGTACCGTAGGTGTATGTACCTGCAAGTAATGCACCTACACAGGTGAACGTTCTGGAGGAATTAGTACTGTAAACGAATCTGAGGCTCGCGCTTAGTACGGAGCATCGTTGGATGAAAGTATTATGAGCCGGAGAGCAGCAAAATATGGGATAAATATGACTAATGGTGTAGTCAGCTCATCGAGGATAAAACCACATATTGACGAGGCAATAGTAGCTACGCGACCAGTTGATGCATTACGAGGCAAGCCCGGGGTGGCATATACGTATGGTAAAAAAAAATACCGATCCATTAGAAGTTTGTAATTGCACAACATAGGATCGTTCAGTAGATATTTTTCAACAATGTATTCATATTCGCTGCTGTGTTCGCTATCAAGGATGAGGATTCAGAACCACTTATTGTAAATGACTGTGTGTTGTTGTACATTGGCCAAAGTGGGTGCCTGGAATCCAAGCGGAGCTCATCTTGTCCGCATAATGCGAAGTGATACCATAGAGCTTGTCGGTTACAAATGGTAATGGTACATAAACATGATTAACTTGGAGAGATAATTAGGTTAAGGCAAGACTAGTTGCCCATGAACTCTTTAAGATATCTGGCATCGATTGTAATGAGACCTATTATCCGGTTATAGATGCTATAACGTTTCGGTACTGGTCAGTCTATCAAGTTGTGGAGGATAAGCTAGACATGCATCTTATGTAAATACCACGTATCTATGGGAAACTAGATACAGATATCTACATGAAACCACCCGGGGAGGTATAAGCTTCTAGAAGCAATTAATCCCAACATACGAGGTGTGTACATAATAAAATTGGAAAAGTTATTATTGACTTGAAGCAATCAGGGCCCATGTAACATAGTAAATTGATTGAGTATTTGAAGGTCGGGGACTTTGCAAATTTCCTTATCTGTCCATACGTTATTATTTAGAATATAGATATCACTACACCAATTTAAGCAATTTATCAGTGTTAGTCTGTGGTAATTTCTATTTTTCCATGGACTTTGACCGTGGCCGAGGTCTGTAGTAAAACGTGCGTGGCAAAAACAATGTTTATGATATATTATAGTGTGCCACCACACCGCTTATCCGTGGTAAATATTTTTGCCAAAAAATTTCTTCGTAATAAAATATACTAGTTTCTATGGACTTTGTCCATGGTATTTTATTTTTTCTATTTTAAAAAAAGAGTAGCAACTATAGGATAATTATACCCCCTAAACCACCTGTAAAGCACATCCAATTCTACACTTCATAACATACGAAGGCAATATATAGAAGAACGTTCATAAAAATTTATTCCATTCATACATAAACAATAAAGTATTCAAGACAATGGTTCTATATGACAATTTAATGCGACAATTGAATAGGAAACTAAGTACATAAGACTCATATTCTTCTGCCGCCTTGCAATTTTGCTAACCATGAAGTAGTAACTCCCTCCCAGAGATTAAAACTTTCTTGTGAAAGTTATAACCAAATTAAACATGTACCTCATCTCGCATAAGTGTGCTTTTCTAGCAATTCTACTACTTCAATATAAGTCGAGGACTGAAAATGGCTCATGTTATCATATGATCATTGGATTCCTCCTGGGTAAACCTTTGTAGTGGAACTGCAGTAAAATGGACAAACTGAGTTACAAGGAAATTAGGATAAACAAGTAGCACCTAAACTGTAACTATGCTCATTATTATACATGTATAACCTTTTTTTACATGGTAAAACTAAGGCTTTCCTCAACTCCATGGCTATGTTTCCTTCTAGTATTGCATGCTAACAAGGTCGAACTTTTAAACTAGGAGCTCCTATGATTAACAATGTATCATGAAAAAGAATGAATTTTGTACAACTATTTCTGGAGCTGATAATATAATTAGATATCAAGAATAGTAATCAACACACACCTGCAAGGACTAATATGATACATGACATATACATGCTTAAATTAAAGGCTGCAAGAACCCCAAAACATATAACGGGCATTATAATAAGCATACTATAAATCACGGGAAAAAAAGATATATGAGTTAGAAACAAATACTTTCAAACAAAGATGTGAATAAAAGTAGCCTGTAAATACCTTGTATATATACTAAAGACATAAATAACAGAGATGGAGGATTACAGTGCCGTATATGTCTCTTAGAATGGGATAGATGAGTTTGTGGAAAGATGGTACCCTAACAAGTCCCAAAACATAGTAATCCTGGACTTGGGGTACAAATTCTAATCCATTAGCACATGAAACTAGCAAGTAAATATCTTGTACATATACTATAACTATGTTATTATGGCTTGGAAAGAACAAAATGAACAATGCCTAATGGTGCTTTTCTACTGCCATAAGACCAGTGTTTTATGTTCTAGAAATGTTATTTCCTAAATTATCGGACAAATATATAAATATGGTCTAGACTGGTCATTAAGAAAATAATCTTACTTGATCATGATTGAAGCCCCCTTTACTAGATTAAGCATTGTTGATTGCAAACTCAGCACAGTTGTAAATAGAATAAGTACTTGGTTAAGTTGAAGTCACCAGATTAATCAATGTTCGAACAATAAGATGAACATTCATTTAACACAAAAATAACCTTAACATAGTCAATAAAATATGTCATTTTTACAACTTTCATAAAAAGCCCATTTCACCTATGTCACAAATTCTACTAAAATAATAAATGAGATTCAATGCAAGAAAAGCAAAACCCAATTCAGGAAAATAGAAGAAGAGTTTACCTTTATTGGGGCATTTTGGAGTTATATCTTTGAGCTTCTTGTAATACCATACTGGTCACTCCGTATAAAAATTTAAAATCATGCATTGGTGAGCAAACCAAAAGCTCTCCTGAACACAGTGGGAAAATAAACATTTAAGAAATGAGAAAGAGAAAGAAAGATTGGCAAGATTATGAGAAAAAAGAAAGGCATGAGGGAGATAGCCACCAATCCTATGGAAAATAATACTCTCACAATAGATGATTATTATCTCAAAACGTTAAGCATTAACAATTCGAATTATGACCCCACACTTCTATTGCACCATTGTGCAATTTAACTTCACATATCAAAGAACATTGCTTTAAGACTAATTCCAAACATGATTTTTACCTTCGTTTTAGTGATAAAGAAAGAGAGAGGTCCCTCAACATCCTTGCTAATCTGTAATAACGTTGCAACAACATCAATCGCAGTAACTAGGGATAAGAGGTATAAAACTATGAAATCAATCCAAGATGAGAGCTAATAAAAAACAAATATGAACCCATTAGCTGCGGTGATCAAAATCTCTGGAATGTATGAATTGATTATCTGAAAATCAATTTTGTAGTGGCGTATTCCGCATTTCGAACTTATGCTTCATCTTCGAACTACATATGAACTTTCGATATCACCAATAGAGCACGTGGCACAAAAATATTTAAGACAATAACGTCAAGAAGCAAATACAACACTAATTTCTCAACCAACACCACTCGTCCATGAGGTTCCTCGTGCTATTGGCTGAGAGCCGCCTTGAAATAGCTTATTTCGTACCTCGGACTCAAGATTCATCCTTGACCTCATCAATATACAAAAAACACTACTAAATACATATTCGATATTCCTCAGTTCGAGTCATCACTTTCGACCTCCACAACAATAGTTCGATTTACGCAAGAGTACAATCATCAATAAAGTCGTTGCATAGCAACAGAGGTCAGGACGTTACATCATCTGGTCAATAAATATCTTACATCTAATTTTAAACGTCCATCATTAAGAATCTTAATGGCCATCAAACGGCCATATTATAAGACCTATATATAGGACCAGAGAACTACAGATTATGGACAGACAATTCTATACCAAAGAATTCCTACCCCAGAACTCCATAGATCCATAGTACTCATTATAATAACTAGCATTCTCAATAAGATCTCTTTTTCTAAAATCCTCATGAGAGGTCGTTGTTTTTAACCTATTTAAAGGTTTTCCACGCTAAATTTTTGTGTTAGTTCTTATTAACGTTTCGATTACATCTGGTGTAAAGGCTAAGTCCAAATCCCAGAATTAGGCTATTACATTTGGCGCCGTCTATGGGAACGAAGTTCTCAAACCCATTGTCTCAGGAACCGCTGATCATCTCATTTCAGGATGTCGCCTCCAGGTCAGAGTACGCTGAAAGTTCAGGCAGAAGAAAATGCCGCGCTAGCAGATCTGCGAGCTACCTTAAATTTTAAAACAGAAAGACGTACTGCTTTGGAGCAACAGCTGATGAGTGTACATGATGTACTAAAGGTTATACAGGGTTAGCAAGTCACCGCCCAGAAGAACAAAGCCGTGTGACCTGAAGGGTCACAAATTTCTGTTCACGACAGAATAGGACCTCCTTCGAAAGGGAATCACGTCGGAGGTGCGCTTCGGTATAACCATCATCAACAAGAATTAGAACCTATCCTGATTCAGGAGACCCACTAGGAAGTAGATGGCAGTCCAATTGGAGTCAGACAAATTTAAAATCTACCTCAAAGAGTTCGAGTCCCAGCAAAAGATCATCTAAGTGAAAGGAGTGGTGACCAAAATCCCGGAGAAGGGTGCGTCACCCGCCCGACCACCGCAGCTCGACAATACATAACCCAGGAACATGTCGAGAGACGAATCAAAGAAATGTTTGAAGCTTAAACTCTGACGAAAGGAATCCACAATAGATTACAGAAGAGCCCGATCACATAGGAGCTATTGGATGCCGAGGTCCCCACAGGGTTTCATACTTCGAAGATCCAAAAGTACAAAGGAACTGATCCAGTGGAGCACGTCTAAGAGTTCCAGGATGCGTTAGGTCTACATTCCATGTCCAGCCACATCCTATGCCGGCTTTTTCCTACTATCTTATCTGGCGAACCTTACGGTGGTTTCACACACTACCCGAAAGGCCGATCACAACTTTCGAACAGTTGTGCGAACTCTTCGTCAAGAATTACTTGCACAACAGAGACAAGGAAGAAAATCTATACTCTCTTTTCAACCTCAAACAGATGCTAGGAGAGAAGCTCGAGACGTTTACTAAGAAGTTCTTGGAGTTAGCCTGAAAAGTAGATTGACTCGACCAGAAGATTACCATTTTAGCTTTCACCAATACGCTACTTGTTGATGGAAGGGCGAAGGAACAATAAACCAACAACTCTGGAAGACATGATCAAAAAAGTCAACGGCTATATCGACTTGGAAAGAATGGTATCTGACAGACAGAAACCCCAGAAGTCAACATTAACTGCTCAAGATCAGTCAGCCAGCCAATACATTAATCGTACTGCCGATCAGGGAGGAGACAGGAAATGGACAAAATCTAACGACGAACGATCTTGTAAGGAGAATAACTTGCCCTAGCCCTGCTTTCCCAAAATGAATGTGACCATAGTCAGCATTTATCCTATACTTCAAAAGGATCGTTTCTTCCGTAATGCACAATATCTCTAACCCATTAAAAACAAACCCTACTGTATCCACCATAAGGTCAGACATCATGAAACAGAACATTGTTTCACCTTACAGAGGTTGTTAGAGTATATCTTCGCCGATGGGCAAATGCATGAGTACATTGTAGACGTTGAAAGCTACAAGAACGGGAGTTACAGACTTCCTACAGATGTCGTACAAAGCGAAGAACCGGCAGGAGAGAAACACTTATACCATATGTCGCTCTGCCACTTCGTCGAGACTCAGATCATCAACCAATCGAATAGAACTAAGAGAAGACGGGTCAACCAATGTCACGATTTGTCCAAGAAAGACAAAGAAGCTAGTTTACTGCCCGTTTCCTGCACTTAACGAACAGGAATTTCTTTCGATAATTGTGTTGTTCGTCATATCAACTATCCTTACAATGATGCTTTGGTGATTATGCTAAAAATGCGAAATATGGTACTTCACACGATGATGATAGATACTGGGAGTACTATCGAATTACTTTTTCAAAGCACGATTAATCAAATGGGATTGGCCGACAATGTACAGCCCAGTGACATTGATATATGTGGATTCAACAGATCTAAATAAGAGCTTGTAAGAAAGATTATACTTTCTATCACGGCAGGACCTATGACACTCGACGTTGTCTTTTATGCTATTAACACAAAATCCTATTATTTGGGCATAATGAGGTACTACTGGTTACACAACATGTGAGCTATCTATTATTTGGCACTGCGATTTGAGTGGAATGGCGGCGTATATACGAGATCAATGGAAGTCAGAAGCTCGTTCGAGCTTCTGAAAATTCTATTATCATCGTTCCAGAATCCTCAGAGCCACAACTCACATAGAAATTACAGAGCACCATAGGAAAAGTTACAGAAAACTATACAGTACAATATTCTACAGAGAGCAATCTGCTAAGCGCAGAAAGAACATTGTACGCCAAAATTAGCAGTGAAAAGCGAGGAACATACATTAGCACTCGTTTGCCTACAACATAACGAGATATCCTCATTCAGTTCCTCAAAGACCACAGTAATGTATTCACATAGACATTTCATGAGATGCCAGGTATCGATCCCAATCTAGCTTGCCACAAACTCAATATAAAAGATCATTTTACGAGAAGCTGTCAAACAAAAGTAAAGGATTTTAGCACCGAGACTCCGAGAAGAAGTTAATAATGAGATCGACAAACTCATCGAAGTTGGCTTTATTAGAAATGACAATTACCCAGAATGGATCTCTAACTTTGTGGCAGTCCCAAAGAAGAACGACAAGATTAGGGTGTGCGTGGATTTCATGGACCTCAACAAACATACTCCAAAGGATAGTTTTCCACTTCCTATAATAAACTATCTGCTCTATTCTGCTGTAGGACACAAATTCCTATCCATGATGGATGCCGTATTAGGATACAATCAGATACCTATGCTACCTGATGACCAAGAGAAAATAGCTTTCATTACAGAACATGCCTTATACTATTATAAGGTCATGCCTTTCGGTCTTAAGAATGCCAGAGCCACTTATCAACGGTTGATGACACAAATATTCAAAGATTACCTCAGAAAAATGATAAAGGTCTACATTTATGATATGTTGTGTAAAACCTTAAATAGGAGAACCATATTACAAACTTGCGCACAATTTTCTAAATTCTTTGTTCCTACAAGATGAGGCTCAACCCTAAAAAGTGCCAGTTTGAGGTCCAGTCAAGAAAATTCTTGCGGCACTTAATCAATAAGAGAGATTTAAAAGATGATCCAGATCGTATTCATGCTTTACTATCTATTCCTTCACAGAAAACAAAGAAAGACATACAAAAGTTTGCAGACAAGATCACCGCGATAAATCGTTTTGTTTCAAAATTTTCAGATTAATGTCGATGGTTGTTCAATCTTTTATGTGAAAAGACAACAAAACAAAAATCTAAAAAGGATCCCGAGATCGAGTGGACAACAGAATGTGAAGCAGTATTTTAGGAGCTTAAACTTTACTTGGGATCACCTCCAGTGATGAGTACACCTTACGAAGGGGAAGAACTCATAATATATCTTGCGGTTACCGATGAATCGTTAAGTTTCTTCCTCATTCGACTTGACTGGAAAATAGAAAAACCTATCTATTTCATCAGTAAGACTCTCACTCCTGTAGAGTTATGGTATTCCAAGATTAAGAAATTACTCTTAGCTATTGTATACATATCGCAAAAATTAAGACAATATTTTCAAGCACACTCGTTTTGAGTGGTGACGAATTACCCTTTACGAGAGATTTTATCCAAACGGGAAAAGTCCAGACGAATACAAACATGGTTGGTCACTCTTGGTAAACACGATAGTCGTTTTGAACCACGACTTTTGAAAAGGGTCAAGCAGTAGCAGATTTCCTCGCCGATTTCCCAGTATAAGATCTTAACTGGGAAGAAGACAGTACAGATAACTGTGAGGAATGCTTCGAAGAAAAGTCAGACTGGATAACTCAAAAGGGATAGCGTCTTTTAATTGATGGATCTTCCAAACCTATAGGGTCAGGTATCGGAATCGTACTTATCACACCTTCTAATGACAGGATCGAGAAAGCAGTCAGGCTCAATTTCGAAGTAACCAACAATGAGGTTGAGTATGAAGCAATGATTCAAGGTCTAGATATGGATCTAGAGATTGGAGTTTCCGAATTATATGTCAACACTGACTCATTATGAACCATTACACGGAAAAGTTCTAGAAGAACGGAAAAATGGTCGACTATGCGGCAACAGTAGCCGACAGAATGAGCAAATTCAAAAGAATTACTATCGAACATTTACCGCGCGGAGAAAATTGACATTCAGACACTCTCGCATACTTGGCAGGAATACTTGGTACGGAAGCACGTTATCTAAAGATTGAAGTATCATCCACTCCCAACATTAACACCATAAGCTCGAATTCTGTCAATACTGGGGGTGTTGAAGAAGACGAGGACGATTGGAGACACCCTTACCTCAAGTATATTAGGGCTAAAAACATATTTATTGGCGAACTTCCTACATACCCCTCAAAGAAGAGATACGTACTTGATAATGTTAAGCAATACATCATGGATAACGGTCTCCTTTACAAAGTTTTGGTCACAGGACCGTACCTTGTATGTTTATCGAACAAAACAGCTCAGAAGTTCCTACACGAACTCCATGAGGGGACTTGTGGTTCCCATACAGCGGGACGATCTCTCACAAATTGAGCTCTTACACAAGGAGTTTTTTGACCCAAGATAAAATCTCAGGCCATCAAACTCGCAAGAAAGTGCGATGCCTACCAAAGACATGGCCCCCAAATTCAAGCTCCAACCTTGGAAATCCATTCCAGTAGCGTTGTTTGGCTATTTAAAATATGGGCTCTCGGCCTTGTAGGGGAATTCCCCACGCCACCAGGAAAAAGTAAATACCTCCTAGTAGCAATAAATTACTTCACAAAATGGGTAGAATCGGTCTTTCTATACCGCACACGCGAAGACGAAGTCATTAAATTCATCTGGGAAACTATCATCATCTGGTTTGGTTGCCCTCATCTCATCAGAATCGACAATAGACCCCAGTTCGTTAGCTCCAGGATCCTTGAGTTCCTCAATCAACACCACATTATCCACTCCCCTTCAAACCCATATTACCCTCAAGGAAATGGCCAGGCAGAAATCACTAATCGAACTATAGTCTATGGGATTAAAAAATACTTGATAAAGAAGAAGGGAAGTTGGGTTCAGGAACTGCCACATGCCTTGTGGGCATATCGAACAACACCTCGGGTATCAACTAGATGCACACTGTTCTTACTAGCATATGGTATAAAAGCAATCATCCCCACTCTATATCACCACCCATTACGCGACCATACTATGATGGATGAAGAGAATGAGTACCATTTGGCATGTAACATAAATTGGATCGAGGAAATTAGAGACTGAGCAATCATGAATTTGGGAAAATACCACCAAGCTCTAGCCCAATCTTACAGCAAGCACATTCGTCACAGAGAGTTCGAAATTAAAGACCTCATGCTACGAGAAATTCCCATACACAGAAAGTAAGCAAGCGCTGGGAAACTGTCCAAAAATTAGGAAGGTCCTTTTGTTATTGTAAAAAGAAGGGGCCTTGGTTCTTACGATCTTGCCACTGAACATGGCGATCGAATCCCCAATCCTTGGAATACGAGGAGATTCAAATTGTATCGCCGATAAAAATCCGTCACAGTGTACTTTTCTACAAATCAATCTATCATCTTGTATTGCGATCTTGCATCAATGAAAGACTTATGTTCAATCCAAATACATCTTAGTACTTTCTACTATTTTATACAATACTTTGTCTAACACATACATCGTACGTCAATCTTACACCAATGAAATACTTGTGTTCGATTGCCCTACACTATAGTACTTTTCTAATATATCCAACAAGTACTTCTATATACAGGTTATAGATTGTTTGTTGCTTTGGCCAAACTTTTTTTTTTGCAAAAAGTTTAGTTTATTTATATATGCTCAATCTAAAATTACAAGAGAATTACATCCCATGGACACAAATGCCCTCACACACTCAAAAGAAAAACTGATCACTCTTTTGTTCGAATATACTAACTGTCTATTCAAACAAGTAAATATTCAAATAAAATAAAATTTATTCGAACAAAACTGCCCAGGCAGAAATCAATTTGAACAGAAATATTATATTTGAATAAAATTGCTCAGGCAGAAATATATTCGAACACAAATAATTCTATTCAAATTAAATTACCCAGGCAGAAATCTATTCGAAAAATACTGCTTTGGCAAAACTGATCATCTATTACATTACAAATTGTTTTTTCTGCTTCAACCAAACTGATCTTCTATTAAATTATAGATTGCTTGTTTCTTTGGCCAAACTGATCATCTATCACATTACAGATCGTTTGTTGTTGCGGTTAAACTGATCATCTATTAGATTACAGATCGTTTGTTGCTACGACCAAAGTAATCATCTATTACTGTATAGATCGTTTGTTGCTACGACCGAACTAATCGTCTATTACATTATAGATTGCTTGTTGCTTAGGCCAGACCGATCAGCCACCTATGTCCCTTTACGATCGATAAACCTCTAGGAACCATCCTATACAACAGATGTTCGACCAATACAACATCATTGATATAATAAAAGGTTAGTATAAATCATCATTCTAGACATTCCTATTTTTATACAATATACGCGTTAGTATACATAACGCATCCCCTCAATCGTTACTCCTCGCTAGAGCTATCACTCGAGTTGTCACCTCTATTCGAAGGTCTCGCAATGTCATGTGCACAATATGCATACAGCCGTTGATGCATAAACTCCGACATCCTTCCAGTAACGATCTTATTTCCATCTCTAACCATAGGTTATCTCAGAACCCCAATTTTGGCTACCATGGGACCTAGATACTTACATCGTATCGCTTCCATGTCGCACTCTGCACTTTTTCCAATGACAACGTCGTGTACCAGTTCGCTTTCATTTTCTAATATCTAGAACTCTGACGCAAAGAATAAAATTACTGCTGTTATATCTCTCTCATACACACTACCTATTTCAGTCTTTACCTGGTTAGGCAGAATAAGCTCGCTGAGTTTAACTTGAGCTTCCTGCAGCGAAGTCTTCAAATGCTTGTACCGCTCCTCTACTTGACGCTTCTCAAACAACACAGCAATATTCTGAGACTCTAGCACTGTCATAAACTTATGCATATGATAGATCAGAGATAGTGATCCCTCAAGTTCTGCTTCACGACTCTCCCATTCTACCCTTCTTTCATCGAGACGTATCTCTACCTGAAATAGGTCCGCATCTAGCTTTGTGTTCGCATCCCCCAGTTATGTATTTTCGTCCAGGTGCTCTATGGCATTAACTTCAATCCCAGTATGGTATGCTCTAGCGTGGCTACTTCATACCAAACAACATTTATATTTTTGTTCTGTCTATTACGAGCCTCCTCCATCTTCTTTACCTGAACGTCAGCAACTAGCCACAATACTTTGTACTTAGAAGCTCGCGCTCGCGTCTCAGCTGTCTCCGCTTCGAGTACATTCTCTTGGAATTGTAAGTCTTTCACATTCTTACCTTCCTCCTCTAAGTCTGCCAGTAGTTCTGAGATTCAAACTCGAGCTGATGTCAACTCCGCTCCCTGCTGGTTCGAGCTACCTGTTAATTCTACCTCTTTCTTTTTTATAATTTCCCTTTGCTCCTTTATTTTTCTCAGTCTGCTGGCTAGATCCACCTTTTTCTTCTGTAGATTCACAGACAATCAAACTCCAACATCTCGCTATTCCACCACTTCTACCCTCGTTCTTTCTACTAATTCAGTAGCACTTTTTAGTACGATCTGACTCGAACTTAGTTTAGTGGTCAATTGTTCATTATGGGCACGTAAAGCGTCAAACTAACTTTGAACAGCTACCAATTTCACTTGACATCACAGTTTACATTCATAAACAATTTGATTGTACCAACATATTACATCTCACAGTTAACAAATTTAAAACAAGAACATGGTATTTGAGTAATACCGATAAACTATTTTATTCATCATCACAGAGAAATTTTTTTATAAATCATCAATAACAGTATACAAAGATCTAACACATGCAGGGATGGTAAAGAGAACTGAGAGTACCCTATTATCGATTCTTCAAGGAATGAGAAGACTGCCCTTTATCTCTCAAACTCTTTATATTCGTCACTTGCACATCTTTCGGAGTGGTAAAGGTCACCACCTCCTGCAGACGTTGTTTACGCTGCAATCTGGGTATCAGGCTTTCAGCCTCCCCACCCTCTTCTGATGACAGTTCTCTCGACCTCGGAATGGGCATATCACCTTTTGTAAACCACATATTTTCTGCCTTGGCGTTCTCTACATTAAAATCCTTCCCACACCCCGTCACGAACTTTCTAAATTCTTTATCTACCCTATACAATTCTCCCCCATAAAATTCAATAACACTGTCTATATGACGCTCATGTTCTGTTCGAGTAGCGACCTTTGTTCGCGATGGATATTGATGATCCTTCAATGTTATTTGCGCTTTATACAGCCGCTAACGCGTGTCTTTCTGCAGTACACCTAAAACCCTCAAATTCGCTTCTACCTTCATTTGAATAGCCACTTCTTGAGACAATCTCATTGCTAAAGTCATTTTTAGACCCTCATGTTACAATAAATCATCCTTAACCCATTAAATTCAACCTCTAATCGCTTTTGAACCTCTATTTGCTCTTTCCTTATCCTGAAAAATATAATTCTCATAGCCCTCTGATCTTACATAAAGCCAAATGCATTAGATAGAGGTTCTACATCACCCCATACAATAGACACACTAGCTCGAGCAGAACACTTTCTCACCTCTAAACTATGACGATTACGTGTTTATTGAGCAAAAAACATAACTTGAGCTGGGTCCAGAACTACACCCCTCTCCTTCAAAAGCTCTACATAAGCTTTTTTTAACCCTCGTTTACTATCTACTTCGACCTCAAAATTCAATGTCAGAGCTATTAACATACTTTGACACCTAACCTTATCACTCAGGTCGTTAAAACAGGTAAACTCTTTTAGTTTTTTAACTAATGACCCCCTTTCCTCTTCCTTCCTTAACACCTCATCCCTTTCTATTTTTCTCTCAACATATCTACATTGAAGATCATATGGCTCTTTAAAAGTTTTCTCTGAATTCAACTTAAGATTCCTTCTCTCATATTCAGTTTTATTAAGTACTTGTTGAATACGAGCCATGAAATCCCTCGCTCTACTCAGCAACCTCTCCAGTTCGGAGTTCATTTTTCTCAGTCACTCTATATCCTACACTAAGTACAAATATATTGTTATAATACAAACATTCGCGAAAAGCCTATTTTAAATATCACTCCAAATAAAAAATAGCATACGATTATACAAAGTACTTCATATCTGAATCAAGCGAGCTGGAAAACATAAGACAGAATACCACAAAACGGTTAAAGGTTCTTACTAATGTCTACCTCATAAGGAAATTTCAACGTCTACTTCAGAGGAGGAACTGTTTCCGTATATTCCACTGGAAGGTCCAATATTTGTTCAGTAGATTATTGGACTGACTCTATACGCCCTGAAGGTAGGTCTGACGCTTGCTCAGGCAAAATAGTCGCATTATCAGCCATTTCTTCCTCTTCAAATGCCAAAAGGAGCACTATCTCCTCATGTATATGATTCTGGGCCAGTTCCACATCTTCCGTACTTAATCCAAAGTTATAATTGGATTGGATAAAGTGGTTTCTTTCCACTAAGGCTGGTGCAACCGAATCCGTCATAAGCTTGTCATGCTTCGACAAAACACCCAACTTTTTTACAGCTGCTATAGCCTATGCAGCCCTCTTCTCCTTCTCTAATAGGATTTCATCTTTAAGCTCTTTCATGCGAGCTAGTTGAGCCTCAAGCTTTACCGTCAGAGCACCAAACTTCTGGCTCCTCTTGTCCAAGCATTGTCTTGCCCCCTTCAGCAGTGTTGAAAGCTGCCAGTACAAACAGCAAAAAGGCAGAGTCAATTCAACAATTTTCTTTGTTCGATCTATTAATAATTTTCAAACACCTACCACAAACGTATCTCAAGATACTCATCTTCGAGCTGCTGTGGGTTTGCCCCAGCCATAAGGCAGTATTTATGCTCCAGTGTGGTGACTACCCTCCTCTTCATGCCGTTTTCTCTTTAAAGATCTCTTCTCAACCTCCCCAGAAGTGAATACGCTCACTTCGAGTTTTTCCTCCATACCACCAGACACAGCCTTTGCGATCTCTTGTCCTATGGCCACAACCCCAATAACATGGGTACTCCGCTGCGATAGCTTTTGGACCTTCTGAGTAGTCTGCGTGGTAGTCTAAGGTACAGGAGGTGGAGGACTCAATACGTCTGTAATGGCCTCGGTAGTTTTTCCCTCAGCTATAGCACATTTTTCCTGAGCACACTGGACTTTGGATGCTATAGAATCTACCCTTTTATCTCTACGAATACCCAACTCACTGAGTATCTGTTTTAGCTCACCCGGTTCCCGAGCAACGCAGTCAAAGAGGCTGGTCTTGTCTAGCGTAGATAAGGGCTTGGGCTCTTTCAAAGCAAAGAACATAGTATTAAGTAACAGATCGAAAACAAGATATCGGCTATTTAAAGATTGGTCAATATTACTTACTCAGGTTATATAATATCTATGGTTCAGTTCGAGTGTTGGTTCATCTGGAACCTGAGTACAGTTACCCTCTGCCCACACAAGGTTGTCGTTCTATGGTCTACCCGCAAATTTAAAGTCAAAGAATTTTGGCCTAGATGAATCATTATACTGGTAACCACTACTTCGAGTTTCATTATACTTTCACTTATAAAACTTTAACAGATCTTCAGCTTCGAACTGCTTAGCAGTCCTTTCCTTCCTCTATTTTTTATTCAATACCTCACATACCCTTATCATTTCATAAAAAATCCCATTCAACTAAGTAGGACAATAATGTAACACATTCATAGCCCCTTTCTGGAAGTAGGTCAGAGGAATTCAAAGGCCATATACGACCTGATTCAGGAAACACAAAAATCTACCACTCAGGCCTGATAGCCCAAGCCTATTATAATATGAGAGACTAACCCCCTCAGCAATCCCTCTATCCTTCTTCCACTTTTGCCAAACATGGGACTTGGTAGTACACAACCTCCTTCCCTTTACTAGGGTTAAAGTCCCTAAACCATAGACCCTGCTCCTCTACATATTTCCCCCACTCTCCCTACAATTTCTTCTTATATTTCAAATACTATTTCCCTAGATCTACCCCCTCTAGGGATATCATAAGGACTCTCCCCTTCTCTAATCTATCCTTATTTTCTATCACCTCCTTAACCCTGCTGGGTTTCCCACCCTCCATGCTTCTCTCACCACTATTTACAATTTCCTCCATCACACTACACTCGTCCCCCCTCCCCGACATTGATGTTTTCTCGAAACTGGACGATACTACAAATTTACTGACGGAAATACTAGGTTTAGACCGCATATCAAGCCTATAATATACAAAAATATATTTTTTGTTATTTTCTCTACAGTGCATACACACAAAATAAACCCACCTTCTACCCAGTCAAAACCTCCAAAACTCCACATACGCAAAACAACTATACAGATTACTAAATCATATAGATTACTACATGGAGCAGGTTAATCACAAATCAAACAGACAGAGTTTTACATCACCAACTTGTACTTGAAGAACAACAATCCTTTGCGTTAGCCAGACGTCTTTTTGAGCATGAACGCTCACGTCGCTTCTCAGACAAATTTCTATCAATTGATGAAGATTTTCTTCTCAAATCACACTCAACACTCAAACGTTTCCTCTCCTTAGTAATAAGATTGACACAACTTTTTTTTTCTCTGAAACTGTAGATAATTTATGAGGGAGAGAGATGCGCGTTTTTATACTCTCCCTCGGTTTGTGAAATGATGGCTCCTATTGACATACGTCAACCATCCCTACTGTCTTTGTAGGCACATCTTTTGGGTTGAAGGCATCATTATGGCTTCTGTGATAACGTCTACTGTCATCACGTCAATCCATATTGTCTGCCATTACACAATTCTGCACCTCTTCCTCAAGCACAATACAAACGACCAATCACCTTACTTTAATACCATGCCAAGATCGTACATCTTTCCTAAAATAGATCAATATGCAAAATTTGAAGATATCAATACAGTTATTAAATCCTACAGCTGTCTCCCACAAAATCCATATACAAAGATAACAATAGAATACTTTATTTTTTATTTTTTCAATAAGATTAAGACATCACATTCGTTTATCCTCTCAAGATCCCTCATCTTACATTTATTCAGACCCAACCATAGAACACTAAAAAACAGATTACTTATTGCGAGCTCAAATGCTTCGAGCTTACCGAACTCTCTAGTCACATCAAAAATAGCCTCAGTGATGCGCCTACCTGCACAAAATAATCCCCCCTCTTGCTGCCCTGGCATCCTCTTCAATGATCTTGTCCCAGGTGAGCTGTCGAACAGTCAGTTCCCGTCCTGTGACACTCAACAAAAACCTCCGAAGCACGTCGTACCAGTAAAATTGGTCATACTCAACACGCTTCCCTTCTTCGTCTAGTCCGGTCAGATTCGACGGCCATTCTCGCAACTTGACATCATAAGGGAGTGCGCGAAAATACCGCTCACAAAGTTTGGCAACCTTGATATGAAAGCGACTATCTATTGCCTGAGTAGTACGCTTAGCACGAGTCCTCACCATGGCTGAACTCACCACCTCCACAGCACAATTATCCCTGCAGAAGATGCAAATTAAAATATCCTAGAGTCATGATTTTATAGCCACCGGGAAGATCTTTGCGAATATTACCCCACTAATTTGGCCAAAGGGTATCTTGTTCAAAGAATGTTTACAAAATAGTAGAATATCAATATCAAATGCATAATATTGTGACAGGTCATTATTTCCATAGTATGAAATATCTCATCCGATTTGGTATGAGAAAATATATAAAGGGGCAACATACAAGATTACACAGATCCAGCAGTAGTACCTACAGATCTATGCCCACCCATTTTCACAGTTTGGGAAGCTCTGTCCCCAGTTCGAGTTCACAGATACAAGTAACAAATTATGCAAACAAGTTCGTGATAATGAATCATGACCTCCGAACGAAGTTACTTCATTAATTTAAAATTTTCTTTATAGGATACTTTACAGATAATAAAATATCCCTAATAATTATAACAAATTACATCACAAAGTTACAGTCTTAATTGCTTTTCTGGAATCAGCAGAGAAGATGATGAAATACTGAAGCAACTTCGAAATTCTGATCCCATTCTGCAAGATCCAGGAAATAGTCAGAACTAGAAATCACATATGAAAGATCTTCTTCATGGCCAAAATCTATGGTCCATGGAAGAAAATGATCATCTGCATTCTCCCACTTCTTCCACCATAACCCCCACCTCCTCGCATGCTAGAGACAGGCGGAAAGCCTCATTTCTTCAACAAGACCCACTCATTAGAAGGGTACCAACGAGATTCTCTTGGACGAACGCCTGTCGCTTCATCCTAAGTTGTCACAGGCTCCTCTGCTAACAACCAAAGGACATTTCGGCGCTCTGCCTCAGGTATAAGCTGATTGTAGAAATGCACCATCATATAATAATCATCCCCCGCTTCCATCACTTCTTCATATGACATATGATGGTAGGTGGGTGATACAAGAATTAGCGTTGGCAGATGCAATAGTTGGTATCCAAAATACCTGATGCTTAATTCTTCAATCTTCTTACGAATCCTCGATTCCCAAGCCTGAGTCCTTGTCGCCACCATGTTCTCCAGCACTCAGAAATTGCCAAATTATAATAAGCTAGTTTGACATAGTATATTTCAGAAAAAGAGCCGAGAGGAAGACTTGGTTGATCATGCATAAGTCAAGATCCTCTTTATACTGTGATCAACATTAAATGCGACTCTCTAAATTCCCAACATCAGCAAGATTCCCTTAAAAATAACATTGACTATAGCCATTGGTTCTAGAAAACCCAAACGGCTCAAACAAGATACTTCTAAATTTACATCGAAAATGAGTCTCAGATATTAACTATAGCAATTAATGCCACTTATCAGCCAACATCACTCGCCTACAATGGTTCTCATACAGTTGGTTGATAGGGGGCTGTTGTAGTGGCGTATTTCACATCTCAAACTTATGTTTCAACTTCGAACTGCATATGAACTTTTGATCTCACCAACAGAACACGTGTCATAAAATGATTCAAGGCAGTAACGTCAAGAAGTAAATACAACACAAATTTCTCAATTAACACTACTCGTCTATGAGGCTCCTTGTGCTATTGGTTGAGAGCAGTCTTGTAATAGGTTATTTCGTACATCAGATTCAAGATTCATCCTTGACCTCATCAGCATAGAGGAAGTACTACAAAAGATGTATTTGATATTCCTCAGTTTGAGTTATCACTTTTGACCTCCACAGTAACAGTTTAATTTATGTAAGAGTACAGTCATCAATAGAGCTGTTTTACAGCAACAGAGGTCAGAACGTAACATCATCTGGTAAAAAAATATCTTACATCTAATTTTTAACGTCCATCATTAAGAATCTTAATGGTCATCAAACAGTCATATTATAAGACCTATATATAGGACCAGAGAACTACAAATTACAGCCAAGCAATTCTATACAGAAGAATTCCTACTCCAGAACTCTATAGATATAGAGTACTCATTGTAATAACTAGTATTCTCAATAAGATTTCTCTTTCTAAAATCCTCAGGAGAGGTAATGGTTTTTAACCTATTCAAAGGTTTTCCACGCTAAATTGTTGTGTTAGTTCTTATTAGCGTTCCGATTACATTTGGTGTAAAGGTTAAGTCAAGATCCTGGAATTAGGCTATTAAAAGTTTGATTAAAGATTCTGGTACTCTTAACATCGAGCATTCAGAACCCTAAAAGTGGAATAAAGCATCGAGCATTTTGGTCCTTTAACCCCTGAAACAGTTGCGGCGACAATAAAAGCAACACCAACGAGGGAATTACCTGGCAATGAAGTGATCCTATCATTATATAATATTTCTTTCAAATCATTTCTACTTAAAATTTCTACCCTTTACGCTACTTATGTAAACCATAACTCCAACTTGGACCTAAAATACACATTAAAGGGTCCATAATTTCAAAAAAAAAGAAAATAGCTTTAAACAAATGCAAGAGTAAGAGATCGGGTACATACAAATTTCTAAAAGGGCCACCACTGCAGCAAAAGTAGAAGCTATGAATCCTACCAAAACGTAAATTATGGCTATTGTCAAAGAACCCGATTCCAGTTCTCAACCCAAATTCCGTAACGAAATTGAGTTTAACACAAAATGCCCCGAATCACAAATACTAGAAATAATATTTTTTAGCTATTCAGCTAGATCGACTATATAAATTAAAAACTAGGGATTTAAATACTGATTTAAACTTAAAAAATTAAAAATAGATACGCACGGTAATGGCCAAATTTTATAAGCTTAAAATGGCTCAAAATTCGCTATCATACCAATGAACCTGCAATAATATTCTAATAGAAAGTAAGAAATGATACAGGTGATTTTTGCGTGGAAAACCTCTGAATAGGTAAAAAATCACGACCTCGAGTGGAGGATTTTTATAAAAGTATATTTATTGCTTGAGGTGGATATGTTATTACAAGTAATCTTTAGATATAGGAAAGCTTGAAGCTTGTAATTAAGAAGTTTAACTGTTGCTGAGAATAAAAAAAAATAGTTTCTTGATGATCTCTTGTATAATTTTTCTGGTCCTTGTCTATTCTGGAAATTTTCCTTTATATAGGACTTCTCCATAGCTCTTCATCATGCTGGAGCACGTTTTTCGAATAATGTGGTTAGTGGCGGTTGACTGAGTAACTGACGAGTTTGTGAGAGACAACTATCTTTGACTTGATAAGGCTTTTCAGTTTAAGTTCGACCCATGTTCTTAAACAGCTCGTAGGGTAGTTTAGAATATTGACTAGAGAAGTTATGTTAAAAATGCGTGAGTCTGAGATGGTGGTGATTCGAACTGGCAACAGCTGGACTTTAGGTGAGATCGTGGGATAGGTCACTATAATCGCCCCCTCGCAACCGAAGTCACGAGTAGCTTTGGTTGAGAAATGATCAATTTGTAATTGGTATTTGGGTTAAAATTCTTGATATCTGAAAGGAGTAATGATTGCTTTGACTGTGTTGAAGTTATACGGGTTATGGGAAAATGATGTGTATTTAATGTGGATGTAGATGCTGATGTATGTGACGGTTACAATTTTTAAAAGTTGCGTCTGTAATGAAAGATGACACTTGGTAAAACATACCTACACAATAAATGTAGGGTTATATAAATTGTACATGTATCGAATCCTTGAAATAGAGTACGCTTGTAATCTAAAAAATTCACTGAAATATTAAAAATGGTGAAGACAAAAAGAATTATCCTTGAAGAGAGGATTGCGCCAGAAAAGCAGAGGTTAAAGTTGAAATACTTTGGTGACCAATCCTTGGAGATGTCGATACCCGCTTCTGTCCCTTCACCATATCAAGGCATACCAGAAGACAAAGCAGTTGAAGCTGAGGAGGAATTCTACTGTAAGTAGAGATTTTATTTTACTGTCTTGACGGGCAAAGAATATTGGGCTTGTCTCTGTACTCTTGCGGAAGACAAGATTGGGGCTTCATATGTAAGGATAGGCATTACTGCGGGGCAGCTATCCTGATTTCTTGTATTACTATGGATTCTAAGGTCGGGCCTTCTTCATCTCTACCAATTCTTTGGAGGTGGCAATTTCAGAGGAGGAGGTGATGGTAATGAAGGAGGTAGACAACCAGTAGAAGTCTACTTCTGTATTTCCATCCCGTTTTGGCACTCAGATGACCTTTAGTTTATAGAGTTGGTGCCAGCACTGAGTCTACTGCTTGCATAGCTTCCATTTGAAGTTCGACTAGACTTCGACCAAACTTATGTGAGGAAAGCTTTTTGTTGGTTACTATTTCTGCTTTGCATCAGGGTAAAAGATAACTTAAGCAGGAAGAATTAAAGGATTTGATGTGTCGGAGTGCCTGAATGACCTGTTACTTGTAAAATCACTGAAAAATTTGTTATCTGCAAAGTAGTTGAAGTTGGGTGATGGGCAGATTAGGTTTCTGTAATATACCTGAGATTGATAACTGAAAGACTTGTTATCTGCAAAATCAAGTGTAATTTTATTTACAGAAATAAAATTTGTTAACCAATTACTTGTGCTAAGATAGAAAATAGCTCGTAGAATCGAACTGAAATCATTGAAGGATGTTTGAAATAAATTGAAGTTTACGAATACCGTAAGTATTGATATTCGAACTGAGATATATATGTGCAAAAATTTATGTGGTAATGTAAGTATGATATGTCTACGTGTTGGAAATGTTTGAGATAAAAATGTAGGAAATCGGTAATAGAGGTCGATAGAAGGATAAATCTTGAAAAAATAGGCTCGACTTGAAAAATAACGTAACGTATGAGTTCGAGGGAAGGGATAAGTTATAATAGTCTGCCTCAAGATTTTTTAGATAAAATGTCAAAATTATGTTTTGTGGGGAAAATATTGTTTAAACGTATAAATAAGTGTAGAATTTATTTTTTTTGAATATGGAAAATGGATTGTGATGGTGTGGACTTGATCTCGGAGAATTTTTTATAACGCTGAGGGATAAAAGTCTATAAAAGATCGCGTAAGTGCGGGAAAGGATTTTTGGATTATTTGGTTGTGATATTGAGTTACCAGTGAGGGAATGTCAGCTCGAAGGACTGGATATATGGGGTAGGGAACTCTAGTATGCCTAGTATTTCAATGAGGTCTACTTTTGCTAATTGGTGTGGGATCTTGCAGATCGAGAAGAGATGGTAAACTTATTGCTGAGGTGGAAATCAAATTTGAAGATGGGATGATCGATGGAGGAGATCTAATCGGATGTGGTCACCCAGGTCACCAAGGCTGTTTTAGATGTAATTATATGTAAAGTGTTATCCTAAATAAATGTAAGTATTGTTGAATTTAACAGAAAAGTTAGAATTCAACTTAATCCTCTATAGTTGCAAATGTCGTTGAGACTATTTTGACAAACAAATTTTGAATAAGTTTAAAAAAATTTATTAGCTTTGAAAATTAAACCACTACTACTATAAGTATAAGGAACAAGTACAGAAAAAATATAGGAGCTTCTAGTTTTGTTTTTTTTATGTAAATTTGCTAAAATCTGATATCATAGAGTATGAGTTATCATGAGTGCGGGAAAGTCAGATAAAGTTATGGAAACAGGAGATATAAATAGATTAAAATATGAGAGTAGGGGTAATGATAGAAAGATAGTTTTATTGAAAAGGTACAAGATGCCTGACATGGATAGTGGAAAGGACGATTCGGTTCTAAAACTGAGGATGGGTCGTGCGAGGCACAATAACTGCCAGCCGTTAGAGAGAGAAAGAATAAATAGTGCTTCGTCTTCATCATTAAAATGTTTTTCAACTTCCAAAAATTTGGAGAACACTAAGAGAGAAGCACAAAAAAATTGCAGAGGCTTTGGTAAGGATTTATCTAATGGCGATCAATAGTCGAAGAGAGTTGCGGGCACAGAATCACGTAGGTGGCTATACAGCAGCGTTGTAAGGGATGGACATGGCGCTATTGTGGATTCTCATTCTGATACTGAAGGTTAGTAGAGACGTGTGCTATGTTTGTTTTTGCAAATCAATATATATTTTAAGAAAATTCTAAAAAATCTCTATTTATAGCAATCTATGATATTCGACATATAGTTAGAATATTTGAAAGATATGTTGTATATGAATGATCGATGTGTATGAAATAATGATAGATACCTGAACCTGTATGTAGGTCGAATGTGAGAGGTATTTGGGTAGGATTAAACTTTACCTGTAAAATTATAGCTGACATCGGCTTGCCTATTAACGAGGTTTCAACCTCTGGTCGGGCGGTAGAGTCTGATAGTGAGGTTGAAGTAGGACTGGAGCAATTTCTAGGTTTTCCTGGTAAATTGGCGGCCTATCCCCCTGGTTCAGATATATTCAATTTTTTTTATAAAGCTAAGGCTTTCGTAGGTGGGAAATGGGGTAACTTCATAGAATACGCTAGTAGGATGTTTAGGGGGTGTACGGTAGCGACGCGAGAAGATTATTTTTATTTGTTGGTCGACTTGGAGGAAAAATGTGATAGGCGTATAGATGAATTGATTTCGTTAGAATATTTTGATTGGAGTGTTTGGAGTAACCTTTCAATGGGTTTCTTGTGTTACCTGTCTTAATTAAACTACGGGTTGAGTCTTCTCCTTACCAATTTGGCGAAGGGGATTATAAATAAGATTGTGGCATGTCCTGTTTAATTGAACGGGAACATGTGGGAGGTAATAACTGTTTGCGACCATCTGAAAAAAAAAAAGGGAAAATGTGGGAAAAGTGAGAAGGATATCCCTTGATGACGTATTACAGTTTTATGGGCTGAAGAATTATCAAGCCACTGGTGGGGCATATTTATGTACGTGTACAACTCGGCGTCACTTCTTCGATCTTAATTCAGCAGGTTGGGCCTGGAATGACAACGTAATATGGGTAAAGGGTAATTGTCTTCAGAGAGATGATGAAGAACCTTTGGATCTTCCATTTAGAACTGTAAAACAAAGTAAGTATAACAATACATAGAGTATAATATTTATATGTATGAACTAATGATCTTTTGTTGATAATAAAAAATGTTGTGCATGACAGACCCGAAGTCCCGAGTGGAGAAGAAATATTCATTGTTGGACAAAGTTTTGAAGGAAGAGGTTGAGCTCGAGTTTGTGTTGGAAGGACTTGGCCTTAGCAGAAAGAAGAGGTTTGGGAGCAAGTCAAAAAAGGTTTGCGTAGGTTACTCATTTGGTGAAGGGGATTTGGCTCGAAGTGGAAGAAGAAAAATCCGAGCTGATGAAGGTGAAGGTTGAGTTGGAAAATAAGGTAGCTCGAGCGAAGACTGATGCTCTCAAGGAAGCAAAGAAGCTAGATGCCCTGAAGGCATCTCATGCAGTGGCGATTGGCCATCTGCAAAAAGAGGCGAGGGTAACTCTGGAAGAGGTGGAGGCGGAGCACGAAAGGCTGGGGCACCATCTGATGTTGAAGGGATATTCTACAGAGGAGATGGATGCCATTAAGGCAGACACCTATGTCGAGGAGGGTGACGATGAAGAAGTGGAAGAAGTGGCAGTGGGAGTTGTTGATGGGTTAACGGTGTCTCCCACCAGACGGTGCTAGACAATCAAGGGGATGACGCCAAACTCCCAGAGGGCGAGAATGAAAAGATAGGATCGATAAATGGTTTGTATGAGTATTTTGTAGTGTCTTGTAAATTACTGGACTTGTGTGTATTGAATAAATTTTTGTAGCCTGAGCCTTTTTTTTGTAACCCTCTTGTAGGCACTTAGAGAAATGAGTCTCAGAATTAAAGATCTAGGGATTGGGCTTGCCCGGGAAAAAGAGATCTTCAGAGCCTTACTTTCTTCGCAAGCGGAGCTACAGGTTAGATCAGAATAGGTCTCCTGACTTGTATGCTATATTGACATAAAGCTACCAAGTAAATTAGATAACGTAAAACATAGAGGTAGATCAGAACTTGTTATCAGTTTTAGGAAAATAACACTAATATAGTGTGTAGAAAAATTCAAAGTATTTCAATAAAGTAGAATATCGTAAACATGTACTTAGACTTCGAAATATATGTCATGGAGCACCTGTCTGAGATTTTACTTTTTACTTCGACCTCTAAGTCTAAAAGTAGTTGCACATAGTAGATGTAAGAAATCTAATATCTTTTTAGAAATGAGATATATTTCATGTTGATGGGAATTCTGAATTAAGCTGTATATAATGTATATATTATTGTGCAGGTCGAATTGGATTCAGTTCGCTCGCGTGAAGATGAGGCACTCCAATATAACTGAAAATTTACGGAGGAGTTTGATAAGGTGAGGGAGGCGAATGGGAACAGGTAAGATCAAGATGTAAAGGTGCATTTTAAATTTGTTGAGGTAACCCAGACTGTTGTTAACCTCATTCGCAAGGTCGAGGAGAAAGACACCAAAATTAAGGAGAGGATAAAAGAGCTTTCAGAGGTAAGAGAAGACGCTGCAAAGCTTCAAAGTTGGGTTGACACGCTGATGGTTAAGGGTAAGCAAGCTGAAATGGCTCAATACTGTATTCTGGCACTAAAAAGATCGGAGGGAAAATATCGAGCTAATCTTCAGAATTGTAGAAGCGAGCTAGAGCGACTGAAAGAGAAAATGAGTGAAAAAGATAATGAGTTGAAGGTAGCTTGAGAACATCTATCAGCCTCGGAAGCTACAGCCAAACACTTGCATATAGCCCTACCTGCCAAGGATTTGGAGTTTTGGGGGGTGCAACGAAGGTGTGATGAGTTAAATGAGAGGGTGGCACGATTGAAGACCGAATTGGCGCAAGCCAACGTGCGTGTCAAGAAAATTGATTCTAGAAAGCACTCGAGGGGGAGTAGAAATGATGTTAAAGTTCCTCTAGTCCAAGGAGATGTAGTTAGTTTGTCAGGTCAAATTAGAGAGCTAGAAGGTGACGTGGCTCAAATTTAGGGGAATGCACAAAAAGGGAATGTGAACTTAAGGAAATGCCAGTACAAGTTGGATGCTGCTCTTGTCAGGGAGAAGGTCTTGGAAAGGGAAATCAAGACAAAAGATATCCTGATGAAGGAGAATGATGACTCGTTAAAGGATACTTATGTCCGGCTGAATCTGCTATTCAGGCTGAATCAGCTAAATATGTCAAAAAATTAGAAGAGAATATAGCTTTTCATGATTTGATAGATAGTAAAATAGCACATCAGAAGAAACTGTACGCAACTTTAGAGTCACACCTTGAGAATATGAGATGTAACTTCTCAAAGATCGTTGTAGGTCATGCATCATGGGCAGATTTGTTAAAGGCGACCATTGCGTATTTTGTAGAGGAAGTAAAAAGAGTTGAGTTAGAACGAGATACCTTGTTTAAAAACCTTTCTGACAAGGGATGCATTTGTAGCATAAATATAGATCGCGGGAATTGTATGGCCTTCATAAAAATTAATTTAAGCCCTCGACTTGCTGATCTGATAGAGAGGGGTAGAGTCGCTGTAACTCGCGAACTAAATTCTGATCGACCTCTTGCTGAAGGGTAAAGCATGGCTGACATCCCAACAGCAAAAAAAGTATTTATTGTAATATGACCTAAAAATAAATAGTATCTATCGCAGACATATTGAAATACATGAAAGCTAGTATGGCCTTTGCCTTATCTTATGCCTGGTGGGGCCTTTGATATAAAACAAGTTTTTACATTTGTTCTATTCGCAAAGATGGGTTGAGTTAGTCAAACCAAGTGAATCTTGATTTAACTGTAGAAATGTTACAGATATATTGAAAGAGATGAAGGCTAGCATTATGTTTGCATTATCTTATGCCTGCTAGAGTCTTTGATATGAAACAAATTTCTACATTTGTTTCAATCGTAGAGATGGGTTGAGTTAGTCAAACCAAGTGAATCTTGATTTAACTGTAGAAATGTTGTAGACATATTGAAAGAGATGAAGGCTAGTATTACCTTTGCCTTATCTTATGTCTGTTAGAGTCTTTGATATGAAACAAATTTCTACATTTGTTTTAATCGCAGAGATTTAGTAGAGTCAGCCGAACTAAGTGTTATCCCTGATTTAACTGTAGTAATATTGTAGATATATTGAAAGAGATGAAGGCTAGTATTACATTTTCCTTAAATATTCCTATTAGAGTCTTTGATAGGAAACAAGTTGTTATATTTGTTTTAATCGCAGAGATTTAGTAGACCCAGCCAAACTAAGTGTTATCCTCAATTTAACTGGTATAAGATCAATTGAAAGTTAATATTATTTATGCTTTAATTTATAGAATGTGGTTGAATCTACGTAAGTAGAGATATGTTGTGAAAAACTTAGAAGTTTCATTGAGAAATCTCACTTTTGGAATTGAGAAAATAAAAACTTGGAAGTTTCAGAATTTACATTGGATGGAGATGAAAAATCTCACTTTTAGAATTGAGAAAACAAAAAAATCAAAAGTGAGTAACGGAAATAGAATAGTAAGATGTTTAACGATAGTACCGTTTCAGTCGCCTAGTGTTCTAAGGATTTGAAATGGGGATTCCCTCTTCTATCATGAGATAATATGATCCCAGGCCTGAAAGACCTGTAATAATGAATAGACCCTCCCAATTGTCAGTTAATTTTCAAGCGTAAGGCTCTTTTGCGATGTTGAGGAATTTCTCTGAGGACGAGATCATCGTTTTGAAAGGTACAATTTCTAACTCGGTTGTTGTACGATCTGGCTAGCATATGATGATATCGAACTAGGTTAGCGATGGCGCGTTCCTTGGTCTCATCGACCATATTAAGGTTGCAAGCCAATTCGAACTCATTTTTCTCGTCAATCAGCTCGTGATCTAGAACTGGATGATGGTATTCAAAAGGAATGACAGCCTCAGTGCCATGACAAGGAGGAATGGGGTACATCCTATTAACTATCTGGGAGTGGTACGATATACCCATAGAACATGAGGCAGTTCTCGAACCCAATTCCCTTATTTCTGTGAGTGAAGCCATTTTTTGAGTCCATCCATGATGGTTTTGTTGGCGATTTCGGCTTGGCTATTGCCTTAAGGATAGTAAGGATTGGATGGTGAGTGGATGATATTGTATTGGTTGTGGAAAGTTATAATTTTTCTCCCACAAATTGGGGCCCGTTATCAATACGAATTAGGTGGGGGCACCTAAATCGAGCGATGATGTGTTCCCAGATAAAAACGATGATATCTTCTTCTCTGGTTCGACATAGTGGAGCTGTTTATACCCATTTCGTAAAATAATCGGTAGCTACGAGTAGGTGATGGTAGTTATCTGGAGAGCTAGGGAATTCGACGACGAGATCAATTGCTCAACTTTTGAATGGCCAAAATACCTTGCTTGCATGGAGTTTGAGCACAAGGGCACGTATCCTATGTCCATGCCTTTGACAGGTGTCACATCTGTGTGAGAACTCATCTGCTTGCTTGTGCATGTCGAGCTAGAATACACCTTATGTAATAGCTCTATTTGCTAGTGATCGACCTGTGGCATGGGAGTCACAAGTCCCTTTATGTAATTCGCTGAGCATTTCATCTGCTTTTGGTTTGGAGAGACACTTGAGGTAAGGCCCCGTGACGAAAAGACGGTATAGCATACCATTTTGATTAGTATAGCACTTCGAGTTGTTGATCAGCTGTTGGTGCTCTTTTGGATCTGCTGGTAGTGATCTGTTCCAACTGCTGTCAACACTGAGGTAGGCTAAGAAAGGCTTTTTTGCCAATCGTCGTCTCCCCCATTATCACCCCCAGTGTTGATCGTACATACAAAAATGCGATAAATGCTAGGGGTTGAAATGATTTCAATCTAAAGATATCGAGCTTCTGTACCCAAGATCTCGACTAGATATGCCAAGGAATCGGCGTGTTAATTTTCACCTCGAGGTAGATAATCGAAAGTTGCTTTCGCGAACTTGCTCATCCTATCTAGAACGAGGGCTACGTATTAGATCATCTTTCAATTCTTCTTGCATTTCTCAGAGTAATGGTAGACAATGAGTAGTGAATCTGTGCAGATAGAGAGTTTGGGGACATCGAGCTTAAGAACGAGGTCGAGTACATGAATGGGAGTTTTGTACTCGGTGACATTATTAGATGCCTCAAAATCCAAGCGGATTGATTTCTCAATCCTGTCATTGGAAAGGGTAATCAAAATGATTATGATCCCTGACCCTGTGGGTCTTGCTGATCAATCTGTGAGAAGTCTCTACCCATTTGTTGTAATCCATTCAGCTCGCTCATCAAATGGTTTGGGGGGTGGATCATCGAGATTTTTTCAGTTAGGTCAGACTCGTGCTCCTCCTACTAGGGATCTTCTACTGGAAAATCCGTGAGAAAATTGGCCACGGCTTGACCCTTTTTGGAATGACGTTGTTCGAACTTGATTTCATGTTCTCCCAAACTAACTGTCCAATGTTGCACTCTCCTTGATTTTTCTTTCTTGGATAGAACTTACCGAAGTGGGTAGTTCTTCATGACTTTGACTGAATGAGCTTGGAAGTAGTGCTTGAGTTTCTGTGAAGTGTAAACATGAGTGAGAAGAAGTTTCTCAATTATAGAGTACTTTGTTTCTGCTGGAGTGAGGGTTTTGCTGATGAAGTAGACTAGTTTCTCGATTTTCCCTTTAAGGCGAATAAGAACCGAGCTGGGGGAAGTATTTGTGCCTGTTAGGTAGATAATCAGTTCCCCATCATTTACTGGGGTGGTCATTATGGGAGACCTCCCCAAATAGGTTTTGAGATCCTAAAAAGCTGTTTTACATTCTGGTGTCCATGTGACCTCTGTATTTGGCTGAACTTTTCCTCGTTCGGTACAATTGCGGAGTAATAGGAATAACCAATGACAGCGGTGTGATGATTTAGAAATGAAACGGTTGATAGCGGCAATCTTGCCGACAAGTTTCTGAATGCCTTTTGTTGTTTTTGGAGAAGGCATGTTGAGGAGAGCTCAAATCTAATATGGATTGGCCTCAATCCCCTTCTTGTTGATGAGGTGGCCTAGAAATTGGCTAGAATGTACCCCGAATTGATACTTATCAGGGTTGAGACACATTCTGTAAGATCGAAGGATATTGAATATTGTGCTAAGATCTGAGATGTAATTGGCTGGCCATACGCTCTTGCACAAGAGATCAATTATGCAGACTTTAGCGACTTTCCTTAGATGTACTTTGAACATAGTAGTCATCAACCTTTGATATGCGGCACCCGCGTTATTGCGTCTGAAGGGCATGACTTTGTAGCAATAAAGACCTCTTTCAGTGATGAAAGTTATCTTTTCTTGATCTTCTTCCAAAAGTGGAATTTGATTATACCCCGAAGCAACATTCATCATAGATAAGAGGTCATGGCCTGTTATGGAATTAAGGATCTGATGAATATTGTGAAGAGGGAAACTGTCTATTGGAGTATGTTTGTTCAGATTAGTAAAATCTACGTAAACTCGGACTTTTCTGTTCTTCTTTGGGACAATGATAATGTTAGATATCCAGTCTGGATATTTTGCTTCTCGAATGAATCCCACTTTGATCAATTTCTCGATCTCGGTGTTAACTTCATCTCAAAGACGAGGTGATAGTCGTCGTTGTTTCTATTTTACCGCAGTGGCGCTGATGTTGATAGCTAATTTGTGACATGCCTTGGTTGGATCGACCTTGGGCATTTCATCGAAAGACTATCTAAAAATGTCTCGATTTAGTTGCAAGAACTGAATGAGAGCATCCTTTTCATGCTGAACCAGCTTAGTACTAATGAAAGTACCTCTTCTAGGTTCATCAATGTTGATTTATTCTGTTGGCTCCTCTGTAGAAGGTTGATCGCTAAGGTGATCAGCTTCCTGTAATTGCTATGCAACAAATTAGTCAGAAGTATCTAGGATAGCAGAGACGGTATTTTCACAAGCTCGAGAGAACTTCTGACTACCTTTGATCTCATAAATTCCATTATCGTGTTTGAACCGGAGTGTTTGATGATAGGTAAAAGTGATTGCTTCCATGTTGTGAATCCAGCAACAACCCATAATCTCGAGATAACGAGATTTAGCGTTGATGACATAAAAAACGACGTTGATGGTAGCTGGTCTTGCGGTAATAGGTAAGATGATCTTTCCTACTCGTTCTTCTCTTGAACCATTGAACCCACTAATATCGGTGTCGCTCTAAATAACTTGGTCGGCCAAACCCATTTGGTCGATAGTGCTCTGAAAATGAATCTCGATACTGCTTCCCATATCGATCATCATCGTGTGCATGATAAACTTCTTCATTTTAAGCATTATTACTGATGCATAATGATGTAAAAATTTGACATAGCTAGTATCGCAATCTTCTAAGGAAATCCCAAGCTGGCGATTGCTCGACTCAAGAAGAAGCTTGGCTTCTTTGTCTTGCAGTATGAGATTACAGTATTCCGATAGTCTCCTTCGTTTTGATATGTTGGAATTGGTGATCTGATTGATTTCGATCATGTTGTTGTGGTGCATATGGTAAAGATGTTTCTCCTCAACTTGATCATTGACCTGAATAACTTCAAGCTGCTTCTTATAACTGCCATCTTTGTATGATTTTAGGTCGACAATATATTTGAGCATCCGTCCCTCTTTAAAAATGTATTCTAGTAACCTCTATAAAGCATAGCAATTGTCAGTTGAATGATGGTTTACCTTATGATGTAGACAATATGGTCGACTATCAATTGGTTTCAGTGGTTGAGAGACGCGGTAGAGTGTATTTCCTTCAATGGTAGTGGAAAAATTATGAATATTCGGACGTTCATCTTTGGGAGGATGGGCTTGTTTGGCAGACCGTCTTTCCGAGGGTTGCCAGTGTTTCCCTTGGTACGCTTCGGATCTCCCTGTTTCTCCTTTTGTTTATTGCTTCGATCTATAGATGGGCCTTAGGTGAAGAGGACAGATTTAGTAGATTTTTGTTGCTTAGACATCATCCTCTCTAGGTCAACGTTACTGTTGACCTTGGTGATCATCTCCTCTAAGGTCGCAGGTTTGTTGAGGGTGAGGTGTTCTTTGGCCTTACAGTCGAGCCAAAGCGCATTGGTGAAAGCAGTAACAGTTGTTTTCTGATCGAGGTTATCCACTTTTTGTACGAGATCTAAAAATTTCTTCAAGAAATCCTTGAGCTTCTTTCGATGTGACTGTTTAGGGCCTATAAGTAAATATAAATTCTCCTCTTTGTCCCTATTGTGAGGATATGTCTTGATGAACGGTTTCTGTAGCTGATTGAATGTATATATGGAGTCCTCAGGGAGAGAGTAAAACCATAAGAGTGGTTCCTCCTGTAGACTTGTGGCAAACAGACGGCAGAGAATGTGGTTGAGATTGGAGTATAACCCTAATGAATCACAGTACTGTTGAATATATTCCTTTAGGTCAGTACCTTTGTATTTACAAATTTTTGGAGTATGGAAACCTTTTGGTATTTCCATATCGAATAACTTTTTGGCAATTAGACTTCCTTGTAATTTTGTGACATCACTAGTAGTACCCAAAACTTGTGCTTCGATCAACTCCTTAATTCGTTAGTCCATATTCACTTTTGCGATGTAATAACGTACAGGTTGAATCGCTGGGTAAGCAGGTTGTGGATGATGAGTGCCTGTACCATCACTCAGGCAATCTCATGCTGGAACTTGGTGTTGAGGTCGCTGTTCTTTCTTTTGGCGGGTAAAAATTCAGTGACCTCGACTGACTTCGGACTAAATTTTACCCCCCAAATGTATGGAGAGCTGTGGTTCGTATTGTAGATTCAAGGAAATAGCTTTATTGGCGACTCCTCGAGGTCCCAATCTCTTCCTTGGAAAAACACGGAAGGTCTCTGGCAACTGATTGTGACCTCTGGCTGGAGAAGCCTGCTGAGTATTTTGCAGAACCTCCAGAGTGGCCTGTATTATTGCCATTTGGTCATCATATCAGCTGAGCGCTGTTAAACAAGCTTGTCGTTCTATTTTGAGATCTTTCTCACGAAGCTCCCAATCCTTTGTTAACTAAAGTTCAAGCTCGACGCATTTCTCTGTTTCAGCATTAAGATTCGCCCGTAACTATGTAAGTTGCCCCGGTTCCATTAAAACAGCGAGCTGGGTCCCTATAGCTGGTCGTCTAGAACTAACCATGATTGAAAGTTGTAGTGAAAAAATACCTTAGGATATCGTGGAAATGCAATCTTTCCCACAGACGGTGCCAAATGTAATGGTCAAATTTTGTAAGCTCGAAATCGCTCAAAATTTGCTATCGCACTAATGAACCTGTAATAATATTATAATGGAAAGTAAGAAATGACACGGATAATTTTAGCGTGGAAAACCTTTGAATAGGTAAAAATCTACGACCTCGAGTAGAATTTTTTTGTAAAAGTATTTTTATTGCTTAAGGAAGATATCTTATTACAAGTGATCCTTAGATATAGAAAAGCTTGAACCTTGTAATTAAGAAGCTTGGCTATTGCTGAGAATAAAAATAAGTAGTTTCTTGATGATCTCTTGTGTAATTTTTTTGGTTCTTATCTCTTCTGGAACTTTTCCGTTTTATAGGCCTTCAGCGTAACTCTTCATCGTGGTGGAGCACATTTCTTGAACAATGTGGTTAGTGGTGGTTGACTGAGTAACTGACAAGTTTGTAAGAGACAGGTATCTTTGACTGGATAAGGCTTTTCAGTTTGAGTTCGACCCACGTTCTTAAATAGTTCGTGGGGTAGTTTGGAATGTTGACTGGGGAAGTTATGTTAAAAATGCATGAGTCTGAGATGGAGGTGATTCGAACTGGCGACAGCTCAACTTTAGGTGAGATCGAGGGATAGGTCCTTACACGCACCTTTAAACTAGGTCATTGAAATCTAGCAGAGCTGATCATCTTTTCTTTGGAAATACATGTTAGGTAAGATTAGGTTACATTACGATTTTTGGGTTTTGAAGACTGAAGATTAAAAACTAAAAGAGGGATCCGAGAGGGAAAATAGGAGAGAGTAGTGAAAAAATAATTGGAAAATAGAAAAAAAAAATTAAAGAGGGAAAATAGAAATTACCACGGATTAAATTAAATTTTCCACGGATTATATTCATGCTAAAAAAGCTACGACATATATCTATGGAAAAATTGAAAAGAGCCTGTAGTAAATTTACCTTTTTTGTGTAGTGTATTAGCTTAAGTCATCATAACAGTGTACTAAAAGATTTGGATATCATTAGAACTCCAGGGGAGATCACGAGAGTCGCCAAATACCTTAGGAAGGAATTTAAAATAAAAGACCTTAGGAAATCAAGTATTATCTCGATTTGTAGATCGAACATCTTGGTAGTGGCATGCTTGTACACAAAGCAAAATATATCGGAAGAGGAAGTCAAGTTTTCCATATTTTGTTCTATTTCTTAAAACTATGAAAAATGAGTTTTCCATCTTCTGTTTTCCGCCCCCAACCAAACAAAGTAAACCAAATTTCGTGGAAATCAAGTTCACCATTTCCACCATTTTCCACAAACCAAACACACCCTTTATATGAACTTTCTTTCTCGAGATGTTTAATACTGTGATTTGTAAAACTGAATTCCTAAGCATAGGTATCCAAAGAAAAAACCAGTTTAGAGTTTCCTATGATTGTGTACCCTAACATCATTTTCTATGGTGAGATTGGGGGACTCTTCCCTGTCACGATATAAATAGTACGATAAATTATCTTCATTGTGTTATTATTCTTTTTCCAGCTTCTTATTTGTAGTTTGTTGGTACAATTACTAAGTTTGAGTGCCCATAAGCCGAAGTTGCTCATTATCGAATAAGACAACCCTTAACCCACTCATTAACCCTTTCATCGCCCCTTGATGCAAAATGGGAGAATTTCTAGCCAACCATCATATTTGTTGTACAAAAATATTTAATTATACTGTTCTATGGTATTTCAATGTCATTTTAAGATTCATAAAATTTTTTATCGTTTAAAATTGTGCTTATATAAGATGAGTTCTAAATGAGGCCAAAAACTTCTGGAACACTACCATAAGAGTTAAAGTTGAAGTAAGAAATAATTAATAATAACACTGAAATAAAGAAAGATATATACTTAATTGAAGTCTTGTGGGGAGATAGAAAACTTTTCCAACCTAACAATAGACCCTATTTGCAACTTCTTCACCTCACTAATCGAAAGCTCGCAAGATATCGAAAGAGTACTATCAGAGACACAAACATCAGCAGGTCCTATAATCGCCGTAATTTGGAGTACTGGACAGAAGAAATCCATTATCATTCCACAACTTGAAAAGTGAGGATTGGTAATAAACTCGATGGAGTTCTTGGATAGAGGATTACCAGCATTATCCCTTGCCATTACCATTATCATTGCAGCAAAATTATAAATTAATACCCTAATTCTTACCGCTTCATATATTTTATAATTGGAACTTGATTCGAGTCAGGTCTGATCAAGGTAGGAACATTTTTTAGAATCCAAGAGTGGCAAACACGCCATTTAAATCACCTCCAGATGTGGATAAAGATGTTGATTGATGGTTCAGGTATTAAATTTTCTCTTAAGAGGTTCTTTACAGTGCAGTATGGAAGGAAGTTTTGAAGAGGTTGGCTGAAGATGCTATAAGGGAGGAGGATGTACTTATACATAAGTAGCTTATAGATGCTTAGGAATTAACATAATGTTAAGAAATAACCTACTATCGAAGGATTAACAGTTCTAATATTGTAGAGCAATTGAGAGAGAGATGATTCTTTACTGATGTTCTTTAGAACTATAATACATTATTAGATAACCCTATTGAATAGGTTACCTAACTTACTCAAACTCTTCCCATAACCCTAAAGGGCTTATGGGTTTATTAGGAGTCTAGTAGAGCACCCCAACCCTGTTGGGCTCCTAGCTTGGACTGGACCCAGCTCCTAATACTCCCCTTGGGGTGTTCTATACCAGGAAGACTTACCCCATCAAAACCTCTGCCTAGCAAAGCCCCCTTAGACCAAAACCTATGCAGGGAAATAGTACAATCTTATGCCCTGCATAGATTATGAACGCGTATACGTTGCCACATCAAAACCTCCAGCCAGTAAAACCTCCTAAGATAAAAATTGTACTATCAGGAAAAAGAGTACATGTCCACGTCAGGCTGGAACTACTCCCCCTGACATCGATCTCCCTGAGATCTATCTCCCTGAGATATTAATAAGTGAATCTTCCGTATGCCAATTCCGTGTACTAGCTGATGGGACGTAAGTAGTGCAAGAGTTTTCATGCATAGATTTAGAAAGATGTCTTCTGAAATATCTTCAACAGCGCCAATCTCATTCGCCTTTTATAATTCATGAGGTTGAAATTTTTAGGCTTCTATGAAATGCGATTTGTTATGTCGCTATTGATAAATCTCCATTGAATTGAATGGTATAAGCTTAATTATTTTCATACATAGTCGATGCTTTATCTTGGATAGAACACGCCACAACTTTGGTTGATGAGATGTATCTTGGAGCGCAACCATCATTCTCTGCCAGTTTCATGAAGTACAAGAATCTTTGTGGTTCGAGGTGTAGCTACTGCCATCTGCTTCATCAATCTCCAATTTTTTTAATGTATTCCCATACATAAGCACATTATCCATTTGATAATGGCCTTAATGTGGATCTGAGAAGTATTATGCATCGGTGTACTCTATACTTTTATGTTTACCATTTCAAGTAGAACAGACCCCAATCTTTTATACCGATCAATACCTCAGAATGTGCTTGATCTCAATACAGTGTCTTTGGGTAGGAACAAAACTATGGAAAACCAAGAAGTTCACTGTGAATGAGTCATTGGGTCTAGTATACCCAGTTACCTATAGCAAAGTACCTCCTAGCTATGGCACCGTGGCCCTAAGAGTTTATCCCCCCATTTGGATGGTGGAAGATGTCGCTGTCTGCACCTAAGTGACGGATGCACAATAAATGACTTAGCACCGTGTGTTATATCTATATTAAAGTGTTTGATAGCTTTTTCGATATATATTGCATGGTATATGTGTATGCTACTATCAAGATGTTCGATCTGCAAATCGAGACACTACTTAATTTTCTAAGGTCTTGTATTTTAAATTCCTTTACAAGGTATTCGTCGCCTCTCGTGATCTCCCCCGGAGGTCTAATGATATCCAAATCATTTAGTATACTGTTATGATGAGTTAAGCTAATATCTTTGCTCTAAATAAGAACGTATGAATAGATAAAGATTTTTGCAAAGTTCCTGACCTTTAAATACTTAGTCAACTTATTATGTCTCATGGGACCTAATTACTTCAAGTCAACAATAACTTTTATAATTTTATTATGTACATACCTCGTGTGTCGGGCTTGACTACCTCCAGACGCTTATACCTTAATTGGTAGCTTCATGTATATATTTGTATCTAGTTTCTAATATAGATACGAGGTATTTATATGATATGCATGTCTAGCTTGTCCTCGACAACTTAACAGACTGATAACTACTGAAGCGTAATAATATCCATAACCAGGTAATAGGTCATACTGCAATCGATGCCAGATCTGTTAAAAATTTCTTGGGCAACTAGTCTTCCCTTTACCAAATTATCTCTCTGAGTTAATCATGTTTTTGTACCTTTCCTATTTGTAACTGATAGGCTCAATTGTATAACTTTGTATTATGCTAGCAAGCTGAGCTTCGCTTAGATTCTAGATGCCCACTTTGGCCAATGTATACATTGTCGACAAATCTCTACTGAACCATCCTATGTTGTACTTATTACAGACTTTTAATAGATTAAGATCTCATTATCATCATACATATGTGTCACATCGGGCTAGTCTCCTAATGCAACAACTGGTTGTGTAGTTAATATTGCCTTGACAATAGGTGGTTTCATCCTTGATGAACTGACTACACCATTAGTCATATTTTTCTCTTATTCTGCAGCTCCCCGACTCATAATACTTTCTTCCAACGGTGCTCCGTACTAAGCGTGAGCCTCAAATTTGTTTGTAATACTAATTCCCCTGGAACGTTCTGCTGCGGTACTAGTTCCCCTGGAACGTTCAACTGTATAGGTGTATTACTTGCAAGTGCATATACTTACAGTACTTCAATAGTGTATGTGAATGTTTTTAGCAATTCATTTGCGATCTATTGGAGGTTTGTAATCCGTTAAACCTTATTGTCACCTAACTTATGTATAGGGATCTATATGAGACAATGATGGTATTTTCCATGACCTGACTATCATATCTTTCCCCAATGCTCGGAATATTGCCACATCAAATTGACAATTATCTGCCCTGCAGTATATTCGTCGTCAGTGGGTTTTGTAATGGAGTATTTTTTAGGAGGATAATCTTTGCCAATACTTATAGTGAGGATTATGTAATAATAAGTTTAAACAAACAAGATTTTACATGGAAACTCAGTAAATGCTGAGAAAAACTAGGACCTTGAAGAGGGTTTTGATAATAAAAATTCAATAAGTTACTAGTTGTTACAATTTGTTGTTTGGTAAAATAGTAAGAATGAATGAATAATGAAGTCGCAAATCTAAATAACCCATTCTTTCCTTGTATTTATAGTAGATACATGTAGTTTACAATAAAGAAAAATAGCTTCCTATTTCTGGGGTAGTGGGCAAACTTCACAGATCTCCCAATGGCTCTTATTTGACCAAGCATAACAGTTACTTTTAGCAGATCTCGAACTGTGGTCGTAGACGTGATATCTTCTTGAATGATGGAATGTCTTCAACTAAGGTCCGTTGGCTTCTCTTTATCAAATCTAAGAAATATGCTACTACAATCGCCCCATTCTCGATACAATTACATGTTCCTGTGTCGAGAAGAACATCGAAATTTGAAATGGTTGTCGAATGTCTGTAAAAGTATGTTGCTGTCATTTTCGAGGCAAAAGTCAAATGAATCTAGTCATTTTGGTTTCTCGAGGATAATTTATGGCAGCATATTGGACTTTGTAATTTTGAAGGTGGGGTTATAAATAGAGGAAAAAAGAAGGGGTTGGTACTCGGCAGGCTATTAGATTGTTACCATTTTGGTAATGATGTCGCACCAGGCGTGGCATAACGAGTGGTTGGAGCTTGCAGGTGGGTATTTTGGAAAGTACAAAGAGGTTAATCTTGATGTTTTGTTACTGCTACCTCTTTACCAGGAACCGGTGGTGATAATGTTTAGAAAATCTGATGGAGGAGGAGGTAGAGAGCATTAAAATCCAGTGTGTCCATTGGAGTTAGTATTATTTTGTGTTGTTGAAGGACTCAGAGCTCATTAATTGCTTGAAGAAGTGGCCACTGCCCATATTGAAGATGATGATGCGAAGGGGGCATGTTGTCTGTGTCTCTGGTCGACACGAAAAACTTCTTGTAATTTTCTGCTGCTGTCTTTCTGCAAGGCACACACAGGCAGCTCTTTTTAGAAGTTCTCTGAGTTGAGATTCATTGAGCTTCTTAGGATATCGATGCACCTTTCGCCAGAGGATATGCAAGATTCTGGTGAAATGAAGGGCATAACTTTGAGTCCTTTATGTTGAATGATAAAATGAAATTGTAGCCTGATATAATGTAATCGAAGGAAAGAAATATCGAATGGAAAATGTAGCAGTGTACTTAATGAATAAACTTTGTTTTGATTTTGTATTGCATATGTAGATGGTGGTCTTGAATAAAAAGAAATATATTATGCGAAGATAATTAGTCGAGTCATTTGAATGTCGAGAAAGTTGTGTCGAACTTTATGTTAAGATCAAGGTTTATGTTGTCGAGTTTACTAGATCTCAAACTGAAGTTTGTTGACTGTATGGGGCCAGAAGTGGTTCCCTAAGAGTTTAATTTGATTGGGATGTGTAAAGTTCCAATGTTAATTGAATGTGTAATATAAATGTTTGTGCTTAATTGTTAGATTTTTTTTCTGTATATAAATACCTACGGTAATCTGAAAGTGTTATTGTAGGATTTGAGATGGTGAGGACAAGGGCTCAGGTTCGGGAGGATGAGCGTTAAAATTGGGTGTGTGTAAAGTATTAGGAGTTGTTTGATCGGTACTTTGGTAAGAACTGTGCAAACGGGCAACCATTGGTACCACTGGAGCCCAAATATGAAAAGGATGAGTAAAGTGGAGATGAAGGAGGCAGAAGAAGAGTATGTATTCCACTGTAATTTGTAATTCCTAAGTCCTCCTGACCGCCTCGGCAAGATAAGGAATCGAGCCAAAACTTTTGTGAAGAAAGCAGATGTGGTGGCAGGTCGAAGAAGATGAAGAGTGGATTGAATATTGTAGGGTTGTAACAAATGAGAAATGTGTAAGGTGGTGTCTTGAAATAAATGAATATATTTGTTATTGTCGATGTGTATGATTAAAATTGTTCCCGAATATGATTGGATATCTTTGAGCGAATGAATATTATTGATATAATATTGTGATTTGGGTATGTGAATGTATAATATCTCAATTTTTTGGTAATTGGTTTGTCAAATAAAATTTGAATTTTGAATTTATGTGAAGATCGTCATGAGAATATAGGAGAGTTATAAATAAGGAAAGATGTATTTAGGTAATGAAAGAAGAATGGCGAGGTGTACTCCTGTAGGTGACATTTTGAGGTATAAGGAATTAGATGTATAATCTCTTTGTAATAGTATAAGAGTTTCTTTGGCAAGGATAAATATATCATAGGAGTTACAAAAAGATATGAAAGGGTTGGAACAATAGTGCATGGGCTTGTTAGCGTTTAGAAGAGGAAGGATCAAAGAATTCGAGAAGAGGCAAATAAGGCGTTACGCTTGAGTACTTGAACAGTTACGAAGGGGTGCGATAAACAGTCGTGTTGTGGTTGGCGACTGTTCACACCCCACTTATTTTGAACAAAATTCTTCAATTTCAAATTGTTATGTCCATCTCTTGCGTCGTTGTCAACCATAGGGAAGGTGGAGATTAGTATGTTGATTGAGAGGATAAAGCTTGTGAAATAAAGGGATACCGAGGCAACGTGACTCTGAAGTTGGTATTTTTCTTGCAATTGCTTGTTATGCATATGATTCTGTATAAACCCTTTATAGATGTTGATATTGTCTTGATAGTGTAGGGTGTAATTGTAGTTTAGATGGGTGTAGTTAAAGTAATTGATGAAATAAATATTTTTGGGTTTGAGATAAAATTGCATTGATATTGTTTGTATGGTGAGGCGACCGTTGGAGAAAAGGTGTCGAAAAGGGCTAAGGTCTATTGTGAAGAGAGGGGTAGATGGAAAGAGGTGAGGACGAGTTGAGAAAGTAAGTTTTGGGTGTCGTTGGGATTACTGCGCGAGTGTAGGTGTGTTGTTTGGATATGTGAAATGTGATGAGGTTTGGTGGTTGGAGCGCCAGATTATCTGTGAAATCGGCTGGGTTTTACGCTGGAGATGGCGAAATTCTTAAATTTATAAATTTGGCTTATTTTGGCGGGAAGCTGGATATTGCCGAAGTGTCTTCAAAAATCTTAGTGTCCTGAACTTTGATAAAAAAATGTTAGTGACAGAGTAATGGTTATCGATGGTAGGACTTAGAAAAATTAGTAAAGAAATCTTGTATCGAGAACTGAATGTAATAATTGTATATTCTGATAATAATAAAAGAATGACGTATTGGAGATTAAACTCGACAACTAAATGAATATTAGCATATGAACATATATAATGTATAAGATATGATATAGACTAATTTTTGTTAAAAAATAGAATCTAATTTCAGGTTCATAAAAATGGCTGAACCTATTCAAATTGATGATAAAAAAATCTTTGAGAAACTTACAAATGTAGAGCCCCTGCTAATTGATGTGATAGCCTATATCCAAAAGTTGGGTGTTAGGTATAGGGTGGGGTCGAGTAACGTTGATGTGGCGAGAGTCGACCAGTTTATGGTGGCACCCAGGGATGTGAAAGTTTCGGATGAGGAGAGTACCGAGACAGACGTGGATCGCAAGCCATAGGCTAGTGATTGAGAAGGTAGTGGTGGGGGGGAAGAAGATGTCGAGGATGAGGATGGCGTATGTTATGGAGAGGGTCCAGAAATGAGTAAGATTTTGTATTTCAAAGTTAAGTACGATATTCCTTAAGATATTAGACTAGAGGTATATCATCATAAAATGATTGATCAAGACGTTCCTTTGGATGGCATACTTATCCATTGAGAATAGATAAAAAAAAAAGGGTTGATGCTTCCACTTCGAGCGAACCAAAAAAGGTTTCTAAATTTTTTCGATGCTGCCCCTGGTCAATATAACCCAAATGTATATGACCTTTTCCAGGTGTGTGGAGTGATAAATGGTCTATTAAAGGCGAGAGGGGAAGAGTTAATCATCGTGGATGATTTATGTGTGTATTACACACTTAAATAAAATCTATCGAAGATAGGGTAAAGGTACTTGGCGAGACTCTTGAGGAGACCTCTATTTTACAAGATGGTATCGACAGGGGGGGAGTACTTCGAGCAATGTCTCCTTGTCTCAAGAAATTACGAATTTGATTGGAGAAATCTAGGGGAGGCTCTAAAAAGGAAGACTTTCCACTTAGGTTTGTGGTTAGGTAATTTATTCGTTGATGTTTTGGATTTGTTGGTTGGAATCTAGTGTTCTAACTTTTGGTTGTTTTTGTCCTCGTGCAGCTTTGAAAGAGATTGACAGAAACTCGGATATTGCTGAAAAGTTATATAATGTTAGGAAGGGTTTTTTTGGTCATATCGATAATTTGGTGGTCGACCAAAAGAAGGTGAACGGTTTGTTTCAGGAGGCTAGTTTAAAATGAACTCGTGCAAAAGGATCTGAAATTCTTGTCATCGACGGAAAGATATCTGAGAGGAATAAAAGAGTTGCGGACTTGAGCTTGCCCCTCGAGAATCCTTCACTGAGTGATTAAACCACCGATTCTGCAACTGTAGAAAGAGATGATATGCTGAAGAAAACCTATAGCAAGAGTAAGAAGAAGAGGGTTGCGAGCCATGTTGTTGCTCCCTCCATCCCCCAAAAAGGACTTCTCATAGATTAACTACTGAGGAGGTGGAGAAAGTTGCTAGGACATCATCAGGTGTGCCGGATGATCAACCTCTGAAATCGGCTACTAGCATGTTGTTGAAGAAGAAGGCATACTCTGAGTCGACGAAGAAGAAGTTCGTCGAGGAGTTGGAATCTGAGGTCCAAAAGACCATGTATACTTATGTGTCTGGTATGACATCTTTAGAGGGGGAATTTGATTATTGTCTGGTGGAGGCAGAAACCTTTTCTACTTTTCTCAGCGATGGCCACCGAAACATGTCTAAGGTTAGGAATTTTTTTGCTTTGCTTCGATTAAATAATTTGGTTCCTCATTCGAAAACTCATATTATGACGGTAATGCAGATCAAAAAGTTGTTGATCAAGGCCAAACCTTGCATTCTAGGTACTAGTACTCTGGCAAACCAGTTGATCGCCTACATGAATATTGAGAAAGAGCTGGTGAAGGATAAAGAAGATCTGATTAAGAAGAATAAAAAGTTGGAGGCGAGGTTGGGGAAGTACAAACTGGAAGCCGGGAAGGCGAAGGAGGTTCCCCTTTGTGGGGTAAAAAAGCTTGGGAAATGGAGAAGAAAAAGAGGCCCAAGAGATAAGGGCTGATCTTGTGAGGGAAAGAGAGGAGGCGTTGTCTTTACATAAGGTCAATTTTGAAAATGATGTTTGTGAATAGATTGCATCCTCTCAGAGGACGATGAAGTTGGAGCATGGAAAGGTCTTGGAGGAGGTGAGGGCAGAACTTATTCAAGATAATCTGGATACGCTCAAGAAGATGAAGTCCAATTTTGTTGGACAATACGAGGATTTGGATAATAGAAAAGAATTTTATAAGAAGTTAGCTATTATTGGTAACCAGTTTTTTCTCGACTCAGATACGGAGGACGAAGTTCCTAAAATGCCTGTAGTACCTGAGGCGCCTGAAGTACAAGAAGTTCATGTAGTGACTAACCCCGAGGGTATTCTTGCCGAAGTATTATTAGATGAGCTAACTTTAGGTGTTCCAGTGAAAGTTGATGATGCAATCTCTCTCCCTGCAAAGTAAATTAATTTGGAAAAGTATTTGTTTTTATGTTGATGGAACCAAAATAGTATTTTGATATTTCTTGAATGTTTATGTTAATGTTTTGCCGAAGAATTGTTTGAAAGTAATGTATACATAGTTTTTTTAAAATTTATGCTAAGTATCAGTATTCGACAAGATTAATAGCATTTGATAGTAACAGAGATAATATGCAGAATCTTGTTTTGGAGTAAGTATTTGAGATGATTGAAAGGGGGCCATGTAATGGCTCACTTAAATGTAGAATGATTACATGATGTTTTACAGCGACTAGATATTTGGGTTTGATGTCGATGAGTAAAAAAAGGGAACAAAAACATAACATGTTTTGTTTGATAAGTAGTAAATTGCAAACAAGGTTATCCTATAATTGGATAGGCGTTTATCGAAGAGATGAATATTAGCAATGATGTATACTTGTTAAAAATGTATCAATACTAAGCGGATGATAGTAAAAAAGATAGAAACGATAGTAAAGATATCTTTATTTGATTTTGTTAATAACTGCTACAGAGGTTATATGTAGAAGATTTTCAGCTGGGCTATATTTCACGAATATTCGAGCTATATTTTGTCTTCGGTCATTAACCAGTAAGTTTCATTATCAGTTTTATCACTGACAATATATGGTCCTTCCCAATTTTTTGATAGCTTGCAAGAATTTTCAGGTCGAGTATTGTCTTGGATGCGTCGAAGAACAAGGTCACCAATACCAAATGTTCTCTTTCGAACCTTTTGTTGTAAGCTTTCTTGAGGGTGTCATGGTACCGCCCCAAGTTCGCAATAGCTTGGTCTCGGGTTTCTTTGATCCATTTTGAGTTTGTAGAGGAGTTCAAGTTCATTTTCTTCATCTGCGATTTTTCTTCGAGTACTTGGTAGATCGAGATCTAAAGGTATGATTACTTCCATGTCGAAGGCTATCATGAATGGTGTACAACCAGTAAATGCTCGAGGAGTCATCCGGTATGCCCATATGACACTTAGTAATTCATTAACCCATCTGCCTTTTATCTCGTCAAGGCGTTTGTGTAACCTTGACTTGATACTTTTGTTAATGGCTTCAGCTTGGCCATTTCCTTGAGGATAGTAATGGTGTCAAAGTAGACAGTTGAATCTTATATTTGTGGAAGAAGCTGAGAACTTTGTTGCTAATGAATTATTTGCCGTTATCAGATCGTATCATTTCTGGGCAACCAAATCTTGTTATTATGTGCTCCCAAAGAAACTTGTTGACTTCATTTTCATTTGTGCGATATAGAGGTACTTCTTCAGCCCACTTGGTGAAGTAGTTTGTTATCACAAGAATGAACTTACGATTACCCGATGTTGGGTGGAACAGTCCAATGATATCGATCCCCCATCTTTTGAATGGCTAGAGGATATTGCTAATGTCTAAGTCGAGTATTGGGCTTTTGATATCTTAAGTGTGGATTTGGCATTTGTAGCATTTCGAAGCAAAGTCTTCATAGTCTTGTTGTATCTTGGGCCAGTATAACCCTTGGGTAAATGCCCGTTGGGCCAATGATCGTCCTGAAACGTGAGCTGCACAGATTCCTTCATAAAGTTCTTTATTTTTGATTTGGGCTTGCTTTCGTGAAATGCATTCAATAAGAGGTTCTCCTCTTGTGATGAGATATAAGATTTTATTCTAAATTGTGAATCTGGGGAATTTGGCTAAGAGTGATCGGGCCTCTTCCTTATTACTCCGGAGGATGTTGGAATTGAGGTATGCATAAAATGGTCTTCTCCAATCTTCAGCATCTTCGTCTTCAATAACATTGATTTTCATCGTATAGCTTATATCGAGACTGAAATGTTTAATGTCCTCAATGACCAAAGTTCTTTTTTCACTATCTTTGAGCATTGCAGCAATGTATGCTAACGCGTCAGCGTGGAAATTTTTGGTTCGAGAGAGGTAAGAGATAATTGCTATTTTAAATTTGTTCATTTTCTCTTCGACCAGGGCTGCATAATCAGCCATCTTGACTGATGTTCTGAATGTTTTGATGTAATGGTTGGCGACGAGTAAGGAGTCAACGTATACAGCTATTTTTTTTCTCTAAGCGCTCTAAGAAGATCCAGTCCATGAAGGATAGCTTCATATTCTGTTTCATTGTTGGTGGCATAGAACATGAGTTTAATAGATTTTTCTATGCGAGATTGGAAGGCGTAACGAGGATGAGGACGAGGACGAGGACGAGGATGATATTGATTCCTGATCCTCGCAGTCCAGCAGATCTGACTGTAAAGAGTCTCCATTCTATGCTTCGTAACTATGCGTCTGGTTCTGCTATTGAGTCATCAGTCAATACTTCTTCGAGCTTTTCCCAATCGGGATCTTCGACTAGAAAATCTGCTAAGAAATATGCTACTGCTTGTCCTTTGATAGATATTTGAGGCTCGAAGGTTATGTCATATTCATCGAGGAATACAGACCATTGTTGAACTCTTAGAGACTTTTATTTTTTTGAGAGTACAAGTTTGAGATGGAATTTGGTAATAATTTTGATTGGATGAGCATGGAAATATGGTTGAAGTTTCTGAGAGCTGTAGACCAAGGCGAGTAGTTGATTTTCAGTTGTTGTATATCTTTTTTCAGTAGGCATGAGAGTCTTGCTAGTGAAGTAGATTGGTTTTTCCGCACCATTACCTTTTTGAATGAGGACAAAGCTAATGGAATCATCGGTGGTTGATTAGTACATTATCAGTATTTTACCATCAATAAGAGTACTCATTATAGGTGGGCGCCCCAAGTATCTTTTAAGATCTTGGAAAGCCAATTTATAGTTAGGTATCCAAATGATTTTTTTGGGCTATTTTTTGGACAGTAGGGCTAAATTTCTACGAATGAGGTAAAGAAGTTTACATCGATCAGATAACTTGGAGATGAACCTGTGAAGAGCTGCAATCTTGCCAGCAAATTTTTGTACATCTTTTTTAGTTCGTAGAGATGGCATGGCCATGAGTGCTTTGATTTGTGCTAGGTCAATTTTGATTCCCCTCATACTAACTAGGTATCCCAGAAATTTACCCGATGTGACACCGAATTGGCATTTTTTGGGGTTGAGTTTCATTTCTTAGGTATGAAGGATATCGAAGATAGCTTGGAGGTTGTTGCAATGATCTTTACGCTTTAAGCTTTTGCAGATCATATCATCGATATAAACCTTCATGATTTTGCCCAAATGATCTTTGAACATTATAGTGACAAGCTGTTGGTAAGTAGTTCATGCATTCTTTAATCCAATAGGCATTACTGTGTAACAGTAGAGACCTTTTTCTGTGACAAAAGTTGTTTTTTCCTAATATTCTTCGGCAGAAGGAACCTGATTGTAACCGGAGGCTGCATCCATCAGAGAGTGAAGTTTATGCCCTGCTACAAAGTCAAGGAGTTGTGAGATTAGTGGTGGAGGGAATTTATCTTTTGGTGTAAACTTATTGGGTTCTATAAAATTAACACAAACTCTGATTTTCCCATTCTTCTTTGGGACAGCCACTATGTTAGAAACCCATTTTGGATATTTTTCTTCTCGAATAAATCCTCTACGAAGGAGTTTATCAATTTTTACATTTACGGCTTCACGAAGGTAGGAAACTAAATTTTGACGCTTCTACGCAACTGCTTTGCTGTCTGGAAGGAGGTTGAGCTTGTGGCATGCGATCGATGGATCAATGTAGGGCAATTCTTAAAAAGACCATGTAAAGATGTCGACATTTTTCTTCAGAAGTTGAATCATGGTTTTTTTTTCATTGGATGGCAGCTTTGAGCCGATAAAGGTATTTTATCTGGGTCCATCGAGTTTAATGGAGTCTACTACCTCAGTATCATGTTGTTCAAATGTAGGGAGCATTTCCTGCCGTAATTGCTATATTTTCAAAAGTTTAACCGTGTGAGAGTTGGCAGTGGTATTCTCGTACATACGTACAACTGCTAGAGTTCCTTTGATTTCATAGACTCCGTGATCTATTGGAAATCGCAAGACTTGATGGTATGTCGAAGCTACTACTTTGATCGAATGTAGCCAACTTTGACCTAAGATTTCCAAATATTTTGACTCAGCATCTATAACAACGAATTTGACGAAAGTGGTTTCTGATCCTGCTTGAACTGGCAAGGTGATTTCTCATGTGGCCGACATTTTGGAACCGTTAAAACCTGTGATGGTTGTTATCGAAGCTTTTACCGAATCTTTGAGACCAAGAACATTAATTACTCTTTTGAACAGAACATCTGTTACACTTCCTGTATCGATGAGAAGTATATGCAAGTAGTCCTATCCTACTTTGGGCATAATGACCAGAGGGTCATCATGAGGGTACTTGACATGGCTTGTGTCGCAGTCCTCGAATGAAATTAATATGGTACAGACGTTTTGATTTGCTGGAGCTGGGGAGAATCTTTGCTGACTTATCTAAGGATGTCATTTTGTAAGAAGATGTAATTATATCATCTTGTTCTCTCTTATTTCCTTTCTCAATCTCGATTATGTAAAGATGGCGAGCTTGTCCTTGTACTTGATCTTGTTGAACGTCATTTCTTTAAGTTTCTTCTTCGAGGAACTTTTGAACGTCGAGTACATACTCATGAAGTCTTCTAGCTAGCAGAATGCGATGAAATATCCGAATTAGATAGTAACAATTGTCAGTCTCGTAGCAATGCAGGTTGTGATACTGATACAAGGGTTTGTTAGGTATATTAGGAATTGTTTGTGCTTCCAAAAATAATTTGTCTTCCTAAATCGTTGGTAAGATAGCGGAGAGTGTGGTCGTCATAAGAAGTAAAATTGGGACAGATCTCTCTAGTTTTTGTCTCGTCTTTTAACGTTGTTAGTGTTTCTTCCGTGTTGCTTGGATGGTCCGGTATTGGATAACTTTTGAGGTGGCGATGAAAATTCTTCATTAGAATGGATGACTGATAAGCTCTTCATCTTATCCTTTTTGGATCGTTCTAACTCGATGTAGTTATTATCAACATCGATCATTTTGGTTACCGTTATGGGCTTGTACAAGGTAAGTTCTTATCAAACTTTGGAGTCGATATGTAGTGCTGAGGTGAACGCTAAAACGATAATTTTAGAATCTGAATTCCCAATCTTCTGTGTTTCTTGCAAGAAATGCTTGTAAAAACTCACCAAGGTTTCTTTCGTACCTTGCTCGAAGAAGAATAATGAATCCATAGTCATTTCTCGCTCCTTAGCATGAGTATAATTTGACTCGAAGAGGTGATGTAACTGGCTGAATGTATTAATACAGCCTCGGTGATAGTACCTGAGAGGTTCTTTCTTGAGGCTCATGTTAAATAATCTTCATAGCATGTGATCGAGTTTAGAGTACAATCCAACTGCAGCTCTGAAGTGTCAGATGTGGGTGAGGGGGTCAGTGAGGCCTGCATACTGATAAAATTTTGGCATGTAGAAATTTTCTGGAATGGGCATATTTTTTAGATGAGGAGAGATATGATTTGTTTTGATCCTATCGAGAGCAGACCTTCGGCCTGGGATGTCAGATTTTATGGCATGGATCCTATTGTTTAGGTCATCCAAGGTGATGAATTGTGGTAGAGGATTTGGTGTGGCAGTAACCTATGGATCAAGGTCTTCCTGTCCTTCAGGTTACAATCGACCTCTTATAGGTCGTCTTATTGGTGGTGGTGAAGTTTGATGACGTGTACATCAACTTTCGAGAGTTTTCGATGCTAAGGATGTAATTCCAAACTATCGAGAAACCTTGTCTAGATTCCTTGATCTGGATTGAAAAGTTTGTACTCCTTCTTCTCTTGGCTGGTTTTCTCTTTGGGTTGCCCTGGATCAATGATCACTTCAGGCCTGAGGAGGTGACGTTTGATGACCAGTGAGCCAATCTTGAGTTCTTCTTAAATGCTCCATTTCTTTCTAATGTGTCTGGCTCTGTTGGTCCAAGGCTTTTCACCTTTCGTCTCCTTCAACTTAAAGAGCTTGGGCAAAAATTCGCTGATCTTCAAGCCTCTGGACTCGGTCAGATTCCATTTGCTTCTAAAGTTTTATTACTGCACTGTACAGATCGACAGCTTCCGGGGTCGGGTTGATCTCGTGGTTCCTCAGCGTACTTAAGGCACTTTGAAGATTCATGTTTATCATCAGACTACATTAAATCATAATAGTAAAGAGAAGTGTGATATTCCCATCGACGGTGCCAATTGTAATGACGTGTTTTCCAGGAGGATAATCTTCACCAATACATATAGTGAGGATTATGTAATAATAAGTAAACAAATTAGATTTTACTTAGAAACTCAGTAAAGGCTGAGGAAAACCATGACCTCGAGGAGGGTTTTGATGAAAAATCCAATAAGTTGCTAGTTGTTACAATTTATTGTTCGGGAAGATAGTAAGGATGAATGAATAGTGAAGATACGGATCCGAATAACTCATTCTATGCTTGTATTTATATTAAATACAAGCAGTTTACAAAAAAGAAAAATAGTTTCCTATTTTGGGGGTAGTGGGCGAACTTCGCGGATCTCCCAACGGCTCTTATTTGACCAAGCATAACGGCTACTTTTAGCAGATCGAGAACTTTGGTTGCATATGTGACATCTTCTCTAATGATGGAATGTCTTCGACTATGGTCCGCTGGCTTCTCTTTGTCGAATCTGGGAAATATGCTACTATATGTTTCAAATATCTAGTGATAAATATGAATCATAGCCCACATAATACCAGACCAACGTTAAGGGTCCCATCTTCATACATTGCGGTGCAATTGGCACATGTGCAAAATATCCAAATGTTCATCGATGGGCGACACCGGGCTCCAACACAACTACTAGTTGCTTTTGGGGAAAAATAATTTGGTGATTTGCTAAGGGGACGAACCCTAATCAGTGTTGTGGGAGCAAGAATGCATATCCCATACATTAGTCGGAAGCTGTGATCATAATAATAGTGGCCTAGCAATTATTCTAAATCGCCTGATTAGGTTCTCAACCAATCTCAAGTTGGGTATGGTATTGGATACTCATGATGCTCAATCATCTATCCCATTTGGCGGTAAAATAATCATCAAAAGCCTGTGAGTCTAACTCCCAATCCCCCGTCAAGTCGCATCGATCAACTTTGATCGGTTAATCCCAGAACTGAGCCTGCGATAAAATGATCTAAGTAAAAAGTCATGCTAACATTACATTCCTAGATTTTATGAGTAGGCAAACGTAAGACCATCTCCTAGATGCGTCTTTTATGATCATAAATATACAAATGGGCCACAATGTGGATGGAAAGGTTCACATGTGTCTCTATGGATGCGTTTTGAGCAAAGGCTGGAGATCCCACTCCACATTGGTCATACTAGGATGAAATAATAGACTTTCCTTAAAAGCAATCGTTACATGTACACTCTCAAGATCTTCTCTCCTTTTAAGGAAAGTTGAGATGTAATCCCGATAATTCTCTAAACTATTCGAGCCCTGAGGAGTGTATTGGAAACTATTCTAAATAGTATGTTCTAACCTTTAGACATGGAGTGAATGCACATAACATTACCTGTCATTTTCTCCAATAGTTATTATGTGATAAGTATTATCATGTATCTCCCTAAACTCAGTTAAATCCTGTTGGATTTAATAGTTTTTAAAGTGGACTACATACCCTATATCGCAACGTCAGAGAGTAATAGCGTGATGCACTCAGTGCATTCTATCATGTTGGCCATGCCAATGATATTTGTGCCATCCCCGATGCACAAGGTTAGACAAGAAATATATTCATATCCCAAAAGGATCGAGTATGTTGTACTAATGTCTCTTAGACATATGTCGCTACTCATCCGATTATCGGTTATGCTCAATAAGCAGATAGATCCATAGGCGGGTTGTATATAGTAGATCAACTATTATATATGAAATTTAACTACTTCCCAAGCAATAAATTTGAATATTCACAATTTATAACAAATTGAGAATCTCATGTATGTCACGAGAATTTTATTAAAATATAAATGATATTTTCCCAACAAAATAAAAAATACTGACAACCAAAAGAATAGTAAATCAAGTTTGTACTACAAAAGAAACTACTAGTGCTATCTCTAATGTGACATCGCATGTCTACTGAGGAATCGTTATGGATTACTCCGTATGTTGATTCATGCTGGCATCAATGTCATCAAAGAAGTCTGACCCTGCTAACTTCATAGTGGTAAAAGCAATGTTAGTGGTGATATGGTTAGCCTGATCATTAGCTTTAGGTACCTGTAGTGTCTTGCAGTCGCGGACCTAGTATCCAGCTGTCCCACATCTCAAGCAAGGAGATTCGAAATCTAGCTTCTTGATCTTCTTTGGTGTATGTGGTTGACTAACCCTCTTAAACCTGTTATGCTTATGAGTGCCCAAGAATCCTTGATTTTTACCTTTAGGTACATTTCCACTTCCAGAACCCCATTCGTGACTGTCTTTGCCATGAGATAAGATCTTCCATACAACAGGTTTCATCCTCCTTGGAGGAAACTGAAATATCCAATTTTGGAGTTTCTTTTATTTAGTGTCTAGAGTAGGCGTTAGCATTATCACATGGTTATCCGGCGTCAGTGAATGCACGTAGAACGACTACAGCTGGACTGACTGACTCTTAATAGGTATGTGGGTTTCTAGGTTTTTGTTCTAAAAAGTCAAGCCTATGTATTTTACAGAGTATGAAAAAGTAATAAGAATGTCTCCTTAAAGAAAACAGAAGTTATATTCGAATAACTTTTAATGTTGTTCAAATTTTTTGCAACAGTTAGAATTGTATTCGAATAAAATTATTTTTATTCGAATAAATTAATTGTTAATCGAATAACTCTTAACAGTTGCATCTCTATTCGAACAGAGTAACTGTTGTTCGAATAGATTAATTTATATTCAAACAGAGCCCATGTTTTATGTTTTCCTTCTTAAGATATACTTATCTTTTTTCAAACACTGACTTCTTGAAAACCTATCTTTTAAGGGCTTATCCTTTAGAGTGAAGAGAGATCCATCTTTGAGAGATTCAAGAGAGAATCAAATCACTCAACTCTTAAATCAATCAATTGATCAAGAAACCTTAGTCATGCATTAAAGAACTGGATTGAAGAACCTGAGTAATTCAAGATTAGGAGCTTCGACGTGAGATTGGAGCGAGGTATTGCGAGAACGCAGAATTGATTGCAAGAATATTAATTGGAAGAGAGATAACCATGGGAAGTGCTTATCGAGTCTGTAAGTGATTAAATTCTTGTAATTATTTTTTAATAGTAGATTGTTTAGCTATGGAGTGATTCGATAGCAACCTACAGGTTTTTCTCCTGTGAAAAGTTTCCCACAGGGTTAAAAATCTTTGTATTGTCTTTAATTTCCATTTTTTGCTTAACAATAGATATTCGTATTGATTTGAACTTGGTTAAGCCTTGACCATTAATTCAGAGGATTTAGGACCTATCGATTTAGACCTAAAATAATCGAAATTGGTTAGTCACAGGCGACTAGTTATTTCAGAAACCTCTTGTTTTTTCCAAAAATAAATGTGCCATCTTGTTCTGCAGCGAGCAAGAGTTGGTTCAGATCTCCAGGATAACTAAATTCCATTTTTGCATACTGGTCCCTGAAAGCAGCCTGTGAATGTAAAAATATGGAAATAGCCTTTTACAAAATCTTTTTCGCAAAGATATAATCGTTATTGAGCCTCCAGGCTGTAATAATCTTCTGTAGTGCTGAATTATAGGCAGCTACAGTCTTGAAGTCACATAGCCTCAAGTTGTTCCAGCGGTTACGGTTCTTATAGTTTGATAGGGCCTACTGTAGACCAATGTGTTCTTTTAAACTCATTTATAACTCATATGGATTTCCGCAATGGAGGTGCTGAAACTTCAGCTCCGGCTCAAGGTGGGCTCGCATAGCTAACATGGTATGTGCCCTAAGTTATTCAAAGATGGTGCTACTTGCAATAATTAACTTTAAAACATTCATTGTCTGTAATATAAAATGTATATCGTAAATAGTGATAATTCTTGATAAGCATTTCAAAATGCATTAAAGACAGATCATAGTACTTAGAATAACAAAAATTGAATAATTCTTAATCATATTATAGTTGAACCCTTTTCATATTCTAAAACTCATGAAATTCTTTTCTAATAAATAAATCCTAAATTTCACCCTGCAAAAATGACGATCTTAATATAAGATGTGGGCTTTAATAGAATCTTAGCCAAGATTGATATTCAAAACCACTAGATGTGTGTATTCCTAATGAAATCCTTTTTAAGTACATGATTTCCAATCATTACTAAAGGTAATTCATATTATACAAGTCAGTGATTCTCAATCATTACTTATAGGTGAACCTTGTTTATATCCTATTAAGCGTCATATCTCAAATTTACCTCGTAAAATGGTGATCTTAACCTTAAAGTGTATTTTAATCGAGTCTTAGCCAAGACAGCTATTCAAAGCCACTAGATATTGCAAAACAACAGGATGTTCTAAGCCCTAAAGTTGTATAAAAGTCTGCATATTATAGCCAATGATCCATTTGCTACGAATATGAGGGGTATTAGATGTTTAGCCAACAAGTGGTCCCACCTCGAAGTCTGCTGGGTTTACAGGATAATTTGATTATGCCTATCTTTGAACTAAAATTCTAGGGTACAATAGGTTGCTATTAGTGTCTATATACCTTTAAATGCTATCATATTATATCTAATTACACCTAGATACAAAAAATTGGTTCCTCAGATACCAAGTTTTTAGAAATAAGACTAAGTTAATTCCTAATTGAGCTCTAATTATTTGTCTTTGACAATTAATTGTGATTTAGATATGACTCCAAGTCGTATTCTAAATTAGTCTTGGTTTCGTATTATCTTTGATCCCTAGATCATGATAATTAGTATCCTTGGGGAATACCAGTAATATCCTATTAGCTATCGTAAGATACTTAAATAGGTATTAATATACTTGTTTAAATACGATATAAGTGAGTTAACTTTCCTATACAAAGTACTTCTTTCCAAAAAAAATTAAAAAATATTTTTCATAAAAAAAATTTAAAATGGGTCCCCCACAGGGTAGGTCCAGCAAATAGAAATTATTTTAAAAAAATTGGACTCAATTTGACCAAGAATCGGGCTTTAAATGGTTAATTCAGTGTCTGAACCGGTCTGGCTTGGTGTGGGTCAACGCCTGGACCGGTCTGTACCGGGTTGACTCGGTCATATGTGCCCCACACGTGTCTGTCACACGTACCACACGTGTACACGTGCCTACCACATGTCCCTCTGGTGATTGCTCTGATGACCGACCAGTGGCCGTCTATCAACTTTTCCGATGAACTTTCGACGACCGGTTTCCTATTATCGGCTGATGACTGCCACGTGTCACCCCCAGGGACTGCCACGTATTACAACACATGTTACGCCCATCCCACGCACGTGCCATGCCACTTTAGCATGACACATGTTCTTGACACGTGTCGCTGCTGACGTCAATAATGGATAATGATGATGTCATCAAGCAGATAATTATTATTTTATTTTTTCTGTTGACGTCATCACGTTGTTTTTGGCCGTGAAACTGCCTAGTTTTATCAATTATTTTCCAATAATTGGGGCATCTTCCTTAGACGTGCCATATGTCGTTGGAAAGCTCTCGGAACGGGCTTTCTAACCAAAGTGGTCTTATCTCCATCTGATATCCACATAAAAACGAGTTTTGGTTTAAAAATAACCCTATTTTTAGGGTAAAAATCACCAAAAATGCCTATTTTTAATAATAAAAAAAAGAGTAAAAATTACGTTTAATCTATATTAGGATATCATACAACATAGATTAAAAAGAAATTGAAACAAAATTCTAAAATATCTCTTGATTGCAAAGTTTTTCTGAAAATTGTTGATTGGAGATTGTTTTTTTACTTTCTCTTCTTACGTGTTGATAACGTGTTAGGAAATAACCTACTATCGAAGGATTGACAATTCAAATATTATAGAGCAATTAAGAGAGAAAGGATTCTTTATTAATGTTCTTTAGAATTGTAGAACTGTACGTAATGCATTATGAGATAACCCTATTGAATAGGTTACCTAACCTACTCAAACTCTCCCCATAACCCTAAAGGGCTTATGGGCTTATTTGGAGTCCAATCGGACACCCCAACCCAGCTGGGCTCCTAGCTTGGGCTAGACCCATCTCCTAACACATAATACTTAAGGGAATATATGCAAGGAAAACAAATAAACAATATGAAACATATATTAATATGCATCATCAGGTCTATGGAAAATTATGGATGCTCGAAAGCATTGATGACATACAAATTCATGATAAAATTTTCTCACTTTAGTAATTTATTGGAAATGTACTAGAGATACATTTACCAGTATAAATATTCTCTGAACTTTTATCAGTAAATACATAGGATACTATACTCATCACAGTTGTTTATTATGGAAATAGATGGTTCCGAAGATCTGTGCATCACGAGAAGGCTTCAGCCTTTTGGAAGCTGATTCTTTTCACTTGGCAACAACGACCAAAGATCGTCACTATGATGAGGACATTGGACTCCTGGCGGTTACATATCTTTAAGCGAGTCTAGAGGAGATGCCTACAGATTACATTCATACAACATGACATCAATCAGGATTATATTCCATTCTATGGACATGTTATGGATGTATCGACTATTCGGTGCCCATCATAGATTATCCAACTTCGGCAATCAAAAACGATAAGGAGAAATTCTTCTATGACCTTCGTTGGAGTGACCCATTTCCAGAACCACTAACATGAAGGCACAGACAAGCCCTTTCGACATCTCGTAGAGACCTCGCCATTACGATGTGGTCTCCTATGATCCCAATTATAATACATCCCATTTGCCAATGTATTGATTGTAGCAAAAGGTACCCATGTACCCTGATTTGGAAGATCAACATGTACATCTTCGACCACACTCAAATCCTTGATGACTTTGGGATAGAAGGTCTATTTCTATGCGAACCATCAGAGGTCCCAAGTTTCTGCAGATAACCTAGATCTTCACTATAGTAGCTAATTAGGCTGTTTCCATGTTTTTAGTACATATGATGTACATTATTGTATCTTCTTTTTTTTTGCAAAAAGTTTAGTAGTATATATCCAAAAGATAGAGTACATGAAGGGAGAGAGCCAACCATGCTACACACTAGTACATGTCACAATTGCATATGCAGATGGGGCTTTCGAAGAAAAGTTAAAAAATATTTAAAAAATAAAATGAAACCCCTAATAGGTAAGGGGCATGCCTCTGCATTATTATGTTCGAACGAAGCCAACCTTGTTTGAACTATACATTGAAATTAGCAGTTGACCTGCATCAGCCGGATTTTTCCTGAGTGCGAGTCCGCTCGAACGACCTCCCCTGTCGTTCAAGCAAAATGTTAAGAAAAGCCTTCTAGTCTAAAAAAACTCAAAATTGTCGACGAGTTAATTCGAATAAATTTTCTCAAAGTAGCCTCGATTCGTTCAAACGACTTCCATGAGCGATTACCACATAGTTCAAATCGCTTAAACAACTTTGAAGTTTATTCGAATGAAAGCCTGCGAAATGCCTCACTTGTCTTCTGGATTGCCAGTTCATTTGAGCGACCTCTAATGTCGCTCGAACGGCTCGATGTCATTCTGCCATTAGGTGCTATTTGGGGAATAAGAAGTATTTTGTATCTGGGTTCCCTATGCGAGTGAGAAAACTGGTCGCCCTGGACTCCATTCTTTAAAAGGTTCTAAATTTGTGGACCCTCATTTGGTTGCTGTATCTACTGAAGAAAAAAAATTTCTCCATATTTGAGTAATTCGGAACAAGTCGAGTTTCTGCTTAATTTGTTTCCATTCAGTGATCATGGTCCATGGAAGTGTGTCATTCGTGAACGGTTGAACCTTGACCTGAGAATCTGAGACCATTTACATTTTTTTCCAACCTTTAACAACTGTTTGCTTAGCGCCTTGCATGATGGCTTGAATCTCTGCGACATAGTTGTTGGTATTGCCTAGTGCTTTGCAGAAAGTACCAACTACCTCCCCCTCTGTATTCCTGTATACAATCCCAATACCTTCTAGTCTAGGATTACCCAAAGTAGAACCATCACAACATGCCTTGATCTCCCCTGGGCTCGGTAGTTCCCACCAGTAACTTTTTATCAGTGCTATGTGTCTTTGTCGGCACTGGACGTTCAAACCTTTGATAATTTGTAGATCGGTTCCATTGTTGTACATGCTATTTTTGGAGAGGTAGGATGTGTTCATGATGTCTCGCAGTATGTGTTGTTTCAGGTGTTGGTTGGCTGTTCTCCATTCATCGTATCTAAGGTTGTTACGCTTTATCCAAAGTCCATTGCAAGTTGAAATAGCTGTCGAGACCCGCAGAACCTTAACAAAAGAGCTTGCATGACTATTTCTGGCAAGGACTATTTGCCAGTTTCCCTATTCATTCACTGGTGGCATTTTGAAGATGTTACATATCCAGTTCCAGATTTCCAAAGAGTATTCGCATTCGAAGAAGAAATGTTGCTCGGTTTTGGCGTTGTGTTGGCAAAGGGAGCAGACGGATTGGAGGCAAAGCCTTTGTTCGTTACTCTATCGTCGAAAGAGAGGTTTCGGTTAAGAAGTTTCCATACAAATGTGCTCAGCCGGAGGTGTAAGTTGTTGCTCTAAACCATTCTCCCCCACCAGGCGGTATCTTGGGTTTTGCGAATACTATCGAAAGTATTCTTAACTGTAAATTTCTCGTGAATGTTCGAATTCCAAATTTGTTAGTCTTGGGCTTGGGGATCACAGTCAAGTCTCTTAAGGTTGATCCTCAGTGCCATAAATAGTAGTAGAATATCCTGATGTATCTCCCATCCTTCGTTGCTGATAAAGTTGCTCAGCTTTGCAGTAAAGTTCCTCCATAGGTATGCTGGAAGGTTAATGCACTCTCTCTAAGGGATATCCATTGCCCATTAATCTCTCTAGAAGTAAATTTTTTTACCATTGCCAGTCACCCATCCCATGTGTTGTCCTGTCAGATGTTTTGCTGCTTGTATCCACCTCTAAATGGATAAATTCTTGTAGTATGTGATTGCCTCTATTTTTCATTCATGAAACATGCCCAGTCTTCACTTTATTGGCCAAATGTCCACTAAAGTTTGCAGAGAAGCGCATTGTTAACTTCCCCAGTTTACGAATGCCTAGTTCGCCCTCTTGTATGGGTTTACACACCCTTTCCCATTTAAGGGTAATACCCTTTCTTTTGGACGGATCCCTGTACCAAATAAAATTTTGAATGACTACTTCACCCTCCTTAATCAGAGGTTGAGGCCATTTATAGACTGCCATGTTATATATAGGTGTGATGTTTAGGACTGATCAGGCCAAGACCACTCTTCCTTGAAACGACAGAATTTGTCATATCCAATCATTCGCCCACTTTCTGAATTTTTCCACCAACGGTAGCAAAATATTTTTTGTAGCCCTTCCCTGGAAAAAGGGTATTCCCAAGTAAGTTTTTGGCAGTCTCTCTTCCTAGAAATCAAATACGTTGAGAATCACCCTTCTCCTGGTGAGTGGTACCCCCCCCCCCCCCCCCACCCATAAATGTCTTAATCTTTTCTAGGCTTACAATTTGGCCAGATGCTTCTTGATATTGAAGAAAGAGTACTTTCAGGTGTTTGAGGTCTCTAGTATCTCAATTGAGGAATATGAATATGTCATCTGCGAAGAATTGGTGTGTTGGAGCTTGTGTTTGCCTGTTACTGACCATAGTGTAGATTTTGCCCTGGTCCCTCAATTTCTGTAGGTTAATACCAAAAATATCTTCTACAAGTACAAACGACATCCAGTAGAGAGAGAGGGTCTCCTTGTTTAAGACCTATCCCAGGGCTGAAGAAACCTGTGGGACTTTCGCTAATCGAGATTGACTTTTGTTAATCGAGATTAAAATCTTCCTACTATTGATAATTGCCATAATCAACTCACAAAAGTTGTGGGAGAACCCGGAAAGCTGCCGTAAGAAAATTACAGCTTAGTGTATCATAGGCTTACATTATATCTAGCTTGAGTCCCACATTGCCTCTTTTCCTCTTGCCCTTCATCTTGTTGACCAGCTCGGATGCCATCTATATATTATTGTGTATACTCCGACCCTTGATGAAGGCACTTTGCGCTCGGGATACCACTCTCTCTGCTAATGCTGATAGACGGGCAGCCAGGATCTTCATGATTGTTTTAACGACAAAGTTCCTAAGGAAAATTGGTTTGTAGTGGTTCACCTTTTCCGATTTCTTGATTTTGGGTATGAGCACTATGATCTGTACTTAGTAAGTTTGTAAATTTTGTACGAAGTGGATGGTAGATTCACTATGACCCATATAGTCAACCACCAAAGACCCAAAAAGCCAAACAAACATTTGGTCTAGAGTCTGTTAGCACCAATTTGGCATATGCAAGCACATGTTTATTACTTGGTCGGCTATCAAGGGCTTCCTCTCAACATATGATATGCTGGTTCAAACACATTCTCAAATTCCCATAGTATTTTCTGTAAACATGCAAATGAGAATGTTGATCACCTCTTCTTACAATGGTCTATGGCCAAGTCTTTGTGGAGCCTTCTCCTCTCTACCTGTAACCTTGTTTAAGGTCAACTTTATGGGAATTGTCTACATGCTCACAAACATCAATCAAAAAGCAGTGGCAACTTTAATTATGATAGTTTCCTTTAGGCTTTTGCATATCATATATAAAAGAACCTGGGGCGAAGGCAGGAATTAAGTTTAATAGGGTCAAAAATTACTTGAGGGGTTCGAGGGCGTGAGCCCCCGAGAAAAAATTTAACATACATCAATGGTATTTTTTAACATTTTTCTATGGCTACGTTATAATATAAACAGTTTTTAAGCATATAAGGGGCCGTTTGATAACGGTTATGATAAAATTAATTATAATTTCCAAACAATTATTAAGAAAATGTCTTTTAGATAATGTATTTAGTAAAAAATAGTTATCAAACAACATAAATCATAAATGCTGAGTAATAATCTACTCTAGAAGGATAAGCAGTTCTATATAATTGGAGAGCAATTGAGAGAAAGAGAAAATCTTATTGATAGTAGAGAACTCTATAACTGTGCGTAATACAAAGGAGATAACCCTATTGAATGGGTTACCTAATCACCTCAAACTCTCCCCATAACCGTAAAGTCCTATGGGCTTTGCTAGGAGTCCAATAGGACACCCTAACCTAGTTGGGTTCCTAGCCTGGGCTTGGACCCAACTCCTAATACTCCCCCTTAGGGTGTTCCATACCAGGATGACTTGCCTCATCAAAACCTCTGCCTAGCAAAACCCCCTTAGGCAAAAAGTTGTACAGGAAAAGAGTATAATCTAATGCCATGTATGGGTTGTGGATGCGTATACGTTGCCTCATCAAAACCTCTAGTCAGTAAAGCCTCCTAGGATAAAAATTGCACTATCTAGAAAAAGAGTACAACACGTATGTGTCCACGTCAAGCTGGGACTACTCTCCCTGACGTCGATCTCCCTGAGATATTAAATCGTATAAACTCTGCATGCCAATTCCGTGTACCAATTTCTTGAATATAGGATGTGTAAGAGCTATCGTGAATAGATCATCCAGGTTATCTTCTGAATGGATTTGAACAACGTTGATCTCATTGGTCTTCTGCAACTCATGCATGTGGAAGAACTTCAGTAAAATATGCTTCATTCTATCACCTTTAATAAATCCTCCCTTGACTAGAATGATACAAGTAGCGTTATCTTCATAAAGTATCATCGGTTTATTTTGGATAGAACTCATACCGCAACTCCCGTTGATGTGGTTGATCATAGACCGTAACTAGAACCATTCTCTGTCGGCTTCATGTAGTGCGAGAATCCCCACGTGATTCGAGGAAGTAGCAACCATCGTCTACTTTACCAATCTCCATAAGATCGTTGTATCTCCATACAAGAACACATAACCTAATGTGATCGGCCTTTATGTGGATCTGACAAATATTCTACATCGGCGTATTCTATAATATCCCGTTTACCAATTTGTGGATAGAACAAACCCCAGTCTTTTGTGCCGATGAGATATCTCATAATGTTTGATCCCATTCCAGTGCCTTTGGGTTGGTACAAAACTATGGCGTGCTAAAAAATTCACTGCGAATGAGATGTCGAGTCGAGTACATCCTGCTAAGTATAGTAAAGCACCGATAGCTCCTAGATATGGCATCTCGGGCCCTATGAGTTTCTCCCCCTCGTCAGGAGGATGATAGATATCATTGTTCACATCTAATGAACGGACATGCATAGACCTCTTAGCATTGTGTGTCGTATCCATACTGAAACGTTTTATGATTCTTCCGGTATACATCACCTAATGTACGTAATGCCGCGACCAAGATGTTCGATCTACAAACTGAGCAAAATTTGGTCTTCCCAAGGTCTTTTATTTCAAATTCATTTCCAAAGTATTTGCCAACATTCGTGATCTCCCCCGGAGTTCTAATGATATTCAAATCGTCTACGTAAGCTGCAATGATGGTGAAACTAGTATTCATTTTCTTGATGAAAGCGCATGGGCAAACATGGCTATTTGCAAAACCCTTGATCTTCAAATATTCAGTCAGCCTGTTATGCTACATGAGCCTTGATTGTTTCAAACCATATAATGACTTATCCAGTTTTATTACGTAGGCACCCCATGTGCCTGACATTATTGCTTCCAAAAGCTTAAACCCTTCTGACAGCTTCATGTAGATCTCCATATCTAATTTCCCATATAGATATGCAGTAACTACATCTATAAGATGTATGTCTAGCTTGTTCTTAATGATTAACAAACTGATCAAGTAATGGAACGTTATGGCGTCCATGACTAGAGAGTAGGTTTCATCGAAATTGATGCTAGGTCTTTGAGAAAAGTTCAGGGCAACAAGTCTTTCTTTATACCTTACTATATTTCCAAGTTCATTACGTTTCGGTACGAATACCCATTTATAACCAATAGGCCTGATAATATCTTGCCAATGGTCCAAATACTTCGTATTTAGCTAATGAGTTGAGCTTTGCATTGATCCCAGACTCCCACTCTGGCCAATCTGTATGACTTTTACATTCGTCTATAGTGAGTGGTTCTGGATTATCACCCTTGGTGGCGAGCGCAGCAGCGAAAGTGAATACTTCGTTGACTACTACTTTGGAATGATCCCATGTAGTACCATTATAAACAAAGTTAATCGAGATCTCTTGATCATCATGTGCATGTGCCTCGCTGGGCTTATATCATAATGCTTCACGTAGATACGTAGCTACAATAGCCTTGTCTGTGGGTGGTTCCATCCCCAATGGACCGACTACACCATTAGTCTTTTCTTTTCCCGTACGCTGTATCTTAGCCCTCGGCTCAGCATCCTTCTTTGCCGCGGGGTATCCTCTCGTGACTCACAGCTTAGATTAATTAGTGGGTTGCACACCAGTTCCCTGAACATCTAGTTGTGCAGGCACATTTCTTGTAGGTACATGCGCCTTAGTTACCTTAGCAGCATCATTGAATATATCTGGCAATTTATTAGCGATATGTTATAAGTATAGAATCTGCTGTACTTCCTTGTCACCGTAATTGATTAAGGGATCTAGATGAGGCAACGATGGTGTTTTCCAACTAATCTTGGAAACATTCTCAACATTGACTGTCATATCTCCTCCAAAGACTGGGAATATTATCTCATCAAAGTAACAATCTGTGAATCTCGTAGTAAATACATCGATCGTAGTGGGTTCCAAGTATCGAATGATAGATGGTGAATCGTAACCCATATAAATATCAAGCCGACGTTAGGGTCCCATCTTTGTACTTTGTGGTAGTACAATAGGTACTTATAAGGAACATCTAAATGTTCGTAGATGGGGAACACTGGGCTTCGACCTAATTACTAGTTGTAATGGGGAATATTGGTTATTGGCTATTGGACAAATTCTAATCAGGGCGGCAGCATGCAGGATTGTATGACCCTACACAGTAGTCGGAAGATAAGATTGTAATAATAGTGGCCTAACGTTTTAAGTACATGATTTCCAATTATTACTAAAGACAATTTATACTATACTAGTTAGTGATTCTCAATCATTACTTATAGGTGAACCTTCTTCATATCCTATTAAGCGTCAAATCCTAAATTTTTCCCATAAAATGGTAATCTTAACCTTAAAGTGTGCTTTAATAGAGCCTTAGCCAAGACATTTATTCAAAACTACTAGATGTTGTAAAACAACTAGGGTATTCCAAGCCCTGAAGTTTTATAAAAGTCTGTATATTCTAGCCAAATGATACATTTACCACAAATATGAGGGGTATTATATGTTTAGCTAATAAGTGGTCCCACCTCAATGTCTACTGGGTTTACAAGATAGGTTGATTATGCATATTTTTAAACTAACATTCTAGGGTACTATAGGTTGATATCAGTACCTATATACCTCTAAATATTATCATGTAACATCTAATTGCACCTAGATACAAAAAACTAGTTCCTCAAATACCAAGTTTTTAGAAATAAGACTAAGTCAATTCCTAATTGAGCTCTAATTATTTATCATTAATAATTAATTGGGATTTAGATATGACTCTTAGTTGTATTCTAAATTAGTCTTGGTTTTGTATTATCTTTGATCCCCAGATCATGATAATTATTATTTTAGGGGCATACCATTAATATCTTATTAGCTATCATAAGATAGTTAAATATGTATTAATCTAATTGCTTATATTCGATATAAGTGAGTCAACTTTCCTATACAATGCACACCTTCCCAAAAAAATTAAAATATATTTTTCATAAAAAAATTAAAAATGTGTCCCCTACAGGGTAGGTCCAGTCAATAAGAATTTTCAAAAAAAATTAGACTCAATTTGACAAAGAATTGGGCTTTAAATGGCCAATTTAGTGTTTGAACTAGTCTTGGACCGGTCTGGCTTTGTCTGGGTCAATGCCTGTACCGGGCTAACCGGTTTGGATCAGCTTGACTATCATGTATCACCACCGGTGAGTGCCACGTGTTACACCATGTGCCACGTACCAGGCATGCCTGTCACGTGTCATACCATGTCAGCATGCCACGTATCCTCGACACGTGTTACTCCTGACGTCAACAATAGATAACGATGACGTCATCAAACATATATTTTTTTTAAAAGACAATAATAAATAATTTTTGCTGATGTTATCACGCCATTTTTGGCCGTGAAACTGCTTAGTTTCATTGTTAGTTTTCAAGCGATTGGAACATCTCAAACTCTATTGAATAGGTTACCTAACCATCTCAAACTCTCCCCATAACCCTAAAGGCCTATGGGTTTTATTAGGAGTCCAATGGGACACCCCAACACAATTGGGTTCCTAGCTTGGGCTTGGACCCAACTCCAAACAATAAATACTTTTTGTTTCTTCAAATTATGTCATATCAAGTTTGGTGTCCTGCTCTAACAGCAAAATAAAGTTCTGTTATAGCAATGGCAGACAATACATCAGGAGTGAGAGAAAGAGAGATAGATGGAGAGATCTGAAAGTAGGTCGTAGAGATCTAGTATGGGAGAAGGAAACCTGGAAAGGGAGAGGGAGAGGGAGATAAAGAGACTTTTGCATAAGAAGCCATTACAGCTCGAATGAAAACCAGTGAGTCACAAACCCCATAATTAATTATTACATTAGTAATAGATTTGGGGATTATTTGGAATTTTTATTGTTGTTGTTTGTTGCTGTAAAACTCAACTTTTGATGAAGTTTGATTTGAATTGGTGAGAGTTCAATCCCTACAAAACAACAAGGAAGAAAAACATTTTTTTAGTTTTAATAAGTAGGTCTTTGCTATTTCTCCAAAAAATGATTTATTACATTTTCATTTTGCAAAATCAATTATCATAAGTGTTATCAAACACCTCTTTAAGGACTTATAATCATTTATGAAAAGTCATTATCAAATTTCAATGGCATAATCACTTACCATAATGGTAGTTAAACAACCCCTAAAAGATACAATGAATTAATCATTACCTGCAAATATATTATAGCCTTAGAGGTAATGATAATCGGATATTTTAAAATTAAAAATAGTTGTGGATGAGAGGATTTGAACCATTGACCAAGCTGTCAAAACAAGTACACTCAACCACTAAACTACTACCTTTATACTTGTTAGAGTTGAGTGGCGTCAATTATCTTCTACTACCAAAAAAATTGTCAAATGTTGAAGGAAAAATGTTGATTTTGCTGAAAGTGAGTGGGTTCAAATGGGGTCATTTAACCTCACTGGTCCCCCTAGCTCCACCCCTGATAGGAACAACATGCTCTTTAGAAATGAGACCAATCCCTTCTTTATGTTTTTACTGTCAATTGGGAGATACATATGAGAGGATAAATTGTCTTCTTAGCTAGGTTGCTAATAATTAGAGTCATGGAGATGTCTGTCATTATTGGCATTTATCATCTTTTTACACTAGGCCTAAAATGCAGTGGTGTAGTTGGACTCCTTCCCCTCCAAATCACTAGTTACTTAACAAGAATGGGACAAAAACTTATGATAGCAGAAGGTTTGGAGGGCTGGTAAGGGGTTCCAGTGGAACTTCAGTACTACATATGCTAGGAGGAGCAATACAAAATCTATAACCTACCAGGATATATTTGCCATTTACAAAGGTCTTCAACTTTCCTTGAGCAAGATTATCAAAACATCCAGGTGGGCATAGACTCATCAACTATGATAAACTTCATTAAGTATATGAAGTTTCCTTTATAGAGCTACTATTTTATTGAACAAGAGATCATGGATATGATAGGCAGATTTAACTCTTGATATTTTTCATATCTTTAGAGAAGCTAATAGGAGTGCTGATTTCTTAGTTTGCTGATAGATTGTGAGTTGAGATATAGCTAGAGATAGAAAGGGAAAGAACAAGGGATGAAGAAAGAGGACAAAAAGTGACAACGACGACAACGAAAATATTAAGTGGGGTCCTAGTACTTTGCTAGAGTTTGAAGAATGAATTAAAGGAAGAATGAAATTGTAGAGAGAGAGAGAGAGAGGGGAAGAAACCCATTAGAAAGTCAGATTTTTGTTATTATTAAAGTCCTCCCTAGTTTGAGTTATATACCCAAGGGAGGACTCCTTTGGGTAATATATCTAGTAAATAGGATAGTAAATTTAGAATGACCCTTAGATATATTTTGATCATTTCAAGGTGAAGTTGGTTAATGAGGAGGTTGGGAAGGTGTTGGGCTTACTCAAGGTATAACTTTTCTCATAGTTTAGTATATTTTGGTGTTGCTTATGGTACTTTGTGTTATATTACGTGCTAACAAGATTGAGTTTAGAAAAATGTGTGTGATTGGGTTGCTTGCAGCCTAATTGAATACTGAACAAGATGGTTTATAGCCGTTCTTGGTCTATGATAGACACTTTATTGTGTCTATTTTATGCTCTAGTACTTATGTTTTTACTTCTAATAAGCCATAATTCTATCAATAGTTTACTCTTTGTAGGTTCTATAATTACTGAATTACTTTTGCCCCTAAACAAGCATGAACTCTACATCCAAATGATAAGCACATTTTTGTGCATAATTTAAGCCCTTTATACAAGTGTTTTTTGCCATCCTAAAACCCTTTATATTTAATTATTGCATAGTTACCTCATTTTTAGGTTTTCAACTCTACTAGACACAAATTGGCAAGAAAAGTGCCAAATCATAGTTAAAATGACAACAAAACCACACTAAGGTTCTCTAACAGTTCAGCAGATTAGTTTCAATCAGAATTGGGCTAGTTGAGATATTGGAAAGCCAAAATCATCAGTGAGACAAGAGACTTAAATGATGGACCTATATTCATTTTATACCAGGGAAGTGAAGTTAAACCTAACAAGTTTAGGGATTTTGTCCACCACTAACCGGCGGCCACCACCGGCCAAGGGCTTCCCACTAGTGATCACTTGCCACCTGGCGGCTGAAATCATGATTATTTGGCACAGGTCCCTAAGTGATCTATTGAGATAGAATTTTTAGCAAATATACAAACATCACTACTGGAGAAAACTGTGGGTAATTGGGACATTTCAGAATTAGGGTTTATCTATTTAATGATCATTTCTTCTACTCCAAAACTACTTTTCATTTTTACAGGATTTTGGAGAGCTCGGGAACTGAGTTTTTATCTTTAAACTTAATTTAACTTTTTAATGAAAGTTAGATCCTGTTCTTTAATTATCTGTGATTGTTAAGATGTTGTCGAGCTAATCCCATCTGACTATATCTGAGGAGAAAACCCTATAGGTGTATGCTAGGATTTTCTTGCAGGTAAATGGTTAATAATAGAGGTCTTTGATCACTCTTTAGGGTTGTTTTTAATATTTCTTGAACTCGATAAGTTAGGAGAAGTAGAGAGTAATTTTAACCTGAAGTGAACTAGATGTTCTGAATAAGGAATAAATTTCTCAGTCCACTTAGTGGTGACCTCTAGACCTAGGATTTGTTCTTATTTTTGCGAAAGGAAGAATAAGCCCTCGGTCAGCTACCTAGAGTTTGATCTTAGACTTTGACGGGTTGATCTCTCTTATTTTTTCTTCGTGGAGATATATAAAAAGAACACTATACCCCTCGAGTTTGATTTAAAAGAGAGAATTCACGGAGACAACCAAAAATCCAATAATTAAAACCTAGTATGCTAATATAGGGTTGATTCTGAATATCTAGTTAACCTTAATTTTCAAATTACAGCACTAGTTTAGCGTACATTTCAGACAAAACAAAACTCCCTTCCCCATAGATTTTAGTTTACCCTAGAATAACTTACATCTTCATGGATTGACTCCCTAATTGTCATTTACTATATTAATTTGTTAAGTAGGATTTTGATTAGACTAACGACAGTCTATCAAATGGTGCTGCTGTCAGGGAGGTAACGATTAGGTTATATAAAAATCTTAAATTAACTTTAATGTAGGATTTATCTAATTTTTGGCTTTCTTAGGTTAAATTAGTCACTGTTAGAATTAAAAAATTAGTGCGATTGACTTGGAATTAGGCTTTAGTTGACCTCAGGAAAATAAAAGAAGAAAAAACCCCATAGGAAATAGGGATCCCACCAACTCGCGATCGCCGCCAGCCTAAAGCTTCCTAACTGCGATCGCCGACCACTAAGCTCCCATGACTCCCATTCTTTTGAGTTTTGTTCCTCATACCTTAATTTGTTCAAATATCTAATCAGTGCATTGTTTCTAGTCTCTTAGGTTGTTGGATAAATCGATATTTGTTTCAAACCTCTCCGCTTTCACCCTTCAAAGGTAAATTTATCCGTTGAGAACAATAGAAAGAGGTAAAAGATTGTAATGCCCCAGCATAGAACTAAAATTTGATCTCTTTTTTGTTTCATTACTTATTAATTAACATAAAAAATTTAGATAACCATATTTATTTTTCTAGTATAGTATAATATTTGTAAGTAATTATTATTCTAACACTTGTATTTTATTATTTGTGTTAATAGTAAAAGTCGTAGTGTGTCATCTTATAAATTACTAATATTTAGAAAATTAATTAGGTAGAACTTCTAGGTAAGTTTAGTTAGTTTATGAAAAGTTGAACTTGCGAGGGAACCGTTTAAATCGTGAATACCCACCTTTAGCTTACTTCATGGTAGCTAGAAACCCCCGTGGTTGGGATAGACAGCAGCATCTGCTATAACAAACCAGACCAATGGTAACCAAAACCCTAGACGAATGTTCTAGTCCTGTACCTAGGACAAACCCCCCTTAAATTGTGTTGTCAGCGCTTTCTGATGGAATACAACAATTTGAGTTGAAAATTGACATCATCGATCTCTTACCTTCTTTTCACAATCATGATCGTGATGACCCATATCTTTACCTCGCTCTGCGCTACACTTTACTGCAAAGATTGCACAGGTTACTCCGTACAGCTGCGCCTCCTTTATTTATTTCTCAAGAATAAGGCTAAGATTGGTTGTACTCTCTACCCCCTGGAACCATCACAACTTTTGAGATGTTACAAAAGGCATTCTTGGAGAAATTATTCCCTCTTCATAAAATGAACCATTTACATAACAAAATTTGTACTTTCACTCAAAAGGAAGATGAACACTTTTGCGACAGTTCAGAGAAATACAAAAGTCTCTTATCTAAGTGCCCATATCATGGGCTAGATCTATGGTACTAAGCACACAATGTCTACAATCGGTTGTCCCAAATTAACAAACACTGATGCCACTTATGGAGGTTCCATAATTCGTAAGTCATCTAATAAAGCATGGAAACTCTTTGAAACCATGGGCAAGAATTCATACGCACATGACTACGCTGCTCAAAGAAAGAGTAAACCTAAGAAAGGAGGCCTCCTTGAGTTAGATACTAGCACCGCAATCCTAGTTGTTATCTATTTTCAAAGAAGCCTACTCAAGAAGATGAGCGATGCCTTCACGAAACCAACTTCGCCTCCAGCTCAGCGAGAAGTATGAAGATATTGTAGTAGTACTACCCACATCTTAGAATCTTATCCCACTATCCAACCTGATGAGAAAATTCAAGAAGAGGAGGTTCAAGCGCTCAATACATGCAATCAAGGGAATCCCAACAGCTCCTTTCGATTCTTTATACTATATTAATCCAGGAGGATCTGAGCCCTTTTTTTGACTTTATAAAAAGTCTATTCGAACAAACTTTTGGTTTGTTCGAATACACCCCTTTCCTCTTGGAATAGACTTCTTTCCCTATTCAAATAAACAGGTGTCTGAGTATTCTGTTCGAACAGAATTTTTGTCTATTCGAATACACTCTTTTTCTGTTTGAGCAGAGACTTGTTCTGTTCGAACAGAGGTGCGATTCAGCCTATTCCTTTAGGCGTTTAAGGGTATATTTATCCTATTTTGTAACGAGGAACTTGTAACCCTATAAAAGGGGCAAGGCTAGGCAAGATTAGAGGATCTTAGATGTTAGATTAATACAATTCTAGGATAGAGACTTAGGTTTGAGAAGAATTCAATTGCAATTGATTTTGATTAAGCTATTAAAACTCTAAAGGGATTTCTCCCAACCAATTGGTTTGTTCTTCGTACAATTATTTATTTTAGGATTTCTCTATTCATATTATAGATTACACATGATCCAAGAGGATCTAAATATTAAACATCTCAAAATATGCCAAGTCGTTCGAACGAGCCTTGGAGCCGTTCGAACGAATAGAAGAAATTTCAAGCTAGACGTTATGTTCCAGATTTTGGCAAAATTGTCAAGGTCGTTCAGACGAGCCTTGAAGCCGTTCGAACGAGTTGAAGACAAAGGTTATACCTCATTTATAGGCTTATTTTAGGAAGTTGTTTGAACAAGATTTTGAATCCTTTGAATGACTCTGGGCTTCCAGATGACCAAACTTGTTGTTAAAGTTTTCAGGCTAATTTGGGGAAGTCATTCGAATGACTTATGGGTCTGATAAAATGACTATCGCGACTTCTTCTAATTTTGGTCATTTTAAGGGAAATTTAGTTTTATATTATAACTAGGAAACTGGTAACCTATTAAAGGGCAAGGCTATGCAATGTAAAAGGGGGAGAGATCTAAGATAACCTAGAATAGGTTTTCTTGGAGTAATTCATTATAATCAATAAAATTGAGCAATAAAGGTTCCTATTAAGAAATTATCCCACCAAATCTGTTTTGTTTTTGTTAATTCATCTTTGAAGGAGTCGCTAGTTCGATTATAGATTAAGTGGTATCAGAGTTGTAAGTGCTTAATCTTGTAGAGGAGAGACTGAACTCTTACACCATAGGATTTGGCTCGGCTAAGGGTTTTACAAGTATATGGGATAGAAATAAGAGGGTATATACTATACAAACATACTTGCGTAAAGTCCATAAATAGGCATTCTCTATGACCTCGATCTAGGATTTAAAAGAGATGATGTATATATGAACTGGATTATAGATTTTAAGTGATAGAGAGCCAAATACCAATCTCTAGAGAGTGCTTGAAGGTTCTCTCTTCCTTTCTAAGGGGTGTGTGGGCTGAGTCTTTTTTTTAACCCCTTCATGGTGGCTCCCTTCCCCTATTTATAGGAGCTAGGAAAAGGTGAGTCACTACAAAAAGGTCAAGTACATGTATATCCTTTTTGGCAGCTGTCTCGTATGGAAGTCGATTATGCCATAGTTATCTGTTAGCTTATCTACTGAGTTGTTTGTTGAGTTGCCTGCCTTCGGCCATATACTGATATGGGTGAAGCTTCATTGGATTTGAATACAGGTTCGCTGCGGATTTTGGTTGACATATGAGTTCATTGGGCTTTAAGTCTCGAGGTAGGCTTCGACGTAGTCTTTGAGTATTCGGCTCACTTTGGAAAGGCTGCGAGGAGACGATTACCTTAACTAATTTGTGAACATATTAGGATTCAAGTCTTTTGTTGGGCTTTGATGTAGCCTTCGAGTGTTTGGCTAGTCTAGGAAGGCTGTGAGTAGGCTACTACATTCGCCCCATCTCAGTTGGGGCCTCAGAAATTATTGTAGATGGTGCATACTGAGAAGAAAAATTGTTATGCATGGGAAGTTGTATAGTTCACTGGTATGACTATGCCCATTTTTGAGGGCATTAATGGTGATTATGGTGATTAGGGGATCATTAATGCTCTCTTAATCATGGTATATAATTAGGGGGGTTTAAGGATTGGATTTTTTTAACTTCTCTTCGTCCTCTTCATCAAACCAGAGTTGCATAATTTGTAATAAAGGATAAAGACTCGCTACCAACAATAGTTAAAGGAGACGAAGGTATTGCTGAATGCCAAGTTTGTCGAGTGACGCAGATGCTTTTTAGGCGAAGGGACATGGGGGTGCTACTGCCTGACCTAGTAGACTTGCATAGGGAATAGTTGGTTGGTCGCGAATGGGAAGAGGCGGAGCTATTCACCTTCTGGTGGTGGATATTCCAGTATCACTGTCAGAGTGCTACAGAACGTTCGGATTCGCTGTGGGCTCTGGCGCGGCGACTGGTGGGGAGAAATGTTCTTGGTACTAGAGGAACTGCCCGGCCTATAAGTAGGGTGATGGGTGCGCTTCTTCCATATTGTTGTTGTTGTTGTTGTTGTTGTCTCTTATTTTTTTAATGTGACATGTGGTTCTTGTTTTTTCCCCCGGGTTGTAAGGACAAAATATTATGGCTAAATTTCTTGTTCGAAGGTAAATAGGTAGGTGATGGTTCAATTTAAAGTTGAAATTATCACAATTGGGTGGATTCGAGAATTGAAAATCAGGTTCAATTGTTTAGACTTGAAAATAAAATATGCTCGATGGCTTGGAATAAAAAATAACATAAGCTCCAGTGTTCAGAGTTAAAAATAAAATATGCTCGATAGTTTGGAATAAAAAATAACATAAGCTCGAGTGTTTGGAGTCAAAGATAAAATATGCTCGATAGTTTGGAAAGTAAAATAAGCTTGATTGTGCGGAGTGGAAAATAAAATATGCTCGATAGCTCGAAAAATAAGATAAAACTCGAGTGATGTGAAAATATAGTAGGATGGATTGCTATTTTTGGTATCTTCGAAATGTGTTGTCATAGGCGTTGTTAGGCATCGACTTTAGTAACCTGACACCATTAATTGCAGGGCTGACATATGGGACCATATGCGTCTTGAGCAGTACACTAGGTAGACAGTAGTCAGTTCATGTCAAGATTGGAAGAGTATAATCGTTGTCCGCATAGTGTGCTCAAATGAGTCTATGTGTGAGGGTTGGACACGATGTGTGTTGTGTACCCAAATTTTGACCTTCAAGTTAGTGGAGCAGGCGGAAGTCAATGAGAGAGGTGATGGTGGTTGACTGGTGATGTGTGGGTATTCCCCCCTTTTTAGAAGGTTGAGAGGTAAAAATGAAGATCAAAGCTTGTGAATGTGGGATCATATAGGCAGAGAGAATTTTATAAAACACGGTTACCTAAAATTGAATAGGGAAGTGGGAGAGGTGAGAGAGTGGGGTTAGTAGGTGCAATGATGGCAGTTTTTAGGAAACTGATACAGTTTATTTAAGAGGAGGGGGAGAGAGAAAAAGGACAAGAGAGAAACAAAGAGAAGAAAAAACTACCATTACTATTGTTACCATTCTGAGGAGGGGAGGTGCTATGGACGGTGAAACTTGAAACACTATTGTTGTTGTGGGTCGGAATCTTGATACTCCATTGGTGTTGTGAATTTAAACCTTGAGACTCCATTGTGCAGGTAGGTCTTTTGGTTTGGTTTTTCTTTTTTTGAATTTTTTAATTTTATCTTTTTTGATAACTCATTGTTGTGATATGAGTAAGAACTTGGTGTCCTCTATTAATGTTGGGTAAGTGGGGGAGAGGGTAGGGATTTATACAGGTAAGTTGGGGATCCTTCAAAGTTTCACTTAGAGCTGGTGTTGGGTGTAGGAGTAGAATAGTGGGTGACTAGCCGTGTATAACAGCCTACGAGTATGGATTGTGGTATGGCCGATGAATAATAGTGACTTAGTTGTCAGTAGTAAATGGACTCGAGGGTTTTAACTCGAACATCTCAAGCTAACATGTTTCCTCTTCTTCTGCAGGGTATAATGCGTACCCGTGAAGCTTCAAAGATAAGGCCAATAAACGAGGTTGATGATTTATTAAATGAGCCAAGTATTTCTGGTCGAGAGGAAGAGAGGAGTTGCATATCACAACTGATGTTCCTCTTGCAGTGATGGTACCTGACGTTAATTCGGTGAGGTGAAGCCGAAGAAGGGCTCGGCTAGTCGGGGAGAGTGACGAGGAGGAGGAAGAGGTAGTGGCCAACCGGACAGGGGATGAAGAGGAGGACGAAGAGAGAGAGGATGAAGAGGATGGGGAGGGTAAAAGTGAGGAGGGTGATGAAGAAATAGAAGATGATAACCCCATTTTTGGAGATGTTTCGTTGTATAAACGAGCAAGACTGGCGATTCATGGTGAAACATGATCTTGTAGGAAAAGGGATTTACTTGATTTCGTATAGGTCAAAGTATACATTCGTGGATGTACCCCGCGAAGGGATGGTGGCATTTAGTGAGTAAGTTTAATTGGATATGCGGCTGCCACTTTAACATCTGGTGTAGGAGATATTCAACTTCTAGGATGTGGCACCGTGCCAGATGAATGAAAATTTCTATGAGATGATGAAAGTCATCGAGGGTTTGAATAGTAAGTTGTTAGGCGAAGGTAGGCTTATTGTAAAATGGAAAGATATCGTGGTGTTCTACTTTAAGAAAGGGAATCCGAAGGTGGAGATGTACCACATATAGTGTCATCCTGAGAAACCATGGCTATTTGACCTTTTCTTGACTGGTCATGGGTAGGATAAGGATTTGGTTATGGTGAAGGTCTATTTCGAGTACGTCAATGGAGAAGAAGATCTTGCTTTGACCCATAGGGTGTTTAATGCTAGTAAGTGTTTGTTCGAGTACTGTGTAAATGCTTATGCTTCGACAGTGTTTTGATTCAGAATATGTGTGTATTATAGGTCCTGTAAGTTGAGCGCCGAGCAACACTCAGCATTATCTTAATGACCTGATTAATGAGAGCGACGAGCGAATAAACAAAGTCTTTTGAGGGTTGAAGGTATCACGGAAGAGGAGGAGAAGACTGATACACTGTTGAAGAAGAAGAAAAAAATTGTTCCTTCCGAAGCTGATGGTGAAATGGATTACAATACTTTGACGTGGCCAAAGGCAAGTTATGTACCCAAGCCCTAGCGTGGGAATGCAAGTGCAAGGTTTTCACCCAACAAAGGTAGGTTGAATCCGACCCCCCAAGAGGTTACTCGAGTAACTCAAAAATGGAAGGGTAAGGCGGTGGGATAAAGCTTAGGTTCGCAGGCGACCGGGCTTCACAAGAGGACGCATGAACAAATGGATGAGGTACATTTGAAACTGCACTAGTTGCAGAGGAGCCGGAGGATGCTGCTTGAGCTACGATTGAGTCAATGGTGACTTTGTGTGCTACGAATCCCAATGAGGCAGGACGTCAGGCAGAGATGGTGTTACGGCAGGTAACTCTTGATGCCTACCCAAAAAAAAATCTTAGTTAGATATTATTACTGACTGCTCGATGTGTCTTGTCTTCTTTATTGTATAGATGCAGACTTGGTTATTTTCCTTTAGAAAGTCTCAGAAGGGTTCTAGTAAAAGATTGAAGGAGTTAATAGATGGGGAGGAGCTCTCGAGGGGGATGATCATGTCGTTGAATGCCCGAGTGGCCGAAGTAGAGCGCCAGTTATTTCAGACCTAAACTGATGCGGTGAGGGAGAACCTGGTTGTGGTCGAATGGTGCGACGTGAAGGTAGCTGTGTTGGAAGAGAAATTAAAATATAACCATTCACGGTTTTAGGCAGACTTCGACCAAGAATGCCGCGTAACTTCATCCTTAAAGCAATTCATAGACGATCTAGGCTACGATCCAGACACGTTTGAGCGTTACCATTCGGATGCGCTTCTTTGCCCAAGTGTCGAAGGCCTTGTACAAGGTGAAGGGTTGGAATCGAGTAATGTAGTCGGGGTGGAGAACAACGTCGTTGTACCTAGCGCTGGTGAGGACTCACCTATTGCTGCTGCTACTTTGACCCAGGAGGAGGATCGAAGTGGCCCCCCTATGTAAAGTGTTGTTGTGAGGATGAAACTATAATTTTTATGGTGGTCTGTTGTAGTAGGTAACTTTGTAGGAACTCAATGGAATTCAGAGATAAAACAACTCATCTACTAAATATCTAATATCCCCTATATTTGTAGCAAATGGGTCATTTGGCTAGAATATGCATTCCTAATAGAGAACCTTGGGGCTTAGGACACCCTCAGTGGTTAGATAAAGACCACAATATCAAGTGGTTTTGAATAAATGTCTTGGCTAAGACCCTATTAAATTGCACTTTAATGTTAAGATTGCTATTTTACAAAGTAAATAAGTAATTTAACATAATTTCATAAGCTTTAGAATTTGAACATGGTTCACATGATAGTATGATTAAGAATCATTTACTTTTCAATTTATTCTAATCGACCATGATTTTCCGTATATACCGAAAATGTTTATCAAATACTATTACTTGTATTGATTTATATGTGTAACAAATGTTAGCGATACTCGAAACATTTACTATCTACCCATACTACAACTCCGTTTGGTACCAATAAACTTGATCTGCATGGATATTGAGATCTATCTGCCTTTGCAAAATCAGGACCAAATTATTATTGAGAATAATGAGTCTCTAGTCAACAAAGCCAACGCTTTGATTTCACCCTCATCCCCATATTCAGAAGGACCTTTTAATGAATTACCATCCTATTTTAGTATTATATCAGTATAATTTGGTAGTGCAACTCTACTATGATGTTATGTGGAAAAATAGTTCAGGAAGATATCAATATTAAGAATATTCTATTAACTTTCATTCTTCAACTATTGTGCTTCTGGTCCAATATTCGATAGGTCACAACTTGATTTAAGTTTTACTCATTCCTGAGCAAAATGATGAGTTGTTGGTTGAGAACCACAAGTTCATGCCTACTATGCGTATGCATGTGCATGTGTTGCACAATATCAGGTTTGGTGACTAGGAAGTTACAGACAAGGTCACAGCCGTAAATAGGCGAGAGGTGATAACAACGACAAGATTAATTTGAGGCACAAGTAGCAAGACAAGGGGAATAAGTAATTTACCAATGGACCAAAATGGAAATGAAAGAATTAGAAGTTGGACTTGGAAGAATCGGGCACTGGGTGTTGGAGTGCAAGGAACCCCAGATGATCGAAAGAGATCACTCTCGACCTTATCAAGTGACCGCGGTTGGCGTAGAGCAGCCATATTTCTTCCAAGATACCTATGCAGTTTTGGATCATGTTCAAGAGTGATCAGTAACAGAATCTCAATAGATGAGTGGTGTCACTTAGAGAGCCAAAGTTATAACTTAACATGTTGCGAGTAGTAGTTATAATCTATTAGCATTATCTTTGATTGAGTTGGATCTCTTCACTAGTCAGTTTCTTCAAATGCTCATGACACGCACTAATTAGGTATCGCATCTATGAGATCTCATTTGTTCTGTGATAATTTTAAATGTTTTACTTTGGAAGTAGTTAAACTCCATGTATAATAGTTTTGATCTACTATATACAATATGCCCAATGCATATATCTCCTCATAGAGTATTCATCGATAATACTACGCACTCGATCCTATTGAGATATGAAAATATTTCCTTTCTTTGACCTTGCAGGTATATTTGGGATGTCACGACTATCACTGGCCCGGCCAACATGATAGAAGGCATTGGGGGTGTTACGATATTACTCCCTAACAATACGATACTAGGTATCCAGTCCACATTATATGCTACTAGTAAGTCCAATGGGAATTGGCTAGGCTTTAGAGACATATATGATAATGATTATCAAGTATAGAAAATAGGAGAAAATGACAGCTAGGTTTTGTACATTACATCCACATTTAAAGGTTAGAACACGGTATTAGAGCGATTTTCAATACACTCCTTTGGGCTAGGATATTGAGGAGGATTATCGGAAATACTTTTTAATTTTCCTTTAAAGGGAAGAAGATTATAGTATCCATGTAACAATTGCTTTCAAGGAAAGTCTATTATTTTCCTTGAATGACCAAGGTGGAGTGAGATCTTCAATGTCGTCACGAACACCTCCACAATACACAAATTTGGGTCCCCAATGTCGGCCTGATATTTAAGTGAGTTACGATTCGTCATCTATCTTTAGATATTTGAAACCCTTTGACGACGCATTTACTGCAGGGCAGATTATCACTTTAATGAGATAATATTTCCCGATATTTTGGGGGAGATATGACAGATAATGCCTTGGAAGAGTCCCAAGATTTCTTGGGAGACACCGTCGTTGTCTTATCTGGATCCATTTACACAAAATAGTAACAATAAGGTCAAATGGATTCTTTACTTGCAACATAAAGTAGATGAATTGCTTAGGTGCATTCAACGACACTGCTAGAGTAACCAAGGTGCATGCACCTACAAGCAAAAACTCATGCTAAGCGCAAAACATCATTAGAAGTAAGTATTATAAACCGAAGATCAGCAAATGATAATGGACAAAATACGGCTAATGGTGTTGTTGGTGCATCGAGAATAGAACCACCCATCGACCAGGCGATAGTAGTTACGCAATCAGTTGATGCATTATAAGACAAGCCTAGTGTGACACATGAACATGATAATTAAGAGATATCAATCTATTATGTTTGTAATGGTACAACATATAAGATCGTTCAATAGTGATTGTCGACAACATATTCATCTTCGTTTATGCGCTTGCCATCAAGGATGTAAATTCAAAACCACTTATGGTATAGACGACTATGTATTGCTGTGCATTGGCCAAAGCGGGCGTCTGAAATCCAAGCGGAGCTCAGCTTACTAGGAAAATGCAAAGTGATACCATAGATCCCGTCGGATATAAAGAGAAATTCATGCGAAAATGTAATAAACTCGAAGAGACCATTAGGTCAAAGAAAAACTAGTTGCCCAGGTATTCTTTCAGAGACTTGGCACTGATTACGATGAGACATATTCTCTTGTCGTAGACGTTATAACGTTCTTGTACTTGATCAGTCTGTCAGTTGTCAAGCACAAGCTAGACATGTATCTTATGTAGTTACTGTGCATCTATATTGAAAACTTGATACAATATCTACAAGAAACTACCCGAGGGGTATAAGCTCCTATAAGTAATTAATCCCAACGCACAAGGTGCGTACATAATAAAACTGGATAAGTCACTGTTGGCTTGAAGCAATCTGGGCTAATGTGGCACAATAAGCTGACTGAGTATTTGAAGATCGATGACTTTGCAAATAGTCTTATCTGCCCATGCGTTCTCATTAAAAACACAAACTTAATCATCATAACAGTGTACTAGTAGATGATTTGGACATCATTGAAACTCCGTGGGAGATCACGAGAGCCACCGAATACCTTCGGAAGGAATTTGAAATGAAAGACCTTGGGAAACCAAGTATTGTGACAATTTGTAAATCGAACATCTTGGCAGTGGCATACTCACACATCAGGCAGTATGGATGCAACTCATAGCTTGAGCACGCCTACGATAGTCCGTCACGTAAGTCAACCCACTAAACCTAGGGTTTATGGGGAGAGCTATAGAGACCTTTTAGGGCCTCCTATATATAACCTCACGAGGGTTGTAAAATGTAGCCCTCAAGTTCATCATAATAATTTTACAAAAAAAAAAAAAAATCATAATAAAGGCTCTCCTCTATCTTCTCTCTCTATATTGTGTTCTATACTGTGTGCGTATGATTGTGATTGGTAGTATAGCAATTGCTTTTGTTCCATACAGAAATAACCTACCCATCCATATGCATTGATTTGTGTAAGGAAGTGCCCTAAATCTAACGAGACCAAAAACCAAACACTCCCTTATAGAACAAGACAACTTTAAGCGTCCCGTTGGATTAGTTGTGCTAATCTCAACATTTTCACTCTATAACTATAATGGACCATTGTTCCTTTTCTTTCAAAATAGAGCCGTGCTAGATGTGTGCAAGGAGGCCAGAGATGTTGTTGATGCTCTCCCGAGCAAGCTTCGGCTCTAAGGCATCAGGGAAGAACCAACTGACAGTCAGCTTATTGTGCCGCACAACCTGTTGTAAGTTAGTGTCACTCATCTGTGTTGTCTCATCACTTCGCTTAGCTAAAATTTAGCCTTCGTTAATTTCATAACCCAATGAGCTACTAAACCATCTTCCTCTACTCTTACTAAATACTCACGATGATTCATATTTTGTTAATTTCACTGTCATTCCTCCTAGTGTTATATTTTTTGGGATGTTCTTACAAACATTGATAATGTAATACAAACTGGAACACAAGTTCAAAAATCAATAACACAAATAAAACCATCCTTATCCTTGCAAGACATACAAAACCCTCAAAAAATTTACTGGCACAAAGAGGGACGCAAAGAACTCGAAGTCGAAGCTCAGGCTGATGCGAAATACTTACAAAAAATGATTATTATTATTTTTAAATATATATTTAATTATATGAAAGCCAACTGTGAAGATAGTTGAGCAAATACGCCAAATTTCTGTACAAAGCATCTCTATACTGATATTCATTCCCATCTATTGTGATTTGACCTTAGTTAATAGTAGCGAGAGGATATCTGGAGTCTCGTAAGGACTGCGGCACAATCTCATGTACTCCAGGTAATTGCTTCACATCTGCACAACCATTTACTATCTTTGAAGACTTTGCATCGCAAAATGACTTCAACAACTCCTCAAATGACGGAGTCCTGAGTTCTTCAATGGATGTTGTACTTGGTAAATTGAATGTTCTTTTCCTCGGTGTTGAACAAGACGGTTCATCCACCTGGTGGAGGTCGGTCAGGAATTCAGAGTTAAGAGATTGAAAAATCAAAGCATGAAGAGCAATTATCTAAGAAATGGAATGGAAAAGACTAATACTTAAGGAACCATCAATATAATACTAACTTGAATAGGCTAGTAACATATTTTGACGGGTTCTCAAATCTTGAGCAGTAAGAAAGGTAAACCGTCAAAAGAACATAGGCTAGCAATGAGCTTTCAGTATTCAATCTTTTCTCTTACTTCCTAAAAGTGTAGGGAATTAAATGTTTCACACGAGGCTCTTCGGGCTGAAATATTAGATAAAAGTAAGAAAAGTTTTTAATGGTTTTTATCATTTGGGACTAATTTGGAATCAACGCATGACAATATAGTCGTTATGAAATTATTTCAATTCGAGGTAAAATTATATTTTCCCCTTCAGGTGCAAACTATAGACCCACAAAAACATGCTTTTTTGCACCATAGCAAATTAATACACTACAAATATATGCAATTAACGTGCTTACCATGTATTCCTTTTCTAAACATTTGCCTGCATTCTCGGTGATCTCCACTATCTTGTGGTAGTGCCCGCTTTTTAAATCTCTCAGATCATTACAGCAGGGATCAACCATGGAATCAATGTTTCCACGCGCTTCGTTATCAAGTTTTAAAGAATCTGAAATAAATTTATGTTAGAACAAATTCCATCTAAACTTAAGTCAGTGCAAGCGCAACTATAAACTTACCTTCAATGGAGCATAGAAGATTCCTATTTGCAACATCTAAATCTTCAAGAGAAGATGTGGCAGCAGAAGACAACTGAGCACGGACAACCTGATTGGCTTCCATTCCATTCCTACCAAAAGAAAAATTACATGCGTCCTTAGAAACTTACAAGTTGTTAAGACATAAATAAACTATAGAACAAATAACATACCTGAGAATGGAATCCACTGATGCAACATTGCGCTTTTCCAGAAGGAGAAGGGACTCTTGCGCGTTTGTCCATTGTTCTGTGCCCATTTTTACTTTACTTGTACTGCATATTTAAACAAGACAAGTGAAGGAACAATGTTAAAATCCCCAGGTTAAGACGGACTGCCCGAGGAGCGGAACTGACAAATAATAGGAGGGTTTTTAAGAGTTTATGCTAGATGCTACAGTAATTGCATTTGCAGATAAAGACCATATTAAGATCTTTTCAGTCTATTACCCATAAGCATGGACGATTAATGAGAGTATGTAAGTACTTTCTCGCTTTAGGTGCTTTTTCATCCATGGACTCTTGTCGAGTTAATATAAATCCACTATAATCATGGCCGATCATCCTATAAATTGAGTCTATTTCTGAAAAGAGAATAGAATACCATGGGGCTTGACATGGCATGGATTTATTTGGTGCATTGAGTTTTTTCTTAAGTATCGAGGCCTATCCAACATCCGTGGCCAGAGTCATGGCAAAGGCGTTGTTAGAAAGAAAACAAGAGCGAGGTATCTGAATAGTATGCAATATCGACTGACCCTAGTATGGTCAGTCTTCTGAAGGATTCCTTTTCCCAAACTGATCACGGTGGCCCACTATGATAGGAGGCTTAACGAGACTCATGAGCATATCGCTTTGGAGTGTGGTGAATTTTCAAGAATCTTTGGGGTAAAAATTAAATAAGTTACTCTACGCAAGGTGCTCTTGGTGTATTAATTTGGGTTTTAAAAAGAAAAACACACGACCAACATTCATCTACAAAGAATCAAAGATATAACCAAAGAAGAAACTTACCAGTGTTGAAGCGCTTCTTCCAAGGCTCTCTTTCCACTTTCCACTGAGGCAGTATCCTCACTATAATGAGTTTCAGTCTTTTTCATGTGGATATTCCATTCACCTTTAACTGTATGAGTAAAATCTTGCATGCTTGACACTTCTTGCTGTAGCTTGCTCGTTCTGCTGGCAGAACTCTCCCGAAGATCATCTACTGCTGTTTGAACCTATAGAGCCATAAATAAGGGAAGTTTAGTATTGTTCACTGCGTCTACAAACAACTTATATTTCTATAAATATCTCTATCTAAGCTGGAATTCCCTTTGCCATTTGGACCAGTCATAATACATCAGTTGCAGCAAAGCATATTTTATAGAGAACTAGGGAAGGTCTCTATCCGGGCCTTCTCAAGGACTATCTAATAACACAAAAGGAATACATTGGAAATAAAGCCTACCAGGATTTTCTTCCTACTACTTGAACTCGCAAGCAGCTCGGCCACTTTTGCTAGAAGTTGTTTTTCTTCATTAGCAGCACACTCCTACATATACATAGAAAGGTGAGAAGTTAAATCTTGTCGCAAGGCTCTGGAAGTTATACAAATAAACCTTTTATTAAAAAATAAAGAAGTCTCGGTTACACAAGGAAATTTTGAGTAAAAGATTTAAGTACCTCATATTTATTTTCGAGATCAGACAGTTTTTTGTCATGGACAGTCTGTGCTTCTTCAACAATGTGGGATAACTTGGAAGAGTGAAGATCTAAGGTTTTAAAGAAATTCACGGTAATATTCGAGATAGATCGTGTGGTTTCCACTGCTCTGGAGTGGCCCTGTATACATTTTGCACAATTATAAATCTATAAAACCATTGTATGCACTCTGGACTATCACAGTTGCAGCTGATAAAATACCAACCTCTCGCAGTTGTTGTGCATATGCAGCCAGCTTCTCCCCTTGATTAGATAGACTGCCTTGAAGCTCAATAAGTGTATTATCAGCCTCTGTAGCAATTCCTTTTAGAAGCTGTCGTGGCAAGTAAAGTAAAATTCGGAAAAAAATTAATATGGTATTCACGTATGAAGTTAATAAGAACCTGGTGCAGATAAATTAAAGTCAACTAGGAGAAATAGCTATACAAACAAGAGATAAGTGTCCTGTGTCTCTTAAGAGTATCTCTTAAAAGCAGACTCTCAAGAGATAAGTGTCCTGTGTCTCACAACAGCGATACACTTTATCTAACAGATGAGGAAAATCTACACCATTTCTAAAATTTCGAGGGATGTAAATTCTGGAATGACATGGTTAAGAAGTTTTACAACAGGACACTATTTTTTTATTTATTTTGTTGTTGTTGACAAGATATACAAACAAGAGATAAGTGTCCTGTGTCTCTTAAGAGTATCTCTTAAAAGCAGACTCTCAAGAGATAAGTGTCCTGTGTCTCACAACAGCGATACACTTTATCTAACAGATGAGGAAAATCTACACCATTTCTAAAATCTCGAGGGATGTAAATTCTGGAATGACATGGTTAAGAAGTTTTACAACAGGACACTATTTTTTTTTTTTTTTTGTTGTTGTTGACAAGTCTCTTATGTTTTGCCTATATCTTGTGATGCTATAATAGAATTTAAATATCTTATTGCAGGACTTACATCGTCAAGGGCATGTGAGTGTTTAAAAACTTCTGAGTTCAAATGCCCAAAAGTTGCCTGAGAATTTCCATCAAGCTCTCCAGCTAAATCATCCAAACTTTTGATACCAGAGCTGTACATGGTCTTCAGTTTTCCAACCCGTCCTCGAAGTTCTTCAGTAGCCTACAAAATGACCAAATAAGTATTTATTACTTAAACGTCAAAATTGTTATCCAACTCAAAATATCGACATCTAACTCTATTCACAGATGTATATATTACCTCTGCTTTTGTAGAAACGAAAGACTGCATATCTTCCTCCATTTCTTTCAGTTGTTTCTCTTGCTGCGCAGCTGAAGCTGCAACAGTTTTATGCAGGACCTCAAGTTGTTGAGTCAATTGAGACTGGAATTTCTGGACTAAGATTTTGTTTCCATCTTCTATTTTGTCTTTGCGCTCTACACAATCACATTGTAAGAATTAACAACATAAAATCCCAAACGCAACGAGACCATCAACAACAAAGATACCGACCGATTTTAGAAAATAGCTCCGATACATCAGATGCTGCGTTCTCTAGCTCTGATCGAAGCTCAAATGCCCGTTCAACAAGTGTTTTCTCTGAAAAATCAAGAATAATTGAGAATTAGGTAATAGCTAACTTCAAGAGAAAATGGTTGAGATGTCACTTTAACCGAGGGTGATACTTCAAATTGTCTAAAGTATAACATGAGTGTCACCAATAAAACCTAAATAATCACAAATATGGACTTAGTTTTAGGCTGGCAATCGTTAATTGAGATATACATAAAAACCATCGTAAAAACCTCAAATACCTTGCTTAGCTTAAGTCATAAAAGGCATATCTCAATTCTAATCTGAAAAATAGATAAAGAGCTATACAATTCCAGTCTAAAGTAGGGAGCCCACCAAAAACAACATTAGTCATAAATACATCCCAAATCTACCATGCACGCTCTACACAAAAAATAAAATATTGTCGAACAAATGTGATGCTTCGCTAACCTGATCTGAGTAGATTAAAGATCAAGAATTCCTTTTCTTTAATAGTTGAGTTTGCTTGTCTATATCTTCCTTCCAAGTCGAATAGCACATGTTCGGTATTTTCGAGTTTTTTCTGCAGATAAGTATGGCGAAGGAAAGTTCATCATCATCTTGCATGAATAAAGCTGAAATAGACCGTCTTGACTAATAGACGTAAACACTATATTACCTGAGTCTTTTCAAGTTTTTCACTTAATTCGACGGTTAATAATTGTTGCGAGTTGTACAATTCTTGAATTCCCATTAGTTGCTGCTCAAAATGTATAATATATTAGTCAAACCCTTTAAAACAGTACTACGAAGGGTCAAAACTGAATAACAGAGTTGTAGATTGCACCTTGTCCTTGGATTCAAAATTTAGCTCCATTCGCTCTATTTTCTCAGCCATGGCCTAGAGATCAATATTAAAAAGTCCAGCACATTCAGGAATCGATATTTGGAAGTTACAAGAATTATGAAGTAAGAGTCAAAACCTTCTTTTCAGCTTCTTCCTGAAGATATCGGTCACGTGGTATATAGATACCATTCTTCTCTCGCGCAGCATAAACCTCTGATAGAAGACACAAAATAATTGCATACATACTTTATATGTTAGATTTAATCGTAATTGATTTATTATGATGAAATTATTTCACAATAAAAAAATCCCATCAACATTTCTGATCCCATCAAATCTATATACTATAGGAAACACTCAACAACCTTGCTTAAGACGGTCAATTTCAGTGTACAGATCCTTAATCATTGCGGATTTCATCATCTTTTGATTAACCTGAAAATATTGTGAAGAGTTTGACACATTCAACTTTATGAGCACATACATAGGGAATGGTACCAACTAATGGGGATCAAATCACTAACCTCGGGCTTGTTCTTAATGTTTTTCGCACGGTGTGCATAATCTAGGGTGCTGAGTGTCTCTTCCAAACAGTGAATCGAAGGTGATATAGTGGCGATTATACACGTCTTTGTTTTCCCTCCCAAAGAATCCCTCAACAACCTTGTCAATTTGCTGTCCCTGGTGTAAAAAAAGAACGGTTCACTGTGAATACTTGTTAAGAGGCATTCATAGGTCTCTAGAGACGGGAAAAACCAAAGTCGTGCGTTTTGGTCATAGCGTTTAATTGAGATATAGATAATAATAAAGCCATGTTGAAAATCTCAAGGAGGATGGCCAATAGAAAACCACAATACATTTTCGTTTTAGCATCTTCTAATTAGATGTTCATCATTAACTTTTGTTTGGTGACAAATCTTGCCAGTAGAAAAATGCTAAGTTGAGATCACAAGCATACCTGTATGGGACATGACCAGAGTGTTCAACAAGTGCGTTAATAACACGTCCAAGTGTAAGTAAGCTTTTATTGATCTCTCCTGCTTCCCTTGCTCTTCCCTGTAGTTGAAGATGTCGTATAAATAAATAAATTCATGAAGTTGTGTACTAGAAAACCGTAAAAGGGTGTCACACGGGCTGAAGAAGCTAAAAACATATTGTAAGCAAAATAAAAACGAAATACATTGTGATATGTAGGTAGATATAATAAATCATGCACGTATTACACAGATAAATAATGCATTACCACATCTTTACTCGTACCAATAAATAATGAACTTATATACCTCTCTTGCACCAGATCTTAAAATGTTCTCAGAACCCGCAAGGTCGACAAGATTAAGCTTCCCGCATTTAATTAACTCTTCCCCCTCTGGTGTACACTCCTTTATGTGAATTGTGATTGAAAATATCGAATGAGAGCGACTACTTTGCTTGTTTAGAAGAGTTTCTGCAGTGCGTCTTTTGGCAGAACCTTTCTCCAAAATCTTATATATTTCATTTGCGGTTGTGACTATCTCTTCTTCGAGTCCTCTCACGAAAACACCACCTTTTCCATCTTCCATGAGAGCTATTGGCTTCTTCAACTTGTCATCGATAAATTTTACACATTCTTCAAGAGCTAACAGATCCGTAATTTCTTCGTTGTACAGCTCTAAGAATGTAACTTTCATGCTGTACTCGGCATTTTGAGCTTCTAGTACTTCAAAAATTTGACGAACAGCTCTAGGAATAACACCAGCATCGCTCGGAAATTCCCCGTTCTACAAGAACACCAACTCGGCCAAAGGATACATGAATACATAGAAAAGCAGAAATTTCTTAATACAAATTCAAATTTAGCAAGTTATTAACAGAAATAGCACACCTTTGATTTCTTCCCTCCGCCTTCCATTGTGTAAGTTTTCCCAGTTCCTGTCTGACCATAAGCAAAAATTGTGCAATTATAGCCCTCTAGAACTTCATTTACAATCGGAGAGACAGCTTGATCAAACAAATCCTTCTGTTTTGACATTGGACCAAATACCTACATAAAAAAACATCCACCATCCCAATTCTTCGTTAAAATAAAAAATTCCAATCTTTTATCCATATCAGCATTACTGTAGCCAGAAACTATATATTAGGTTAAATTCGTCTAATTTTGGGAATAGCCTGACAAGATTCCAATTAAAAACATCAAAGAAACCTAATAAAAGTTCCACCACCAGTAACACGAAAATGTGGTTGCTTTAAGTTGAGTTCAGCAATATATGACAACGATAACAATTAAGAAAATCAAAAGAGAACCTTTTATTTAATACTCTCCTACATTTTCCCAAAAATATGGGACTACTCAAAATAACTGCAAGAATTTCAACAAATATACCAACTCCCATACCTTGTCAAATGCAAAGGTTCGATCAATCTGCTTATTAGCTATGTTCTGCACTGCATTTACTTCTCGTCTATTTTCATTGCAGGAAATCACAACAGGCGTGTTTATTCGTATCTCATCCTCACTTAACGGCCTACAATCATTATATTCCAACATTCAGAAAACCAAAATCACTTAAACTCTATAGTCTATACTAGAAACAATATATAAGAAAACTAAATGTACTCACTCACCTACAACGTAGAAGGACCTGCACATTAACCCCTTTATCCTTATCATGTTTACCATTCATATTCCCATCCCCATTTCGTAATTCCCTTGTAATCTTTTCACTCGACCTCGGAGTCTGAGACGGCGAAAGTGATACTAACCCCATTCTCCTCTGCGATTGCAATTGCATCGAATCCATCAAACCAATAACTTATCTCCAACTTTTCTGCAATATCAAACAAACAAACACTATATTTCAAACAACAAAATTAGATTTTTCTCCATTCTTTTTACACCCCAAATCAAATTATCAAATACCCAGAGTTCATTGAGAATCTGGGTTTAAAAGATCCATGAAATGATGAAACCCCATTGAATCAACTCAAACCAAGAACCCAAATCAATGACAAACTCAATCACAGATTCAAGAAAATACAACAACAGAAACTACATCAACATTCAAACCCAAATGCAGTAAAAAGGACAAATTGGGTGAAATCTTACAATGGAGATCGAAAAATACAGATCGAAGATTAGAATATGCGAAGAAAACAGAGCAATTGCAACACTTCAATCGAAGCTTAGAATCACTGCGAGACAAAGTGCCGGCCTGATTGAGACCCCCAAATGTAGAAATATAGAGAGAGAATGTGAGTTCTAGAGAGAGAAAGTGAGAGATTTGTATAGAGAGGGAGAGTTGCAGAGAAGAAGAAGAGATGAGAGTGAGAGAGAGCAAGGGAAGTGTAATTGTTACCGTTAAATGGTTGAATCTCTAAAGATTAAACCTTAACGCCGTTAAATACTGTTATTCAAAAAACAAATAACGCCGTTAAGTACAAGTTAATGACCGTTTGATATCGGCGAAAAATATGCTTTTGTTTAATTTTAAAATGATTCAAGTAGAGACCCATTGAAGTTATAAAATTTACAAATGCTACCCTTTATATTTTCCGATGACGATAATACCCTCATATAGTTCTAACATTGGATTTCATGTGTCATAGTTTGTTTAATAATTAATAAATTAATTGATAGTTAGTTAGTTCTACAAGTTTTAAACGGATGGTACGGAAATGGTAATGTTGGTTGCAAGATTGTTCTTTGCGACTAAGGGGAATCAAAGATGGAGACAGAGGAAATGTAGGAAGCAGGACTCACTGCAGTCGTCCATAAAACACGACGTTCCATGTGTATTTGATAGAGTACTGATGGTAAGCATTGTTGTTTGTCTCTTCAACAACTTACGACATTTAATTAGCTAATACATTACACTTAAGTGATCAATAAATATATTGTGGTCCATGAAACTTGTAAACATTAATTTGGGAAACATTGTGAGTATTTTTTTATGTCTTTTTCTCCTCCTAAAATTAAATTTAGTAATAAGAGTGTAAATTTTCATTAACATCACATATAAATTACGATATGTTTTTGTAATAAGCTGGAAAGATTAGTTTAGATCGAATTAATGGTGTCACTAACAATAACATGCTGAAAGTGTTGTCTTGGTAAATAACTATTATAAATGGGTTTTATTTAGCGTGAATGATACCCCATGTGAAAAAGAGTAGAGAAGCACGTGACTGTTGGGGGACCTTTAGGTGCTTTGTCAGTACTGGAAAAAAGTCCCAACGCCATGTTACACCCTTTTTTTATCTCTTGGTGTCCAAGTTACAGTCTGTCCACGTGGCATTCTCATAGACAAACAACTCCTTCCAAGTTATCTGGAAAAAAGCCTGATCCTGTCCAACAGCTTAAACTCCTACAAATTTATTCAATGGCTAGAGAAATGCTTAGCTAATCCAAGTGGAGAGCCTAAAAATAAAACATTGTTTTGTATGCTTAGACCAATATGGGCTAATGTTTTCCTTGGTGAAACATGGCTATCCATCTCCCCCGGAGCTTTTTTAGACTAGAGCATGATTCACTTCTTCAGAAAAGAGCATTATTATCTCTCCTCTTTCATAGCACTACTGCAATAGGTGGAAAGTGTATATCATTTATATTATTGAAGCAAGTGCCCCGAGGTATCTTCTATATCTATAGTTAACTTCGGTTATAAGCGAACAGGCGCCAGGGCCGCCCTTTGAGAACATAGGATACTCTCACCTGTTACTTGTTTTCTACACTTACAAAAGCATAATCTTGACAAATTGAAAAGAGGATATAATTCTTTCCTCTTGTGTATGATACTCACACGCACCATAGTCGGTGACGTGATAAAGTTCAGACTCAACCAACATCTCAACTTTCAGTTTTCCACAGTTTCACTCACTTTCGATTCCACCTATTTGTACCCCCTTCAAAGAGGGTGGCTGCCTTGCTTGCCTGTACACATTGTCATTAATCATTATCGAGGAAGATTCTCCTAAGATAAATTTGTAAGGACAATTGTAGGTGTAATAAATTGTTGTTTAGGATGCCACTTGCAAGGATTTATCTTGACTTACTTAGCCTGTATCTCCAGGGTTTTCTCATGCCCCAGGATTAGTCGCGCAAATGCTGATAAATTATAAACCTGGATCACCCTGATCAGCAAAAAAAGACCGCGCAATTTGTGTTTATTTATGACCAATCTGGGGTTGATCAACTATAGACACTACCACTATGCAACCAAAGGTCAATTTTTATTTTTATTTTTCCGACAAAACTTACACCGCCTTTTAATGATCGGCAACCCCAAAACCTTTCGACTCCCAGATGCTAAATAAAAACTTTGCCTCCAGAGCATCGTATCAGGAAAATAACAGATATAACAGTGACAAATCCTCAAACCTCATAACAATGGTTTGGGGAGCTTTATAAGCAAAAAGATGTTTTTGGAACGGCAAGGTGGTTTAAATCTTGTTGATAATTTGGTGGTGGCAAGGATGTGGGCCCCATCAGCCAACCAATAATCCAATCACAAATACTCTCTCTGAAATGGAAACTTTATCTCTCTCTCTCCAAAGTAAATCTCTCTTCCTCTCTTAAAAAATCAAAATCTTTTTCGTCTAAAGTAAATTCTTATAGCATATATATTAAAAGAGCTAATTCAATTTTAGTAGTGTATACTTTAATCAAGTTTTTATCGAAAAGATCATCATTAATCGCAGGATTATTTAAGTCAATTAGACTATATCCCTCAATAGCGGAAAATTTTAAGTCTACAATGCTTTCATCCTCATTTAAGGGGGAATTTAAGTCCGGTAATCTCTTCTTATTTTTTTTACTTTTGGTGGAATTTTGATAAAAAAAAAATTATAAAGTTTTAATTAGGTTTTATGAAGTTTTGATGGTGTTTTAACCTAAGGGGAGAAGCAGAAGAGAGATAAAGGAATCAAAAAGATATGGAGAGATATATCTATGAGTTGTTAATTGGTGGGACCTATACTTGGTCGGACCAAGACCTATACTTGCCAATTCAAAAAATAATTAATTTAGGAAGTTAATTTTTATTCTCCTTACACTTAGAAAAAGATATCATTGCCTATAAAGTTCCCCCAATGGTTTCTTTAGAAACAACTTATCAAACTAATCTCAAGCTCTTTAATGATGAGATTAAAACACATTGATCACTCGATTTCTCGTTATCGAAAGTAATTGACTAAATGGGTTTCTACGCGAATGAATTATCATCTCTTTCGACCTTACTTCTATGTTATTTCCAAACCATTTTTTACGATTTGTCATGTATTCTTGGCGTCTCTTACGACCTTAATCAAAGACTGTAAGACCCGAATGAAAGTCAAAAACAATGGGGTTAACAATGCACTTAGAATCATTGATCTTACAACTCCCAAATATAATGAAACACCCAGTTTGTCAAAACAACCATATTCGCCTCATACAAGCTTGTATGCAGGATGTAGTAGAATCGGAGCAATGGAGTGGGCGTAAATCCATAAATGACGAACCCCACAATGTGTTCGATGAAATTCTTGACTAGAGTTTTAGTAGTACAATGAGTAAAGAAGAAACTAAGGTAGATGAGAGTACCCTTTCGCGTGCTTTGAGTTCTTATGCATTTGCGAGGGATTTAAAAGTCGGGGTTCACCTTCATTGTTTAACAGTTAAAACTGGGTTTGATGTGTGTGTGTATGTTGGGAGCTCGTTGATTAGTTTGTATTCGAGATGTGGGAATTTGGGTAGTTCTTATAATGTGTTTGATAAAATGCCGGTGAGGAATGTTGTGACGTGGACAACGATGATTTCAAGCTTTGCACAACATTGGGAGATTGAAATGTGCTTAGAGCTTTACCATCGGATGAGATGTTCAACATTGAAACCTAATGATTATGTAAAAAGCTTATTCCGCATCTCGGACTCAAGCTCCATCTTCGACCATCATACGACCACTTAGACCTCGTCAACATACACGTGCTCCATCTTCGACAATCATGCGACCACTCGACCTCGTCAACATACACGTGACACATTTATGGAAGACACATTATGGAGCAAGGGTTACTCAAGCCGTTGCACTATCATTATGAAGACTCATTAAAACCATATATTGTAACGTTCGTTATTAGGGTCATATTATAAGACTTATAAATAGGTCCATAGAACTATAGAGAAGAGAGAGACTTTTCAGATCAAGAAAATCTCTACAGAACGCTTGTTGTAATAACTAGCATTCTCAATAACAGCTCTCTTTTTCTAAAATCCTCAAGAGAAGTCGTAGTTTTTAACTTATTCAAAAGTTTTCCACGCTAAACATCTGTGTTAGCTTTTCTTAACGATCTGATTACATCTGGTGTAAATGTTAAGTCAGAATCCCGGAACTAGGCTATTACATTTGGCGCCGTCTATGGGAACGAAGTTCTCAAACCTATTGTCTCATAAACCGCTGATTATATTCTCTATCTCGTCCGTCCGAGCTGGTAGAACACACGGCTTTGTTCGCAACCCCTGCTCTTTTTCAGGGACAACCCCTTACAGTAGTGCTGCTTAGGGACAACCCCTTTATCCTCTACTTTTCTTACATACTCATTGGGATCTGGCACCTCTGCATCTATTGTTCCATCAAATCCAACTTTACACCATCAACAACTTTATCCCTCAACAAATTGGCACTCAGATTTTGGTTCCTGTTTCTGTTGTTGGAATCACCTTCTCTCTGTTTCAATGGTGATCCATCAAAGGTGATTGATGTCCATAAAGAGTTCGATTACAAACTCTACAATCAAATCAATCTCACCACCACAAATTTCATACCCAAACCTAACCAGATCTCCAACATATCATGGCTTCATGCCTGCAAAAACCCTTCTCTCTACTCTGTTTTTGATCTCAGTGCTCGATTCAATTGCATGGTGATCTCCCCAAGTTCGAGAGAAAAATCGATTCAATGCTTACAGGAGAACGATATCTCAAAGTTGTCGATTCGATCCAATGCCCTCTCGTCTCATCCACCATCGAAGATGGCGATAATACGCTCAACGACGCTATCCAAATCGCCAAGACCAGACTAGAAGAATTGCGCTTTCTCTTGATGCAAAAAGCAACGACGAAGACGATGATGGTTCAATGAAAGGTTTCGCGACAGCCGTCTTAGCTCTTACAGGCTCAAACAGGTCCTATCTCAGGCTCTTACAACTCAGATGGATCAACGATGCCGATTCCAATATTGTATATATACCTCAAGTCGAGGGCGTAATCTTGGTTTCAATTCCACCAGGAGTTTCTTGAACGCCAAACAAAGATTTACCGAATAGATTCGAACACTCAGATTCATTATTAGGGGCTGATGATTTGCTTATGGTTATACGAAGCAATAATCAATCACATTCGGTTCGAACTGGGGCAGTTTCTTTCGTGCAAAGACGATGATAGGTGAATCTCATCTCCCTAACCTGTATGCTTATGTTGTCATAATCTGATGGGGGTTTGTATGCTGTTCCCACTGTTTGATTACAGTTACTAATGCTCCGCATACCTCTGTTGAAAAGGTCCCTTCTCGCAAGATAAAAATGTTGGTTGTGGCAATTGTTATCTCGGCGTGCTTACAAAGCTAGCAAGGTGTTACTGCAGTTCCAATGTATAATCATGGTGTTACAAAGCCAGATCCATTTGTAGAGATATTCTGGTTTAGCAGAGTCTGTCCTTCGAGCAGCCTTTCTTGTCCTTGTTAAACAATATTCTGCCCGTCACATAAGCACGATTATATCAGCTAACCTCTGCTTGCAACGATTCAACGGCATTGAGCTTTGCCTCAGCCTCAGTAAACTTATATTGGGCATTCGCTGATACATTGCATGCTTCAGCCATCTTGGCTTCAGCAGCAATCTTATTTTCAGCACATTCGCTGCGCATTACGGAAGGCCAGATTTTGGGATGCCTTTTGATCTCCCTGCTACTGTTGCCGCTGTGAAGAATCCATCCTCAAGAAACGTTTGCGATGGGCACAATCATGAGCATTGAATCCGTGAAGATCTCATCAAATTAAGATTGGTATTCAGTCTTTAAAAGAGATATACGAAACAGTTTGTTTCACGCCAACGAAGCAATTCGTTTCACGCCAACAAAACAGTCTGTTTCACGAGCTAACAACCATCTACAGAGGTCTGAATTGTGCCATTGATAAGAGTATAAAACAGTTGCCCATTTAGGCTGATTCTGCTACTATAGTAGACTACACGCCAAAGAAAGGTGATGCTTCGAAAGATAGAGCTGCTAACAAAAAATTTGAAGAGTTGGGATAGGCCTTATCCATAAAGAAGCTAATCAGAGTCCATACCTCCAAGCAAACTATGCTAATGCTATTCGAGGAAGAGGCCAGTGGTGTTGCTTTTTTCAGGACTAATGGATGGAAAATTTCACGGGTATTGACACACTACAATCGCCCAATTTACAAGTCTGATCATTAAAGTAGTGAAGTAGAAAGAAGCAGCAGTGGCAGCCATGCTACAACAAATAGCTCATCCGAAGGGGAGGCTTGTCCCTCACCCGTACAAAAGGAGAGAAGACCTTTAAAGCCCCTGTCTCTCTGGATTACTGATATATTGCTTGTAGCACCGTTGGGTATTAGAAGCGTTTACTTCTGCTGGTGTGGTGGTGTCATGGGTAAATACACTACTCGTAGAGAACTCAAGCCGCCTATCCCAGCTTGTGTTCATGGATCTGGGAAGCATCCTCAGCTTATGCCCTCAACTCCAAGATGGGCCGTTGCTAATGGGGCTGGTGTTATCTTAAGTGTGCGCGACGAAGAAGTTTAACATTACGAGAGCGCTACTTTAACTGCAGCTGCTGTTCCTGCCCTTTTGCTTCCTCCTCCAACAACTGCTCTTGATGAATATCTTGTTGCTGGATTGCCAGCTTTGGAGCCATATGCACGTCTGTTTCACAGGTATTATGCCATTGCTACGCCAAGTATAACTCAAAAACTTCTTCTTGGGCTTCTGGAAGCACCGCCATCGTGGGCTTCAGATGCATTTGATGCTGCCGTACAACTTGTTGAACTCCTTAGGGCTGCTGAAGATTATGCATCTGGCATGAGGCTTCCAAGAAACTGGATGCATTTGCATTTCTTGCGTGTTATTGGGACTGTAATGTCGATGAGAGTAGGCATTGCTGCAGACACAGCAGCGGTTTTACTTTTCCGCATACTTCAGCTTCAGACACAAAGCTCAACTTTAGCTTCAGACAAAAAACTCGACTTCATCTTCAAAGCCGTCTTAGCTCAGACTCAATACTCGACCTCATCTTTTCAACAATATCAAACATCAAACAAAGTACATATTATAGGTCGTTTATTGTTTCGTCTAATACGACCAAACAGATTACCCATTGGAGATCGTTTGTTGCTTCGGCCAAACTGATCATCTAAATACTAAATACAGATCGTTTGTTGCTTTGGCCAAACCGATCATCTCAATACAGATTACAGGTCGTTTGTTGCTTTCGCCAAACTGATCATCTAATACATTACAGGTCGCTTATTGATTCATTTCAGTTCGACCGCCCATCTAATATATTATATGTCATTTATTGTTTCGTCCAATTCGACCAAACAGAGATCGTTTGTTGCTTCGGCTAAACTGGTCATCTAAATACAGATCGTTTGTTACTTTGGCTAAACAAATCATTTCAATACATTACTGATCGTTTGTTGCTTCAGCTAATTCGATCTTCTAAATACATTACAGGTCGGTTATTGGTTCGTCCAATTCGACCAAACAGATTACATATTACAGATTGCTTATTGGTTCATCCTAATTCGACCGCCCATCTAATGCATTACAGGTCGCTTATTGGTTCATTCCAATTCGACCAAGCAGATTACATATTACAGGTCGTTTATTGGTTATCCCAATTCGACAGCCCATCTAATACATTACAGGTCGTTTATTTGTTAATCCCAATTCGACCGCCCATCTAATACATTACAGGTCACTTATTGGTTCATCATAATTTGTCCACCCATCTAATACATTACAAGTCGCTTATTGGTTCGCCCAATTCGACCAAACAGGTTAACATTACATATCGATTATTGGTTTGCCCAATTCGACCAAACAGACTACATATTACATATCAATTATTGGTTTGCCCAATTCGACTAAACATACTACATATTACAGGTCAAAATTCCCGAAAGCAAGTATTAACGGCAATAAACTGCATCAGAATCAAGACAACAACGTCAGGTAACGATTAGAGAATTACCTTCTCAGCTAACACCACTCACCCATGATGCTTCTCATACTATTGGCTAAGAGTCGTCTTATGTAAGGAGCTTATTCCGCATCTCGGACTCAAGCTCCATCTTCGACCATCATACGACCACTCGACCTCGTCAACATACATGTGCTCCATCATCGACCATCATGCGACCACTCAACCTCATCAACATATACGTGGCACATTTATGAAAGACACATTATGGAGCAGGGGTTACTCAAGCCGTTACACTATCATTATAAAAACTCATCAAAACCATATATTGTAACGTTCCTCATTAAAGCAAATAACAGTTATATTATAAAAGCTATAAATAGGTCCATAAAATTACAGAGAAGAGACTTTTCAGATCAAGAAAGTCTCTACAAAATGCTTATTGTAATAGCTAGCATTCTCAATAACAGTTCTCTCTTTCTAAAATTCTCAAGAGAGGGTCGTGGTTTTTAACCTATTTAAAGGTTTTTCACGCTAAATATATGTGTTAGTTATTCTTAACGTTCTGATTACATTTGGTGTAAAGGCTAAGTCTGAATCCTAGAACTAGGCTATTACAGATTATACGTTAATGACTTTAATTAGCGCGTGTACAGGTACTGGTGTTCTTAGACATGGAAAGAGTGCTCATGGTCAAACTATTCGAATAAATTTTAAGTTGTATACTCATGTTGCCAATGCAATTATTTTAATGTATTCTAAGTATGGGAATGTAGAAGAGGCATTTTATGTATTTAGGAGTATGCAAAGAAGGGATTTGATACCATGAAACTCTATGATTGTCGGGTATGCTCAACACGGACTTGCCGAGCGAGCTATAAATCTGTTCGAAGAAATGGAGAAAGGGAAAATTGAACTGGACACAATCACTTTCCTTGGCGTCCTCTTATCATGTCATCATGCAGGTCCATAATCACAGTTTATTTTGATTTGGTAAACTTTGATGTTTTTCTTCCAAAACTAGGATAACACTTGCAATACTCCTACTACTACTGTTCGATCAAATAAAATAGAGATAGGAATGTTAAGGGTGAACTTGAATTATCAAAGTCGTTCGAACGAGAATGGATGTCGTTCGAACGAGATGGTTAATTTCTGTGTTGGAAACTTCGACCGTCGAAGTCATTCGAACGAGACTGGATGTCGTTCGAACGACATGCTTGGTTATAGGGCTAGAAACGTTGTTCTGTCGATGTTGTTCGGGCGAAAACCGTGTAGGCTAGTTTTAATAGTTCGTTTGGGACGTTGAGTTTGCCTCGTGATCTGCTATGTTTGTAATTAGTCCCCTAAGTATATAAGGGGGACTTAGGTTATTTCTTAGTGTATCTTTTTTTTGTGAGTTTAACTCTAGAGAAATATGGTTTGAGAGACTCCATTACAAAGCTTGGAGAAGATCGTGTGTAACCTGTTTGATCATAGTGGATTGTTCGTAGGGAGTGGTTTTTCATCCGTAAGGATTTTTTACTTCCATCATCCGAGAAAATACTTGTCTTCTTTATTGTTCTTTGTTTTGTCTATTTCTTGATTTGGCGTATTCCGCGTATTGTTCTTGGCGTAGAAAAGAGAATAGCTACCTCGACTCTTAATAATTGGTATCAGAGCACTTGTTACAGGGCTTGTGTAGTGAAGAGCGATGACCGATCAAGAGAAATTGAAGATCACGAAGTTCAATGGTTTAAATTTTGGAGTGTAGAAGATGCAGATAGAAGATTATCTCTATCAGAAGGATCTTGACTTACCACTAGATAGAGTTGAGATGAAGCCAACAGATTATGATGCTGCTTATAGTTGCATGTTTTTTGGGAGGAAAACCTTATCTAATACTTGTTCGTAAGGATTGCGCAATAAAGAGCTAACGACCAAGATTTTACGTGGAAAACTCAGTAGAAACTGAGAAAAACCACGACCTCGGGGAGGATTTGATATAAAATCTAGTAGATGCTAGTTATTACAAGTTTTCAAAGTATAACTAGTGTTTAGGATAGAGAAATGTCAGACTTGCGGTTCTTTAGAACCTACTTTTTGCCTGTATTTATAGTATATACAGACAATTTACAAAAAAAGAAAGAAATAGTATTCTATTCTGGGGGTAGTGGGCGAACTTTGCGGATCTCTAACAGTTCCTTCTTGACTGGGCTTCAACGACTACTTTTTGTAAGTCGAGGACTCAAAAAATCTTCTAAAATATTGAGTTGCCTTCGCTACAGAGTGTTGAGCTATCTTCGACTATAGAATGTTGAGCTGTCTTCGACTATAGAGTATTGGCTTATTATTGTCAAATTTGGGGAATATGATACTACAATCACCCCATTCTCGACAGAAGTACTTGTAGTTGTGTCGAGAAGAAAACTAGAATCTGAAGAGGTTGCCGAATATTCTCAAAAGTCAGCATATGTCATTACTGAGGTCAAGGTGAACTGTATCTGGTACTGGTGGTTCTGAGGCGCATTTAATGTGGTTTATGGAATGTAGTTGAAGGATGCTGGGTATAAATATGAGGTTTATGGAAGGTGGATGGTGGATGGTGGTGTTTTGTGGAATGAGGTCGCCCCAAGTATGGTTTATTATGTGGTCTGGGGTTGAAGATGGTGAGTGTTCCGATGAAACAATCTGGCGTAAACTGATAGATGAGTGATTGCTATATGAATGAATCAGAGTATTGGGATGGGAACAAAGATCAAACAGAGATGAGATGTGTCTGTTGGAAATAGTAGTATCATCATGTAGTTGGGAAGGTAATGTATGGTATCAGTTGGGGGGTGAAGGGGTAACTGTCAGTGTCGGTGATAAAGATTTGAAGCTTGGATGGGCGTCCAGAGATTTTGTCGAATGTGGGAGTTGTCTTACATTTTTTTGCTGCCTTTTTCCTGCTGATGTATCTCTTAGAAGTTCAATAACTTGAGAGTCATTGAGCTTCGAGGACTAGAAAGAGGCTTTAATGTCCGATTCTGGAGAAAAGCAAACATCAAAAATAGTAACATGTCGAAGGAAGTTAGTAATTGTAGATAAATTGTAATGGAAGAAATATCAAGTATTATAAATGAATGTACTCGAAAGAAATAAATATCAATTTAAGAAATAAGAATGTAATCGAATGAGAGAGATATCGAATGTAAGAAACAAGTATGAAATAAATAAATATGTGTTTATTGAATTTAGTTGTTTCTGTGTTTGTCATCGAGTATCCAATATGATTACAACATTTGTGATATAATTTTGTCGAATGTGAGATGTACTTGTCAACTGTAGGGAAATAAAGATTGTGGTTAGGGGAATTGTGGTTGAATAAAATGATAGTCAACGTATGTCGAATATGATCCCATAAGTATAGGAATTGGTAGGATAGTATGAATAGGGGAACTTATATGCAAAATGAATATGGCAAGATGTGTTCCATTAGGTGATGGTATGAAGTATAAGGAAAATGATGTAAATCAGCTATTGGAAAAGATGGATCGTGTACTGATAAATATGAATGTGTCTGTAGAAATTTTTTAAGAATTTGAAGGATTGAAGTACAAATGTAGAGGTTTATTAATGGGGTGAAGATTAAGAGTCAAAGAGGTCGAAAAAAAATACAGAAGGCATTATATTCGAGGAACTGGACGGTCGCCAAGTGGTGCGACGAACAGTCACGTGGGGGTCTATAAATATGTCAGAGGTAGGCGACTGTTCATATCATTTGCAAACTGATTTTTTTAAGGGAAATAACTGCTGCTGCTCGTCGCTGAAGTGGTTAGATACGATTTCTAAGGAGGAGATTTGTGTATTGAACAAAAGAGAGGGATACATGAGCTACATGGAAACAAGGTTAGTAATTCTCCCAAATTGTTTCGTAGGTTGATGCATTGGTTATAGATAAATAGATAATGTGTAATGAATTGGAAATGAATGAAATATGTTCATGGATAAGAATGTAAAACTGTTTCGTAGGTCTGTTAATTTGATATTGGAAATTCTGGGTTGCGGTGATTCTGAGTTACAAAATTCTGGTTGTCAAAAGGAGAGAATTAGATAGAAGGAGAAGTAAAAGGGATTGGGGAAGGGCGCTGTAATTACAGCGCAGTGGGAGGAGATGGTGGTGGGGTAGCGAGATATGAGAAGAGAGTTAAGATTTTGTCGGTTATTATGGTTGTCGCCGGATTTTGTGTCGGAGAAAGGGAATTCGTAAAATGGAAATAACAATTTTTTTGCAGGAAAAGTTGAAACGTCTTCGAGAAGCTATTGAGATTCCTGTAATTCGACAAAAAGATAAAAATTAACGAGTTATCGATGTTACTTATAAAATATAGAAAACACATCAAGAATTGAGCAGATGGCTATTTTAATGAAAAAATACCAAGATGAATTAATTTATATGAACTAAATCGAGAACTGTGGAAATAAGTATAAATGTAAATGATAGTAGCAGATAGTAAAGTGAATGAGGTGTTGGAGTGTTATCTCAACAACGATATCTTTATGAATATATGAACTTAGGAATATACATATATGTATCACATATAAAATAATCTAATTGTGTTAAAATATGGAATCTGATTTACAGGTTCTAATAATGGCTGAACCCATTTTAAATATTGATAAATATATATTTGCGAGCCTCAAAGATGCAGTGCCTTTGATGATCGATATGAGAGCGTGTGTGCAACAATTGGGCGAAGATACAGAGTAGGTTCGAGCAGTGTAGATACAGGGGTTGGGGAACAATTTAGGGTAGTGCCTAGTGTGCACAAAGTATCTGAGGAAGAAGTGATGGAGACTGGTGTGGATCATGAGCCTCAAGCGAGTGATCGAGAAGGGAGTGGGGATGGGGAAGAAGATGTGGAAGAGGACGAAGAACCATGTTATGGGGAGGGTTTAAAGACCAAAGAAATTAGAAAATTTAAAAAGAAATATGGTATTTCTGGGGATGTGAGACTAGAGAAGTATCAATACGAAATGATCGACCAGGACATACCCTTAGATGGTATTCTGGTACACCGAGAATAGATAAAGAAAGAGCTAAAACTGCCCCTTTGGGCGGATTAGAAAAAATTAATAAATTTCTTCTATGTAGCCCTGGGTCAATTCAATCCGAATGTATATGACCTATTTAGGGTATGTGGTGCAATAAACGGTAGACTTAAGGCCAGAGGGGAGGAGGTAATAACTGTAGATGACTTGTGTGTGTAGTACACGATGAAAATGAACCCAAAGTTAAAGAGCATCGTTACTTGGCGAGGTTCTTGAAGAGGCCGATGTTTTATGATATGGTGTCAACTAGAGGTTGATACACCGATGAACGTTTACTAGTGTCTGGAAACTATGAGTTCGATCCAAAAGACCCAGGGGAGCCGCTTAAAGGAAAAACATTTCATCTAGGTCTGTGGTTAGGTAGCTTAAATGATTAAGTTTGATGTATTTTCAGGTTAGATGTATGTTGTGTAAATATGTGTTTTTTCTCTGTGTTGCAGCTTTGAAGGAGAGCGCGAAGAAGGAAAAAGTGGAAGAAGAATTATATAAGATAAGAAGAGGATTTTTTGGAAGGATCGATAACTTAGCGATTGATTAAGATCAGTTAAGTGAAATATTTCAAGAAGCAGGGTTGAAAAGGTCGATATCTAAAGGTTCAGAAGTATCAATTATCGGGGGGAAAATGTCGGCGAAGAACAAAAGAGCCGCAGATGCAAGTTTGCCCCTGAACAATCCTTCGTTGACAGGGTACAACACAGATACAAAGATCGATGCGATGTTGGGGGAGTCTTTTATCAAAAACAAGAGGAAAAGGAAGGTAAATGCTGAAATACCTCCGTTGTTGAACCCGAAGAGGAATACTCGACAATCATCTTCTGAGGGTGTCGAAGGTACTGACAAACCTGCTGTTATGGTGAGTGGGTTACCTCCACGAGGTTTAAGCAGTACGCTTCCCAAGAAAACGACTGGTGGGACTGCTATGAAGAAATTGGGGGAGGAGTTTGATACGGAGATGCTGATGACTATGACGTCTTATTCCATCGGGGCAGATGTGTTGAAGAAAGATATGACGGAGTGCATGGTGGGGATTGATTGCTTGGATACTTTTTTTAGCAAGGGGCAGAAGAATTTGTCGAAGGTGAGAAATCTTAAAGCTTATGCTCGAATGAAAAGTTTGGTAAGTCAAACAAATACTCATTATATGACTTTCATGCAGATTAAGATGGTGATGGGTGAAGCAATGGGTCGTGTGGAGGGTAGTGGTGAGTTGGCAATCCGGTTGGTTGCCTACAAAAATATAGAGAAGGAATTGACCGCGGAGAATGCCAAACTGAATGCGACGCTGAACAGGTACAAGTTGGAAGCAAACAAGGCGTAGGAGGCTACATTGGCTGAGGCGAAAAAAGTTCTAGAGAAAGGATGAATGAAGAAAGCCGCATTGAAGGAGGTTCCATTGCCTCCCACAGTGTAGAAAGCTGCGTTATAGAAAGATGTTACCGATGTTTGAAGATTGATGAAGCTGGAGCAGAAGAAACTGCTCGATGAGATGAAAGATCGAATGAATGAAGAAAACTGCAAAAGTTCTATGAAGTGAGGATATACTTTATGGAGCAGTTCGATGAATCTGAAGAAAGGAAAAAATATTACAAAGAAGTTGTGAAGGCTGGTGGGCTGCCATGTGATGATAGTTCAGAGGATGATGTACCCCAGACGTCGGATGTTCGTAGAGAAACTCAGGTGGTTGACAATGAAGTGACGATGGAGGTCGGAGGTCGCCTTCCTGGGAAAGTAGCAGATGTACAGGTGCCCGAAGGTGCCTTAAATGAAGAAAAATCCCCATCTGAAATGTTAAATCTTGAGTAGAGAATTCTGGGTGAAGGTTAAAGTATGTAACAAATGGTCAGTGGGACCGAAAACATTTTAATTTGGCATGGGCGAAGGATTTTGGCGTTTGTTTAATGTTTTGCTAAATAACTATTTTGTATGTAAAAATAAGTTTAAGTAGTAGATGTGATAAAGTGATATTAGATTCGAGCAGATAAGTAAAGATTGCTTGTGTGCGCGAAATGTGAAAGATGGCCAATAAATGGCAAGTAATTAGTACCAAATGTATATCCGGAGATAGGTGTATAGATTTAGAATTTGAGAAGAACAAGAGCTCATAAGAGGTCATTCGACAAGTAAAGAGCGCGAAGAAACTATCATATAATGGTTAAGTGTTCGCGTAAAGTGATTGATAGGTTGTAGGATACTTGTGGGAAACAAGGACCTAAAACAAATCAAGATAATAAGGAAAGTGTTTTTCTCAGGTGTAGGGGCCTAACTTCGGGCTGAGGGGAAGTCGGCTCTTGCACCACGGGGTTAATCCTTTATCACAGGAAATCAAGTATATAATCTAGAATGCGAATAATCTATAGACAATATACTTGCATGGAGGCCTAGAATGTGAATCTCCACGACCTCTGATGTAGATTTTTAAGAGTGTTTATATTTCTGTCTAGTAGTCGAAGGTTCGAGTACTGGGTTTTACAAGGTGATCGAAGGTAAACTGTCAGGGCTCAGAGGGGAGATTTTCTAACCTCTCCTTGGTTCCCCATCTCTCCTGTTTATAGAGCATAGGAAGGGCTGAGTCAGTAAGATTAGGTCACATTACAAAGGTACCATCTGGATATCGAGCGGGTATCCCGAAAGGGGTATTGACGCTAGAAATGTCAGAGCTGTCACTGTAACAGTTGTTGGGTTTGTTTCTATACTCTGATACTGTAGCGGTTGTTGGGTCTGTCACTGTAGTTGCAAGGACCAACAATGCCGCCGTCTTGTCTAGTGTACTGGCTGTCTGCCTTGTCATACTTCGACCATGTACGGACATGGTCGAAGTGTTTTTGATGCGATGTGGAGTTCGTCTTCGAGGCTTGTTCAGATTCGAGGCTTCGGATAATCTTTGTGAGACTTGTTTAAGGATTGGATTGGCTTCGAGATATTCGAGTAGGCTTTGAAGTAGCCTTTGAGTGCTTAACTGGGGTAGAAGGCTGCGAGCAGGCTACTGCATTTGCCCCCTCTCAGCGAAGGGCTCAAAAATAGGTGTTGAGGCGTTTGCTGAGAAAATTGTTTGGCGTTGGGAGTTGAGCGGTTTGACTGCTGGTTTTTGGGGGAGGTAATAAAAGAGGGTAATAAGGAAATGTTGGTGGTTATGGAGTAATAAATGAGTTTAGATGGGGCTATAAGTATGGGTTATGGGGGTAGGAACACTCTATGCTCTTCTTCTGTTTCGTGCTCTACTCTTTCCTCTGCATTTCTTGAAAAACGTTATGGATACCACGCCGAACACTCGCTATCAGAAAAGGATGGGATTCGCACTAGATCGTCGCATAGGCCGGAAGACTGCTGAATTGCATTTGAAGTTCTTCGGTCAACATGATCTGGACTGGGACATGCCCCACCTGGTAGAGGTAGGAGCTGGAGAACTCATCAACGGGGAGTCTTACGCTTACCTTTGGGGGCAACTAAAGTTTCATTTTACGACTGCTGAGAAACGCTACCTTTTCCTGGTGACTTTGGCCGAGTGTCTTATTTGTGCTGAAGAGGAGATGGAGGAGCAAGGCTCGGTGAGTGGAATTGGCCCGTCTGAAAATAGGGCAGGTCCTGCTTGAAGTGGTGGCAAGGTGGTGATGATTGAGGGGTTTTTTGTAGGACTGTATTTTGAAGGTTTCTGTTGATGTTTTGCTGATCTCTGTAGTATTTGGTGTAACTGTATTTGGATGTCTCCTCTATTTTTGTATTTTGAAGTGATACAAGAAGAAGAAATGTTGCTAAAATTTTGTATTTGTATCTGATAAACCATGTATGTGAATAGATTGTAGGTGCGATATCGAACATGTGTCTTCGAATACTGACATGTAGAAACGGTTTCCTTCGGGGAAAAAATTAAATTTGAGTTGTAATATATTATTTGAGGAAATAGGTCGGTATTCGATTACAAAGAGTACTCGAAGCTCTAGGTTTGTACCATAGGTGTTGTTAGAGGAGGTAAAAAAGAAAAGGGTTCGATGGTTCGAGACTAGTGATGGCTCGACTGTAAGTCCTCGGGAAAAAGGGTTGAATACGCATGCAGATGAAACGGTTATGCTTAGGAAGTTGGAAAGGTCTGACTACTTAGTTTTCAAGGAGATGAATTGAAGACCGTAATGAATGTAACTTGGTATTTGGGAATGCTTTAAATGTATCTTTATGTATATAATGGGGTGTTGCGAGGAGAATTTCCCTTATTTCTTCTTTCTTCTTCTGAACATAATGTCTTATTCTTCGTCCCAAAATAGCGGTAGTTCTTCCAAGGCCAATCAGCAGGACCAGATTGCGGCAAAGGCTATTCGAGTGAAGGAAAAGACGCTGGAGTTGAAACGAAGGTTTCTTGGCGATCAAGATATCGACGGGGAGATGCCGGACCTGTTTGAAGCGGAACCCGAGGAACCCATTGCTGGAATGTCCTTTGCGTATTGGTGGGGGATTCTTCAGATGATGGGTCTATTTTCTGGCCATCGGTTGTCCTTGCTAGAATTATTTGCGGAAGAGATGGTGGAGCAGGTGGATTTTACGGCTGAGGTTAAGAGTGAGGAGAAGCGTCCCGATGATAAATAGGGGATTCTTGCTGGTTTGTTGAGTATTTAGGATGGGTATAGATGGGTATTTGTATTTTTTGTTTGAATTGTACTATTTTGATTTGTATTGAATGAAATTGGGAGTTGGTAATATAGCTGTCAAATTATTTTTCAGTACCGTGTGCAAGTAGGATTTTGAATGCTCGAAGTAACTTTTAAATTGTTGAAGTTACATGCCTGAACTGTCGAAGTAGAAGGTTTGATTTGTGTATAAGTAAAGTTCTGAACTATCGAAGTAAAAAGTGTGGTCTGTCGAAATAAAAAGTTTGATCTATCGAAGTAATAAGGACATAACATTCTGAGCTGTCGAATGTGCTGTAGATCGAATGCTTGATATATTTGGAAATCGAATGTGAGGTTATTTGTAGATAAATGTTCGAGACACGGTATAGTCGATTACTTGTGTACGAGAAGTGTGTGTGTTGAAGGTTTGCTGAATTTGACTGGACGGTCTGACGGCCCAGATAGCTGGTCTATCAGAATGGTACGTGCTCTTGGGGCAGTGTGCCATGCATGTAATCATGATTTTTTGCTCGTTTCACGGAAAAAGTATGATGTGATGTTGGGACTTGACTGGTAGGCATCGAGTGAGGGTTAGATGTTTTGAGTGGCTTTGAGGTTATAGCTAATTCAGAGTGAGCGTGCGATTCACACGTGAGGGGAATAAGGGGTAAATTGGTCAAAACTCATCGCAACCGAAAGCTGAGGTAGTGGGGCCGTGGCAATGATAGTGGTTTTGAAATCAAGGCAGTTTTGTTATTCCGAGGAGGTATATATATGAAGGGGAAATAACCAAAGGTACTGTTCATAGCGAGAAACCAGAGAGTAAGAGGAAGAGGACATTCACCATTGTTACGTGAAGTTTAGGAGAGATTACCAAAGTTGTTTCTGGATCCCAATTGATTTACTGCTTCGATTGTACTTCTGCTAACACAGGTACGCCGATTGATTTCTGTCTATTTTTGTTTGAGTATGCCATCTGCATCTGTAAGTAGGATCATTCGGGTTTGTAGTGGAGAGGTTATAATTGAGGACGGGGGGAATTCATGAGTCTATGTTCTGGCCCATTTTAGGATTTTGAGGGTATTGACGGAGGGACTGGGTTTATGATAGAATTTTCGATTGTGTTTGTATATATTGTAGAGGGTAGATGAGAAATGGGTTACTGACACGTAATAGTCAAATTTATCGATCTAATTGCGTGCCTCTTCTTCTGTAGGATAAGATGCGTACCCGTCGAGCTTCGAGAATGAGGCTGATAGACGATGAAGTCGAAGAAAATGAGGCTAGTGTTTCTGGTCGTGCTTCGATGGATTAGGGCAGTGATTTTGAAGTGTTAGATACTATAACTGATGCCCCGTTAGCCGTGGTGGTGCCGGCAGTTAAGGTTTCGAGTACTAGACATCGTATGATGGTGGTGACTAAGGATAGTGATGAGGAAGAGATAGGGGGAGGGGATACCAAGGGTACTACTGGACCTTTTGGTGGTGAGAGGGGAGGAGGGGAGCAGAGTGATGATAGTAAGGAGTCGACTGAGTCGGATAAGGCCGATGGTTCTGTCTTGTCTAGAGTTAAGGTGAGATTATATCGATTTGCTGCCAAGCTGGAGCTGTCAAAGGTAGGGGTGGTGTTGAGTACGGCGGGAACGGGGTTATCTTTCAAGTTGAACCCTCGAGAGGGGATAATGGCGTACAGGGGTCAAATTAGACTGGGAATGCAACTTCCTCTTTGGAGGCTGGTGAAGGAGGTGTTAAATTTTTGGAAAGTTGCCCCGGTTCAGATGAATGGAAATTTTTACGAGCTGATAAGGGTAATAGAGGGTATGAATATGAAATTGAGGAGTGAGAAGAGGGGTTTAATTGAGTGGTACGATGTGGTATCATTCTACGCGAGGAAGGTGAACCAGAATGCGGGCATGCACCACATCCGGTGTCACCCAGAGAAGCCCTGGTTGTTTGATCTGTGCTCGACGGGTCGATGGTGGAATAAGGTTTTAGTTGTGGTGCAAGGTAATTTTGTGAATGTCAAAGGGGAGGGCTCTTACAGGTTATATCATAAAGTTTATAACCTGAGTAAGTTTTTTGTGAAATATTTTGCTTGAGGTATTGATCGAATAAGCTGATAATGGTCTCTCTATTTGTTCTGCAGTTCCGACTAACCGGTATTGGGGAGAATTTGAGGGATTGCATTGCATTGACACTTTACTCGATTCTGATGAGAAGTGGGTGAATTCTATTTTCGAGAGTCTTGGTATCAAGGGGAAGAGGAAGAAGAAGACAAATTCTTAGCTTTGAAACATACCCATTACCTCGAAGCCATCAACGAATAGGGGAGGCGATGGTGTTTCAAAGGGAGTCGAAGGTATGGAGGAGGATAATTTAGCAAGGAAGGTTCAGTATATTCCGAGGGCGAAGAGGGCGGCGAAGCAGGCGGCGCCAGTGCCCGAAGTAGCTAGTGATGCTTTGAGACTAAGGCCGAAGCAGGCACCAACACCGACTGGGAAGGGGAAAGGCAAGGTTGTTCCCGTGTCTCCGAGGGTACAACAGACGAAGGTTATTCAACGCAAAAGGCTTAGGGCGATGGGGGTAGATGATGCAGAAAATGAAGGCGAAGAGATGACGGAGGTTGTGCGAGAAGAACATACTCTAGCCAAGGCTGCTTCAATGGCAGAACTCTGCGATGTGGACCTGGACGAGGCTTCAAGGCGGATGAAGAAGAGTATGTATCAGGTAACTATCTATAATTATTTGTGAGATTCTGAAATTTTCTTAAGTGTTTCATGCTTTGAGAAGTACTAACAGCTCGAATACTCTAGCAGAAGAATGCTTGGGCACAATCATACAACAAGGCAGTAAAAGTTGGAAAAAGGAGGTTATGGGAGGCACTTGGAAGTCTGGAGCTTGCTCGAGGGACTGAAGCCTCGTTGTTATCAGAGAATAAAGTTTTGAAGTGAGATCGGACGGCTATCACTAATTCCTTTGACAAGAGGCTGTAGGGTCAACGTTTTAATCATGAGCAGGTGATGAGGTTGAAGGTTACTGATCATGAGAAGGAAAAGCAAACACTAAAAGAGCGTTACCTAGCACAATATGATGTTAAAGTTTTGGATAATGTTAGGATGAAGGAGTTCATAGATGAAATGGGGTTTGATCCTATAACTCTGTAACGCTTGCCTGATACCCAAGATCTTGTTGTTGAAGATACTTTGCAGACCAAAGGGATAGAGGTGGATGTTGCTGATAGAGGTGCTGGAGGTGGCGTGGAGGCTCCTGTGGTCGAGGATGCTGCTGCTAGAGCTACAACTGATGTGGTCGCCGATGGTGCAGGGTCGAGACCTTCGACTGTGGGTGTTGAAGGTGTTACCACTGAAAAACCTTTTGGGGGAGAAGATACAACCATACCGATATTAGATATTTGTACTGGAGTGCCATGCCTATTTTCCTAATTTTTTACTGGGTTGTAATATTTGAACAATGTTTATCTTTCTTTGGAGTTGATTTTTGAACTTGCGATTGTCTTGAGCTGCTGTACTGAATTTGACTTGTACTGTACTGATTTTGTTTGGTTTGTTGACTACATTTGAGACTGATTTGTGTAAACTTGATTGTTGTGCTAGATTCTTGACATTTGTTCTGAACATGATTTGAATTGAGTTTTGTTGACACTGCTTCTCTGATATTTATTGTTTCGAAACCTCTTGCATGTGGTGATATTATAGATATTTTTGCATACTTGTATCTGTGTATGTTGTAACTGTAGAATGATTGTAGGGTAATCGAACCTTGGTGAGCGTCGAGATGGTTGTGACGCTAGGGTCAAGCCAAGAGATTTGCTGAACTTCGAAGGCTTAAGCCACAGCGAAGTAAGACATGGTCGCCCCCAACGCTTCCTCGAGGATCCTGTCTCTCGACCATTCGTGCCCCCCGAGTTTGCTCGAATGTTTGGAGTTTAAAAAACTTTGAGATCACTTCCATGTATCAGTCGGACCGAGGGTGACATAACACTCAGAGGAAACCAAGAAATGTATTGGACTTTAACGACTTTGGGGGCCTGATCGAAGTATAACTATTTTCCCCAAATGCATTCCTGAGGGTCCGGTCTTTCAACTATCCTTGCCCCTCGAGTTTGCTCAAAATTGGGAGTTAAAAAAATTTCAAGGTCGCGCCCAAGTATCAGTAGGGTCGAAGGGTTGACATGATACCCAGGTTTAACCAAGAAATTCACTGGGCTTCAACGGATTTAGGGGCCTGATCGAAGCTTATCTGTTTGCCCCCAATGCCTTCCTGAGGGTCCGGTCTTTCAATAATCCTTATCCCTCGAGTTTGCTCGAAATTGGGAGTATGAAAAATTTCAAGGTCGCCCCCAAGTATCAGTCGGGTCGAAGGGTTGACATGATACTTGGAGGAAACCAGGAAATTTACTCTTCTTCAACGTCTTTGGGGGCCTAATCGAAGCATAACCTCCAACGGATTCCCGAGGGTCCGGTCTATTGACCATCCTTTCCCCCCGAGTTTGCTCAAAATTGGGAGTTTGAAAATTTTCAAGGTCGCCCCCAAGTATCAGTCGGGTCGAAGGGTCTACATGATACTTAGAGGAAGCTAAAAATTCACTGGAAAATAAGAAACGAAGGTTAGAAGGAAAAGATGTTTATTAATTATTCTGTGTTTACATCAGATGTACATGGTAGTGGTCGTGGCCTATTGTATGAACCCAACTGTATTGTGTTCCACGAATTAGGTAGAGGTTCTTCGTCTTTTGTCATCAGATAGTAGGAACCCTTGTCAGTTTTATCGTATACGACATAAGGTCCTTCCCAGGATTCGGCTAGTTTGCCGGCATTTTGAGGCTTCGAGGATTGATTGACACATCGAAGTACTAGATCTCCAATGTTGAAACTGCATGGTCAAACTCTCTTGTTGTCTGACTTCTGAAGTGATGTATGGTAACAGCCGAGGTTGGCGATGGCTCGATATCTGGTTTCGTCGATCCATAACATGTTACATCCGAGTTCAAACTCATTTTCTTCGTCTGGGAGGTTGGGATCTCGTGTGTGTGCTTCGAATTGAGTAGGGAGCACTGCTTCAGTACCATAGGCCAAAAGGAAAGGGGTGCAGCCTGTGGATTTTCTTAGTATTGTTCGATAGGCCTAGAGGACATGCTGTAACTCCTGAAGCCATCGACCTTTCTTTGTATCGACTCGTTTCTTGAGGCCGTCGACTATGGTTTTGTTGATAGCTTCGACTTGACCATTGCTTTGGGGGTAGTAAGGTGTTGAGGGGGAGAGGATGTTGCTGTGTTTCTTGGGGAAATTTCTTAATTTGTTGCCGATGAACTGGGGATCATTGTCGCATCGAATCATATAAGGGCATCCGAAATGTGTGATGATGTTTTCCCATAAAAATTTAATGACTTCTTCTTCTCTGGTTCGACACAAAGGCACGGCTTCGACCCATTTGGTAATATAATCTGTTGCAACAAGGATGTTTTCTCAGCTACTCGAAGCTTTAGGGAAGGGACCGATGAGATCCATAGCCCATCTTTTGAATGGCCAGTAGACTTGACTGAAATGGAGGTCTTGTGAAGGGTAGTGGATGTTATGGGCGTGGCACTGGCATTTGTCATAGTGTTTGGTGTACTCTTCGGCTTATTTTTTCATGTTGGGCCAGAATAAACCTTGGGAGGCGGCTCAAAGGGCCATAGATCGACCAGTAGTATGAGTATCGCATGCACCTTCATGGAGTTCGGCTAGGATTTTAGAGGCTTTGGATTGAGAGATGCAGCGAAGGAGGACGCCATTTGGGGATTTACGATATAACTCGTGTTTGTGAATGTGTATTTGTGGCAGTTTTCTAATAATGATCTTTTAACTTTGGGATCATCTGGAAAAGTAGCCTTGTTGAAGTAATGGAGGAATGGTGTTCACAGTCGTCTGGATCGAGACTCTCGCCCCCAGTATTGATGGCATTGACTTCCATATGGTCGATACTTGGGCATTCAAGTACTTCGATATAGATGGTTTGGGAATTTGATTGGCCTAACTTAGCTGCTATGTAGGTGAAGGTATCTGCGTGTCGGTTTTCTCCTCGAGGGTAAGAGTGATAGTAGTTTTTTCAGGAAAGCGGTCCATGCGCTGTCGAACAAAAATAGCATACTCGGCCATGCGACCGTTAACTTGATTTTTGCCTGTGTAATGTCTCTGAACAAGTTGAGAATCTGTGAAAACTGCAAGTTTGGGAATGCCGAGGTCGAGAGCGAGGTCAAGGCTATGGATCAACGCTTCATACTCAGCTTCTTTATTGGAACATTCAAAGTTTAATTTAAGGGCCTTATCTATTCAATCATTGGTAGGTGTGACTAGGACTATACCGATCCCTGAACCGTTAGGCCCAGCGCATCCATTTGTGATGAGACGCCATCCTGTATTAGGGTTCCATGGATCTGTTTCTTCGGGCTGATCTTCTCTGAGGCCGTCTTCATGTTCCTCCCAATTAACATCTATGACTGGGAAGTCAGCGAGGAAATCTGCTACTGCTTGGCCTTTTGGGGATATTTGCTTCTTGAATGTGATGTCATGTTCGCCAAGGTAGACATACCACTGTTGTACTCGTTTGGATTTCTCTTTCTTGCTGAATACTTCTCGAAGGGGATAACTTGTTATAACACGGATGGGGTGAGCTTGAAAATATGGTTTGAGTTTACGGGACGAGTAGACGAGGGTGAGGAGAAAACACTCAAGTTTCAAATTTGAGTTTTTACAGGTGTTAGAGTTTTGCCCATAAAATATACAGGTTTTTCAATGTTTGATTTGAGTCGAATGAGCACTGAACTGATGGAGGTATCTATAATAACGAGATATAGAGAAAGTGCCTCACCTTCGATAGGGGTTCTGATAATGGGTGGTCGACCAAGGTAAGTTTTAAGTTCGAGGAAGGCCTGTTCACATTCGGGTGTCCAGTTGATTTCAGGGTTGTTTTTCTTTTTTGCTTTGTGGACGCCTTGGTCGCGTAAGAGGGAAAAGAGCCAAACACAATGGTCTAAGGATTTGGAAATAAAATGGTTGAGGGCCACAATTTTACCAGCCACTTTCTGGACGTCTTTTTTGGTTCGAGGCGAAGGCATGTCGATAAGGGCTCGGATATGGGTTGGGTCAGTCTCGATACCTCATTTGTTGATGAGGTGGGCCTAAAAATTTACCAGACGAAACACCAAATTGGCATTTGTCTGGGTTGAGTTTCATGTTGCATGTTCGAAGTATCGAAAATACTTCGGTTAGGTCTTGGATATGGGTTTGTTTTTGGAGGCTCTTACATAACATGTTGTCGATGAAAACTTCAGCCGACTTTCCAAGCAAGGGTTTGATCATGGTTGTAACAAGGCGTTAATAGGTGGCACTAGCATTTTTAAGGCCGAAAGGCATGACGTTAAAATAGTAAAGGGCTTGTTCAATAATGAAAGACGTTTTAAGTTAATCTTCGGGAAGGAGGGGTACCTGATTATAACCCAAAGCTGCGTCCATCATATACAGACACTCATGTCCAGCAGTAGCATCGAGGAGTACTGAAATGATCGAGAGGGGAAAATTATCCTTTGGTGTGTGCTTATTGAGTTATGTAAAGTCAGCGCAGATTCTGATCTTGCCATTCTTTTTGGGAACAGGAACAATGTTTGATATCCAGTTAGTATCCTTGACCTCTCTGATAAAACCTGCGGCTATGAGTTTGTCAACTTCTAGGTTTAGTACTTCTTGAATTCGAGGTACCAAGGTATGCTTCTTCTGTTTAACTGCTGTGGAATGAGGAATGAGATCGAGACGGTGGCATACCAAGATGGGGTCGACATCGGGCATCTCCTAGAACATCCATGCAATGACGTCTTTGTTTGCTTGAAGGAAGTCTAAGAGCTCGAGGCGTTTTGCCTCGTCTTAAAAATCTCCAATGAATGTACCTGTAGGGACTTATCCCTTGAGCTATGGACACTCGATCTCATCTATACCTCGAGCTCCAGAAGACTCGATCTTATCATGTACCCGACTCACGCATAAACAAACACATTACATACACGTCAATAGTTGCACATCGACCACGAACTCAAGCAAAACGTGGGTCATCCACAACAGATGCAAACAGAACAAGTCAACATACACCTATCTCCCACGAGCTAGCAGTTACATACTCAACTGCCCATAACTTCCAGTTTCAGGAGAACATGTTCAAGCACGATGTCAAGCTGAGAGCAGGGTTTATAAAAGGGTAGAGCTCCTACGGAAACGGGACGGTGGACAGACAATTCGATACATACAATTACCTGATCTCTAGCTATCTTTTCTTTGATTAACTATTATAATCAGATTCTCTCTCTCTCTCAAGCAATAATACTACTTTAACAAAATCCTCTACTCGAGGTCATGGTTTTTTACCTATTTACAGGTTTTCTATGCTAAATCCCCTGTGTCAAGTTTTTTCCCTTACTTAATTCTTGTCATAGTAGTTCTTGGTGTAAGGATCGATTTCAAGCTATTTCGAGCTTTGCGAAATCTGGTCTCTACATTTGGCGCCGTCTGTGGGAACGCACAGTTTTTTCATGTACTTAAGGGCCACGATAAATACTCATCAGTCAAGAAGTATTCAATTATGGTTCAAACACGTCAATCTTCAGGAGTTCAGCCTAAAAGTTCAAGGGGGCCTGATCGGGTTGCCGAACTTCAGGCGAGCTTAATTGCCAAAGCCGAGAAACGGAATCAGCTCGAGCATCTGCTATTGGCAGATCGAGAGCTCTGCAAGAAGGAGTCAAAACGAAAGCGTCAATCTCGAGTTCTGGAGATAAAGAAATAAGAAGCTCAGATGTTAGCTTTTCAAACAGCTCTGAAAGCATTATAGAGCAGCCAACCACCACCAGCCCTGAGAGAACGCGAGACAGTACCAACGACCTCAAGGGTTTCTGTTCACGAGAGGTTAGTGCCACATGAGGTACACAGTACAGAAATTTCCAGGATTCATTGTGAGGATCCACAAGCACCGATAGTCTCAATTCATTTGGGACAGGAGGCAGAGACAGATATCAGCAGAGATCGCAGGCCTTCCAAGCAACCCGAGGAAGTCCAGCGACCTCCTTACCGAGCTCCGCTTCCTGAACATATGAGCGAGGAAATAAGTAACCGCGTTCCCAGACTCATACGCCAAGAGGTTCCAACAGTTCCGATACTTCCAACAGTTCCAACAGCTCCTATCCTTCAACATTATATTTTTCAGGAGCTCATAGACCAGTGTATCAGGGAGATCATCAAAGTAACGACTTTAGACGCGAAGGATGACTCGCATAAATTACAAGGTAGTTCAATTGCTAAAAAATTATTGGATATGAATGTCCCAACAAGTTTTCATACACCCAAGATCATCAAACACAAAGGAACCGATCCTGGCCAGCACGTTCAACAATTCCGCGATTTATTGGGTTTGTATTCTAATCTGAATCACATCCTTTACCAGCTCTTCACTACCAGTCTCCAGAACGAACCTCTCCGATGGTTCCACTCTTTACCGAAAGGTCTGATTCAAACCTTTGAGCAGTTATAGAAAATCTTCATCAAGGCTTATGCCCACAACAAAGACAAAGAAGAGAACTTATATTCTCTTATTAGTCTCAAACAAGCACAAGGTGAAAAACTCGAGGAGTTCTCCAAGAAGTTTCTCAAACTGGCTTGGAAGGTCGACAATCTAGATCAGAAGATAGCCGTTTCCGCATTCACAAATGCTCTGCAGTTCAATTGCAAAGCTAAAGAGTATCTCTTCCTGAAGAAGCCCAATACTCTCAAAGATATGATCGAGAAAGTCAACAATTACATCGATCTGGAGAGGATGATGCCCAAACCGAATATAACCGTAAAGGCAGTCCACAACACCAAGGTTCCTTCTATAGATTCCTGCAACAACCGCTGCTCGAGTGATCAAGGCGATCCTAAACGAGCAAAGATAGAACCAGGAAGTGACAACAATCAGAGGTCGTAGAAAACATCCAGAGAAGTCATACCAAAGTTGAATGCCAAGCTTTCCATGATCTATCCTATTCTCTAAAAAGATATATGTTTCCGTCCAGCTCAACCTCTTGATCCAATAGCAGGTCGACCTTATTGCGAATATCACAAGATTAAGCACCACAGCACCGAGAATTGCTATGGTTTGAAGAAACTCCTGTATATCATTTTTAAGGATGGGAGGATGCTCGAATACATCATCGATCTTCCTAGTTATAAAGATGGGAGCTATCTAAAACAAGGTGATGTGACTCAAACAACAGAACAAGCAGAGGAGAAGCATCTATATCATCTCTACTGCAGCAATATGATCGAGATCAATCAGGTTTTGAATTCCAACAGAGCCAAGCGGAGGAAGTTGGGCGAGTGCTATGACTTTGCCATCCACGACAAGAAAGCCAAGCTCCTCCGAGAGTCAAGCAGTCGTCGAAAGGGAAGCATCTATATCATCTCTACTACAGCAATATGATCGAGATCAATCAGGTTTTGAATTCCAACAGAGCCAAGCGGAGGAAGTTGGGCGAGTGCTATGACCTTGCCATCCAGGACAAGAAAGCTAAGCTCCTCCGAGAGTCAAGCAGTCGTCGAAAGGGAATCTCCTTCAAAGACTGCGACACAAGACATGTGAAGTATCCTCATCATGATGCACTAGTAATTATGCTTAAAATAAGGAACTTCGTAATGCACACCATGATGGTGGACACAGGAAGTGGGATTGAGATCCTTTTCTAGAACGCGATTGACCAGATGGGACTCTCAGATCAAGTCGTTCAAAGAGAGACAGACATCAGTGGGTTTAATGGGTCCAAAGAAGTTCGAGTTGGGAAGATTACTCTCCCGATCACAGCAGGGCCTACCACTATCGACGTCATTTTTTACGTTATCAATGCCAAATCAAGGTATTTAGGGATACTAGGACGCTGTTGGCTGCACAATATGAAGGCCATCCCGTCCATGTTCTACCAAGCACTCTGTTTCAAGCATAACAATGGTATTTATGAAATCAAAGGAAGTCAGAAACTCTCTCGAGCTTGCGAGAATACAGTCTCGCCAGTTCTCGACCAGATTGCTGCATTGCAATCACAGAAGGCTGATCACCTCGATGATCAGTCTTCTCTAGCCGAGCCTGTGGAATACGCCCAAATCGATGGAGTTAACCGAGGTACTTATATTAGTACAAAATTAATTCAAACAGGGAAAGAAGCTCTTATTTCTTTCCTCTAATCCAACAAAGACGTTTTCTCATAGAACTTCCAAGAAATGCCAGGCGTAGACCCCTTAAAGTCTTGCCACATTTTAAATATCCGCGAAGGTGCCACAACAGTTAAGCAGAAACAACGCAGGTTATCTCCAAGACATAGAGACGAGGTGAACAAGGAAATCGGCAAACTTATCGAGGTCGGTTTCAGTCGAGAAGCCAAGTACCCAGACTGGATTTCTAATATCGTTGCTATTCCAAAGAAGAATGGGAAGGTTCGGGTCTGCATGGATTTTACAGATCCTAACAAAAAGATGCCAAAAGACAGTTTCCCTCTTCCGATCATTTATCAGATCCTCTACTCTACAGCAGGTCATGAACTCTTGTCCATGATGGATGCCGCTTCGGGGTACAATCAGATTCTACTCTTGGAAGCAGATCAAGAAAATACTACATTTATTACAGAAAAAGGTCTCTACTGTTACAAGGTCATGCCATTCGGCCTTATGAACGCTGGAGCCACTTACCAAAGGCTGGTCACAAGTATGTTCAAAGAATACTTGGGAGAAACAGTCGAAGTCTATATTGATGACATGTTTTGCAAGAGCCTAAATAATGAAGATCACATCTCTCATCTCTCTATAGTATTTAGTATATTATGATCCTATAGAATGAAGCTTAATCCTAAAAATGCCAGTTTGGTGTTCACTCGGGAAAGTTCTTGGGTAATCTTATCAGCAAGAAAGGGATAGAAGCAGATCCAAATCAAATTTGAGCTCTTTTGGACATGCCTTCACCATCAACAAAGAAGGATGTACAAAAGCTCGCAGGAAAGATTGCAGCAATCAACAAATTTGTATCCAAATCCTCGGACCGATGCAGATGGTTATTTATGCTACTCAGCGGTTCCACTCAACGAGGTAAAGGTTCAAAGAACAAAGATATCAACTGGACACCAAAATGCGAAGCAGCTTTTCAGGAACTCAAAACTTTCATAGGGAGGGCTCCAATCATGAGCACTCCGTTAGGCAATAAGGAACTGATTATCTACCTCGCAGTTACAGATGCATCTCTCAGCTCGGTTCTCATTCGGCTCCAAGGAAAAATTGAGAAATCGATCTTCTTCATCAGCAAAATACTTACTCTAGCAGAAACGAGGTACTCTAAAATTGAAAGATTACTGTTAACTCTCATTTACACCGCACAAAAGCTCAAACACTATTTTTAAGCACATCCTATCAAAGTCATGACAAACTACCCACTTCGGGAAGTATTGTCTAAGAATGAGAAATCCAGACGAGTACAGCAGTGGTCTATCAGTTTGGGGGAGCACAAAATCAAATTCGAGCAGCGAATTTCAGAAAAGGGTCAAGCAGTTGCTGATTTCCCAGCAGACTTTCTAGTTTTAGATCTTGACTGGGAAGAACATAATCCAGATCACGCCGAAGATGCAGCAGATGAGTTTCTACCCTCCAAATATTTTGATGATCAAGCATTATGGATATCTCAAAAAGGGTGGAGGCTCCTCACCGATGGTTCAGCAGGACCTGCAGGGTCAGGAATTGGGATCGTTCTCATTACACCTTCCATTGATAGAATCGAGAAATCCATCCGTTTCGACTTCAAAGCCTCGAACAATGTTACAGAGTACGAGACACTCATTCATGGTCTGGATATGGCTCTCGAACTCGGAATCACTAAAATCTCAGCCAACACAGACTCTTTTCTAATCGTTCATTACTACTTTGAATATTACAAGAAGAACAGCATAATGGTCGATTATGCAGCTCTGGTTATAGAAAAGCTAAACAAATTTCACAAAGTTACGCTCGAATACCTCCCTCGAGGAGAGAATCACCACGCTGACTCCTTAGCTTACTTAGCCGGAGTATTGGGTGCAGAATCAAGACACCTTCAAATCGAAGTTATTTCTATCCCCAGTATTAATCGTACTACAATATATGCGATTAACACTGGGGGCGATGAGATGGCAGAAGATGATTGGGGGAAACCATTCGTTATTTATCTCGGTCCGGATAACTCATGCAACGGGCCACTACGAGATGATCCACAGTAGTGCAGACACATCATCGAGAGTTCAAAGCGCTACACAGTCTAACCAAACAGTAATCTCTACAAATGTTCAATCACTGGTCCATACCTCAAGTGCCTTTCTAAGGAACTTGTCGACAAGATGCTTCGAGATCTACATGAAGGTACCTGCTGATCTCATACCGCAAGGCGGGATCTTGCTAACATAGCTATTACCCAAGGAGTGTTCTGGCCAGGGATGCCGAAGCAAGCTAAAGAATACTCACAGAAATGTGACGCATATCAGTGTCATGGGAATCAAATTTGGGCCCCTGCCCTCGAACTCCATGCCAGTAAGATGTACTGGCCATTCAAGCGATGGGCACTAGATCTAGTTGGTGAATTCCCCAATACTCCTGGTAACATGAAATTTCTCCTTGCTGCCACGGATTACTTCACTAAATGGGTCGAAGCAGTTCCTATATGCAAAACTCGAGAAGAAGAGGCCATTTTTTTCATTTGGCAGCATATCATCACAAGATTCTGTTGTCTCCATTTGATCCGTATCGATTACGGTCCTCAGTTCGTTAGAGCCAAGGTCGTAGCATTTCTCAACAAGCACAACATAATCCATTCTCCATCAAACCCGTACTACCCCTTGGGAAACGGACATGCGGAGATCATAAATAAAATTATCGTGGATGGTCTCAAAAAGCGCCTTATGTCATAGAAGAAGGGCAACTGGATACGTGAATTACCTCACGTCTTATGGGCTTATCAAACTACGCCCCGGAAGTCTACACAGTGCTCTCCTTTTCTAATTGCCTATGGAACTGAAGTAGTGATCCCAATAAAGTACCACCATCTTGTAAGAGACCACGTGCTCACAGACGAAGAAAACGAGTTCGAATTGGCGTGCAACCTCAATTGGATTGATGAGACACGAGATCGAGCTATCACAAATCTTGGTCAATATCATCAAACACTGGCAAATTTATATAACAAATGAGTTCACACTCGGGAGTTCGCTATCAACGACAGGGTCCTTCGAGAAATCCCAGATAGCAGAAAAGATCCGCATGCTGGGAAACTAGCAGAAAACTATGAAGGTCCTTTCATGGTCATAGGTTGAACTGGTCTGGGTTTATACTATCTCATGACGGAAGCCGGTGACAAAATTCCAAATTAATTGAATACAAGAAGATTAAATTTATATCGACGCTGAACAGCTCCTCCGTCGCTCAGCAACGCCCAATCAACCTCGAGGTTTCACCTCCAATGTACCTACAAACTCTTTTCAATCAATAAAATCTCTTTTTTATCAAAAAAATCCTTGCTATACGGTTCCACTTCATCTCCATCCATCTCCACCCAAGGGTTAAAGTACAGTTTATACTAGCTCGATACCTAAGGGTAAAACCAACATCCAATATTGGTAATGACATAGATAATACTAGCCTAACTCCTGAGGATACTCATACATCCGAAGGCGGAGGCCATAACGAACCTCTTAGCCTGAAGATAACAAGCCTAAAGCACGAGTAAGGAAAAAACTTGCTCGCTGTCGATAAGCTCCAACATCCAATATGGGTAATGGCATAGATAATACTAGCCTAACTCCTGAGGATACTCATACTTCCGAAGGCGGGGGCCATAATGAACCTCTTAGCCTGAAGATAACAAGCCTAAAGCACGAGTGAGGAAAAAAACTTGCTCGCTGCCGATAAGCTCCAACATCCAATATTGGTAATGGCATAGATAATACTAGCCTAACTCCTGAGGATACTCATACATTCGAAGGCGGGGGCCATAACGAACCTCTTAGCCTGAAGATAACACGCCTAAAGCACGAGTAAGGAAAAAACTTGCTCGATGCCGCTAAGCCTCCCAAAAGTCCAAGGGTTGAAGCGCAGATAATACTTACTTCTACACCCACAGACTTCTAATTCGATGGGTCAAACCAGAAAATAACATTTACTACAGGCGAAGAAAATGTTAGTTTCTAATTTCAACATTTCAAATTACAACGCTTCTCTCAAGGGCCTACATCGAACAATGATCAATTCAATCAGTCACTGAAGCATCAACATCTGCTAATTACAAAAGGTACTCGTTATCAGAATTTAAGTCTATTTCTTTTTAATTCTGCTGGATTTTCTTGATGGGAGAGCAATCGACCTTTCTCCCACAGTAGGTATAGGTGAGACTGCATTCGAGCTTTCCCCTATTTCAGTCCTGGATGCCATGTATTTTGGAGCTCGTTCAACAACAATTTCTCTCCCTCGAGCTATCTGTTCAGTTGTCGTGGTCCCAATACCACGATCCATAACCCCAATCGGATCTATGCTCGAGATATCGAGTTTACATACACAAGTCCTCCCAAAGATGCAATCTTGCATCAAATCTCTCTCAACCTGCAGAAATTTTATTTCCACGACAAAAAATGTAACCATTATCCCTCAAACGATGAGCTTTCGATTCAGCCAATTTCGCTGTTAATTGATCAATATGTTCACTCATATGTCTCGTAAGGTCTATCGACTTCTGCCGTGAAATTGTGAGGTCAATACGCAATTTTCCACTAACTCTTCTTTTTGATGAAGGAATTCCTTCATCTCTCGACTCCCCTTGCTAGAAGCAATTTCATCATCCCTTTTTGTCCAATTCCAACTTGAGATCCTTCTCATACTTCATTTCCCGTGCATGTAATTCCCACTCCAATTCGGTAATTCGAGCACAAAGTTGATTAATTCTTTCATTCATCTCCATATTACGTTGTACCGCCCTCCTCACATTTCCAAGGACGTGGGCCAAATCGTCCACCAAACTTTTGTTCTTGGCTTAAACCTCTGCTAAATTAGCCTTACTCTTAGCCTCTCTCTCTCTTTTAAGCGACGTAAATCAGCCTTCAAACGATCTAACCTGGCGATCAAACTATCACGTATTTGTGTGGAGTTATGCAATTTTAAATCTTTGCCCACAATACTACTGCTCAATTTTTCAAAATTGGCCTCAGACACAACCAAGTTAGCTCGCGCAGTATCCAGGTCAATTTCTCTCTTTAACAACTGCTCGTTCAGAGCACGAATGTAACATTTCATATCAGATATCTCGTCATTTAATGCTCTAATACGGTATTCGGCTAACTCAACATCGTGCCGAGAACCTGGCGCCGCTCTTTCCTTCAACTCAGCAAGTTCGCTGATAAGTTGGTTTAAAGCAAAATCTTTGCTCAAAAGTGTTACAGTCTTATCCTCGACTTGGCTCTTAGCTTCTTTGAGCTTTAGAGAAAGCTTCACATTATCATCCAATCGATCTTCATACTGAGAGATCAAAGCCTCATATTCTTCTGCATACTCAACATTATACAAAAGAGTCTGCTCTTCTCTCTCTCTAGCAACATCTAGCTCCTTCTGCATAACAGTTAGCAGAGACTCACAACATCAATACCTAATTGGGAAACAGATCGATAGAAGCATACTGACAAACTTGCAGAATAGACACCTGCAAGCTCAAGAGAACCAGTGCCCCCTTGGCCTATCGGCCAAGAAACAAGCTTTGATCGTAAGGCAGAGTGTACATACACAAACATCCTGAACTAGAACAAAGTTACAAGGTACATATCTCTTCTTCTATTAAATTCATGTTCATCTAGTTATTAATTTATCTGAATTATCTAGCCTGCAAATCAACAGAGGAGTTTTTCTCCACTTCAAGCAGGCCCTCTAAGTGCACAACTCTGAGGCGCAAGCTTTCTATCTCCTACAATACGAGGTTTCATAAGAAAAACGTTGTTGACATCAAACAACAGTATAATATTACAAAGCTCAAGTTCATGTTTCACAACTGATATTACATTACACGATCATCTTACCTGATCAATAATTTCCTGATTATCGGCAATGGTCTTTTCAGCAATATTCATACCATCCTCCATTTCCTCAACCTCCTCTTCATCCACAATTTCCTTCTCCTCATAATTTCCTTCGCTAAATGCCAAAATCTCTACCTTTTATACCTCAGCTGGTAGAGCTTCCCTGCAAGGTTGTTCCGAGAAGTAGTAGACGCGGAAACCAATCCCTTCGCTTCAGCTACACTTTTGGTCCTAACTTCCTTCAGCTTTAGGGCAGCAACTTCCCTTTCTTTCTCTAGCTCCAACTGAAAAGCTTCCCTCTCCCGAGTCAAGCTCTCTTCAAACTGGTTTTTCTCTCCCTCGAGCTGGAAGATTCTCCTTTTCAGCTCAATAGACCTATCCTGGAGACCAAGCTGAACCCCTCTCAGAGCACGAGCAAACTATAATAAGAAATAAGTCAGCTCGAGACGACAAAACAATGCGAAAAAACCAAATATTTACTAACCTTCTTAAACTTATCTTCAACAATAGTTACCCCCTTCTCTCGAGCTTTAGTTCGACATTGTTCCTCCATGAGACCGGTTTTAACCTTAAAACGCGGCCTCAAGTCAGCCCCCTCAGCGATCTTAACGCTTTCCTCTAACACCACCTGCGACTTTACAGGAGGAGTTACCTTCCTCGTCTTACTGCTATCGTCCACACTGTCCGACATAGTAGAACGAGAAGCAGCCCCCCTTTCCATGGCCTTCCTCTTCGCAAGATTCTGAACAATAGTGCTGGACACAGTGGCCATGTCTACTGGCCCATCTGGCATTTCATCAAGCCGCGCAAGCTTCAAATTATTATTAAGTTTAGGGGTTAACATATTCTCTTCCATAGAGCCTGGAGTTTTCCCAGCCATTCTCCTCTTCGCTTGAGGTCTCCTGACCTTGTCGTCCTTACTAGCTACCCTTTTAAACCTATTTATCCCTAACTTTTTGTGAACGACCTCGATCTTAATGCTTAGCAACAGAATCTATGAAGGATTCCTTCCTCGAAACTTTGCAACTAATTCCTGCATAAAAGATAGGCCATGTAAGATACGAATTAACTATAGAAATATAGTTCAACATACAAATAATAGTTCGATTTTCAATGGTATACTTACCCTTTGTTGTAGTTTTATTATTAAGTTCCAGGGGTTCCTCATCAGACTGCTGAAGACATTCACCAGACACCCATAAAAGGTTGTCATTCCAAACTCACCCTGCTGAAGATTGGTCAAAGAAGCATGGTCTTGAAGAACTAGAAGAAAGATATGCACCATCAGTTGCTGTGACATACTTCACAGCATAATACTCGAGAAAATCTTTGGCAATAATCTTACTCTCATTACCAAATACAACCCATCTCTCATTAAAGGTTTCGCATACAAGGATAACTTCCCAAAAATTATAATTTAGCTGCGCCGGGCAAGCCCCAATCATATTCATAACACTCTTAGCCAAATTGCTAAAAGGCAGCGTCAACCCATAGTCGAACTGGGCTAAATAACGACAAAAACCATCAGTTCGACTCTCCTTCACCATGCCTTGAACGTACTCCAAGGACACTTCGTCCCCTAAACGCCTGCACTTCTTTTCTTTAGCCAAATTAGGCAGCAAATACAAGTAATCCCCTCCTTGTCTGACAATGCAAGTCCTAAAGAAATTACCCCTATATCCGAAAGTGTGCCCCCATATCCCATCTACACTACTTTTGGACTTACAAAACTCTCTAAATCGACTACAACCCATAGGGTACTCAACTCGAGCACCCTTCAAACGAGGCCATTCTACCAACTCTGCTATAATATCCTCCTCATCCCCTACTCCAATGACGAGAGATAAATGCCCTACTAGGTCTACTTCATCAGCCTTTGCACAACCGAAGGTCAAAACCATACTTATATACAGTAAAGGATCTACTATACAAGAAGCTATTTCAACACAACCTACAGATAGGTCAAGGTTTATATATTAATTATTAGCTCGCACTACTAGATTACTTCCACAATCACAATTATCACACAACAATTTTTCTCGCCCCGTAGTCATTATTCCCCTGATTATTTTTATTTTGTGTTTGGGTGGGGATTACATCCTTATCCCAACACAATAAAGATTTTTATACAAAAAACTCTTATAAACACAAAGACAGACTTACCTTCAATACCCGAGTGAGAGTCTACAGCGTTGGTCCACACCAGTTTGCTCAATTTCTGTAACTTCATCAAAACTTCCTCGGTCTTAGCCTCCTCTCGCTGTTCGTAATAGAGGCTCCTAGACACTGTTTTCCTCTTATCCTTTCCTCCTTCGGCGGTAATGGAATCATCAGTTGAGATCTCTATCTCCCTAACTCTTCTTTTTTGTTTCTAGTTTTTTTGTATTCGGGGAGGGAGGAGAGGAAGTACTTATACACCTTTCCCCAAACCGCTGGCGGTTTTGAGTTTTCGAATAAATAGTCCTCAATTTATGAACCAAGCCGTCTATTCGTCTGAACCTGTCAGGGATGTCGTACCGTTTCGGTGTAACCACCTTCCCATTATTAAACCAAATATTATACTTTAGCGTATCGTTCAGCCTCTTGGTCCCACTCTTTTCACAATGCCCCAAACTTATGATTCTAAATTATATATTTTTAAATTCCACGTACCTTTGTTTGCCCTACTTATACACCTTGACTTTAACATCAATATCAATTAGCAACACAAATTCAAAAATTTAGTTTCAACAACAATCCTAGTCATAGCCTATTTTCGTGAACAGAGTTTTCTTCAAGTAAATTCGGACAGTTACATTTCAAAAATTTAAAAATGCAACAGTCAATCACTCCAATCTCCAAGATACTTGCATTTGAAGAAACCGGTGTGCCCTTCGAAGCCACAAGCTTTCAGTAACCCTGAGGCGATATCCTTATCTTTTTTGACGATCTCCTCCCTTGCCATCATCATGATGAACTCTTTGCGGTCTTTAACAGACTGCCGACAGATACGCATGGACTCAGACCAGTGCACGCAATTCATTTCCTCACCCCTTTCTACATCAGTCATACCCTCGTAGTTCGCTCGAGTCTCGAGTAGAACTACATCATAACCTTGCTGCCCAAAAATTGTTTCCCTTATTTCATCAATCTTGAGTGCTAAGTGAAAGTTGTTCAACGCACGCGCTTCAACAGCCCCCTGAGAACGATTCTTCACCATTTTTATGAATAACCTTCTTATAGAACAAGTCACACTTTTATACTATTCAGTTAACAGGACTAATTTTTCGATTGACTATACGCAACATATTTCAGTTTTTATAACCCACTCTTCCCGGGTTTAAACTATTTACTATTATCTTTTCGTGCTTAATCGAGCTATCAAAAGGTTACATTTCGAGCTTTATCTTTACATCTGTTAAGATCGATTCGTTTACGAGGTAGGATAAGCTATGTTATCCCACCAACTATTTACTCCCATATTATTACAGCTCGGTGACGTGTCGACTATTTCTGCTTTTCTCTAGTAAGAAACAAACAAAATATTCTTTTATTACGCTTGATTTTTATCTAACAAGTTTGCCATAGGACTACCCCTGCAGCGTTGCTTTACAATTACAGAATCAAGCTTTTAGAAGCTCGATATTACAGATACTTTCTCAAGCACGAGGATAGGTTTCTAGTTTTTTTCTCATTGCCAAGATAATACTGATCTTCCAGAGAAACCTCTGCCACAGCTCGAAAAATACAAGACTGCAATAGGTCAAACACCTCTTTCCCCTTCATTTCCCTGCAGGAAGAATTAAAAGAAAAGATGATTGTGCCGAAGAAAGCGATCCATCTTCCATACGCCACCTCCACCACCTCCACCACCGCTGTCTCTTCCTCCTTATCCCCACCAACCCAGAGTTAGTAGAGCTTGAAGAGGACTCCTACCTTAGAAATCAGAACGTCATTAGAGGCCAAGGATTTTGCATCGCATATACCCCAGCCGTAAATCAGATGCTACATAATACCCGAAATTATTTCAAACAACATTCCTTCAACAAAACAACAAAGGGATTTTCCCTACTCTTATAGCCAAAATACCGTATCCAGGGTTCCTCCATGATGAAAGAAAGCCGGGTATAATGCACTCAATTCCTCATCTTAACCAAGATGTTGCAAAGGTACGCATCCAAATTTTTTTTTTTTTTTCTCACCCCTAAAATAAAATAAAAATATTTGTTTGTTTTTCTCTGCAGTGAAGATTTGTTGCAGGTTATTCGACGATCAAATCTAACCACTATTTATAGCGATACCGTATTTAAAGCACGTTGTTTCCCAAGACAGTCATCCGCTTGGGAAGACCACAAGTCTGCCTATAACACTCACGCGTCATAATGACAGCACACTCATCAATACAGACATTCTGGTTTTCAAACTCTCGCTTACATCATCACAGGGTCCAAGTTTAGAGTTTTTCTCAACTAAAGCCATACGTGACTTCAGTTGCGAGGGGGCGATTGTAGGGACTTATCCCTCAAGCTATGGACACTCGATCCCATCTATACCTCGAGCTCTGGAAGACTCGATCTTATCCAGTACCCGACTCACGCATAAACAAACACATTACATACGCGTCAACAGTTACACATCGACCACGAACTCAAGCAGAACGAGGGTCATCCACAACAGATGTAAACAGAATAAGTCAACATACACCTGTCTCCCACGATCTAGCAGTTACACACTCAACTGCCCATGACTTCCACTTTCAGGAGAACGTGTTTAAGCATGATGTCAAGCTGAGAGTAGGGTTTATAAAAGGGCAGAACTCTTAAGAAAATGGGACGGTGGACAGATAATTTGATACATGCAATTATTTGATCTCTAGCTATCTTTTCTTAGATTAACTCTTGTAATTAGATTCTCTCTTTCTCTCAAGCAATAGTACTACTTTAACAAAATCCTCTACTCGAGGTCGTGGTTTTTTTACCTATTTACAGGTTTTCCACGCTAAAACCCCTGTGTCAAGTGTTATCCCTTATTTAATTCTTGTCATAGTAGTTCTTGGTGTAAGGATCGATTTCTGGCTATTTCGAGCTTTGCGAAATCTGGTCCCTAAAGTACCTCGACCGAGAATGTCGAGTTTGATATAGACTGTAGGTTCGATGGGTAAGGTGACATCTGTCGAAGGTGTGGGGATAGAGAGGGACAGTGATTTCAATGGGCGGCTGAGGAGCTTCCAGGTCTGATCAATCTCCAGATGTTCGCATGAACGGGCAAGACGTTGAGAGCCTTTTAAGTTATATGTACCCAAGGGGGTAGTAAAATGAAGGGTCTGATGATATGTCGATAGTATGGCATGCATGGCATGAAGCCAATTGCACCCACGGATACCAAGGTATTTAGACTTCTTATCGATGATAAGAAAGCTGGTTTGGAGTGTGACTGGGCCAGTGGTAACTGGGAGGCTGATTCGGCCAACTGTGACTTCTGTGGCCCCATTAAAACCTTTGAGTTTGATATTGGTTGCAGTGATAAGGTCGGTTTTCTTCATGGTTTGAACAGTTTGGAGGAAAAGTACATCGGCTGCACTCCCTGTATCGATGAGCATGGTGTAGGTGACGATGTGTTCGATCTTAACCATAATGACTAAGGGGTCAGAATGTGGAAAGCAGACATGGGATGTGTCGCACTCGATAAAAGAGATACCTTCGAGTTGAGGACAAAGACTTGATCCTGGCAGGAAGGCAGGCACTTGGGTAAGCCAGATTTAATGCTTTTGTTAATGGCTTCAGCTTGTCTGCTACCTTGAGGGTAATATGGTATGGAAGTTGTCAACTGAATCTTGTATTTATGACGGAAAGCAAGGACTTTAGCGGAGATAAATTGCTTGTCATTATCAGGGCGTATCATTTGCAGACAACCAAATCGGGTTATGATGTGCTCCCAAAGGAACTTGATGACTTTATTCTTATCAGTATGACATAAAAGAATTGCTTCAACCCACTTGGTAAATTAATCGGTCGCAATTAAGATGAACCTTTTGTTTCTTAAGGCTGGATGGAAAGGGCCAATGATATCGATTCCCCATTGTTTAAATGGCCAAAGGATATTGCTAACATGCAAGTCGAGGGCCGGGCTCTTGATTTCCTGAGTGCGGATTTGGCATTTGTAGCATTTACGAACAAAGCCTTCTCAGTCTTGTCTCATCTTGGGCCAATAGAGTCCTTGTGTGAATGCACATTGGGCTAGTGATCTTCCGGAAACATGTGCACCACAGATACCTTTGTGAAGCTCTCTAACCTTGATATGAGCCTGTTTCTGCGATATACATTCGATATGTGGCCATCCTCCAGTGAGTCGATATAATATTCCATTTTGGATTGTGAATTGGGGGCACTTGGCTAACAGGGATCGTGCTTCTTCTTTGTTACTAGGGAGGATGTGGGAGTTGAGGTAAGCATAAAATGGTTTTCTCCAGTCTTCAGGGTCGTCATCTTCAGTAACGGTTAAGTGGAGTGTGGACAAGATATCGAGGCTAGAATGTTTGAGGATCTCAATTTCTGAAGATATTTTTTTACTATCTCCCAGTATGGCAGCAATGTAAGCTAAGGCAACGGCATGACAATTTTCTTGTCGAGGTAAATACGAAATGGTGGTATGCTTGAATTTTTTCATCTTTCCTTCAACCAGGGATGCATAATCAACCATTTTGCCCGTTGTCTTACAAGTTTTATTGTAATGATTGGCGACGATTAAGGAGTCAGCATAGACTTCTAATTCCTTAGCTCCGAGAGTGAGTGCAAGATCGAGACCGTGAAAGATGCTTTCGTACTCTATTTCATTATTGGTAGCATAGAATTTGAGTTTGATAGCTTTCTCTATGTGATGATTGGAAGGCGTAAAGAGGACTATGCCAATTCCGGATCCTTGTGGTCCTGCTGATCCATCCGTAAATGGTCATCAATCGGAACTCTTGGACCATGCGTCTGGTTCTGCAATTGAGTCATCGGTGAAGATTTCTTCGAGTTCTTCCCAATCATGGTCTTCGACAGGAATATTTGCTAATAAATCTACCACTGTTTCTCCCTTGATCGATATTTGAGGTTCAAAAGAAATATCATATTCTTCAAGGAAAACAGACCATTGTTGAACTCGTCGAGATTTTTCCTTTTTGAAGAGGACGAGTTTGAGGGTGTATTTTGTAATGACTTTGATGGGGTGAGCTTGGATGTATGGGTGAAGTTTTTGAGGGCTGTAAACCAATGCGAGCAATTACTTTTCCGTGGTAGTATATCCTATTTCAGCGGGCATAAGAGTTTTACTGATAAAGTAAATAGGTTTCTTGATGCCTGCATCTTCTCAAATAAGGACAAAGCTTATGGATTCATCAGTGGTGGATAATTACATGGCGAGTGTTTCGCCATCAATTGGAGTACTCATTATAGGAGGACCCCCCAAGTATCATTTAAGATCTTGGAATGCCATTTCACAGTCAGGAGTCCAAATAACTTCTTTTTAATGTTTGTTCGAAAGAGGATTGGGGTTTCCACGAAGAAGAAGGTAAAAAAGTTTGCATCGATCAGATGACTTTGAGATAAATCTATGAAGAGCGGCTATTTTGCCGGCAAATTTCTAAACATCTTTTTTTGTCCGAGGAGAAGGCATTACCATGAGTGCTTTGATTTGAGCGGGATCGATTTCAATTTCTCTTTTTCTAACAAGATGGCCCAGGAATTTTCTAGATGCGACACCGAGTTTCATCTGGTACTTGCGAAGGATACCGAAGATAGTTTAGAGGTTTTTGAGATGATCTTCTCCTTTCAGGCTTTTATAGATCATATCATCGATATATACTTCCATGACGTTGTCGAGCTGATCTTTGAACATTTGGGTGACCAATCGTTGGTAAGTAGCTCTGACATTTTTTAACCCTAAAGGCATTACTGTATAACAGTAAAGTCCTCTTTCGATTATGAAGGTTCTTTTTTCTTAATCTTCTTCAGCAAGTGGAACTTGATTGTACCCCGATGCTGCATCCATCATAGAAAGACGTTCGTATCCTGCGACTGAATTTGTTGAGTTTGGTGAAATCAACACAAACCCGTATTTTTCCATTTTTCTTTGGTACGACGATGTTATTGGAAACCCACTTTGGATATTTAGCCTCCCGAATAAAACTGACATGAAGGAGTTTATCAATTTCTTCGTTGGCTGCATCTCAAATTTGGGGAGCTAAATTCTATTATTTTTGGATGACTGCTTTATTGTCTGGAAGGAGGTTGAGGTGGTGGCAAGCGATAAAAGGATCGATTCCGGGCATTTCTTGAAAAGTCCAGGCGAAGACGTCGATGTTTATCTTCAGTAGCAGTATCATGGCTTCTTTTTCGTTGATTGACAGCTTGGCTCCAATGAAGGTTGTGCACCCAGGGCCATCGAGTTCAGCAGTCTTGACCATTTCAGCATCATGTTGCTCACATGTGGGTGGTGTGTCATGCTGTAGTTACTATGTCTTGAGAAGTTTAGCTGTATGAGGGTTGACTGTGGTATTTTCGCACATTTGTACAACTACCTGGCTGCTCTTAATTTCATAGACTCTGCGATCTGTAGGAAAACGTAGCTCTAAATGATAAGTCGAGGGTACTACTTTGATTGAATGTAACCAAATGTGTCTCAAAATTCCTAAATATTTGGACTTTGCATCAATGACAAGAAATTTGACGAATGTGGTTTCTGAACCTGCTTGAACTGGCAGAGTGATTTCTCCTGTGGCTGATTCTTTTGAACCATTGAAGCCTGTGATTATTGTTGTCGAAGCTTTTACTGAATTTGTAAGGCCTAAGACTTTGATTGCTAATCGGAATAAGACATCTGTGGCACTTCCGGGGTCGAAAAGAAGTGTATCTAAGTAATCCTATCCCACTTTTAGCATAATAACAAGAGGGTTATCATGAGAGTATTGTACATGACTGGTGCCGTAGTCCTTGAACGTTATTTGGTAAGGGAATTTATATTTGCTGGTGCTTGGAAGAATTTTTGCCCATTTGTTTGAGGAAGTCATTTTGCAGCAAGACGTAATACGATCGTCTTATTTTCTTTTCTTCCCTTTTTCAATCTTGATCATATACAAATGGCAAGCCAGCCCCTGGATATGATTTTGCTCGACTTCAGTTGTTTTTGCTTATTCGTCGAGAAAATTTTAAATGTCGATGACATAACTGTGAAGTCTTCCAGCTAAGAGGATACGATAAAAGATACGAATGAGAGAGTAACAACTATCAGTTTCATGACTATGGACATTATGATACCTACATAAGGGTTTGTTCGGAAGATTTGTAATAGCTTGTGGCACAGGATAACATTTTTTATTTTTAGCAAAAGGTAAGATTGAATTAATTGAAAGAAAAGACAAAACAAAGAAGGGGAGGCAAAGCCAAGCCCAAAAAACCTAAGATACAATTAAATGAGTCAAGAAGCCTTAGTGTATCTAAAGTAGCATACAAAAGTTTCTTCCACTTTTATTAAGAAGTTTGGTTTGCCTTGGAAGCTTTCCCTGATGCCCTCGGGGAGTAAAAGCCCCCTCATAGAGGCTGAGAAATTTACCACTTTCCAGCAATGTGAAAGTCTGAGTTTCTCAAAAGAAAACTTCATTCTGCTCCAACTTGTTCTTTGAGGCCAGGGGGCTTGATCCTTTATATAATCTGTGATAGCCGATTGGGAGTCTGATTCAATCCATAAATTTTTCCAGTGGTTTTGGATTGCCCAATGCAAAGCTTCGATAATAACTTCACATTCTGAGAAGAAGAGAGTTTTAGTGCCAATCCCTTTTGTGAAGACTCCTAAAACCTCCCCACTATGATTTCTTGCCACAACGTCAATTCCAGCTTTACCGGGTGAGCCAATCGCAGTAGCCTCAGAATTTATTTTCATTTTCTAAAACCAGGGAAGAGCCAAAGTACAGCCATGAATTATGAGCAGAGGTCTTGCTTTTATAGGGACTCCCAAAGCAGCGACAATTTGAAGTTCAAGATAGTTATTCGTCATTGAATTCTCAAAAAGACCTGCGACATCTTTAACAGTAACAAAGAGTTTTCTTTTAATATCGTTTGGTCTGAATGTACTTCCCTCGAAAAAAGCTTCGTTTCGAGCTCGCCAAAGGAAGTAAATGAGGTTAATAACTGTTGCTTTCCAAATGTCTGTGTTATAAGAGCTGAACTACGTACAAGAATCCAACGAGCTTTGGAGATTACTGAAACCTGCTTGAATACCAAATAGTAAAGCCATCCAATCCCAGATCTGAATGGACACTGGATAGTGCCAAAATAGATGGTCTGAAGTCTCTATATTGCACCTGCATAATGGGCATCTTGAAGCCATGTTCAAACCCCTTTTACGAAGATTATCCTCAGTTGCCAGTGCGTTGTTACAAACTTTCCAGGCAAAGGTGGCAATTCTGGGCTGTATCGCCTTACTGTTAATGTATTTAAATCACCATACTTTGGGGCGATGGGAACTGATTTGATGGTAAGCACTATGAACTGAGAAATTTCCATGGGAACAATGTTTCCAAACTCTAATATCCGTATCTGAGTTGTTGAGTGTAATACTTTTGAGGTCGATGCCAATTGTAGCCAAGAAATTAACAATTTTAGGAGGGGTAGCCCAGGTGTTCTAGAGAATAATTTGGCTAAGCGTTGTATTGCAATTCTTCCAAATATCAGGATTAATGTCAAGAATTTCAGTAATTGCAACGTCTGAACCCCAGCAGTCTCTTCAAAAATCAATGTCCTTTCCTAAGCCAATGATCCACTTTGAGTTATCTTTAACTGAGACTATTGCTTCTTTCAGACCAGTCAATATTGAAGATTTTTTTGTGTATTGAATGGGAGCTCTTTCTTTGTTTAAGAACTTTGCTCTAAGAAAATTTTCCCAATGGTCTTGATCAGTGAGGAAAGCCCAACCCAGCTTCATAAGCATTGCCTAATTTATTTCTCGTAGACCATGAATACCAATACCGCCTTCACTAAGATGCTTGCAAACTGTGTCCCATTTGACTGTAAGGAGCTTCTTCTTCGCAGGATCTCCGGACCACAAGAAATTTCTAATGATTCTCTCGCCTTCATTAATTACTGCCATCGGCCATTTATAGATGGCCATATTAAAGATTGGAAGACTTGTAAGAATTGATTGTATAAGTATAACCCTGTTCTGAAAGGAGAGCATCTTTCCACTCCAACCGGTTGCCCTTGATCTGATTTTATCAATACGTGGAGCCATCGTTGCTTTTGAGACTCTTCCTTGCACCAGGGGGATCCCAAGATACCTTTTAGGAAGCGAACCCACTCCAAACCCAAAGAGATAAACAATAGAATTAAGGCAATAAGCGGAGAGGGAGCCAACAAAAATTTTGCATTTCTGCTTATTAACCCATTGACTAAAGGAAGATTGGTAAACTTCCATGAGGATTTTAAGAGCCTTTAGATCCTTTAGATCTCCTTTAACAAAAATGAGAATGTCATCCACGAAGAGGAGGAGGAGTGAAGGGTTTAAGAATCTATTTGTCTTTTAGCCAAGAGATTCCTCTGCTAAACACGTCTTCTACATGGGCAAAGAGGATGAGGGAGAGTGGGCAGCCCTGGCGGAAGCCTCTAGAGGCTTTAAAGAAGGCACAAGCACCACCATTAATGAGTACTGAAATATAGGCGCCGTTAAGAATCACCTTTATCCATCTACAGAATTGGTAGGAGAAGCCCAATTTTTCAAGCACTTGGTGATGGAAAGGCCAGCTCACAATATCAAAATCTTGTGAAATGTTTATCTTGAGACCAATGTTCCCATTTTTACGGTAAGTTCTCATCTTATTTTTCATCTCTGAGGTAAGAGCAATATTTGAATGAATAGATTTTCCAGGCACAAACCCACTTTGTTTAGTAGAAATAATATCCGGGGCAATTTTACTGAGTCTAGTGGCGAGGATTTTTGTGATCACTTTAAATACAAAGTTGCTCAGGCAGATTGGGTGAAAGCTCCCCATAGTTCTTGAGTATTTGTTTTATAGAAATAAGACCAAAAAATTGGAGTTAAATCCTTTTGGAATAGAGGAGTCAACAAAGAAAGAAATCACAACCCTTCCAAGATCACTCCCAATGATATCCCAGAAATGTTGAAAGAATACCCCGCTGAATCTATCCGGGCCTGGACTACTTTCACCTTTAAGACCAAAGACTTCCATTCTATCCTCTTCTAGAGAAGGGTGAACACAAATCATCAGGTTTTGCTCAGCTGAAACATGGGTCAAAATCAGACCAATAAGAGTTGCATTGATATCTGAATGTACATGGGTAAATTTTGTAGTATAGTAGTCCATGATGTGCTCTATAATCTCCAGCTAACTAGATAAGAGGGAGCCATTTTTGAGGGATATTTCAGTGATGAGGCTCTTCTGAGATCTGATTTGATGTATCTCATAAAAATATTTTCTATTTCTCTCCCCACATTTCAGCCACAAAACTTTTGCTTTCTGTCTCCAAATTGAATCTTCAAGGTTTAAGAGGCTGTTGAGAGAGTTCTGTTTTGTGGAAGCTTCCTTCATCAAATTTTCAGAGTAGTTTTCATCTAGCTGGACTTGCAGAGTCTCTAGTTCCGCTGCATTTGTCTTGATTTGTGTCTTCAAATCCCCCATATTTTCTTTTCTCCAAACCTTGTGGCCGCTTTAAGTCTCTGTAACTTCTTCATTAGAACAAATAAGGGATCTCCCAAAAGACTTTCACCCCAGGAGTTAGCCACTAAGTCACTGAAACTTATGTCTGAAACCCAAGCTGTTAGGAATCTAAAAGGAATATTGCTTGGTTTTGGGATTCCTTGACAACTTCCAACCAAAGCCGAGTGATATGAATTGTCTCTAGCTAAATACTTGTATGACCATCCCACAAACTTTGATATCTAGTCACTGTTAAATAACGCTCTGTCAAGTCTTCTCAAGATTCGAGTTCTACCTTGTTGACCATTGCACCAAGAGTATTTAGGACCCGAGGAGGAGCTTTTAAGAAGTCTGCATGTATCGATGCAATCATTAAAATATTTTATAGACCGAGGAAGAGGCCCAGTACCACCACTTCGCTCATCCCAGTTGCAATTGCAGTTGAAGTCCCCAATAGCCAGCCAAGGGAGACTAAGATTTGCAATATTTTCCATATCCTTCCACAAAGCCTTTCTTGCGGAGATAGTGACCATACCATAGATTGCGGATATTAGGACTCCTTCGTAGATTATAGTAATATGCTGGGAAGAGGTAGCCACAAGGTCTAGGTTTGGAGAACCAGCTTTCCAGAAGCACCACAAATTCCCTAGCCTGAAATCACAATCATTATAAAACATAGAAAGACAGTAGTCTGAGAGACCCAGTTTGAGAATGTTAGACACAGAAGGTTTAATTTGGGGTTTAGCAATGAAGATAAAAAATGGTTTATATTTATTCACCATCTGGCGGAGAGAGAGCTTGGAGTTTTTATTGCCAGCGCCTTTAATATTCCATAAAATCACCCTCATTGGAAACCCTTTTTATTTTTTCTGTTTGATTTGTTGTTTGGATAGCCTTTCCTTTCACCCGATCCCACAATCTTTTGCTTTGTAACATTCTTCAAATGGGCATTGTTATCCTTGGCCGAGTTGTGCCAGACTCTTTCTTGAACAATCAAGGCCTTGTCCCTTTCTATATCATCCACCATATATGCCCACTTCAAGGCTGACTGGAGCTTTATAATGGCAGTTTCTTTTATTAATTGATGTGGGCTTTCAAAGTTTGGAGGTGGACTAGTGAATTCACTTGCATCTATTCCTTCACTTGCTGTTACTTTCACCACACAAATGAGGGCATCTTGTTGAACCGGAATGGTATCTCTACTCCCTTTCTCTTAAGTCTTTGAAGAACCTTCAACGGACATTTACATAGACACGTCTTCAGTCACCTCAGCATCAGATATTGGGCTTGGCATTTTGTCGAGCACCTCCTCATTTTTATCCTCAGTTTCTTCAAGAAGACTTTTCCTTTGTTAAGAGCCTCTCTTTGCTTTTCTTCCTCATACGTTTCTTTTGGTTCTTAGTAAAAGCTTCAGGTACTGTTAGAATCTTTTGTTGATTCTTCTTTGGTTCCTTAACTCTTTGAACTAGTTCCTTGATTACTCTGCATTTTGCAAAAGTGTGTCCAATGATTTTGCAATGACTACAAAATTTTTGGGTTGCTCTCAGCTCTACTCTTTGCCAAAAATCACCATCTTCTACTTCCACTTGAATTTTACTTGGAATTGGCACCGCAAGATTGATATAAATGAGTACTTTTGCAAAGTGTCTAAATTCCATTATTTCGGAGGAGTGATCAATTTGGATTGGGGTACCCAAAGTATGCCCGAGCGCCATCAAAGTATCAACTTCCCAGAATTCGACTCCTAGACCCGGGAATTTGACCCATACCAAAGCGTGAGAATTCTTTTGCTTCTCTGGATCAAATAAAGGGCTCCAAGGTGATAATCTAAGAAGCTGTTTCCCGATAACCCAAGGACCTCCTAACTAAATCTTATTGCAATCTTCTTCATTATCCAAAAATATGGTAATGTAACCTTTGCCTACCAGAATCAGTCTGCAGGTTCCTTTTGGTTTCCAGAGATCGATCGCTTTAGACCTTGCTTCCTAAATTAAAATTTTCTGAAGATCCAGTCTGCACACAAGATTAGATCTATTTCTTTTTAAACCCCTTTTATGAGCTTTGGTTGGCACTTTGATGGATGGAAAGTCCCCTCTTCTGCCTGGGGTGGGGAGTTGCTCAAATGAACAGCCGCGGCCCTCATGTTTCTTCGGCATCTCAGGGTATGTTGGAGCTTCATGTTGATCTCGAATTGAAGGCCTAGGGAAGGAGCTTTCAATCTCCCAGAGATCCATAAGAATTAAAATGAAATTGGGGAAGAAATCAGTGATTAATCGCAAATTTGCAACAATCGCCAATTTTTAGGGTTTTCTTCATTTTGCCAATTTTTAGGGTTTTCTTCATTTTGCATAATTGGGACAGATCTATCAGGTTTTTTTTTTTTTTTTAATGATATCAGAGTTTTTGGTAGGCAGTTTCGGTGCTGCTGTAGTGACTGCTCTTTGAGACGGGGTCAAAAATGCTTCTCGAGAATGTATAACAGAGGAACTTTTCATCTTATCTTTCTTCGAGCGCTCCAGCTCGATGTAATTATTAACCATGTCAATCATTTCGGTGACTGTACGTGGATTGTGTAGAGTAAGCTCTTCGCGAACTTTTGAGTCTGCAAGGCGGAGGTAAATGCTGGAACCACAATTTTGGGGTCTGAATTTCCAATCTTCTGTGTCTCCTGTAGGAGATGTTTATAAAAACTTGCCAAGGTTTCTTTCGCAACTTGCTCCAAGTAAAACAAAGAGTCCATGGTGATTTCACGCTCCCTAGCATGAGCGTAGTTCGATTCGAAAAGATTTTGCAATTGGCCAAAGGTAGTGATGAAGGCTTCATGGATAGTGTGGAACTATCGGAGTAGTTCTTCTTTCAGGCTCATATTGAATAGTCGACACAGCATGTGGTCGAGTTTGGAGTATAACCCAACTGCGGCTTTGTAATGTCGAACATGTGCAAGCGGATCAGTAAGGCCTGCATACTGGATGAATTTGGGCATATGGAAATTTTCTGGAATGGGCATATTTTTGAGATATGGGGAGATGGGATTTGTTTTGATCCTATCAAGCGCAGATCGTCGGCCCGGGATGTCAGAGTTGATGGCTTGAATTCTGTTGTTAAGGTCATCCAGAGTGACGAATTGTAGTGGGGGAAGATGTAAGGCTACAACCTGTGGAACAAAGTCGCCCTGTCTTTCTGGTCCTAATTGATCTCTGATGGGCCTTCTTTCCGGCGGAGGGGTTTAATGACGTGTACGTCGACTTCCATGGGTTTTCGAGACCGAAAAAGTTAAACCAAAATGTCGAGAGGCTCTATTAGGATTTCTAGATCTGGATCAAGACATTCATTGGTCGTCTTCTCTCGGCTGATCATCGTGTTGAACTACACTTGATCGATATTCACTTCGAGCCAGTGGCGGTGATACTTGGCGAGCTGTGATTTGATCTTGTATTCTTTGCAATATTTTTATCTCTTTTTGATGTGTTTGACTCTGCTAATCCAGGGATTTTCTGTGTTCGTCCCTCTCTGTTTGTAGAGCTTGAGCGTGGACACGCTGATCTTCCAGTCTCTAATTTTTTTTCTACGGCCATTTGTTTTTGAAGTTCAATGACCGCACCGTACAGATCAAGAGCTCCTGGAATGTCCTGATCTCTTACGATACTAGATTGACTTCTCAAGTTCATGTTTGTCATCGGATGGTGTTCAGATTGGAAATGGTAGAAAAAAGTATGGTATTCCCAATGACGGCGCCAATTGTAGTAGCATGTTTTTCGGGAGGAAAACCTTCGTCAATACTTGCTTGTAAGGATTACGTAATAAAGAGCTAGCAACCAAGATTTTTTGTGGAAAACTCAGCAGAAACTGAGAAAAACTAAGACCTTGGAGAATTTGATGTAAAATCTAGTAAATACTAGTTATTACAAGTTTTCAGAGTGTACCTAGTATTTAGGATAGAGAAATGTCAGACTTGCAGTCCTTTAGAACCTACTATATGCCTGTATTTATAATATATTCATGCAATTTACATAATGAAAGAAATAGTCTCCTATTCCGATGGTAGAGTGCAAACTTTGCGAATCTCTAACAGTTCCTTCTTGACCGATCTTCAACGGCTACTTTTGGTAAGTCGAGGACTCACGGAATCTTCCAGAATGTTGAGCTGCCTTCGACTACAGAGTGCTGAGCTGCCTTCGACTATAGAATATTGAGCTATCTTCGACTACAAAGTATTGGCTTATTCCTGTCGAATATGGGGAATATGATACTACACTGCTAAGTGGGCACGATTGGATCGTATGGCTCTTGGATCCATTAGGTTAGTGTTATCATCTTAAATTCTGCATATGATCTCCAAAGTTATGACAACGAAGAATTTAATGGTGACTTTGTCTTCTATGTACTCGGAACTGTCTGGGCTAAATAGGATACATCTTTTATGATGCTTGTTTACTTTAAAGATGATGGAAAATGGTAGCATGCAAGCTCATATCAGTGAGTTTAATACCATTTATGCTCAGCTTGAATCCGTAAAAATCACTTTTGCCGAGGAGGTGAGAGCATGGGCTCATTTAGGGCAGATGCCCAAGAGCTCGGATGGGCTTATTATAGCTGTGAGCAATTCATCAGGGAAGGAAGACATTAAATTTGACACTATAGTCACTTTGATTATGAGTAAAGAGAATAGGCGTAAAACATCTTAACCCTCTTCGAGTTCAAACGGCAGTGCGTTGAACGTCCTGAAAAAAGAGTGGTCTTACAGAAAGGGGCCAAAATATGGAAGGGGTCGTTCACAATCAAAAGAAAAATCTAAGCCGCCCGATGCGTGTTGGACATGTGGAAGGAAGGGTCACTTCAGGCAAGATTGCAATTCTTATTCTAAGAAAGTTGATGATGAGGAGAAAGAATTAATAAACCTTACTGAGGAGGTAAGCTTTGATGAGGCTCTACTACTTTCGTGTGACGATGTTAATGAATCTTGGATAGTTGATTCGGGTGCCTTATTCCATGTTACTAAAAATCTAGGTTTCCTAATCAATATTGTTAATGACGACTTTGGTATGATCTTTTTTTGCAGATAAGAGTGCACGCAACATTACTGGAAAGGGAAACGCTAGGTTGAGATTGCCTTCGGGGGCGATGTTAGTTTTAAAGAATGTGCGACTTGTACCCAAATTGGGGCGTAACCTTATCTCGGTTAGTCAATTGGTGAATGATGGTGGATATGTAAGCATCTTAGGTGCTACCTTCTCAAAGGTTATAAAGGGAGTTATGGTAGTAGCTCGAGGCTTAAGACAAGGAATGTTATATACAATGAAATACACAATTTCTACTATTTGTGCGACCACTCTGGGGATTGATACAAGTACTTGGCACAAACAGCTCGATCACATGAGTAAAAAGGGGATGAAGATGATTGTAACAAAGGGAAAGTTAGAGGGTCTTGATGAGGTTGATCTTAAGTTTTGTGAAGAGTTTGTTCTTGCGAAGCAGAAGAAGATTAGTTTTAAAATAACTTAAAGATTACGAAAACCTGGAAAGCTGGATCTTGTTCACATAGATATTTAGGGGCCAACCAAGGTATCTTCTCTTGGTGGTTCTTATTATTACGCTACTTTCATTGTTGATGCTACTCGTAAACTGTGGGTCTACTTTCTGAAGAGCAAATCAGATGTGTTCGATAAATTCAAGAAGTGGAGGGCTCTAGATGAAAATGAAACCAACTTGAAACTGAAGTATCTTAGGTCGGATAACGGGGGCGAATACTGTAGTGATGAGCTTGAAGACTTTTGCGCATCAAACAAGATTAGACGACAAAAGACTATTCCTGGAATACTGCAACAAAATGGTGTTGCAGAACGCATGAACCGAACCATAAACAAAAGAGCGAGGAGTATGATACTCAATGCTAGATCGCCAAAATGTTTTTGGGCGGATGTGGTTTGTATGGCAGCGTACTGGATTAACAGAGGGCCTTCAACGGCTTTGGACTTTAGACTTCCTGAAGAAGCATGGACCGGTAAAGAAGTAAACCTTTCACACTTGCGCATTTTCGGTTATATCTCATATGTGCTTGATAATTCAGATACAAGGACAAAGTTAGATGCAAAGTCAACAAAGTGCATATTCATTGGATATGGTGGTGATGAGTTTGTGTACTAATTTTGGGATACGAAGAATCGGAAAGTCATCTAGAGCCGTAATGTTACATTAAATGAGGAAGTTTTGTATAAAGACTTCAAAGTTCCTGTGGAAAGGAATCGAAATGAAGCAACGAAAAGTGTCGACATTGAATTTGAACCCTCTCGAGAGGTTGATGAAGAAGTTGTGGTTAAGCCTGATGCACCGGATCAAGACGAGGAACCTAATGATCTAGACATTCCAATAACACTTTGAAAGGAGCTGAGAATTACAAGAGTTTCGGCTAGGTACGTTAACTCCCTACATCACTTGTTAGTTATGAATGGTGGTTAACCGGAAAGTTACAAAGATGTTTTAGATATGGAAGCCAAGTAAATCAAGCTTGGAATTTAGTTTGGTTACCGAAAGGGAAGAGAGCATTGTAAAACAAGTGGGTATACATGCTAAAATAGGAATTTGATAGTTCAAAGAGATTCAAGGCTAGACTTGTGGTGGAGGGCTTTCAGCAGAAAAAAGGCATTGATTTTGATGAGATCTTTGCTCCTGTTATGAAGATGTCTACTATTCGGGTTATGATGAATATAGTTGCAGTTGAAGATTTACATCCTGAGCAGCTTGATGTCAAGACAATATTTCTTTATAGTAACCTTGATGAAGAAATTTATATGAGGCAGCCAGAAGGGTATTCAGTTAAAGGGAAAGAAGATCTTGTATGTAGTCTCACGAAAAGCTTATATGATTTGAAACAAACGTCGAGACGGTGGTATTTGAAGTTTGAACAATTCATGTCCAGAAATGGTTATTCGAAGAGCAATGCAGATCACTGTTATTTTATCAAAAATATGGGGAACTCGTATATCATTCTACTTTTGTATGTAGATGATATGTTGGTAGCAAGTACCGACATGGGTGAGATTGTCAAGTTGAAGGAATAGTTGTCCCGAGAGTTTTCCATGAAGGACTTGGGTGCTGCAAAACAAGTTCTTGGTATGCGTATTACACGAGACAAAAAATAGCGAGAATTGAAGTTATCTTAAGCTCAGTACATCGGCAAAGTACTTAGGCGGCTTAATCTCGATGGTTCTAAGGTTTTTAGTACACCATTGGGAGGCCACTTTAAATTGTCAAAGGAGTATTGTCCGGAGATGCAGAAGGATCGTGATAAGATGCAAAAGGTTTATTATCAATCAGCGGTTAGTATCTTAATGTACGCTATGATTTATACGAGATCGAGTATTGCCCAAGCAGTGGGAGTTGTTAGTAGGTATATGAGTAATCTAGGCAAGGAGCATTAGAGAGCTGTGACATGGATACTTAGGTATCTAATGAGGATTCAAGATATGACATTATGCTTGGGGGTTCTCAGATATGCCTGTAAGGTTTCGTTGATTCAGATATGGCGGGTGACATTGATAGGCAGATGAGAACTAGTGGTTTCATATTTATATTGGGATGCGGTGCGGTTTTATGGGTTTCTAGGATATAGAAGATTGTAGCTTTGTCTACGACGAAGGCAGAATATGTTGCAGCTACGGAAGCGCGCAAGGATATGGTTTGGCTTATAGGGTTGATAAAAGATCTTGGTAGAGAAAAATATTCTCCTAAGTTGTATAGTGATAGTCAAAGCGCTATACACTTGGCAAAGAATTTGGCTTTTCACTCTAGGACCAAGCATATTGATATTCAATATCATTATATTCACTCGCTCCTCAAGGGCGGTGTGTTGAAGTTTATGAAGATTCATACTGATGTGAATCCGGCCGACATGTTTATGAAGGCAGTGACTTTTCAGAAGTTGACGGTATGTACAACTTCTGTGGGATTTCATGATTAAAGGTCCGGGTAGTGTGAGCAATTCATTTGGAGATCTGGAGATGGAGTACGGAATTCAATTTCAAGTGGGAGATTGTTAAGGGTAAACTCGAATTGTAAAAGTCGTTCGAACGAGAATAGATGTCGTTCGAACAAGATGGTTATTTTTCTGCGTTGGAAAATGGACCGCAGAAGTCGTTCGAACGAGACTGGATGTCACTCAAAACGACGTGCTTGTTTCTTGAGCTAGAAACCTTGTTCCGTCGAAGTCGTTCGAACGAAAACTGCGTAGGCTGATTTTTGAAGTTCGTTTGGGACGTTGAGTTTGCCTCAAGATCTATTATGTTTGTAATTAGTCCCCTAAGTATATAAGGGGGACTTATGTAATTTTTTAGCCTTTCTTTTTTTGGTGAGTTTAACTCTAGAGAACTTGGGCTTGAGAAGCTTGAAGAAGATCGTGTGTAACCTGTTTGATCTTAATAGATTGTTCGTAGGGAGTGGTTTTTTATCCGTAAGGGTTTTTTACTTCCATCCTCCGGGAAAATACTTGTATTCTTTATTGCTCTTTGTTCTGTCTATTTCTTGATTCGGCATATTCCGCTTATCATTCTTGGCGTAGAAGAGAGAGTAGCTACCTTGATTCACAACAAGGAACACTGAGTCGTCAAATATATTTAGCAGATGTATTATTGATACTTGTATATGCAATTTTGGGTCTCTTAATTGTGCATTGCTCATTTTGTCAGCTTCATGTATAAACAAATGTATAATCCTTGATAAATGTATCTGTTAAGATACATTTGGTTCTACATTATTTATAAACAAGAAAGGACGCTTGGGCTAAGGAAAACTAGCTAGTCTATATGGTACTAGATACAAGGATATGCACCTTATGTCCTTATCCATGTCATACATTTTGAATTTAAGAGAGTTTAGAGAAATGAAATCTAAAGAGAGGAAATTAGGATGAGACAATCTAGATAATAAAGGAAATATATAGAGAGAATTTATACTGAAGAATCTAGTGAGAATTTTTGCACTATGAGATCCTAAGGAGAGAAAACAAGGATTTAGAGGTCTTGATGAAACATCTAGAGAAACCAACTTTGGACCAAGAAAATCTAGATAGAGAACCAAACAACCTTAATTTAGATTTCAATGTTTTCATTTTTTTCCATTTTTCGTTGAAAGGTTTTACTTGAAATATGGTTTTCCTTTGCCTTTGCTTGCCAAGAAGAACCAACCATAATTTATGCTGTTTTGAAATATTCCCACATCTGGTCTCTCATATATTCTTTTTCGTATCTCTCTTTTGTTTGTTGGTTTGTTTTCATATTTACTTGAGTATGTTAAATGTTTTATGATTTTGACCTTATTTCAATTTTGGGAAAAGTGCAGGTCTAGTTAAAGAAGGCCATGCTTGCTTCAGTTCAATGTTTCAACACGGGGTGCAACCTGCCATGGATCACTACTCATGCATTGTGGATCTTTTAGGCCGATGTGGGCTACTCGATGAGGCCTTGGAGTTAATCCAAAAGATGCCCATTAGTCCCAATGTGGTTATATGGGGCTTACTCCTTTCTTCTTCTAGGCTTCATGGAAATGTCCGCATTGGAGTCCATGCTACAGACAGTTTGTTGTTCTTGGAACCAGACTGCGCTGCAACCCTCTTACAGCTTGTAAATTTGTATGCGAGTTCAGGGTGTTGGGACAAGGCAGCAAGAACGCGGAAGATTGTAAAAAATAGAGGATTGAAAATGTATCTGGGGCATAATTGGATTGAACTAAGGAATGAGGTTTACAGGTTCGGAGCAGATGGTATGTCAAATGATAGAGTGAATGATATTTTAGCCATGGTGGATGGTTTATCAGACAACATGAGAAGATTTGAATATGTGCCTAATATACTTGAAGAAGGACTCGATCTATAATTCTCAAATTGAACCCTTCACTATTTATGTTTTGGATCCAATCCTTATCTGACCAGAACACAATGGTTTTATTTGAGGCTGAGCTGAAGTAACAATTTAGTTTTACTAAAGGTATATTAGCATATTTCAGGCTTCAGTTGGGCTCAAAGTTAGGGTTTAATTGCCAAGTAGAGTATGGGTTAGGGCAAGGCCTTCACTATCCTGGGCAACTCAAGGCCATTACTAGGAGTAATATTGTGCTCGTAGATCATGGTATCTGACTGAATGGAGAAAAAAATCTAATTGTAGGATACTTTTGGAATATGGTTTATTGAATGCTAAAGGTATAACTATTAATTCCAACTGGGCGCCATATGGTATTTTATAAAGTAATGCACCCAAAATTCGATGTCCTTCCACCGGAAAAGATGGTCAAGCATACAACTTCATACATACTGCAGACTTGCAAAGCATTGATCTCTTACAGTAAGGAATGGTGTATGGGAGCTCAACCTCTCTAGCATAGTGTGCAAGATAAGTTGGTAAGGGGTCTTTCTATTTTGTGAATAATGTGTTTAGTCCATTGTTGTTTAGGAACTTATTAAAAGTTAGATAAAGCTGAAAAGTATCAATCTCGTAAAAGATTGTCAACGTTATAATAAAATCATGAATCAAATATTGTTTACCCATTATCATCAACATGTACTTTATCTTCATTATTCATGATAGTTAACTTTAATCATATTTCTCTACTGAAAGCTCTATTCTGAATATGAATTTAAAATGTATCTTTCAGACCGATTTTCGCTTAGCTTCATGCTTATCCTTTTTTGCCTTTTCATTTTCCTTCATATAACCAAAAGTTTCATATCTGTATAGGCGTGATAATGCATCCCTTTTCAAGATACAACCATGATGTCTCGATTCCACATTTTTATGGACAATTAGTTTTATTTTTTTTCTGCAATTTTTTTGGGATATTCTTTGATGTTGGAGTTCATGATTTCTCTGCACTTGTTGTCAGTCATAGAACTGTACATAAATCTTTGTGGGGCATGTTATAAGTTGAATAAGTGAAACTATTATCCCCACAATCCCACCTATTCAAACCTAGCATGATCATAAAGATTCCTTAATAAAGGAGCTTCTACTTGAAAGCCTGGTGCCCCAACTGCAAGTATGGGGAGGAGGGTACATGGTCCTTACCTGTAAAGTTCATTATCTTAGAGCATAACTAGCAGCTTGGTGGATTCTCGAAAAACTACCCAAAAATCCACCTTGAGGGTGGGTGCAGAGACCTTCAGGGTGGATTTTTATTTTTTTAATGCCCTTCAGGAGGGCGTGGCATAATGCACCCAATCACAGGCCACCACGTGGAAGTTTTTTAATGGTTAGTAGAGCCACACCATTTTGAAGTGGAGGGGCATTCTTAAGCCGTTAAGATGATGCCACGTGGCCAAGATGCCGCACCCTTTTGATGTGCACAACACACATAAGCCGTTAATATGAAGCCACATGACCTTATCTTAGTCGTCAATGATGCCCTGTCCTTCAGAATGGTGTGTGGCAAAATTCACATGAGGTGGATTTTGATCTGTTGTGGGTTTTTTGGGGTGAAGCATGAAAATTGGCTTTTTGGTGGTTTTTAATCCACCTAGCTGCTGCATATGCTCTTAGGAATTTTATTAAATACAACACAATTGTCTCTTCGGAGACATCCAGCAAAATTGGAACAATACTGAAAAGATTATAAAGGTTTTATTATGAGTTTTTTAGACTTATATCCTAATATTTATATGGATATTTGACTTAAGTCCTTCCATTTAGCAAAAAAGCAGTTATAGTCCTTTATTTGTAGTTTGACCTTGGTCAACTGCAATTGACCGCACTTGACTCAGCTGACCCACATTTGACTAAATTAACAAAAATTAAAGAGAAGTTTTCCCTTTTACAATTTAAATTTTTTCAAATAATTAACCATACCTCGAGATACTTACCTGCAGTTATCCGACGATCCACAACAGTCTACCGTAAACAAGAGTTGTTGCAGCAAAAACAAGAGTTTCTTCTCTCCAATTTAAGCTTCCCTCTCTCCATAAATCGATTTTCTTCCACTCCAATCTGAGTTTCAATAAGCTTTTCTTCTTCCTCTCCAACCTGAAGTTGTTTTCAAACAAAAAAGCCAAAAAATAAACAAAGGTAATTTAGCCATGGGAGGTGGTTCTGAAACACAAACAAAGGTAATTTACCACTACTACAAACTTAGTTATAGTATTAATTGAAAAAATAAAGCTTTTAGTCCATGAATCAAATTTTAGAGAGAAAGGACTAAAGTCTATCTTGTTTACAAATAAAGGGGGTTAAGTCTAATATATTTATAAACAGGTGTTGTTTAATTTTGTACTTTGTACTTTGTATGTCTTGTACTTTGTATGTCTTGTTTACAAACAATGGAAATTTACCTCCTAATGTATGTTTAATGTATGTCTTTTATGTGGGACTGTTGTTGTTATTCCAAATTGCAGTGCGTAATGTGTTACCTTGAAGGCCACTCCCTTGACTGTTTCCCTTGGCTATACACCAAATGTAGGTTTCCTTATTGTAATGGCATTAGGATGCTTATGACTTCATACACAACAAAGAACTACAACATAAAATATCTCAAGTGTCAACACTCAAAATGCACTGAATTTCTGTGGTTATCGATGCAAATGTTCAATCTGGAAATTCTGTTGGGACCTCCTCAGGAAGTGGGTGCTTTGGGTGTGGTGGTTCATCTCATTGGACTAGAGATTGCCCTTAGAAAGAATCTAAATGTGAATTACAAGGTTATGCTGGGACAAGGATACTCAAAACTTCTTGGAAAGATCATAGTTATGGGCAGAAGTATTTGAAATGTTTTACTTGTGGCAATTTCCAGTGGTTGGATGCTACTTTAGAAGATTTCAAGGAAGGTAACAATGTAAAGCTTAATGTGAAGGTCACTGTGGAGATGGGGCTAGATGAATTTATTAAGGAGTTTAAAACAAAAACAACTATGTAAAAGAGATGTGTTTGAAAGCATGAATGTAATGATTTGAAAACAAGAATGTATGCCTTCTTTTTATGTCCTCATAGGCATTTTAACATTTCAGCATTTCATCATAAAGCATTGAAGCATTGAAATTATAAAAACAATTTCAAATACAGTATTTTAGATACAGATATAGCATTTCAGATGCAACCATTTCAGTTACACATACAACCATTTCAGATACAATATTTCAGATATAGCATTTCAGATACAACCATTTCAGATGATACAACCATTTCAGTTACAGATTTACATACAACCTTCCGCATTTCAGATATATCATCACATATCTCTTATAATACATATCTCTTATAAAAATTAATAGACAGCAACACATATCACATATAGGAATTAACAGACAATTTGTACTCCTTAGATAGTCAAACCATTCATCAATGTATAAAAGACAATTTCACATAAAAGACAGTCAAACCATATCACATAAAAGGCAGTCAAACCATTTTAGCATCACATTGTTGACAATACAATACAAACTGCTTGTAAATGCATTGTTTCACAGCCACAAACTACAACACAAACATTTACAAAGTTCAAAGCCTCCAGTTTTGCCTAGGTGGCTTGAAGGTTTTCTTATAAGGATTTTCTAGAGCATCTGTCCTTGGAGGCCTGGGTGGTATCACCAGTGGTGGCATCTCTTGTGATTGTGGAGCTTCTATAGGGACTGAGTTACTCAACCATTCATCTATAAACCTTTAGTGATTTTCTTGCATAGCTCTTCCCCTCCCTCTGCCAGCATTGGATAAACATGAAGTAACTTCACTTCTTCCCCTCCCTCTGCCAGCATTGGATGCCCTTTTACTGCTACCCCTTCCTCCAGCTATGGGTGTTGTTTGTACTCTTCCAGCTATGGGTGTTGTTTGTACTCCTCCAACTATGGGTGTTGTTTGTACTTAAGTAACATTTGATTGTTGTGACTTATTGAAGTATACTCTGGTTGACTTTTGTGATGGTCTTTCCCTTGCCTTAGGTGCAGGTGCACTTTAAATTTGGATAGGTTCACCTTTGCAAGTTTTTTTATTGTGGCCAAAAGCACAATATTTCCCATATTTTTTTATTCTTTATGCACTTCATCATCACCACTTCTTCTCTCCTTTCTAGGTCTTCACCTCCCTCTCTGCAATGATGGTGGATCAACCACATAAGGTGGCTACATAAGAAGCAATAAATTAACATAATACAATTAGAAGTGAGGCATAAGAAGCAATAAAAAGAACAATGTGTGTGTATACATTAAAAGAACAAAGTGAATACATTAAAAGAATATATAAGCTCATCAAAAAATGTATAATACCACTATATGTATAATACCACTAATTTTTTTTAACTTACAGAGACCCATTGTGTATCATTAGATACTGGATGTATAATACTACTATATGTGGCCACATATGAAGCAACAAAGTGATATGGTGAAAAAAACTGTAATGAAATCAAATGAAAATGCATGAGATAGTAAAATTAAATAAAAAAAAGCATTAATAAATAAATTAGAAAAATATATTTCTTACCTCTTCAATGATTGCCTCCTTGGGATTAATACACTTTCAGCATGGATACAAGGCATTTCTGTCAATTGCCACTCAATGCATTGCAAGTTCTCTCTTCCAGGTTTAGTACCCATCTTGCCCCAATACTAGAGATTGAAACCCATTTATTTTTGTGACCTCCTTCCATATCATACTCCCCATAATGTACCATTAAATACTCAAGATGTTTAACTGCTCTTGGTACCAAACCACCTTGATCCCATGATTCTGCTTTGGTTCTTCTCTTAAACATTAACTTCATAAGCATCAAACTTAGTCTCTCAAATGCTTTGGTTAGTGGTTTATCTTTGATCTTCATGATCCACCAATTGAAGGACTCACTAAAATTATTGGTTATATGTTCACATTTTGCAGTATAATCAAATGAGATCTACACCAATGCTCATATGGTTCTTTCTCCAAGTATTTTTTTCCCCAGGGATGTCAATACCAAGCTAATTTAGAAACTCTTGTTTTCCATTATGCCTAAAAGCTCTTGAAGCTCCCCATGACAGTCTTTTTAAGTGTGCTCCCTTGAGGTATTTTTTCATGTTCTTAAACATGTCTCTAAAATAAAATCTATGATTTGCATGTGGAAAAATCTCTGCCACTGAAACAATAAGCCCCTTCTGCCTATCAGAGATGAAGGTTAATTTTCCTGGGTATGCTGATAAGTAAGGTTTTATCTTAGCAAAAAAATCAAGCCAACTCTCTTTACATTCAGTTCTGCACATGTACACTCCAATTGGAAACAAGCCATTGTAGGCATCAAGACTAAGTACAGATAGGCAAAACCCTTCCATAATTCCCTTTAAAAAACAACCATCTAGCCCCAATATAGGTCTGCAACCCTTGACAAAGCCATTCAAATTTACCTTGAAAGCCACAAGAGTACCAGTCCATTGCAGTGTGTCATCTTGTCTCCAAGTTCTAGCTATGCTCCCAGGATTGGATTTCAAAATATCCACACACAATGAAGGCAAGTCATGGTAACCCTGATCATAAGATCCTACTATGCTCTCCATGCAGAGTAAAATGGTTTTATATATGTAAAATGGTTTTAAATTCCAAACCTTCATATATGTTCTCTAGCTTTATATACAGTTGCCCATTGCATCCCTACCTTAGGTTCTATGAATCCAACAGTCAATGGTGTTTTGGCTTTGCCATCCTCCTATTTACTATAAATATCATCTAATTCAACATCAACACTTTCAAATTCATTACATCTATTAAGATCTTCAGTAGTTGGAACATAATCCTCATCATCAGATGAGTGGGTGCCGTAATAACCATCCTCAACCCCCAAACAATCAATCCCAACTTGGGCATACCTAACCCATCAATCTTGTTCTTCATCTATATCATCACATTTACTTTCACTTTCTAGCACAATATTCACTGGAATTTCTATCTCATAAGCATCTATTTCCTCTAGGTCAATTTCTTTGTCACTATAATAAACTTCAAGTAAATCATCCAAGTTTTCTCCTTTTTCTGAGAGCACAACAGTCCTCTCCTTCTTCTTTTTTGTCTCTTAGCTGGTTTATTGGCAGCTTTGTTAGGTTTGGAAGGACTCATTATCATTGTTTTTCCCTTTCTTTTAGCATTGGTCTTAACTGGGTTGGTATTCTTCTTTTTTGTCTCTCTTGGGGATATGATATAATCATTATCATCTTCATCTAGAAGAATATACTCCCCAGCTTCAGCCCTAGGGATCTCTCTTGCTACATTTGTTAGATTGATGTAAAACTGTGTTCTCATTGGATAACTTTCATCACCTTTGCCCACATATCCCTCAAATTATTTGTACATCTAACAACAAAAGGCAACCCACTATACAAACACATAACCTCTATCATACTCCCTTCTGGAATGTAACTCCTCACCCCATGGTGGTCATTAACCTTAACTGCAATATCTCTTACATATTCCTCATAAATTATCCCCTCCCCACATACATAATATCCTATACTTAAAACACTTCCCCTCGTTATAATCACTGTCAACCCAACCTATAGGACTCATTTTACCCCACTTTCCCCCATAGTTAATAAAAATATACCTCAAATCGTATGAATGCCTACAAAAACCCCAATAGAACATATAAGAATTGAACATTGTCTTACAAAATAATTGAATACCAATACAACATATAGGAATTGAACATTGTACAGTGGTACTATCCTACAAAAAACCCCAATTGAGTAACAAATACCCTAAATTATGAACCCCCAATTTAATTACAAACCCAAAAGGGGCTTATTGTTGGACCACTCGTACACTACTTTGTACACTACTTTGTAATGCTTATTATTGTTTCCATTTGTTGATTCAGTAAAAAAATCCCAATTTCTAAGTACAGATAGGCAAACTTCCCTCAAATCGTATTAAAAATCTCAATTTCTAATAAACCCTAAAAAAAATCTAATTGGGCAATGCATAGTATTAATTACATACCTTGGGAAGGAAATATGGCTCAACATTGGTTCTTGGATTTCAGGTGGGGGGCAATCATCTTGTACGTTATTAGGGACGGTGATCGGGTTCGAATCATCATCACCATCCTCATCTTTCAATACTATCTTCCTGGCCTGCTTCTTCGAGTTCTTCTTCACCATTATCGGAGACAAGTTTTACGGTCTATGAGAGAAGTGAGAAATAACAACTTTGGTCTGCGACAGAAGTAATTTGATCTAAAATTTTTTTGTCTGAGAGAGCAGCTGGTTAACACGTGATTTCCAAGGGTATTTTAGTCATTTTACTTATACGCCCAGATTTACTGAGTCAATGCGGTCAATTGTAGTTAACCAAGGTCAAACTGTAAATAAAGGACTATAACTGCTTTTTTGCTAAATTAATGGACTTAAGTCAAATATCCATATAAATATCACGATATAAGTCTAAAAAACTCGTTTTATTATATATGTTTCCCCAATATTTTATAAAACATAAGAAATCTGCAGCCCTCTCGGAGCTGGCTCTATAGTAGTAAGGTGCTGACAGTTTGAGAGGCACAAAATCTTAAATAATAGGCAAACTACTTAATCCGTGAAATCCGAAATTCCTAAAATATTTTGATTGTAAACATGCGAAACCAAAGTCTATCAATGGCCAAAGGATATAAGAAAATGTACCCTAAAATACTCATATATTGTACTATCTGTGTTTAAGCAAATATATTAGAGATTCGGACCATGATTCTTCATGTGTACTAAGCAGATATTATGGGTACTTATATATGCAATAGTCTAATTCCTTATATACATGTTGACATGCATTTGGTTTTATTTGGAAAAAAAAGGAGACCCAGCCTAAGAATAGGTAGCTAGTCTTAGGTGGCGTTTATTTTTTGGGCTGACTCCACTCAGTCGTCTGAGTCTGAGTGGAGTTAGTGATTTGGGCTAACTGTAATCACTAAGAGGCATTTTTTTCCTCTCACTCAGACTCAGACTCAGACTCAGCCATATCTTCTTAAAACCCAGATTCAGACTTAGCCCCAAAAAGCTAGCTGAGCGGGATGTCTAAGTCTGAGTGGAATTTTTTTGCCCAAATTACCCTCAGAAGAACATAAAAATTACGAATCAAAAACTCATTACTTCAAAACAAAAAAAATCACAGCTCTCCCAAACCCCAATTTCTATCACTCTTCTATCAACTTCGAGAACCATTTGCAAAGTTCATCTCCTCTGCAGCTCTCTCGATCTTCAACAGCTCTCCTCGATCAAGAACAGGTGTATCATTTCTTCTCTTGATTTGCTTAAATATTTAACGATTAATGAGGTTAATTTTGATGTTGTGCAATGTTGATGTATTTGCATTCTTCTCTTGATTTACATTCTTGTTTTTTTTCTAAGATCACATTATAAACATGAAACATCCCCATCATCTTAAAGTTTTAAAAAGATAAAATGGGGAGATAGAGAACATAATCATAGTATTATTTTAGAGAGCATAATCATAGTGTTTTTTCATATGTGATTGTAATTTTTGTAACTTGTGATGGGTTATTAGTAAATTATGTAATTTCTGTAACTTGTGTTTTTTTAATGGCTTCTTAATCAGGTGACCTCTCTTCTTAGTTTCTAATGAATTTAGTGTTGTTTTAGTTGAATGGGTTATTAGTAATGGTATATTAGCCTATGTGATTATAATTTCTGTAACTTGTGATGTATTATTCTGTTCAAGGCATATATATTGCACTGAGATGAAAGTGTGAATTTGGAAATGAGAATTAGAGATAGAATATAATGAATAAATTAAAGGGTTTACGAAGATTATTATAATTAATCCACAATATGATTGAGAAGCTCTAGTTAGCAGAAAAAATACAAAGAACGCCAATTGGTTTGGAAAAATAGAGAATTTGATTACTTAAAACGAAGTAATTACAATGAAAAACTCTCAAACCCTAGGCTTCTCTCAAAACTCTATTCAGATCTAACATAACCTAACAATGCCTAGCCTTCCACCTTTTTATAAGGGTTACAAGTTCCTAGTTCCAATAGGATTGGGTTACAAGTTCCTAGTCCCAATAGGACTTGCCTAACCTAGCCCCTTTTATAAGGGTTACAAGTTCCTAGTTACAATAGGACTTCATTACAAGTTCCTATCCCCAATAAGACTTGCCTAACCTTGCCCCATTCCTAGCTATGATAAGACTTGCCTAGATCCTCCTGGATCTTAGCCCCCCTTTAGGAGCCTTGAGCTCCTACTCAAGCGAGAACTAGAGAGGTGGGAATACGGCGCTGCCCATTACCCTACTGTACCACTTTGACTTACTAGGTAGCAAACCCTTCTTCCCAACTTACCCTGCTGTACCACTTCAACTTACTAGGTAGCAGACCCATCTTCCCAACTCGAAATGACTCAATACCACCACATTTCTTGCCTAGAAGAAACTTTTGGCAAAATATACTACGCCCCTTGGGCTCATCATATCTTGCAACATACACTGACGTAACAAAATGTTTTATCTACATAGAAACCAACTTAGCGGAAGTAGTTGGTAATGGGGGTCAAGATAACTTATCAACCATTTTGTTGTCCACTCCCTTCTTATACGGCATAATTAAGAGAAATTATTGGAGATATGACATTCCCTTCATCCGGCGAGCTTGCTATAGCTTGGACTGTGTAGCGAAAAATTGGAACGGTTTGTGATCAGTATGTACCACAACCTCCTCTTGCAACTTCCCCAAGTCGGGTTGTTGCTTATAAAACGTTGTCATTGGAGACAATACTCGAGCCAACATACCCTCTTGAATCGGTCGAACCAATAACACAAACTTACCGCTCGCATTAACCAACCGATTCACCTGAGTCGCCATTACTAAATTAGACGTAGTAATATGCTCCTTACAAGCATTGATATAGAACTTATTTCCCTCCTTCACAAAATGATACTTGCAAGCTCTACGGTAATAAATCGTATCTCAGTCCCAAAGATAAGGGCTACCCAAGATTACCTGACACACATCCAAAGGAACTACCTTACACGTCACCTCGTCAATAAACCTTTTAGTGATCATAAACTTGAATGTACACTACTTCATGATCATCAAATCAACATCTTTCTGAATCCACCCCAATCCATACGGCTTAGGACGAGATGAAGTCGTCAAACCCATCTTCTTCACCAACATCTCAGAAATCAAAATTTTCTGACTACCCGGATCCACAATGGCCTCGACTAAACTTTGTTTCACCTGAATACTGACATGAAAAAGTTATTCCCAACTTTCCTCCTCAATGGCGAAAGTCTACTGAAACATAAGTGTAAGCTTAGGATTCGGTTTATCTAAATCCAGGAGGTTAACAACCTCTGTGGCTAGTACATATCTATCTTTTTTGTGCTACTCCTCCATCGGCCTAAGCTCCAGGTAAAGTTTCCAACAATAATTGGAAATATGCCCACTCGCCTTACAATGATTGCAATGAAACTCCTTGGACGAAGACCCCTCTCCTTTGGCATCTCCCTTATGCTCATTTTTCCAACTAGACTTGTACCCCAACTTTTTCTTGTCGTTTTCTTTGTCATTCTTCAAGTACTTGCCTTCAATGGAAATTGCCTTCACGGTTGAGTCTTCAATATTGGCCATAATAAAAAGCTTCAACTCTCTTCTAATAGACTCTGATAAACCCCCCGTATACTTCATGAACACCTCATACTCGTCTACATCAATGTCTAAAACCAAAGCTTGGTTATGAAACGCTGTAGTGTACTCCTGTACGGATTGCTCAAACTTTTGGCATAAATTGTACCATTTATACCATCTTTCTTGCTCATACCCAATCAAATAAAACTGCTTTTGTACTAAAACCTTAAATTCTTTCCAACCCAAACATCCTATATCGTGGTATTTCCGATAAGATTTCTACCACGTGAGTGCATGGCTTTTGAATTTCAACGTAGAAAAGTAAATTTGCTGAACATTAGAGTATTTGTAAATGGAAAAATAAGTTTCTAACCTATCTAACCAATTATCCAACTTCTCGACATCGATCAAACCGTCGAATACCGGAATTTTAATCTTAAAATTGATACGAAGATTATGTATAGGATTCGATAACTTACCAATACCCGATCGTTCCTTGTCAAATTTAGAATCACTAGAATCACTATCGATTCCACAAAATTGTCATATCTATCCACCTCCATAACCCCTTTCCTCATCGAGTAGCTTCGATGATGAGAGCGGCCTCGCCGTGTCGCCGAAGTGGAAGCCTTCGCGAGGTTCGTAAGACTCAATTGTTCTACCAACTCCCCTACAATAGAAGTTAGTTCGAAAACTATCATTTCCAAAGTTGTGAGTCGATCGTTGGAATCGTCCATATCCAAATTGCCCTTCTTCATCAAATTAGGTTTGAGATGAATCTTCAACAGACTCACTAGCTTCTCCTTCGCTTACTTGAGGCGGTCAGGTGTAGAGACCATAAACCATAATCAACCCCCGAAGATCGTAATTAGAAAACTGATACCACTTAATCCACAATATGATTAAGAAGCTTTAGTTAGCAGAAAAATACAAAGAACAACAATTGGTTTGAAAAAATAGAGAATTCAATTACTTAAAACCAAGTAATTATAATGAAAACTCTCAAACCCTAGGCTTCTCTCAGAACTCTTTTCAGATCTAACATAACCTAACAATGCCTAGCCTTGCCTCTTTTTATAAGGGTTACAAGTCCCTAGTTCTAATAGGACTGGGTTACAAGTTCTTAGTCCCAATAGGACTTGCCTAGCCTAGCCCCATTTATAAGGGTTACAAGTTCCTAGTTATAATAGGACTTGGTAACAAGTTCCTAGTCCTAATTGGACTTTCCAAGCCTTGCCCCTTTCCTAGCTACAATAGGACTTGCCTAGATCCTCTTGGATTAACAATTTATGGTAGATTAATGCTCCGCTTCGTACACCAAAAAAATTTGTGATCGGAAACATCTCCGGTTGTTTATACTTTAGATAATTGCTGACCATTTGATTAACACCTATCTAAATACCAAAATTATTTGTTAAAGGGGAAATGTGAGATGTACCATCAACCTCTTGCTAATGTAATTTGATCTTCAAGCAATGATTTTGAATACAATGATGTCTGCAATCGATGTTTGTAATAATGTTTATATGTGAGTTAATAATGAACTCCTTGATGTTAACTATGGATAGCTTATGCTATTATGATACTATTTTGTTGATTATTTGATACTATTTTATTGATTACTTGATACTATTTTCTTCATTATATATTCTTAGGGACAATGAATCAGGTTCAATGGTTATTAGGTTTTATTGCTATTATTATTTTGTACAACGAGATAGTCATTCAAAATAGGAGGGTCCGCCATAGACTATGTACTTCTGTTCGCACTGGCAATGCATATGTCCAGGTACTCTTAAAAGGCCCTAAAATTGTAATGTATAATATGATGAGGATGGAGCCAGACTCTTTCAAATCTCTAGTTGCCCACTTCAGAGATACTGGGTTATTGAGGGATAGTAAGCATATAGATGTCGAGGAGAAGCTTGTAATATTCTTATACATCATTGCACACAACATGTGAAATAGAGCTATAAACACCTTATTTCAACATTTTGTTGCTACAACCAGTAAAGTCTTCCATGAATGTCTTGATGCAATGATGAAATTTTCAAAAGAGATGATAGTGCCTACTAACTTTGATGTACCAACAAGACCAATTAGACATCATAAAAGACTTAGGGAAGGGGTTTTTAGAGGAGCTGTAGGAGCACTAGATGGTACACTAATTTCTGCAAGTATTCCAGTAAAGGATTAAACACCTTACAGAGGAAGAGGTGGAAGGATTTGCTTCCAGAATGTGATGGCCATAAGCGATTTTGACATGTATTCCACATTTGTTGTTGCTGGTTGGGAAGGAGTTGTCCATGATTCTAGGGTTTTGACAGAGACACTGAACAAGTTAGCCCATAACTTCCCCATGCCTCCAACTAGTGGTAATGGTTATTATCTTTTTGTTTATCACTCTTTGTATGTCTCCTCATGTTAACTTTCCTTATTTCAGAGCAATATTATCTATGTAATGCTGCCTATGAATAAACATGAGGTTTCATGGCCCCTTATAGAGGTGTTAGGTACTGGTTGAGTGATTATAGGCAAGGACAAAGGCCTAGGAACTCACAAGAGTTGTTTAACCATGCACATGCTAAACTAAGAAATGTAATTGAGAGAAGCTTTGGTGTACTGAAGGCAAGGTTTCCTATTCTCAGATCAATGCCCTCTTATGACTTTCCCACACAAAGAAACATTATGGTTGTATGCATAACAATTCATAATTATTTAAGAAGGGTTTCTCTAAATGATAAACTCTTTAAATAGTTAGAGAGTGATAATGTTGGGGTTAAGGGAAATGAAGAAAGAGTGCATGTTGCAGAGTTGCCACCTAATACTATCTTATTTGGGCAAGAGGAGCTTAGAGTAGCTATAACTCAAAGAGATATGCTTGTAGCACAATTAGCACTAAGCAATGTTAATGTCGCCATTGTAGAGTGATTTAGTTTATTGTAAACAACAACTCTTTAACAATGGTTTTGTAATATGTTGTTTATGTTAGGACAATATTTATTTATTAATAGCATATCTTTTTCTGGTGTGTGGTGTTATTGATGGAAAATAATATGCAGTTCAATGGTGATTTACACCTGTATTTATGGGAATGGGGTTACATTAATTTCTTAAAACTTTGAAAATCCGAATAGGGCATATTGTAAGTGCCTGCACGCGGTATATTATGTATTTTATTTTTTATATTGAATTTTATATTTTATTATCTATTACTAGTTCTTTATTTTATATTTTCATATTTCAGAAGATACCTAGGGATTATGGGTTCTGGTGATGGGTGGATGAGTATTTACCTTTCCCTTGTGGAAATGGTCCATGTAAGCTGCGCTATGCAACTATTAGTAAAAAAATATTTTACTGTTGCCCACTCTCAAAGAATAAGTAGGAGAGGGGTTGTAGTTTTCTCAAGTGGTTTGAGGAAGTAAATGGTGAATCATCTACTTCCACTCCTACTACTGCCACCCCTACCTTTGCTACCTCCATAACTATTAAAGATTTGGAGATCAAGTACAAAATAGAGTTGGTTGTGGCCCAAGCTAAAATAGAAATGCTTCAATCCATCACAAAAGACCTAGCAAAGATAAAGCTAAAGAAGTAGTGTGTTTTAATAGTTGTATGAATTCTTTTTTGTAAAACATATTAAAGCAACTTTTGGACTATGTAATAAATTTGACATGTAAGACTATTTTATTACTGAAATATTGTGAGTTTTCTACTTCAGATGCATTTCTTAGTTATTGGATCATCTATACAAAAATGGATAGATGCTTGTAATATTAATGGTTGTTTAATTCTATTTGTTTGTTTACCTGTCTATAAACCTAGTCAGTTAGTGTTATTTCCATCCATTGGCTACTCAGCTAGTTATTGCAATCCATTAAGGCTTTTCATATTGATACTTATACAAGGCATCTTTTCATATTGATACTCATACAAAGCATCTTTTCATAATAATACTCATACAAAACATCTTTTCATATTGATACTCATATAAGACATCTTTTCATATTGATACTCATACAAGGCTTTTAGACCCTCATAATCAAAATTCCCAGGTTTAACTATTATTGCACCCAACTTATGTTATTGCATTCATAGGTTCATAGGTTCAACTGTTATTGCATCCATAGGTTCATATGAGCCACCTAGAACAACTCTTAGTTTGCCATCCAGACTTTGAAGCCATAGCCTAGGCCACTTGCCTTACGGTAATCTAAAATAAACAATTCCACTTACATTACCTGGTTTAGTTTTTTTGCATCCATATTAGCTTGTGTTGGTTCCATATTGAGTTGTAGCATTAAGGGCAAACTTCCTTACAGAATCTGCATCCATTAAGATTTTATATTACCTGGTATAGATACTTATTACCTATACCTATACCTATTATGGATAGATGCTTATTGAAGTTGTTAATGGATAGATGCATATTACCTATACCTCTTATGGATAGATGTTTATTACCTGTTAATGGATAGTTGTTAATGGATAGATGCCTAATTGTTATTACTACTGTTAATGGATGAATGTTATTTTGATAGTTGTTAATGGATAGTTGTTATGGATAGATGTAACTGTTAATGCCTAGCTGTTAATACCTATACCTGTTGTGCATTTCCACTATTTTTAACCAGACCTTGTTTGAGTAGGAGCATCTAAAAAATAGATGCTCTCTAAAAAATAGATGTAACTGTTAATACCTATAACTATTAATGCCTAATTGTTAATGCTCTCTGAAAAATAGATGTTCCCAAAGTTTGGTCCTTAATTCCTTCCATGCAGATGTAGTGCTTATTACCTATAACAATTATGGATAGATGCTTATTGAATGTTAATGGATAGATGTTATTACCTATACCTATTATGGATAAATGCTTATTGAAGATGTTAATGGATAGATGCTTATTACCTATATATTTTATGCTTTGTATCCATCTGCAGAACTATTTGTATATAGAAGTGGTGATTTGTCTATTTGTTTGAAATGTATACTTATGTCTAGATCAGCAAAGAAAATAGGCATTTAATATCCATAGTTCAGACTTGACTTTATCATGAAATGTCAAGCACAGATAGACTTGCATAGACTGTATGGAAGATCTCTAAATACTCTAGCTTGGAAGATGGTAGAAGATGAGTTGAACAGCATGCAAAATTTTTATGTTTTCAAATATAAGGAACTGAAAAACCAATGGTATTACTTGAAGAAGCAATGGCAAGTCTGGAGAGGGTTGATAAACTGGACTGGCTATGGATATGATCCAGTATCAGGCACCTTTGAATGGTCTGAAGAAGTTTGGGAAAATATCATTGTGGTAAGTTAATATGAATAATGGCATTGCAATTTGATTATATAACAATTTATACATGTTTAAACATCTATTTACTCTCTTGTTTACAGGTGAATTCTGAGGCGAGGAAGTATAAGACTGTTCCTCTTCAACATCGAGATTTGCTGGAGAAATTGTTTGAAGGTCTATCTGCCACTAGGGATCTTGTATGGTCTTTAGGTATGGAAAGTGTACCCTCCTCCACCCAGCAGTCAGAGTACGTTCCTCTACCTAATGATATGAACGTTGACGATACACAAGTTCTCCTCGCTGGAGTTAATTATCCTTGGGATGGTGAAGCCATTCCTTCTTATTATGCCCCTATTAGTCCAGTAAGGGAGCCTACTCCTGGTAGTACTTCTCGTTCTTGTACCCCTACACCTCAAGTTGGTGTACGAACTTAATCAAATTGGAGAAGATCAGCTATGGCAGTTCAACTATTGGAACCAACGGAGTTGGTCTAATCTCTGATATCTGCATTCACTGCCCATGGAGCAAGTTCTACTTCTGCTAGCAATGACGACCCCAGTACTAAAGTTACGATGATATTAAAGGATATGGTCAGTTCATATGAGATAGATAATGCATTATTTTTCAAGAGTTTGAAGTTCTTGGGAGGAAGAGATGAGCACAGCTACATGTTGATGTCTTTAGCGCCTGAGCCAAAGTAGCGTGCTAGTTTCCTTGAAGCCATTTTAAGTTGATTGGAACTTATTTGTTTACGTATTTGTAAAAACTCTTTAAGATTCTGATATTTTACTTATTTGTATTAACTTCAAACCAATGTTAAAATTATTTGATTTTAGGTATTTATGTATTTGTATTTGGTATATATACATGTTCTTTTCTATGTATTTATGTTTGCTATATATACTGGTTCTTTCCTATGTATTTGTGTTTGTTATGTATATGTGGTGTTGGCGTTGCTGGTAAAGGGGTGGCGGTGGTGGTGGTGGTATTGGTGATGAATAGGTGGGGGTAGTTTCTAATAAACTGATAGGGGTATTTTAGTCTTTGTCTATTTTAACAAATACTCGGACTCAGACTCAAACCAAAAAATAAACACTCCAAGGCATCCACTCTGCTAGTGAACGCTTCTAAGTGGACTCAAACTCAGACTCAAACTCAGGCACTCACTCAGACTCAGACTCACTCAGACTCAGAAGCAAAAAAAAATAAACGACACGTTAGCCTTAATAACAAATAAGGGTTTCCATTATCTTTAGATCATTATCTTGAGATCTTAAGATCTAACGGTCCAAAACAAAAGATTATAGCGACTCGAAAATGTTGACCTCAGAAAATCAATTCTCTTAAAACAAAGAAAAACGTCAGTTAGGGAAACAGTGACGTGACTAAGGTAACTAAATTGTTAACATCAAAATAAAAATGACCATACTGGAATACATTATATATCATCTCTAAAACGATGTCAATAGTATAAAAAAGATTGTATGACATAACTTTCTGAAGAAATTACATTGTAAGTACTTGGGTGATTAATGTTTCGCGGATGAAAAGTTAAAAATAAACTTATTAAATCATTTTCTTAAATAACTTTATTTAGGTAACGTAAAAGCCTTATTTTCTTGTAGTGCTTTTATGGCACTATATACAAGTGTAGGAGCCTTGCATTCTTATCCACATCTTACATTTTGGGTTTAAGGAAATTAGAGATCGAATTGGGAGAGAAGAAACTAAGGTCGTGCTTGGTTCGCTGTAACCGGTTACATTTTGCAAGCCGCTACAGTTGCACCTAGATGTAATGCACAAATTAGTGATTGGTTCGTAAATTTTTGAAGGAAAAAAAACTTGATTGCTTTTTAGCTGCATTAATGGTGAAAAATGGTGTAAAAATTGTGAGGGAAAAAAAATGTGGAGAGATATATATGTGGAGCGATTTGTGGAAGAAAGATTTGATTTACTTTCCCCCTTTTTAAAATTGAGATTTGGACTTTAGAGAATGGACTTCAAGTCGGTGCAGGCAATTTTTTGTTGCAACCCAGTGCAGATATTTGTTATGGGGATTTAGATCTGTTACAACCCCTTGCATTGCATCCAGATGTAGAGGCGCCAACAATCATCCAAAATCAGCAAACATCTACATGGTGGTACATTTGCACGTCCATGCAGCGAACCTAGCACAGCCTAAAATGTGACAGTATAGATAAAGAAAATTCATATAGAGAACTTAAACTGAATATTATAGAGCAAAATATTGCACTATAAGATCCTAAAGAGATAAAACATGAATTTAGAGATCATGATAGATGGAATCTAGAGAAAGCAACTTCAGACAAAGAAATTAAATCAGGATAACTATATAAATTAAGGAATCTAGAGAGAAAATTTGTGGGGTGGGGGTTGATCGGGAGAGAGTTCGAAGGCAACATTTGGAAAGAGAAAAATTTGGAGGGTACATTAAATCTTGGATTTTATTATAGACTAAAGATTTAGAGAAGAAGGGAACTTTAACTTTTTTGACTTTGGACCCTAGTAGAAAATGAAAATAAGTCTTTAGTCCCCAACTTCTTTTCATATACAGTTTTGGACTCCAAATGGCCGTTGACTGCAGGTTAAAGCAGCTTGACCCAATCCTTTCTCCCTCTTTCCCTATTTTACCTCTCACTTGGGAATCATGTGATTCATTAAAACCTAGAAAATAAAAATAAAAATTGTCCATTCCACCTCAACACTACTTCACATCACATGAGACACACGTGCAGCTATTTCCACCTAAAACAACTATGTCCCCCCCCCCCCCCCTTGCTTACTTTTCCAGAATCTGTGAACCAAAATTCTAAAAATTGGGGAACACAATTGTACCTTCTTCTTTGCCATTGTTGGTTTAGAATCTCTTATAACAATCCTAACTTTTAATGTAAGTCTCTACGATCCCAACTATGTTACACAATTGGCGTAAGTTAGGGTTTTGTCTTCTATTTTCTTGTTATAAAATCACGATAATTACATGGACTTTAGAGTAATTAATTTTAAAATTAGGGTTTTATGTTTGAGATAAAATATTGCTTTCTGCTTTATACATTGGTGTTTGTTGTAGTAGTGGTATTCGTTATTTTAATTAGCTTTATACATTGGTGTTTTGTGTTTTGTATTTTATAGATTGTTGTTATTAATTAATGGCAGGGACAACATAAAAAATGTGGTCATTCCCTAGGGGGGATTGTGGCTACCCTCAAAGGATAAAGATCTTACACATGATCTATATGTTGGGGGTGACAAACATATATTTAAAAATGTTAATGGGGATCAAAAAAAAATTCAAGGTCTATTGGACTATATTTTCTCTTTACTTGAACAGTTGAGTCAGTCAATACCAGCTGGGTCTGTAGTTGAGGTGACATGTTTGTTTCTTGGTGATTTAGAGAAAGTGAGCAATGATTCTACGTTGATCAACATGTGGAAATTGAGTGATGTAGATATATGGGATGTACACTTCAATGTGACCCCAGTTTCAGTTCCATCCCCAATTGATATTGTGGTCCTCCCAAATACTCAAGCTCTACAAGATGTAATAACAATTGATGATGGTCCTGAGATACCTGTATCACAAGATGTTGAAGCCCTCACTCAGTCAGAGCCAATAAGAATACCAAAACTGAGGCCAAAGGTGGTGATACCAAAAAAGACCTATAATAAAAGTGGTTAGTCAAATAGTAAAGGAAAGAGGAAACCTAAGACTATAGCAAGAACAACAACCCAAAAAAGGAAAGTAAGACCTAGTAAAATGCCAAAAGAAGTACTGGACGATCTCCCATATATGGCCACATTCAATGATGATGAAGTTAAGGTAGTTGATGATACTATTGGTGGGGAAGATGGTATTGGGGTTTTTGGTGTAAAAGGAGTTTTTGTTGGTGGGGAAGAGGGTACTGGGGATATTAGTGTAGAAGGAAAAGCTTTTGTTGGTGGAGCTAAACTAGACCTAGAGTCACTAGTTGCTGAAGAAGGTTACTTTTCTGCTCGCACAAGCCTAGATGGTGATGATGGTCTTACATAAGCAGATATTGATAGGTGTGATGATGACATAAGGGATATTGCTAAGGAATGTGATAATATCTTTGAAAGTGAGGAAGCTAAGGTTGTAAGTTCTAATCCCCATATACCTAATATAGATTTGTACATTGGCATGGAGTGGCCCACTTTTGATGCATGTAGGAAGTATGTTATGTAGTGGTTTATTCTCATATTGAATCAGTGTATACAAGTTAAAAAAGAAAATTAAAGACTGAGGTACAAGTGTAGTGAGCATGATAAGGGGTATCAGTAGATGTTTTATGCTAGGGTTTTGCCTGATGGTCACACCTTCACTCTAAGGGAGAGTTCAATTTTAAAATACACATGTCTTAGGAGAACTGGGTGCACCAGCAAGATGGTAAATACATAATGGGTGGCAAATGAATTTGAATCAGTTGTGAGGGTAGTGGAGACCACTAGACTAACTGATATTTATGATTTGATTAGAGAGAGGTATGGGGTGGACATATATACTATACAGATTGGAATGCCTAAACCATTTGCATGGAGAGGATTATTAGGTCATATGATGAAGGTTACGTTCAATATCCTGAGTTGGTTAGACAAATCTTGTTGGCAAACCTTGGAAGTGTAGTACATGTAGGCAAAGAGATAGGCACTCATGAGAAGACTGGAACATGTATGATGTGTAAGGGAAGTATTGCCAGATTTTTGAATGGGTGTAGACCAGTACTTGGATTGGATGGTTTTTTTTAAAGGAAAATATGGAGGCCAATATCTTTCCGTAATTGGACTTGATGGAAACAATGGCTTATTTCCTTTGGCTGTCTATTTATGCAGTTCTGAATGCAAAAAGACATGGCTGATAATTTTACAGATGTTTCAACCTCGCCTCTCTCTTCATGCTGCAAAGTTAACACTGCTCTTAGATAGACAGAAGGGACTCATTGAAGCTGTTAATCAATTATTTCTTAATTCAAATAATAGGTTCTGCTTTAGGCATATGTATAATAATATGAAGAAAATTCATAGGGGTAATCATTTGGAGAGTTTAGTATGGAATGTTGCTAAGTCCTACATGAAGAATTATATGAACATTTACCTTGACCAACTGAAAAAGACAACCTAGGTGCATATGAGTAGTTACTCAAGGAACCCTTTGAACATTGGGCTAGGTCACACTTTGATTTCACTGTAAAGTGTGAGCATATTACAAACAACTTCTCTGAGAGTTTCAATAATTGAATTTTGGAGATCAGAGATAAACCAATCCAAAAGGCATTAGAGAAGTTAAATTTGATTCTCATGAAGATTATATATGACAGGAGAAAGAAGTCAAAAGAGTGAGAGGAAACTGGTGAGTCATTGCATCGTCTTAGTTTCTTAAAATTTAAATATGAATGCATTGTTTACTCTAATGCATTAATTGACTAAGGTTTGTTATTGTAGATCTTTTAATAGTACCTAGAGCATATACACATATTGACAAGATTGGCAAATTCTATGGTAAGTACAAGATTGAAGGAAGTAAAAAAGTTATTGGCTGGCCATTGCAGTAAGTGGCCAGAGTTGGAGAGTTAATACAGCTACACATGAGTGGTAGGTGACTGAACTTCCATGTGTACATGTTGTTAGTGTTATACTCCCTTATCAGTTTTTAGTTCATATTTTTTGTTTGATTTGATTTTCAGTTTCCATGGTATTGAATGCCCTCAAATACAGTTTTGTAGCCAACTGTCATAAAGTTTCAGCATATATGGAAATTTACAAAGAAGCTATATTACCTGCAGTTGATCATTCAAAGTAAGAAAAGGTAAGTAGTAGCTTGTTTTTAACTGGTTAATAGTTATCTAAGTAATGGTTTGTAATAGTATAATTTGTGTCTGTTGCAGCCTACAAATCATTTTTTGCCACCCCCTTTACTGGGAGGAGCTGGAAAACCTAGAAAAGTGAGGATACATGATCAAATTGAAGAAAAGAAATAAAAAAGGTATGGTAAGTGTGGACACTTTGGCCACAACAAAAAAACATGTAAAGGTCCTTCTGCACTACCAAAGGTTAAAGTTCCTAGAAAATAGTGAAGGTTGATATACATCTCAGCAGAACACTTCATAGGATCCAACATGGTCTTCCACCTGCAACTCTAACTGTGAGGAGAGGAAGACCTCCAACTCCGCCTACAACCAATGCAACTCCAACTGTGAGGAGGGGAAGACCTGGGACGCCACCTACAATTAATGCAACTCCAATTCCAAATTCAGCTCTCTAAGGCCCTAAAGCAGTTCCAAGGCCCAATGCAGTTCCAAGCTCAAACCCTTACAATAAATCATTTCAGCTTCCAACATGGGTTTGGAAAGTGTAACTAATAGACTACTTTATGTAATGTTTATTTTTTTGTGATCACAATTTTTTCGGGTGGAGAATAAGACTCCCTGTAAATTTTTGGATGGTTATTTTTAGACATTTCTTATGGATGGATAGTTATGGATGAACGTACAAGTGTGATGATGATGTGGACAAGAATTATAATGTGAAATGTTGCTTTTGTTCTACATTGTCTTTTTTCTAGTTTTAACTTGTGTACATGTAATGGAACTGTCTGCATATCATTGTTCTTATTGTTGTTTTTAAATTTTATCAGGTTTTCACTTATGCATGTTTTAGAGAATGTTCGGCATGTTTTGACTTGTATGCATAATTTTTTTGTAGGTAGTGACTGTAAAAGATTATGAATGTACCTACCTTGCATTGATAATACAGGTACCAATATTTCTCACTTTTTTTTCTTTAAAATAAAGTGTTAGTATGTCTTTATATTGTCCCTTTAATGTCCATCCAAACAATTTGACAGCTTAGGCCAGCTGTAGGATTTTATAGCCACTAACTAATTCCCATTTATACATTTTAAAACTGCAAATATTAAAACACTAAAACAAACATTTAAAATTGCCCAACTTCTTTAACAATACCATCATTAAACAACATCAACAACAAACAACAACAAAAACAGCAAACAACACCACAAACATTCTCAAACATGTCTAATAGAAAATAATAAAAAATAAAAATAAAGAACACCAACAACAAACTCATGTACTAGGGCCCACTAAATTTTGCATGTTGATACCCCACCACTATTCTTACCCTCACCACCACCCTTCTTCCCTCTACCACCCTTCTTACCCCCATCACTCTTCTTCTTCTTCTTCTTCTTCTTCTTCTTCTTCTTCTTCTTCTTCTTCTTCTTCTTTCAACCTTCAGTAGATCCAACACCTTGACTAAAAATTTTCCCAGCAACAACACTTATAACCACACCTTTTCCTTCATTATTTTCTTCTTCTTCTTCTTCTTCATCTGCATCATCATCATCTCCTGACTCAACTTGCCCCTCTGCCATCTCCAACTCTCTTTCAATTGCACCACCATATGCTTCACATTCTTCCCACTGCATCATCTCCTTCTTTAGTATAATCATCCCACTCACCAGGGCTGTCATCTTTGTGGTAGTCATAGTACCATATCTCCTTTACAGATGACTCGGATTCTGACCCCATTATTGTGAGAAGAAAAAAAAAGTTATAAGATTTTTTTGGTCTTTGTTTTTTGATGGTGAAAACTAGATAGCATTAGGGGATTTAATTATATAGGGAGGTGGCTTGATCATAGTGTAGTCAAGCTGTCATTAGTGGGCATTAGAGACTTAAACTCTCAAATAAAAATAGTAGGGGGGGGGGGGGTAGGAATAGGGCATGGTTCATGGGGTGCTTGAGGATTAAAATTTGTACACTATCAATAACACACACATAATACCAAATAGCATAACTTGTTTTTTTTTTGTTAGGCAAGCTAGGGTTAGGCTAGGACCCCAAGACCAGACCTATACAAGAAAATAAAATTTACAGCCTACAGTAATTAGTTTGACCCCTAGCATCCAGATAAAGGAATCTAACCAGTTCAAGAGGGAAGGAAGGCTAGGGGCCAACACCTGATCTTCTATTGCATTTGATGAATCAACTAACAAGTTGGGACTGAAGTTGTGAAAGATGTGAAAGGTCTTCAACTGGCTAATGTAATTCAAAACTTCCTAAAACATGATTTAGGAGTCCTAGGGAACATTCTTCTTTTTTATTAATATAATGAACCATAAGTGTAGAGTCTATGCAAATATGAATATTCTCAATGGTTGCTTCAATACCTAATTCCAAGCTTCTATGTATAACTTTTATTTCATAGTAAGGAATATAAGCAGCAGGTGTTACTCCATGAAAAGCCAAAAAACAGACTTTATGAGAAAACTTGTTCATAGAATAAGCTTGTTCACTATTTCAAAACCAAATGACTTAAACTTTATAGAGAATAATGATAAAAACATTATAATTCAAGTACAAATTCAAATTCATCCCATACTAGATTTTCCCATAAAATATTTACAAAAAATCCAAGTTTATAGTCATACTCATTTTGATTTTCAAGTTTACATTCTTCTTAGCTTCTTCAGTCATCTTCTTAGCTTCAACCATGTACTCCTTAAGCCATATGAAGTTCTTACTGAAGTTATTCTTCTCCAAGGGCACTCATTCCACCAATGATCATGTTTACCACAACCAAAATAACCACCTCTGAAAGATTCACTTGATTACCCAATTTCTTCAGATAGGCATTGAAAAGAACCACAAGTATCAATATGACATTTCAAATATTTTCTATTAGGGTTAGCTAGTGTTTCTGATACTTTCAATCTCATGATCCCCTTTGCAGTTTGGGACCTTATAGGGACTGTAAAGCCATGGGAAAGACTCCACTCTAGTGTGGGAATCTTGTTCACAGGATGGGCAAACCTACAAAGGAATTTATTTTATAATTAAATTTAAAAAGTTAAACCCCCTATATATTTACCTGCAATTAGTCTTTAGACCCCAAAGCTTTAAAATAGCTTTAATGTCAAAACAACAGATTTCCCATAAATCCCATACACCCAAACCCCATAATTTCCATAAATTCCATACACAAACGATAATGTGTGTGTGTGTGTGTATATGAGAGAGAGAGAGAGACAGAGACAGACAAGACAGACAGAGAGAGAAAGAGAGAGAGAGTTACCTCATATTTCATGCCACCTCCTATCGCAAACTATGGTTTTAGAAATTCAAACATAATATATATATATATATACAGAGAGAGAGAGAGAGAGAGAAAAAAAAAAAAAAAAAAGAAAATGAAGAACCAGAATGGGAGAGAATATATGATCGTTGGGAGAAGGGAAGGGGGATGATCGTTAAGTGGTGATGTGGAGTGGTGCTGAGGTGGACTCGGCAATTTCCATTTTGATTTTTTGGGTTTTAATGAATCACGTGATGTTCACGTGAGGGGTAAAAGAGGGAGAAAGGACTGGGTTAAGGTGCTTTGACCTGCAATCAATGGCCATTTGGGGTCCAAAACTTTATATGTAAAGAAGTTGGGGCCTAAAGGCTAATTTTTGTTTTCTACTGGGGTCCAAAGTCTAAAAATATTAACTCTTTATTAAGGCACAGAAAATTGTGATATAAGCATGTTTAAATTAAGAGGTTGGAGCTTTGTATGTAAAGTTTTTAGCTTGTGTTTCAGGGCTTTAAGCAATGAAAGAGGAGGTTGGCACCTATAAGAGTTTGGCAGGGATAAAGGAGATAATTTCGGTACAAACTTCTTGTTTAGTATGAGTGCTTTCTTGGGGAGGAGATATAGGCAGTTTCCATGTTTTCATTTCTGCCATTTTTCGTGGGGAGGTTTTTTATTGGAATATTGTTTTCCTTTGTCGTTGCTTTCTACGAACAAAATACAACCTTTCAATTATATTTCAAGCTCTGACTTCTCATCTATAATATAAAGGCTAGTTTTCTGGTAGGTAAACTTTGCCTATATTTTTGGTGACAATATGTAGTTCAAATGTAAAAAGAATAACCATTAGGCTCTTGGCCCAATGGTAGTAGTACCTCTCCACCTAGTGAGAGGTCGTGGGTTCGAAACCTCATGGGGTTGGAAACTCAAAGTTGCGGATCCCTATAAAAAGCCAGCTTTAGAAAAAAAAATGTAAAAAGAATAGGACACAGTAGATTATACATTGAAAACTTGGTAGAAGGCTGAGAAAAATTATGACCTCGATGAGGATTTCGACAAACTATTACACCTGATAGAGAAAATTATACATAAGTTATGCCTAGGAATTCTTGATGTCCCTACTAGAGGGTATTTCCCCACTTTTGAGTTATCAGGTAATTTTCCCTTTATTTTTTTGCTAAGTTAGACAGATTAAATTACACAAAACAAGATTACAATGTAAGGCAGTGGTTTATGAATATACCACTTCTAGTTACATAATCTGAAACATTCTCTATTTGGTTCCTCAATCTTATATAATGATTGAGGTCTACCAACATTAATTAACTCAATTCCCTCTTTAAACTTAGCTCCTATGCCTGCAAGACTATCATAACCAAAGTTTGCCTCTCTCCAAGTTGAACTAAAACTCATTTGCTCCATGTTGTAACTAACTTCATTCCACTCTCCAATAAGATGAACTTTTCCAGAAGAAAAGGCCTGCACTGCAGCAGTGGAATAAACTTCTATCCAAGCTGTGAGTCAACCATTTGATGCAAAATACTTAACCCCCTGTATTGCAATAAAACTTGTTGTAATTCCCAACCCCATTGAACCAGTTCTGAGCATAGTGTTCTCACAATCTCTAATGATAAAACCTAATAACCCCCCCCCCCCCTGCCTGGGTTGCCTTCAGGCCCCTACATTAAGCCTAACATGATCATAAAGAAACCTAAATTAAGGACCTTGTAATTGAGAGCCTGGTGCCCCAACTACAAGTATTTGCAGGGCTGTCAATGGTTTAGATTTGACACTGTATCCGATCCTGCTTGATTCCTTAAGAAAGGATTAAAATCAAAAAATTTGATCATTTACGACCTGATCCGTTAATGATCTGATCCTCTACTTATCGGATCGGGTTAAGATTCACCATGACCCGATCCTTTAAAAACCTTATTTATTTACAATGGTATATACCTATTGGTTACATATAATACGTCTTTAATTTTGACTTCTTTTGGTATATAATGCATCATTTTTTGTTTTGTAAGTATGTGATGTCAATATATATATGGATTGGATCCAAGTACACGCCCCTTATAGACATAGTCAAAACACTTATAGAGGATGTTTCTATTTATCAAGATCAATGACTTAGATAAAATTGGTCCAAAACCAACATATTGAGGTGGAAAGTAATATCCCTCAATAAGCCCCTTATAGACATTACTCTCCCTCAATAATTCACTTTCCTCTCTTCCTCTCTCGCAGTCACTCTTTTCCCTTTTTTCTCTCCCTCTCTCTTTCTACCAAGAAGCAAAATCTCCATTACCACGCTCCAAAAAAACCCTAGAAACCTATGAAGAAAACCTTAAGAATATCAGCTTCACCACCCCAACCAATCTCTATTTCAGTTTCCACGAAGAAAGTCTCGCTTTGAAGAAAGTTTTGTTTTGTAGATCTGGAATTTCTTCGCTTTCGTCGAACTCCAAGAAGGTAAGTTGGTATTTTGAAATTGGAACTCGTAATATCAGTAAAAGCAACTCTTACAATGGTTGTCCATTTTGTTTTCTGTATTTGTACTAAACAGTTTCGGAACTGGTTTATTCGAAACTCTGGAGTAGGATATGGAATTACATGTTACGCTGAGCTTCGAAAAGGGTTTTTCAAAATCAATTTCAGTTTCGAAAGGACTTTCCGAAACTTGATGACAAAAAACTCAACAACTTTCGGATAATCTAACAGAAACTAAGTGAGTTTTGGAAGGTATAAAATGAAACAATATTTTTATATTTGGCGATTAAGATGTGCAATATTAATGCCCTAACTGTTATATTTTTTCACAGCTGTTTAAGGAGGCGAAAGGTATCTGAACTGTTACTCTCCACAGTTCTGCATTTTAGTAGTTAATGTGATCCAATCTGAATGAAAAACCAACACCTCTTAAGGAGATGATCGAGTTTAGTGTATACACACTATCTTCTTAAGACAGATTTGCCCCTGCCACAGTGCTTTGCAGGAATATATGCCCCTGTCTCCCAGGATACAATGACCAGTCACATAAAGAAGAAAACACTTCTATCTTTTTGCCAATCAAACTTTGATTGCGTATGTTATCTCTTTGTAAAAAGACTCAAGAAAACTCTGAAAAACTGATGATAATAAATGAAAATGAAATTGGGTTATATAGAGTATAGGTGACTCTTCGCCAAGAGTCACACCTCAAATTAGTGCCTCTTCACCAAGAGCCACACCTTAAGGTGCGTCTGTTGGAAACACCCCAACTCACACCTCAAACCCAAAAAATGACTAAGTGTTTAAAGGAATCCCTATGGGCCCATGGCCCAAGGCCCCAAGGCCTAATCATATACTTATAATAATAAGCGGGTTTCCTAGGTCAAACAATCCCATAGGTAGCCCATGCACCCAAGCTAGCTTGCACACATGGGCCGCACATGTCGCACATGTGCGTGTGACCCACCAACTCTCACACATATTGCAACAAGGTAAGTACTTGATTTACTTATATAGGAGAGTTGTGTTTCCCTCATATCCAATGTGGGACTAAAACCACTTAGTTCCACCATTCAAAATTTAAAGGAAAAACAAATCATATTGTATTTTCCAACAATCCCCGACATTTGAATGGTAATAGACAAACTCAGACAAAACAGAGAAAATCAGGGAATGCTCCTGCATCGAGAGAGTTGTCTTGTGGACTTGAACCTTCTATAGTAAAAAACTATCAGATATACGCTGATTTGTGAACATATGTCTTGAACTGTCAGCTTTGGTGTAAACCAAGACAATAGTCTTCATACAGTACTATTCCAAACGCAATCGGCTCTCACAGTTGCGTTCAATTCGACCCTAATCAAATCCTGGATTCATGAGTACTATTAGAGAATTTTGCCCTATAAAATTCTCATGGAACCAGCCCGACCTCACGCTCACATAGGTGATTGCCTATTAAGAGTACCCTGTCATACCCTACTTGTAAATACAAGTCATAGGAATCATTAAAAGTATAGAGAACTTACCCTGAAAATTACGATAGGTTGGACTGTTCACATCATGGAATGGGCAAGAGTTAAAATCTTCTCAGTGCTCATGTTGAGTAACTCACAACTAGTTGTCCTATTAAACCTAGATCATGGGATCTCCAATCAACTAGGTTAGGTTTCCGCTGAGGTTAACTGGCATTTAAAGGCTTTAAGCCCATTCCCCTCGATATGAAAAAAACTTGCATTTTTGCCAACCCTTTTGTAAATGGATCCGCTAGGTTGTCACTGGACTTCACAAAGTCAATGGATATAACTCCACTTGCAAGTAATTTCTTTACAGTATTATGTCTACGACGTATATGTCGTGACCTACCGTTATAGACATTATTCTTTGCCCTTGCAATCGTTGCTTGATTATCGCAATGGATACATAAGGCAGGTACTGGCTTTGGCCAGATATGAATATCCTCTAAAAACTGTCGAAGCCACTCTGCTTCATCTCCCGCTAAATCTAGAGAAACAAACTCTGATTCCATAGTAAATCGAGCTATGCATGTTTGTTTTGAGGATTTCCATGAGACAGCTTCACCACTAAATTTAAACACGTATCTACTTGGGGAGTATGACTCGCTAGAATCTAATATCCAGTTTGCATCACTGTATCCCTTAAGGACAGCTGGATATCTTGTGTAGTGCAACCCATAGTCAATTATATGCTTTAAATACTATAAAGCCCTGATTAACGCTTCCTAGTGGCTCGGTCCAGGGTTAATAGTATACCGACTCAGTTTGCTAACTGCATAAGTAATATCTGGTCTAGTGCAATTCATAAAATACATTAGACTGCCTATGATGCGTGCATACTCTATTTGAGAAATAGGCTCACCTTTGTGTTTAATCAATTGACGCATATTATCATATGGTGTCTGAATACCACGGCAGTTAAATTTATTAAGCTTCTTAAGTACATTCTCTATATAATGTGATTGAGACAACACAAGTCTCTGTGGTGTTCTGTTAATCTTTATGCCAAGAATAACGTCTGCAACACCTGAGTCCTTCATATCAAAAAATTTGGACAATATATTCTTTGTTGACATAATGACATTGATGTTAGTCCCCATGATGAGCATATCGTCTACGTAAAGACACACAATGACATGCTCACCATTAATGCTTTTAATATAGACACATCTATCACATTCATTAATTTTGAAGCCATCTTTAATCATGACTCCGTCAATTTTATCATACCATTGTAAAGGTGCCTGCCTTAATCCATAAAGAGATTTAGCCAACCGACACACTTTATTTTCTTGGCCTCGAACAATGAACCCCTCAGGTTGGTTCATATATATTTCTTCATTTAATTCACCATTCAAGAATGCTGTTTTAACATTTATTTGATGTATTTTAAGCTTATACACTACTGCAATAGCTATCAACATGCGAATGGAAGTTATTCTTGTCACTGGAGAATATGTATCAAAATAGTCCAAACCTTCTTTTTGCCTATATCCTTTGGCAACAAGTCTGGCTTTGTACTTTTCAATTGAACCATCAGGTCTCAATTTTCGTTTAAAAATCCACTTACAATCAATAGGTTTGTTGCCAGGTGGAAGATCTGCCAATTCCCAAGTATGGTTGTGCATTATAGAGTCTATCCCACTCTGTACAGCCTCTTGCTAACTAGGAGCTTCAGGTGTAGCCATGGCTTCCTTGAAGGTTCGAGGCTCATTTTCCAACAAAAATACTACAAATTTTTTGCCAAAAGACTTAGCAACTTTAAGTCGTTTCCCACGTCTTGGTTTTGCATTAAAATTAGAACTTGTAGGAGTGATACGCTGATCACTACTAGAAGCAATATCAGTTATTCTTTTAAGAGAATTCAGAGTATCACTCTTTTTATATGGAAATATATTTTCAAAAAATATATCATCTCGGGATTCAATGATGGTATTCTCATGCACATCATTTATTTCAGATTTGTATATGATAAATTTATATTCACTACGGTTATTGGCATTGCCAATAAAAATACAGTCAATAGTTTTAGGTCCTAACTTAGACCTTTTTGGCAATGGTATTTGTACCTTTGCAAGACACCCCCACACTTTTAAGAACTTATAGGAAGGCTCTCTGCCTTTCCAGAGTTCATAAGGAGTCTATTCAATCTTCTTGTAAGGCAACTTATTGAGAATATAATTCGCAGAAAGTAACGCCTCCCCCCATAGGTTCTGCGGCAAACCAGAACTAATAAGCATAGCATTAAGCATATTCTTTAAAGTTCTATTTTTTCTCTCAGCAACTCCATTTTACTGAGGAGTGTAAGGTGCAGTAGTTTGGTGTATAATATCAAACTTAGCATAAAGTTCTCTAAATGTAATAGAGTCGTATTCCCCAACTCTATCAGTTCGAAGAACTTTTATCTTTTTGTTGAGTTGAGTCTCAACCTCATTTTTGAACATAATAAACACTTTTAGAGCTTCATCTTTGCTTCTGAGCAAGTAGACATGACTATATCTTGTATAGTCATCTATGAAAGTAATAAAGTACTTATTTCCGCCTCATGTTTGAATAAACTTTAAATCGCAGAGATTACTATGAATCAAATCTAGCGGTTCAGTTTTATGTTATTCAGTAGAATAGAATGGTTGTTTAGCTAATTTTGCTTCAACACACACTTCACATTTTTGTTTGTAATCAAGATTGAATTTAGACAGCAATCCTAAATGGACTAATTTACGTAGCGAACCATAATTTACATGTCTTAATCGCTGATGCCAAACACTAAATGACTTAAGCAAGTAAATAGAATTCTCATTCTTATTAATAATTGAAACTGGTTTACACAAGACTGCTAGCTTGAACAGTCCATCACACTCATAACCTTTTCCAATGAATACACCATTCTTAGTCATGATACATCTGTTTGACTCAAACACTAACTTGAATCCATTCTTGATCAGCAATGCTCCAGAAGCAAGATTCTTACGAATATCAGGCACATACAACACTTCATTCAAAGGAACTTCTTTTTCAGATGTGAATTTCAGAACTACTTTCCCTTTTCCTTCGACCATTGACGTCGAAACGTTGCCCATGAACATTTTCTCTTCATGTTCAGTCTTATTGTAGGTAGTAAATAAACACTTGTCATAGCATATATGACGTGTGGCCCCTGTGTCCACAAACCATCCTCTGGAATTGCTTGCCAGGTTGATTTCAAAGATCACTGCACACAGGTTCTCCATCTTAGCAATATTTGCTTGAGTGCCTTTGCCACTTTCTAGTCCGTTTTTACGCTTGCGGCATTCCATTGACTTGTGCCCTAGTTTTCCACAAACATAATAACTCCCTGTGAACTTCTTAAAGTCATTGACCTTAGGGCCCAGGAAACTCTTCCCATTTTTCCCTTTCTTTCCATTTTTCTTATGGGGCTTAGGGTTTCCCTCGACCATGTTAGCCTTGGCATCGTAAGAATGAACAACATCCTTCTTTTCGTTGGATTTGTTATCTTCTTTGATCCATAGCCTTACGATCATTTCCTCCAACTTCATTTCTTTCCTCTTATGCTTCAAATAACTTTTGAAGTCCTTCCAGGATGAAGGCAACTTCTCAATTATCGCAGCAACCTGAAAAGATTCACTTAACCTCATACCTTCTGTATGAATATCATGCAAAATAATCTGCAGTTCCTATACTTGACTGATTACAGTCTTGGAATCCATCATTTTATAATCCAGGAATCTGCCAACTATAAATTTTTTCAGTCTGACATCTTTCGTCTTATACTTATGGTCTAAGGATTCCCACAGTTCCTTTGCAGACTCCGTTGAACTGTATACATTATACAATGTATTGTCCAACCCATTTAGAATATAATTCTAACACAGAAAGTTAGAATGAATCCACGCTTCCACTGCTGCTACAGTTGTTAGGTCAGTTTCTTCCTCCTTCAACTCAGGTTTGTCCTCCTTGAGGAATTTTGCAAAGTTTAGAGTTGCGAGAAAGAATAGCATCTTCTGCTGCCAACGCTTGAATTCAATGCCATTAAACTTCTCAGGCTTCACCTTCAAAATGTGTAGGTTGCCCTTTTCACCCTCCTTCTCAGTGAGATTCACCATTGCTGCAGTTTTTGATCACATAGAAAAAAAATTAGTCTGTCTTAAGATTGTGATCCAATCTGCATGAAAAACCAGCACCTTTTAAGGAGATGATCGTGTTTAGTGTATACACACTATCTCCTTAAGACAGATTCACCCCTGCCACAGTTCTTTGCAGGAATATAGGCCCCTGTCTCCCAGGATACAACGATCAGTCACATAAAGAAGAAAACACTTCTATCTTTCTGCCAAACAAACTTTGATTGCGTATATTTTCTCTTTGTAAAAAGACTCAAGAAAACTCTAAAAAACTGATGATAATAAATAAAAATGAAATTGGGTTATATAGAGCATAGGTGACTCTTCGCCAAGAGTCACACCTCAACTTAGTGCTTCTTCACCAAGAGTCACACCTTAAGGTACGTCTGTTGGAAATACCCCAACTCACACCTCAAACCCAAAAAACTACCAAGTGTTTAAAGGAATCCCCATGAGCCCATGGCCCAAGGCCCAATCATAGACTTATAATAATAAGTGGGTTTCCTAGGTCGAGCAAGCCCATGGGTAGCCCATGCACCCAAGCTAGCTTGCACACATGGGTCGCACATGTCGCACATGCGCGTGTGACCTACCAACTCTCACACAAATTACAACAAGGTAAGTATTTGATTTACTTATATATGAGAGTTGTGTTTCCCTCATATCCAATGTGGGACTAAAACCACTTAGTTCCACCATTCAAACTTTAAAGGAAAAACAAATCATATTGTATTTTCTAACAGTTTAGACGAACACCCGCAGGTCCAGTAAATTTTTCTTGAAGAAGCTTTGAAACTCTTTATTTATTTCCTTTTTTTCTATCTGTATATCTGAGTTTTAAAATTGATTGGTTTGATACTTTGGGTACGACATGGAAGTAGGTGGAGTTGTCAGTTTTAAAAAACACTTATCAAAACTTAATGAGTTTCTAAAATGTTTGCTCTAAAGCTAGCTAAGGACATCCCTTTCGAATTGGTAGAATTGAAATTGATTTAATTTCATTATATAATGGTAATTAGACTTTAGAGCCATGGCAGTGTTAATAGATTGCGTTGTTGGAGTGATCCTCGGGAAGATGGGAAGCTAGCGGAAAAGGTGTGTACCCGTTACTAGTGCTTTATTTTTGTATAAATAATTAATTTATTAGATAATTTATGATTGTTCAGGAGGAGGAATACTCAGTACTGTAACTAAAAATCTCGTCACTAGTTACCGAGGGAGATATTGTCCCCACATAAATGGAACCATTATTCTCTATGAACATTCAGGTAAACTTAAGCATTAATAATGGCTTTTCCTGCTTAAATCCATTAACTACTGTCTTTCTATTTTGGATTCCAATTTAGTATCAGTTTCGGTTTCATTTTTCAAAATTGAATAGTTTCATTTGAATTATTCTGAAACCAAACAAAGGAACATTCCAATTAAAAATGCTCTGTATTTAGCTTAATTTTTGTAATTCTAAATGCTCAGTACTCCTAAATATTTCAAAAATCATAGGTTAGAAAACTAAGTGGTTACAAGGAAAGGATGGAGGTGGTAGTAGCTACCAAGGTAAGATTGTAGGAAAAGTTAAAAAAGCATTGGAGGAGAAGTAGAAGCTGGAAGATAAAATAAAAGTGGCATTAAAGCAAATTAACAGGCTGAGGAGCAAACAAGTTAGTTTGGTTGGTGATGATGAAAGGGAAACTTTAGTATCAAGGGAAAACTTAGCAAAAGAACTAGAAGATGTGAAGGAGCTACTAAAGGGAAGGGAATTGGAGCTAGAGAAAATGAAGGAAAATTTCACACACGTGATGGTTGAGACTGGAACCTTTGTGAGTCTCACCTTATGAACTGATTAATCTATTTGACTCGAACATGTAACATTTTATTGATTTCTGCTTTTGTAATGACCCGTATTTAATTATTCCTAATATTCACTCTTAATCCTATTCTTAATCTTATTGGCATATTAGATTTCTTTCTTTCATGTTAAGTTTTGCATTCATTTCCCACATGTACTCTTTCATCCATTCTACTCATCCTTTATGCATCCATGTATTCCTTTCGGTGGTTTAGTATTAGATTTTTTTAGTAGTTTTGGGCGGTTCGGAGGTGTTTTGGAGTTAGAGGTAATTTTGTGGCCTTGAGAGTCTGTAGAAAGCTTGGTAGTGGTATTTATGTGTTGTGTTTCTAATTTGAGGTAGTTCCGGTGAACTGTTGGAGTGGCCAGTAGATTTTCGGGGTCGCCCGAGGAAAAAATTTCTTTTTGGGGGCTTAGGCGTTTTGGTTGCCAAGGGCGGTAGAGGTGGTGTGTTCACCTTGGGGAACCTTGGTTGGGTTTGTAGAAGTGTTTTTGTGGTGGTAGAGATGGTCCGTGGAGTTTCGGGGTGCCCGGGGTGGTCCGTGGTGTCTCCCGGCAATTCCATAGCTTTTCTGGTAAGTCCAGTTTTTGAACAAACCAGTTCTGTTAGAACAGGACTTTGCCTGTTCGAACAGGATCTTCCAGTGACAGTTTTCTTTCATCCCTGCAACATTCTGTTCGAATAAACCTTGTCCTATTTGAACAGGATCTTCCCTGTTCGAACAGAGGCGCGAATTCAGCTGCGTCTGGGTTTATATACTTCATTTCTTCATTCCTCTCTTCACTCCTTCACTCTCTCCTCTCCCTAACCTTTTCCTCTCTACTCCTCACTCCTAATCCAACCTTCCTCTTCACTCGCAGATTCTTCCTCAGCTTCGCCGGGATCTCTTCTCCTATACTCGGTAAGTAATTCTCTTATTCCTTTCCGTCAATTCCGCTTGATTTGGCTTAAGGTTTGATTTCTAGGGTTTAGATTTTATTCTCATTTCCTTAAATTGTTAGTTGTTTATTGTTCATGGTGTGTGTTAGATTACTAGGTGCTCCATTTGCTTTTCCGCGGATCGTAGTTGGGTTTCCGGGTTAGTTTTCCGCAGGACTCGGGATTTCCTTCAGGCGAGTTTTCCCTTAATTTTTAAATTCCTCTACTAGTTAATGGATGCTGATTTGATTAATACTCTGAGCATAGAAGTGTTGTGATCAGTAAGGTTTTATTTTCATATTACTTCTCTGTAACTGCTAACTTTTTAGTTACTATAGTTACATTGGCTTTAGGTTTTGCTAGAAGTTGTTAGTGTAGTTACTAGTAGCTGCATTCTTATCGTTGGGTTCAGTCTTCTAGAGACTAAGGTTGTTTAGTTGTGATGACGGTTAGGTTGTTGTTTCATCGATTTAGATGGTGCAACCGAGTCATTGGGCATTTTGTTTAGGATTGTTGCCACGTTCTTCTGTAGGTGGTTATCCTATGTTTGCCGGGTTCACGGCTGTTACATTATGATCCTTGGGATCTATTACATCTTTTCAAATCATGCAAACTCTTTTAACTTATCGAGATCGGATACATAACAAAGCTCTACTTCACTTGACCTCCGATAGGATCGCTGGAGTCCTACATCGGGTTGAAATAGTAGGTGGGTCCAGGATGGATACTATCATACCTTATAAACCCATCCGGAAGTGTGGGGAGGTATGAGAAAGTATTTACAATCTGGTACAGGGCCTATCCTTGAGGTTGAAATTCCTCGGAATGAAATACAGTTCGGACGTTGGCTCCGTGGGTTGAAAAGCCCGGAACACTTTGATCAAGTGAGTATCCACTAGCTTGGTCGAGCTTGACAAAAATTGTACCCATTGTATCCCTTTAATAGATCTCTTTAAGTTAAACATACTAGTGGTTGATCAACCATAAATTATTATAATAGGATTGCATCACATTTTCAACATCAACTCATTTAGCATTTAGAACTTTGCACATATCACATCATTGGCATATCATTGCATCTTTCCCTCATTGTCACATTCCCTCCTTTTCTTATATTCCTTATTCTTACTCCGGTTACTCTTATATTTCCTTTCTGTTCTTACTACTCAGTTACTTGGATCATGAATCTATTAGTTACTATTATTCTACTTTAACTTACACTATCTATTTCACTTCACTCCCTTTATCTGAATCTATTTACTAGTATGTTATTTAGACTTGTTGGGTATTCAGTGAGCCGTGGTTTTGCTCACTCTCGCATTGTTTCCCCCCTTTAAGAGGCTGAGTAGTTTGAGTTGCTAAGAGCCTTAGCAGTGTTTGGAGCAGTTGACGTTGCCAACCAGTTTTAGTTTTAGACTTTTGTTGTTATCTCAGCGTATGTTGTTGTACCTTATTTTGGACATTGTGTATATTTTTGTCAGATATGTATATATGTTTTTTGCTTCCGCTATGTTGTTATTTCATTTTTTTACTCTAATGATTATTGTTATATGTGAATAGCCGAGCAAGAATTTGTCAACGGCTTGGCTATTTGTGGGGTAGATTCTTTGGATTCCTCGACCTGTACTACTTAGAATCTAGTAATTGGTCAAGCTACCGATTACTGGATTTTGGGGCGTGACAGCTTTATATTCTGCTATATAAAAACATTTTAAGGTTTATGATTGTTTCGTTGGAAAAATAATTACTAATTTATGTGAAATTATGGGAGTGCTGGTTTCATTTTATTTTTTTTTGTAAATGATTACTTTTCAATTTTGAATTCCAAAACCCGGTGCACGGGGATGTCATCCCATAAAATTTAGATTCGAAAACATCAATTTATGAAAATGTACTAGTGTTTGTAGTTTCAAAACTGGTGTTTCCCTTCCCAAACTGTGTGGCTAGCGCTCCGCCCAAGCACTAGCCTGAATAAAATGTAATCTAAATCCTTGCGAAGATTCTCTAATCCAACCCTATATAATGTTTTACGAGTATAGAAAACAAAAATTATGGAGTTGCTAATGGAGATGGAAAAGCTTAAGGGGAAGATTAAAGTAGTTGAAAGCCGATTCATAGCTAAAGAAAGCGAGGTAAAATATTACCCTGCCAAAGTTGTAAGCAAACACCTCTTTAGGTTTCCATTGAGATTAACCTATAATGGTTGCTTAAAATGTAGGTTTACTTCTTAAACTGCCAAACATGGGAACCGAAAGAAGAACTTACGAAATGGGTGAGTTAATTTATCGGATACCCAATTAGTAATAGAAATTTTAATAAAATTTTGTTTATCGAAGCTGTTTGGAATTACAAGAATCTCGTGTCAGACAACTAAATTAGAAGTATGTTGAGGTATCCGAGAAGCTACATAAATTTGCAAGTTTACCTCAAAGTTACATTGACATTAGTTTCAGAATCTTCAGTACGATAACTAATATTTTCATTCATGGTTTTGTTATGACTAGTATCGGTATCTGTATTTCAAAACTTAGTTCATTTAAAGTCTATGATTCAAAACTATTAAGTTTCAGAACCATTATACCGAAACGGGTTCGTCTCATTATACAATTTTTGAAACTGGGTCAGTTTCAGTATCATACATTTGAAACTATGAAATGTTTAATTTCGGCCCTTACTAATAGCTTTTGCCCCTTAACTGTATTGGATCAAATGGGAAAATGATCTATGGGTGGCTTTGAATGTGCACAAGTTAGTCTATGAGGGACAACCAATAGGTGCAGAGTACGAAATGATGCATCTCGAAGTTATAAACTGTATGATGGAAGGTCCAGACAGGAAATATGGGGAGGAATTATGTTTAACTGTTGATGATCCTAAGATAGCGATAGAGGGAGCTAAAGTTGTCATCGAGGATAGGAAGGTGAAGGGGGCTAGGTTTAACTCCTTGAAAAAGGGTATATTCCTACCGTTGCTCAATTGGTTAGGTCAAAAGTGCATGAAAAAGGTGCAAGATGATTGAAACACCTTGTATAGGTGCGTGGCACAGTCAGTTTCTAAAAACCAATCCCGTTATGTCTAAGAAAAAGTATATATACTAAAACTAGTGAGGGGCACAGGTGGTTAAATTACTAGAAGAAGTGTTCACAGGGCAAAGAGAAAAACATGCCAATTCCACCGAGTAGGAGCTTCGTAACTTTGATAAATGCGTTTCTGACTTAAGCTATCATAACTAAGATGGGGAGTGGCTATACTTGGGGTATCTATTTTCCACCCATTACTAGCGTGTTGTATTCTTCATTGCCCCAGACATGGCGATAACATTTATGCCCCTAAGTTTCCCCAAGGGAGATGGGGATCCGAGGGAAGCTTATTGGAAATACATTTTAGTGAAAAAGGATACCTATAATGGCCTAATTTTGTAACCTTGAGATGGCTTGGAATTAGCTCTTACACCAATGTTTCTGTGACAAAAACTAATTTGAAAAAGAGAGATAACACAGGTGATTTAGCGTGGAAAACCTCTGAATAGATAAAAAAAACACGACCTCGATTTGAAGATTTTTATATAGTAACTTTTATTGTTTGAGGCTGATATCTTATTATAAGTAATCTCTCGACTTAGAAATACTTGAATCTTGTGAATAAGAAGTTTTGGATGTTTTTAAAGAATCTAGAAAATGTAGTTTTTTTGGTGATTTCTCGTATATTTTTCTAGTCTTTGTCTCTTCTGGAACTTTTTCTTTATATAGGCATTCTCCGCAGCTCTTCATCATGTTAAAGCAGATTCTCCGAACAATATAGTTAGGGGTGGTTGACTGAGTAACTGTTGAGTTCGTGAGAGACAGGTGTCTTTGACTTATTCAGGCTTTTTTATTTGAGCTCAAAATGCATTCTTTATCAGTTCCTGGAGTAGGTGGCAATGCTGGCTGTTGAAGTTATGTGTAGAATGCATGAGTCTGATATGAAGGTAATTCAAACTGGAGACATCTCAATTTAAGGTTAGATCGAGGGGCAGGCCCCTACAATCGCTCCCTCACAACTAGAGTCATGAGTGGCTTTGGTTGAGAAAGAATACATGGATATATGGGTATTCAGGTTGGAATGCTATGCATAAGATTAGAACGTACAACCTGGTTATAATAATCGAGCTGTAACATAAAATTTGTGCAATATATGATGTTTGACCTAGGGGCTAAAATTTGGGGGAGAGAGAAAATTATAGAAGTTCTAGGAAGGGGAACTCGAGCTCAGAGAGGTCATCTTAAAAAATTAGATTTGGAAAGAATAACTCGATATGCAATAGGCCAAACTGACAGAGGTCGATAGGGAGAGTATGTTCAGATAACTTTTTGTAAGATACTAGGGTTTTCTATTATGAAAGAAAAGGATAATATTACAGAATGTGGGGATTCGCAACAATCTAGAAAATTGTATAAAATAGGAGGAAATTAAACTTTAAACAGGTAGAAGAGGATAGATATGGTATGGACTCGATCTGAGCGAATTCATTATGTCACTGAGGAGTGGCTACCGATAAAGATAACTAAAGTGTGGGAGTAAATTTTTAGTTTGTTGGACTATGATGCTAAACTGCCAGTGAGGGAGGATTAACTTGAAGGTTTAGATTAGATAGGTAGGGAACAGGAGTATGAACGTCATTTCTATGAGGAGTTGTTTCAGGAAGTAATGGTGGATCTTACAGCTCAAAAAGATGTTGTGAGATTGACTGCTGAAGAGGAGATCGAACTGGAAGATGTGAGGATTGTCGGAGGCCAACTGATCGGATGTGGTTCATCAGGACATCAGGGGCATTTTAGGTGCAATTATATGTAAGGTGAATAAAGTAAATGTAAATAAGAGTGGTATGAATGTAAGCAATAGGTTTGAATAATTGACAAAGAAATAAAATGAGAATAAAGCTTGAATCGATCCTCTATTGTTGCGAATGTTGTTTGTGACTATTGTAAAAAATAGATTTGAATATTTTTAAAAATTTTGAGAGCTTTGGAAATGACGTCAGTACTTCTATAAGTAGAAGAAGCAAGAATAGAAAAAGCAGTGAGCTTCTTATTTTGTCCCTTATACAAAAGCTGTGAAAACTCAATTGCTTGTAAGTGTAAGTCATCATGAGTGTAGGGAGATCAGAGGGAGATTTGAAAAATAGAGATGAAAATAGAATAAAATATAGGGCAAAAGGGTAATGATGGGAAAATATTTTTACCGAAAAGATGTAAAACGTCTAACATTGATAGTGGAAGGGATGTCTCTGTTCCAAAACTAAGGACGACTCGTGCGAGGCTCAATAATTGCCAGCAGTTAGAGAGTGAAAACATAAATAATACTTCATCTTCGTCATTCAAACGTTTCTCAACTTTTGAAAACTTGAAGGGTAGTGAGAGAGGAAGGAAAAGAAATAACAAAAATTTTCGTGAGAAATTAATTGAGAGCGATCAACAGTAAAAACATAAGGGAGTTCCAGAGACTGAGTCACGAAGGTGGTTATACATAAGCATTGTGAGGAAAGGATTTGGAACTGCGTCAGACTCACATTCTGGCATAGAAGGTTTGTAAAGGATTTGTGATGTTTCACTTTTGAAGATCATATTCTGTGTTAGGTAATTCTAAAACTTACTATTTAGAGTAATCGATAAAAACCTGTTTGATATACGATATATGAAAGATATATGTATATGGGCGATGTATATGTAAAATTTAATGATGGATACCTGGACCTGTATCTAGGTCGATCGTGAGGAGTATTGTCTAGGATCAAACCCTCATCTATAAAGTTGTAGTGATATAGACTTTTTACCTGTCAATGAGACGTCGACCTCTGGTCGATCGAATTCCAAGTTTGTAATGTGTGATAGGGAGGGAGATATAGGGGTTGATTAATTTCTAGATTTCCCAAGAAAATTGGTAACCTATCCTCCGAATTTTGATGTGTTCAAAGAGCTTTGTAAAGCCAAGGCTTCTGCAGGGGGAAGATGGGGTAATTGTATAGAACATGTCGGTAGGCATTTTAGGATTTTTATTGTTGGATCAGAGGAGGAATACTTTTTCCTGTTGGTTGATTTAGAGAAGGAGAAAAGATATATGGGATTAAATGAATCGATTTCTATAGAGTATTTCTGGTGGGGATGTCCAGGGTGACCTGGCAGAAGGTTTTTCTCATTACCTGCCTCAGTTGAAGTATGGCTTGAGTCCTCTCCTCAGCAATCTGTCGAAATAGATTATGAACATTATCAGGACATGTCCTATTCAGTTGAATAAGAACATGTGGGAGGTAATAAATGTTAGTGAATTTCTAAATAAGTTGTGGGGGGAGGATGAGAGTGAGAGGAGGATATCTCCTGAGGATGTTTTGTAGTTTTATGAGGTAAAAACTTTTTTGCAAGTGGAGCGACATATTTTTTTCGTGAGCTCAGCTCGGCCTCATTTCTTCGCGAGCTCAGCTTGGCCTCATTTCTTCGATCTGAACTCAGCAGATCGACCATGGAATGATAATGTTATATGGGTGAAGGGTAATTGCATTTAGAGAGATGACGACGAACCCATGAAACTTTTATATAGAACTGCAAAACAAAGTAAGTATAACAATGTATAATGTATAAGATTGATATGTTGAAATTGTATGTTGCTCTGCTGATGATAATGTGTTGTTATTGACATGTCCTAAATCCAAGGTGATGAGGAAGGAGTCTTTGTTGGATACAGTTGCTCAGAAAGGGACTGAGCTTGAGGGTGTGCTGAAAGAACTCGATATTTGCAAAAAGGAACGTGTTAACAGCTGATTTGAGAAAGTTCAAAAGTCTCAATCGACGAGGCTAATAATGGGTGATGGCAACAAGAAGAAAGGAACTGAAGAAGAGAGGTGAGTGAATTTTCCCAAGACCTCTGGAGTGGACTTTGCGGGTATGCTGGAGTCGACTACGCCGAGCAAACTAGCTCGAACGTTTCCCAAGAAGAAGATGTTGAAGCATGGTTCGGCCTTTGGAACCACAAGAAGTGGTGAGATTGTAGGAGAGGCAAACAAAAGAAGGATTAAACCTTCTGAACTTATTGGGGTGAAGGTCAGAGAGGTTCGACCTGTTATAGAAGATGAGCTTAAAGAGGTGGAGGAAAGGGCAACGCTTGCAGCTCGTAATGGGGAGGAGGAGATGAGAAAAATGGTAAGCTCATCCTCTTGAATATGTGATGGATTTTGTATTGCGAATTGAGCTAACAATTAGGTTGATCTTGTTTATTTAATAGGTTGCTCGTCTGATGAAGGGGATATGCCTCGGAGTCGAGGAGGAGAATACTGAGCTGAGGAAGGGGACAGTCGAGCTTGAAAAGAACGTAACTCGATTGAAGGCTGACTTGATCAAGGAGGGGAAGTGGCTGGAGGCCTTGAAGGCTTCTCAAGTGGTGGAGATCAATAATCTGTCTGCGGAAGCGAGAGTAAACCTGGAGGAGGTGGTAAATGAGCGCGATAGACTCGGGCGCTACCTTATATCAAAGGGGTATTACGAAGATGAGGTAAATGCCATCATGGTGGCCACCTATGTTGAGGAGGAGGAATATGATGAGGTGGAAGATGTTGTTGTTAGAGTTGTGGACGGGCTGGATGGACTCTCCCTAAACGGTACAAAGCAACTAAGGGGATGACAATGAGCATCCGGAGGGAGAAAGTGAGAAGGTAGAGTAGAGTGTTGATTTTGTAGCTGTATGAATGGCTTTTGGAATGTTGCAAGCTGATGGGATATTTTTGTCGGATGGAATTTGGTAGGCTAAATTGTTCTTGTAAACATTGTTGTAGGAACTTAAGGAAATGCACCTCAAAATAAAAGATTTAGAGACTTAGCTTGATAAAGAGAGAGAGAGACATTTCAGCGTCCCTGTTGTCTTTACAAGTGGAGCTACAGGTTAGAAAAGAGCAAGAAATATTAGACTTGTATGCTTCATTAGTATAGAGCTACAAAGTAAATAAAGTAGAGTGTTGAGACATACCAAAAAATTGTTATCGATTTAGGGGTAAATGGCACTGAAATGGTGTATAGAAAATATTAAATTATTGATAGATTAAAGTATAGAGAATGTACATCTTAGAATTGGAAGTACGTGTTATTGATCATCCATCTAAGACTGTACTTCAACCTTAAGTTTAGAAGTAGTTTCATACAGTAGATGTCAAAAAATATATATCTCATTATAAAAGAGAAATATGTGTTAAGTGAGTGTTCTAAATCGAACTTGATATATTTTATTTGTAATGTACAGGTCGAATTGGAAATAACTCGTTTGAGCGAAGATGAGATACGCCAATGTAACTAAGAATTTGTTGAGGAATTTGATAGAATGAGAGAGGCGAATGAAGATAGGGAAGATTAACATGTAAAGGTACACTTTAAGTTTGTGGAGACAATCAAAATTGCTATTGACCTCGCTTGGCAGATCGAGGAGAAGAATGCCAAAATTAATAAAGAGAAAAAAGAGCACGCGGAGATTAAAGAACATGCAGCAAAGCTCAAAAGTCAGAATGATGCGCCGATGGCAAAGAGTAGGGATGCTGACATGGCTCGATACCGTATACGGGCGTTAGAAAAATTAGAGGAAGGGTTAACTTATTATGTGGCTAGTTTGAAGGACCAAATGATCAGCAAAACACGATCAGGAGCAAACTCGAGCTGATCTAGTAAATTTCATAAACGAGCTGGAACGATTAAAGAAGAAAATGGTTGAGAAAGATAGCGAGCTGAAAAAAGTTTGAGATGATCTATCTACCTCTGAAGTTATGGTTGAGCAGTTGTACACTGCTTTACCAACTAAATATATGGAGCTTTGGACGGTGCAATAGAAGTGTGATGAGTTGAATGAAAGGGTAGCACAATTAAAGACTGAATTGGCACAGGACAATTCGCGTGCCAGAAATGCTGAGACTGGGGAACGCTTAAGGAAGAATAAAAGTGATGCCAAGGTCTCCCTTGCTCAAGGGGGTGTAGTTAGCCTATCAGCTCGAATAAGGGAGCTGGAGGGAATTGTGGCTCGAACTCAAGGTAATTTTCGAAAAAAAAATGAGTAGTTAAGGGAGTGCCAAAGTAAGTTGGATGCCTCTGTTTCTAGGGAATAAGGGTCAGAGTGGGCTATCAGAGAGAAGGAAGTTTGATAAAGAAGAAAGATAAATTATTACAAAAAACTGAGGTTGGGGAAGATGTAAACAGGGATATTGAGGCACTTCGAGCTCAGGTGGTGGAGTTGAGGGCTATTAATCAGGTTAAATCAGCTAAAGCTAATAAGAAGGCGGAAGAAAACATCGCATTCATGGATCGAGTACATAGTGAAATAGAATGGCAAAAGAACGGTATAAAAAGTTAGAAAATCATTTTCGGAGGGCGAGAACAAATTTCTCTAAGGCAGTTATACCTGAGGTATCGCACTCATAATTAGTGATGACGATGATCGATCGCCTATTTTGTAGAGGAGGTAAAAAGGCTTGAGTTAGAGAGGAATACCTTGCATGACTATTTGGCAGAAAGAGGATATATTTGCAAAGCTGATATAGATCGAGGAACTTGCATGAACTCCCTGGAAATGGAGTTTGGCCCTCGACCTGTTGAATTGGTAGAACAGGGCAAGATTATTGTAGCTGCTGGAGCTCAAGAATTTATGGTTGGTCGCTCTCCTATAGTGGGGGAAAACGTAGTTGATCTCCCCACAACATAAAAGAATCCATTGTAGTTGATGTATATGTAACTTAAAAAAAGTATCTGTCGCAGACATATTGAGAGATGAAAGCTAGTTTTACCTTTGCTTTATCTTATGTCTAGTAGAGGGTCTCGATTGAAAACTAGTATTACCTTTGTTTTAATCTCGAAAATTTAGTAGAGTCAGTTAAATCAAGTGTTATCCTTGCTTTAACTGGTATGATGTCACAGCCATATTAAGTGAGATGAAAATAAGTTTTACCTTTGCTTTATCGTATGTCTGGTAGAGCTCCTCGATTATAAACTTGTATTACCTTTGTTTGAATCTCAGAAATTTAGTAGGGTCAATCAAATCAAGTGTTATCCTTATTTTAACTGGTATGATATCGCAGCCATATTGAGTAAGATGAAAGCGATTTTTACCTTCGCTTTATCTTATGTTTGGCAGAGCTCCTCGATTGAAAACTAGTATTACCTTTGTTTTTAATCTCAAAATTTTAGTAGAGTCAGTCAAATCAAGTGTTATTCTTATTTTAACTAGTATAGAGGTCGATTAAAAGCTAGTATTATCTATGCTTTATTCTCAAAAATTTAGAAGAGTCAGTCAAATCAAGTGTTATCCTTGTTTTAACTAGTATAGGGGTCGATTGATAGCTAGTATTACTTATACTTTAATCTATGTATTGTCTACAAAGTAGAGAGATGTGTGGGAGAAAAAAAACATGGAATTTTCATTGAATAGAAAAGGATGCACATTGGATGGAGATGGATTTTCACTTTTGGAATGAAAAAGTGAGGAATTGAAATAGAGTAGTGAGGGACTTAACGATAGTATCATTTCAGTCGCCTAGTATTCAAAGGATTTAAGATGTGAACTCCTTTTTCTGTCTTGAGGTAATATGATCACATGCTTGAGAGACCTGTGATAAGGAATAAACCCTCCCAATTTTTACTAGTTTCCCAGCATGAAGCCCTTTTTTGTATTGAAGGATTTCTCTGAGGTCAAGATCGTCGATTTGGAAAGTACGGCTTCAGACTCATTTATTGTGCGAACTGACCAGCATATGGTGATATCAACCTAGGTTAGTGATGGCGCATTTCCTAGTCTCATCGATCCAATTGAGGTTGCAAGCCAATTCAAACTCATTTTATTTGTCAGTTAGCTCGTGATCTTTGATGGGATGATGGTATTCTGAGGGAATGACGGCTTCGGTCCCATAGGCAAGGAGGAACAGTGTGCAGCCAGTTAATTGATGTGGAGTGGTACGATATGCCCATAAGACATGAGAAAGTTCTCGAACCCAGTTTCCTTTTTCTGTGAGTGTAGCCTTTTCTTGAGTCCATCCATGATGGTTTTGCTGGTGATTTTTGCTTGGCCATTGCCTTGAGTATAATAGGGGTTGGATGGTGAGTGGATGATATTGTCTTGATTGAGAAAAGTTATGACTTTATCTCTAGTGAATTATGGCCCATTATCGATACGAATTAGGTGAGGGCATCCAAACCGATTAATGATGTATTCCCAGATAAAAGAGATGACCTCTTATTCTCTGGTTTGACAGAGTAGAACTGCCTTTATCCATTTTGTAAAATAATATGCAGCTATGCGTAGGTATCAGCGATTACCTGGAGAATTAGGAAATTTGTCGACAAGATTGAGCTCCCTAGGTTAATCCATTTGACTGACTCTTCGAAATGTTTTGGGGGGTAATCAGTACAATTTCTCGATGTTGAACCATCTGTGAAAAGTCTCTACCCATTTCTTGTAATCTATTCAACTCGCTCATCAAATACTTTGGGGGGTGGATCTTCTGCAATTTCCTCTGTAAGGTCAGGATCTTGCTCTTCCCACTAGGAATCTTTCACTGGAAAATTTATGAGAAAATTAACAACGGCCTGACCCTTTTCGAAATGACGTTAAACTTGATATCATGTTCTCCCAAACTGACTGACCATTATTGTACTCTCCTTGATTTTTCTTTTTTGGATAGAACCTCCCGAAGTGGGTAGTTCATCATGACTTTGACTGAATGAGCTTGGAAGTAGTGATTGAGTTTCTATGAAGTGCAAACAAGAGTTAGAAGAAGTCTCTTAATTTTAGAATACCTTGTTACCGTTGGAGTGAGGGTTTTTCTGATAAAGTAAACTCACTTCTTGATTTTCCCTTCAAGTCGAATGAGAACCAAGCTGATTGAAGTATCTGTAACTGTTAGGTAGATAATCAGTTCCTCATTAGCTATTGGGGCGCTCATTATGGGAGACCTCCCCAATTAGGTTTTAAGATCCTAAAATGTTACTTCGCATTATGATGTTCATTGAACCTCTGCATTTGGCAGAACTTTTCCTCGTTTGGTACAACCGCGGAGTTGTAGGAACAGCCAACGATAGCGGTTAAAAGATTTTAAAATGAATAGGTTGATAGCAGAAATCATATCGATAAGTTTATGTACGTCTTTCATAGTGTTTGGAGATGCCATGTTGAGGAGAGCCCAAATCTGATCTGGATCGACCTCAATCCCTTTCATACTGATGAGATGGCTGATAAATCGACTTGAATGTACTCTGAATTGATACTTATCAGGATTGAGACGCATCCTATAAGATCAATAAATATTGAATATTGTGTTAAGATCTGTAATGTGGTTGTTAAACTGTATACTCTTGCACAAGATATTTTCAATGTAGACTTCCACAACTTTCTCAAGATGTGCTTTGAACATAGTAGTCATTAACTGCTGATAAGTCGCGCCTACATTTTTGAGTTTGTATGGCATGATTTTGTAGCTGTAAAGTCCTATTTCAGTAATGAAACTAGTCTTTTCTTAATCTTCTTCCAAGAGTAAAATCTGATTGTATCCAAAAACAGCGTTCATCAAAGATAAGAGTTCGTGACTTGCTGTGGAATCAAGAATTTGATGAATATTGGGAAGAGGAAAACTGTTATTTGGAGTATGTTTGTTTAGATCGGTGAAATCTACACAAACTCAGACTTTTCCATTCTTCTTTGGGACAACGACGATATTGAATATCCAATCTAGATATTTGGCTTCTCGAATGAATCCCACTTTGATTAATTTCTTAATCTCCATGTTAACTTAATCTCAAAGTCGAGGTGATAGTTATCACTATTTCTATTTGACCGCTGTGGCGTTGATGTTGATGGCCAAATTGTGACATGCTTTGGCTGGATCGACCCTAGGCATTTCTTTAAAAGTCAATAAAAAAACATCTCGGTTATGTCGTAAGAATTGAATGAGAGTATCTTTTTCATGTTGAACCAACTTAGTACCGATGAAAGTACCGATGCTAAGTCTATCAATGTTGATGTATTCTATGGGCTCCTCTGTGGATGGCTGATCAAGATGATAAGCTTTCTGTAATTGCTATGCAGCATATCTGTCTGAGGTATCTAGAATTGCTTAGACAGTGTTTTCGCAAGATCGAGAAAGCTTTTGACTACCCTTGATTTCATAGATACCATCATTGCATTTGAAGCATAGTGCTTGATGATAAGTGGAAGCGATTGCTTCCATGTTGTGAATCCAGCAGCGGCCCATAATCCTGAGATAATGAGATTTAACGTTGATTACGTAAAAGATGACATCGATAGTGGTTGGTCCTACGGTAATAGTTAAGATGATCTTGCCTACTCGATCTTCTTTAGAACCATTGAATCCACTGATATCGGTATCGATTGGAATAACTTGATCGGCCAATCCCATTTGGTCGATAGTACTCTGAAAGAGAATCTCAATACCTCTACCAATATCAATCATCATTGTGTGCAAGATAAACTTCTTCATCTTGAGCATTATGACTAATGCATCATGATATGGAAACTTGACATGACTAATGTCACAATCTTCGAATGAGATCCCAAGCTGGCGATTGCTTGACTCAGGTAGAAGCTTGGCTTCTTTGTCTTGAGGTGTAAGATCACAGCATTCTGACAGTCTCTTGTGCTTGAATCTTCTAGAGCTGGTGATCTGATGGATTTCGATCATGTTATTATAGTGCATATGGTAAAGATGTTTCTCCTCAGCTTGATCTTCGACCTGGACGACTTCAAGCTACTTTTTATACCTGTCATCCCTGTATGATTCCAAGTCGATAATATATTCGAATATCCATCCTTCCTTGAAAATGTATTGCAACAACCTTTATAATGCATAGTAATTGTCAGTAAAATGATGGTTTAGCATATGATGCATGCAGTACGGGCGATTCTCGATTGGTTTTAATGGTTGAGAGAGACGGTAGAGCTTATCCTTGTAGAGGATTGGAAAAATTATGGAGATTTGAACATTCATCCTTGGGAGGACCGGTTTGGGTTATAAGCTACCTTTTCGAAGGTTGCCAGTATTTCCCTTGGAGGGCTTTTAATCACCCTGGTCTTCCTTTGGTTTAGTGCTTCGATCTGTAGATAGAACTTTTATGGTAAGGACGGATTTAGTAGACTTATGCCTTTCAGACATCATCATTTCCGGGTCGACGTAACTATTAACCTTTGTGATCATATCTTCTAAGGTCACAAGTTTGTTGAGGAAGAGGTATTCTTTGGCCTTGCAGTCGAGTTAGAACACGTTGGCAAAAGTAGTAACAGCTATATTCTAATCGAGATTGTCTACTTTACGCTCGAGCTCCAAAAACTTTTTCGTAAAGGCCTCAAGCTTCTCTTCGTATGACTGTTTGAGACAGATAAGAGAATATAAAATTTCTTCTTTGTCTCTATTCTGAGCATACATCTTGATGAATTATTTATACAGCTGGTCGAATGTGTGTATGGAGTCTTCAGGTAACGAGTGGAACCACCTGAGCGATTATTCTTGTAGACTTGTTACGAACAAATGGTAGAGAATGTGGTTGAGATTGGAATACAACCTCAATGAATCACGGTATTGTTGAATGTGCTCCTTTGGATCGGTGCCCTTGTATTTGCAAATTTTCAGAGTATGGAACCTTTCGGTATTTCCATATCGAATAGTTCTTTGGCAATTGGACATCCTTGTAACTTGGTAAGGTCGTCTGTAGTGCCCAGAACTTGTGCTTCGATCAACTCCTTAATATGTTGATCCATATGCTCTTGTATGAAATATTGACGTATCGATTGAGTGGCTTGACAAGGAGGTGGAGGATGGTGAGTACCAGTTCCTTCACTCAAACAATATCCTGCTGGAACTCGAGGTTGAGGTTGTTGTTCTTCCTCATGACATATGGAAAATCAGTGACCTCGGCTTATCTTAGACTGCACTTCACCACCTAAATGAATGGAAGGCTGTGGTTTGTACTAAATATTTCTAGAAATAACTTTGCTGGCGGCCCGAAGTCCCAACCTTTCCCGTATAAAAACCCTAGAGGTTTCTGGAAATTGATCGCGATCTCTTATTGAGGAGCCTACTAAGTATTTTGCAGAGCTTATAAGACAATCTGCATTACTGTCATCTGGTCTTCATGTCATATGGACGTTGTCAAACGAGCTTTTCGTTCGTCGTCGAGCTCCTTTTCACGGAGCTCTCAGTCAAGAGTTAACTGACGTTCAAGCTCATTACGTTTCTTAGTTTCGGCGTTGAGATTCACTCGTAACTCTGTAAGTTGTTCTGGCTCAACTGAAAGATTGAGCTGGATTCCGGCTGTTGGTCGTTTGGAAGTGACCATGATTGAAATTTTTAGTAGAGTGCAAGTATGCCTTAGGATATCGTGGAAATGTAATCTTTCCCACAGACGGTGCCAAATATAATGGCCAAATTCCGTAAGCTTGAGATGGCTTGGAATTAGCTCTTACACCAATGTTCCTGTGACAAAAAGTAATTTTAAAAAGAGAAATGACACAGGTAATTTGGCGTGGAAAACCTATGAATTGGTAAGAAAAACCATGACCTTGATTTGAGGATTTTTGTAATAGTAACTTTTATTGCTTGAGGTTGATATCTTATTACAAGTGATCTATCGACTTAGAAATACTTGAATCTTGTGAATAAGATGTTATGGATGTTTTTAGAGAATCTAGAAAATATAGTTTTCTTGGTGATTTCTCATGTATTTTTCTGGTCCTTGTCTATTTTAGAACATTTTCTTTATATAGGCCTTCTCAGTAGTTCTTCATCGTGCTAAAGCGCGTTCTCTGTACAATATGGTTAGTGACGGTTGACTGAGTAACTGTTGAGTTTGAGAGAGACGGGTATCTTTGATTTGTTCAGGCCTTTCTATTTGAGCTCGACCCATATTTTTCATCAGTTCGTAGAGTAGGTAACAATGTTGACTGTTAAAGTCGTGTGTAGAATGCATGAATCTGACATGGAGGTAATTTGAACTGAAAATAGCTCTATTTGGGGTTAGATATAGGGGTAGGCCCTTATAACACCCACATCCCCATTGGGATGTCCAATTTAGGATATGGGGGATGTTCGTGATATGTGAGGTTGCTCCATAAGGGAGATGCGTCGTTGCCTCCCACTTTAGGTCTATGGAGGGTCCACCAAAAAATTTGAGGCCAAGACATTGATAAGATATGGCCAGAGAATTGGTTGCCAAAGATGGAAAAGTTCAAGAAGATTGCTTAGGATGCAGTTAGGGGTAACAACTACATTTTAAACGACATCGTTCAAGACTAATCACAGAGTAACTCATTTTTTAGCTTAAAGCAAAGCATTAACCACTAATTTTGATATTTTGACGCATTCTATAACCGAATTATTGTGATGTACATGTATAAGTGGGCTATATTTTATATAAATTGACATTAGGATGCTATCACTGGATAACTTATTTTCAGGCTTCAAGCAAAGCATTAACCATTGAAATCGCAGTTTCCTCAATTATTTCTTGTTTCAATATATTCTTTCCGAAAGTGCACAGTCTCGACATATGTTTTCCAAAAGTGTTCTATTTTGGATATCCAACTTGAATTCACTAATATTGACAGACATACAACACAATAATAGGGTCATTGATCAAGTTTAATAGATTAAGGCCAATACAAGTACATGCCAAAGAGCATAAACATAAAAGTATATAAGACATAACATAAAATTCTATTCTATTATTGCAAAATCACAAAGATACAACACAAAATTGGATCAATAAGGTCCTTGATAAAATCTAATAGAATAAGCCGAATACAAACCAAATGACATAAACGTAAGAGTACATGAAACATGTAAAGCAAAAAGTCCACGGCTACTATCGCGGCCCAAAATATCTCCTCATGCTCTTTCTATGGATCATTGCTATCTTCCTCACTTACCTCATCTTCTTGCTCATCCTCTTCCTCATGTTCTTCCTGTTCCTCCTCCTCCTTCTGTTCCTTATGTTCCTCTTCACTTACCCAAAAACAAGATGGATAAATATTCATTTGGGGCAGCAAGTTAAAGAAATGATTTAGTTTCAGAATACATGCTACCGAACTTCATAGAGTTTCGGATGTATAAATTTGAATCTATAAACAAGTAGTTGGCGATAAATGCCCACCAACTAGATACGGGTTCAGACTAAAGGATATACACAAGAAAAAAAAGCCAAAAACAAAATAAACACAATTCTTACAACTTACTTCCGGCCTCTCCCTTGTTTTTTGAAACACCTTGATTCATACAGGTGAAACAAACCCTACCAACAAAATTCGAATGAGGTAGCTTCTTCGAATTCCACTTCTTTATCGAGAAACCCATGTTTTGCCCGTCACACGCATAATAAGACTCGACCTTGACAATGGATTTAAATTACTTCCCTAGATAAGGAACCTTCACTTCGAGGGGTCAACCGGAGCTTTAGGAGTAACCTGAACTCCTACAAGAGTTTGCCCATCAACGGCTTGGACAGGCAAACCTTGAAATTTTAGGACGGATGAGCCTTCCCCAAAAATGGGGGAGCATATGTCTACATCTGAATGTTCCATACTAAAAACAACATGAAACATAATTAATTCAAGGTATTGTCCTATCAAAACTGTTAAACGCTAAACAACTAAAAAGCAATAAGAAATAGGATTTTTGAACAAGTTTCGGTAGGGAAATTTTTGAAAATCAATTATTTTTGATATACCAAAACAAAACAACATAGTTTTGTTCAAAGTGGTGGTAGTATGTTTCAATCGAAATAAATGGCTGAATGTAATATAAAAAATGAAAAAATTAAAATAAGATATGTATGCACAACCAAACAAATTTATTCATAACCAAGTTGGAAAATTCTACAATAATTATAATTAAAGAGCCTAACATTTCTAGTCATATTGAGTGTTATCATACAAATTGTCTGATTCGTAATCGTCAGAACTATTGTAATCATTACAATTGGGTCACCTTGTGCGCCACATAATTTCTTCCACAAATTGAGTTAGTCGGCATTCATCTTCTGAGTCATTTCGTATGACTTCTTCAGAAACTGCAAAAAGCATTTCGTACTCCCAATCTATTTTTGAGTTGGTTTGGAGGGGCTTCAATCACTACCGAATGCAATCCGTGGACGAAGCGACATAGTAACTTAATGAAGGCAACAACCACTCCAACAATACAATCCATTAAAACTGTCATGTCTCTTAAATCTAACTACCATTCTATCATGAATTTAAATTTATAGTTAGGATACCACTTACGAATAAACTATTCTACTTATAGGGGGTCTAAAGGGTAAGGAAATAAAATATAAAGTTTCATTTTTTAGTTTCTGAAACTGAATAGTTTCGAATTGATCAATTCAAAACTATTTTTATTCACTACTTATCAATCAAACGCCTTTGAAAGTCAAACATACAGCTTAAGAAAGAAAAACAAAATAGATGATTTAAAACTTCTTTAAGAAATAAATCAGCATACGGGAATTGTGGGTTTTCGCCGTAAATGACCAAATACAACACTTCTGGGAGCAATAACACTTGCACCTTCCTCCTCTTGAAAAATCTATGAACAAAATACATCAGATAGTAAATCAACATTGTCCATCTTAATTATGAAATATAAAAATCCAGTTTCGTTTTCAATTTTTCAAAACTCGTTTAGTTTCGGTAAAAATTAAACGAAAGTGGGTGTTGTGTTTGTGGTCAACAAGTTTCATAAATCAATTTTGAATTAAACTAATCTCTATTTTTCCAAGCTCTTTCAAAACTCCGTGGGGCATGAATTTTCAGATCCTACCCAGAGTTTCGAACGAATCAGTTCGAAAACTGTTCAGAACAGTTACAAAAACCAAAATGTGAAATAAGTGTAAGAGTTGATCCTAGTGATATTACAAGTTCAAAACTAAGTATACAAACTTACCTTACTTCTTGGAGTCAGATGAAAGTGAAGAAATCTCAGATCTGCAAAACGAGATTTTCTTTGTGGAAACAGAAACAAAGATTGGTTAGGGGGTGAAGATGTTCTTAAGGTTTTCTTTGTAGGTTTCTAGGGTTTTTTGGATCTTGAGAATGGAGGATTTTCTTCTTTATGGAGTGAGAGGAAAATGAATTATTGAGGGAGAATAGTATTTTAGCTTGAAATGGTGCCACCAAGGCAAAGTGAGGTAGATATTACTTTCCACCTCATTATGTTAGATTGGGACCAATTTATGAGAATCATTGATCTTCACAAATGGATGCATCCTCTTAAGTGTTTGGACTGTATCTATAAGGGGCGTGTACTTGGATATATATGGAGAGAATCCGTGAACACACCCTTTTAGAACACTCCTTTAGACCCCCCAATTTTTAGAGCACCTAAAGAGGTTTTAAGATGTTTTATCCATATGGATGTGATCTCCTTATCATTTAGATCATATATGTAAATTATTAGGACATTCCAACATTCCTACATCATAAAACATGGCATCAAAATTTGGATAAAATCGACAGCTAAAAGCATAAACAATACAGTATAATTCAAATATCTTTTAAATGGTAATAGAAATGTCGGAATGACTTGATTTTTTGTAAGGATGTTTTACATGATAAGGAGATCATATCCATATGGCTAAAACTTCTTAAAACATCTATAGGCATTCGAAAAATTAGGGTGCCTAGGAAGGTGTTCCAAAATATGGTGTCCACGGATCCGCTCCCATATATATATATATATATACTAGTACTACCCATGACCCAGTCATGGTGAATACGTTGACGTGCCTTCGGCGCTATATCGTATGCCATGTAGGACCTCTGGTGTGGCGCGCCTTCGGTGCTACATTTTACACAGCTATCATTGTAAATTTTCTTGTTTATGAATCCATAGCTACCATTGTAAGAGTTTGGTCTTCATTAGAAACACGAAGCTGATTTCAAGAGATTGAAATTATTCTTATCAAATGGATCTCTACAGGGACGTTTGCATTTTGCTTTTCTATGGTTGTTGCCTGCTTACAAATTTCAGTAAAAAAACAATTTGAAATGATTCGAATGTAATGAAATCTTCACATCAAATGTTATTCTTGGTAAGTGATTAATACTAAAAGTTTGAACCTACAAAGTACAAATATTACAATGATAATTGTTATGTACAGTAGACATCAATGTTGTGCATAAATGGCATTTAGACTCTTTTATTTCCAATTTCACTAAATTTCATCTCGTATTTCGCAGAACGATCAAGTTCTTTATACAAATGCTTCTGTAAATATTTTTCAAATTTAACTCCTACACACACTTCTACATTGATAATGCAGTCAAACTTCCTTGTGAAGTATGGATGATGATGAACCTCGTCTCCATTGTCGACCTCTTTTTCATTTGCCAACTTATGAACTATGTTTATTTTGTCGCAGCGATACACAGGATACTCATTACTGTCTATTACTGCAGTCTCGGTGTAGGCCCTAGGATACCATTTTATGCATTTTCTATATTCCATAAAGAGTACACGTAGATCATATGTGCCGCAAATACAACTTAATGCCAAGGTCGTTATAGTAAAAATACCAAAATAGGGACATGAGTATTTCAACAGCAAAAGTTTCAAAATATCCTGTTAAAAAACTTAATTTCTTTGGCAAATATGTTTTATGTACCCATCACCGACAAAATATTTTCTTACAAACACTAATTATTGTCCGGCAAACAAACATGGTTATTTTAACCCAACTACCCATCAACAACAAAAATATTTTCTTAAAATACCATTTAGTACTCTTCCCAAACAGGACCTTCGGTATAAATAATGTGTTTGGTAGCAGTAGGATAACAGTAGAATACCCAATAAATTAAAACTTGTTTTTCATGTAAAATGAGCCCTTGGGGCATGAAATAGAAACCAAAGAAAAAAATCATTATTTAGTTTATATAACTAAAGTAGATATGCAAAATACCAATCTTGGCAATATAATAAACAAAAAATACTTTCAAATATACCTGGATTCAAAAAGACCACCCATCGTGTCTACGCACGGGCAATTATGTCGATGCGCCATAGGCACAATAAATGATGCTTTGATGTGTCTTAACCACTACTCACCATTTCCTTTTTTCATAATTTTCCAACACGACAAAGCGCAAAACATCATTGTAGAAACTCTAGTTTTTCTCAAGAAGACCATGAATTAATACATGTAGTCAATTAACAGACCATAAAAGAACAATATCTACAAACAATAACAATTGTTTAAATGTTTGGCACAAAATATAAGTTAGGGAGGCACATACTCTACTACTATGATAAGCTTTATGAACAAAATACTTCTCCTTCGGCCCACTAAATTTATTTTATCTGTAAAAATAAAAGTCAAAGATAAAAAACTGAAAACAAATAAAATAAGAAATAGTCATTTCTAGAGAAATTTCATCCGCTTCAATTGAAGTTTTTTTTTTTTTTTTTTTGTACGCCGTCATGGTGATTTTGAATTATAAAGAAGATTATTAACAGAAAAGATAAATAATGGGAACTTGAGTGGGAAGAATTTTTTGAATTTGAAAGAGAGAGGAATTGGAGAGAAAAACTTGTTTGTGGTACCTGCTACTCAAGTTACCCTGTTTATGCTTTATAGGTGTTAATATTTAAAGGGGAGTTGAGCGTGCCTCACCTATTAGTGGGTGACACAAGTAGGACTCCTTGTCAAATTGTGCCTTGGTGCACTATCTAGCCCATCAACCAACTTAAAATATCGAAGATGCAAAGAGGAAGGTCTAACATATAAAGAAACCTCACACTTCGTCCTCTTCATCCCATTCTTTTGTCTAGAAACATGATCTTTATTCACATGGTCCATTATCCATCCTGAAATTAATCTCTATACAAATCATTTTCTCGGTTATACATTCTTCGAGTTACAAAAAATTAGCCTAGAAGGCAATATTACCTTAGCATCAAAAGTGGACTTGAGACACCATCTGACGGTTTGGGATTAACTTAAATATCACTTACAATCTCAGGTATATGGGAATTCTATTGTTTGCCAACTTAATAAGCAACAAAAAAATAGAATAACTTTTTCCCTGGAATCTAATCCTAAATGACTTACGCAACCAAAACAGTGAGTGGAAGCACCCTTGAAGTACTCCTACGGGTTCTCGACTTCCCCAAAATTCTCTAATTCCAGTATTAACCATGACCTATCAAATTTGAGGTATAAACCACCGAATATGCAAAAGAATCGACAAAAGTTCAAGATGAAAATCAAAATCTGTGTAAAATAGTAATGGTCAACTCGATAATCTTGTAACAACCCAACAAAGAACAACATTTCTACAAATCTCAAGTATAGTAATATCATATTCTACAAATCAAAGGAGCGACAGAATTATAAATCATAAACAAAGCGATCGAAAAGGAAGAGAAAGGAAATAGTGGAGTAGATCGAGAAAAAAATAACTTACGTACCTGTTCGGTGGTTTTGGAAGAGATGAGACCTTCTGAGGGTATTCTGAGAGAAAACTTCTTTTCAAAAGTAGGGGATTGTTCTTTTGAAAACTAATTTTCTAAAAGAGTTAAACATGGATGCCACACTTGTTAACATAATTGACAGATGTTGGAAATTCCATTTAGAATTCTTTATTCGCTCAGTAGTTTCAGCAGTTTTAACAACTTCAAATCAAAACCATAGATTTGTTTTTTTTTTCTCGGGAGACTCATCAAACAAGAATGTAATATATGTGTGTGTGTGTGTGTTGAGGAATAATAAATTCAAACTACTAATTCTATATCTTGAGAGCAATAGAGAGAAGAGAAGATTTCTTATTGAATTAAGAATTGTTTCTTTGTACGTAATACAAAGTAGATAAGCCTACAATATAGGTTACCAAACCTACTCAAACTCTCCCCATAAACCCTAAAGGCCTATGGGCTTGTTAGGAGTCCAATAGGATGCCTGAACCTCGTTGTTTCTCTGTGTGTTCTATTATGCTGGCCGTGCCAATGATATTCGTGTCATCCCCGATGCACAAGGTTAGAGACAATAAATATATTCATATCTTAAAAGGATCGAGTGCATGGTACTAATGTCTCTTAGACATAAGCTGTCACTCATTCGATTATCGGTCATGCTCAAGGAGCAGACAGATCTATATGCGGGTTGTATATAGTAGATCAACTATCATACATGAAATTTAACTACTTCCAAAATAATAAATTCAGAGACAAAATCAAAGAGAACAATCTCATAGATAGGATACCAAACCAGTGTATGTCACGAGCATTCTATTAAACAAAACACTGAAGAGTTCCCAACTCAGTTATTGATTGAACTAATAAAGTAAAACTACTACTATGCAATGAGTAAAGTTACTACTTGGTAATGCTCTCTAGATGACATCATTCATCTATTGAGAATTTACTACTGTTAATTTTTAGAACCTGATCCAAAGCTGCATTGGCATCATGGGATAAATCTATGGCCACAGACTCTGCCATAACGTGGTCTGTGCCAGATGTAACCATGTGATAACTCCGAGGTTAATCTCTTTGGATTATCTGGGTGCCTTACAATCCCGTACTCGACTATCTCGTATCCATTTTAGAATTCTTCCTATTCTATTTTGGTCCATTGGTGAACTTCTTGTTCCCCTTGCCCCAGGTTACTGATGACTAAAATTTAATCCTGACATTATTAACACCTTTCGTCTATTTATGGTTGCGACCCTATCCACAACTTCGCCTGTCATTAGACCCAACATTATTCGACCCTATCACATGCTTACTCTTAGTAGACATAAACTTGAGGTTCCTAACCAGTAGCTCATTATTTTGCTCATAAATGAGGAAAACTCGAATTAGGTCTGCGTACACATTGATTTATCAAATGTTGTATCGGAAGCACAATATTTGAAGCGTAGAAAATGTAATAGAATATTCTCAATATTTCTATTTACATCAACTATTTCTCCATGTGAGATTATAGTGGAGTTGCACTGCCGAATAAAAAAATTATCACAGTTGTATAATACTATCATAGTATAAGGTAATCCATTATCAGGCCTTCCTGAGTATGGAGGTAAGGGTGCCAAACAAAGCTCCTAATTTATTATTTAAAGACTCATTGTTCTTAACAATAGTCTTTTCCAGATTCTGGAATAGCAGATGGATTTCAATATTCATATAGGTCAAGTTTATTTGTACCCGAAATTAAAATTACAGTATGGGAAGTACTTAATGTTTTTAGTGTCACCAACATCTATTATGCATGTAGATCAATACCAGTAGTAGTACTTGATAAACATTCATTGCATAAAGGTAATTCATAGTATTCAAGTCAATGATTCCCAATAGTTACTTGTAGGTGAACCTTGTTCATATCATATTACTTATGAAATTCTTTTCAAGTACATAATTTCCAATCATTATAAAGGTAATTCATAGTATTCAAGTCAGTGATTCCCAATCATTACTTGTAGGTAAACTTTGTTCATATCCTATTACTGATGAAATCTTATTTAAGTACATGATTTTTAATTATTGCTTGTGGTTCATAGTATATAGTGCAATGAAGTACATGATTCCCAATCATTACTTGCAAGTGAACCCTATTCATGGCGTTATACTCATGAGATTCTATTAAGCGTCAAATCCTAATTTTATCTTGTAAAGTGGTGATCTTAACCTTAAAGTGCGTTTTAATAGAGTCTTAGCCAAGACAACTATTTAAAACTACTAGATGTTGTGTTCCTTATTCTAATAACTAGGGTATTCTAATACCTAAAGTTCTATAAGATTTGTATATTCTAGCCAAATGGCCCATTTGCTACTAATATGAGGGGTATTAGATATTTAGCTGACAAGTGGTCCTACCCCAAAGTCTGCAGGGTTCACAAGATGAGTTGATTATGCCTGTCTTTAAACTAATATTTTAGGGTACTATAGGCTGCTATCAGTGCCTATATACCTCTAAATATTATTATATAACATCTAATTGCACCAAGATACTAAAAATTGGTTCCTCGGACACCAAGTTTTTAGAAATAAGACTAATTCAATTCTTAATTGAGCTCTAATAATTTGTCATTGAAAATTAACTATGATTCAGATATGACTTCTAGTCGTATTCTAAATTAGTCTTGGTTTCATATTATCTTTGACCCTCTGATCATGATAATTAATATCATAGAAGCTTACCATTAATATCCTATTAGCTATCGTAAGATACTTAAATAGGTATTAATCTATTTACTTATATCCTATAAAAAGTGAGTCAGTTTTCTTATACAAGGCACCTATTCCCATAAAAAAAATTAAAAATATTTTCTACTAATTTTTTTTAAAAGGGGGTCCTCTACGGGGTAGGTCCAGTCAATTTAAATTTTTCAAAAAAAAGTGAACTCAATTTGACCAAGAACTGGATTATTTATAGCCAATTCAGTGTCTGAACCGGTCTAGGTCAAGGTCTGGACCGGGTTGACTGGGCTGGACCGGTTTGACCCAGTCAAACTGTCCACACACGTGTCCCACACATGCCCAATACGTGCCATACGTGTCTGCCACACGTGCCTACCACATGTATGCCACGTGTCACTATAGTGACCGGTTCGGTGACTGTCACTTGTTACCCCCGGTGACTGCCACGTGTCACCACATGTGACTCGCCACGTATCATGCTACATCAGGATGCCACGTGTCCTCGACATGTGTCACTTCTGATGTCAGCACTGTGGATAATGATGACATCATCAATGGATAATTAAAAAATAATATTTAATAATTGTTGACGTTATCTGACCTAAAAATGTCATTTTTGGCCGTGAAACTAACTAATTTCAACGTGAGTTTCCCAGCGATTGAGGCATCTCCCTGAGACGTGCCATATACTGTTGGAAAGCTCGTGGGATAGGCTATCTTACCAAATTGGTCTTGTCTATATCTGATATTCATAGAAAAAGTAATTTTGGTTTGAAAACAACCCATAATCAAGGGTAAAAATACCAAAATTTACTATTTTTAATCCGCAAAAAAATAGAGAAAATACTTCTAATCCATATTTGGATAACATAAATCATTAATTAGAGAGAAATTGAATATAAATTCAAAAATATATAAAATACCTCTCTTGATTGGAAGAATTCCTTGAAATCACTGAACTTGGAGAGTGATTTTCTTCTCATCTTGATCCACTAGCTTACGTGTTGAGGAATAATAGATTCAAACTATCAGTTCTATATCTTGAGAGCAATAGAGAGAAGAGAGGATTTATTATTAAATTGAGAGCTGTTTCTCTGTACGTAATGCAAAGTAGATAACCCTATAATATAGGTTACCAAACCTACTGAAACTCTCCCCATAAACCCTACAAGCCTATGGGATTGTTTGGAGTCTAATAGGACACCCCAACCCAGTTGGGCTCCTAACTTGGGCTGGATCCAACTCCTAACAATATGTATATATACACCCCCGTTTAGAATACCCTCCTAGACACCCCTATTTTTATAACACTTAAAGATTTATTTATTTTTAAGAAGTTTTAGCAGTATGGATGCCATCTCCTTATCATGTACAACATCCTTACAAAAACTCAAGTCATTCTGACATTTCTATCACCATTAAAAAGATATTTGGATTTTACTATATTGTTCATGTTTTTTAGCTGTCGATTTTATCCAAATTTTGATGTTATGTTTTATGATGTTGGAATGCCCTAATAATTTGCATGTATGATCTAAATGATAAGGAGGTCACATCCATATGGATAAAACTTTTTAAAACATCTTTAGTTGTTACAAAAAATAGGGGTGTCTAGGAGAGTTTCTAAAAGGGGGTGTTTACGGATTTTCTCTGTCTCTCTCTCTCTCTATATATATATATATATATTGTTACATTATATATATTATAGTGTTTATGGTCTATAAGCATATGCTCCATTGTTAATTGCTAGAACTTAAAATTGCAAGGATTGAAAATTTACGAAAGATTTAAGCATAACGGATCGGATCGGATAAGGATAAGGATGGCATAAATCCTTTTAGGATCGGGTCAGGATCACTATATTTATTAACGGATTGGGTCAGGATCGACCAAGATCCTGGCTCGATCCGATCCATTGACAGCCCTAGGGATGAGGGTACATAGTCCTTGGCTGCAAAGTTACGTTCCCTTCAGAATGACTATAACGACACAACCATCTCTCCGGAGACATTTGATAGAATTGGAACAACAGTTACAAATTATGAAGGTTTTACTATATGTTATATCCCTATACAGTGAAACATGTCTTAAGAGTATCCTCTCCCATCTCTCTCTCCCTTCTCTCTCCTCCCCTCCTTCACCTACTGCCACTCTCCTTTCATCTACTTTTCTCCTCTCTACCTCACTAATCCACTCTCTCCCTTACTCTCACCCCGTATTTTACTCCCTTTCCTCTGTACAACCCATCCATCCAATCATTTCGACCCCGCAAACCTTGTATCCATTTATCTCCCTATTTTTTTGATTAGCTACCGAAACTCTTAACCCCTGCTGACTTCTTTTTGCTTTTACTCCTCTTGTCTTCCTTCCCACTCCTTCTGGAACCCTAGCATGGATAAAACTACAGATGAAAATGGCAGCAAAAAACTTGAAGACCTGATGCTTAAATGCACAATTAACGAACCCCTCACGGTGTTTTCTCTCGACCCATCCCGGTGGCATAAGCTACAACAGAAATGGCAGCTTGCTATTGCTTTTAAATCCATCTCACCGTTCCATTGAGAACAAGTTATTTCAGAAGGGATTAAACGCGAATGGGGAAAACTGATCCAACGCCTTCCTCCTATGTCATATGAACAGTCGTCTCGAGTATTCGTGGTTAATTTCCAAGACAAAGAAGACCTCCACACTATCTTACAAACTCCACCGGTGAACATTCGTGGTTTTTCTATTCTCCAACAACAATTTGATCCCCTACTCCACCAAAAGGAAATGACATTTCCGAAGCACCTATGTTGGGTGCAAGTATCGGGACTTCCGTGCTATTTGATCGACAGAGAAACTATCGCTGCCATCGGTAACATCATTGGCGAGTTCGTGAGAATGGACCTGCAACGGCAAGGCAACGATAACCTTAAGGAAAGCTTCGTCCGGATTCAAGTATACCTTGCCTCCGACAAACCCTTGATTACCTCGATACCGATTCCTCGCCCGGGAAGTTATGGGGAAGCTACCCTTTCGGTGAGATTCGAAAGACTTGAAGGATTTTGTGCATTATGTAGGGTGTTATCACACCCTCTCACGCTCTGTACCCAGTTTAAAAATATACTTCAAGAGAGGAACCGTAGGAACATCACCGGCCAAATACACTTTCCTTTTGGGTAGCAAATTCAAGTTAACCCGCCTAAGTTGTCGACGGCATACAACTTCCAGCAGTTTTACCCTACCCACTCCGACAACCCAAAGTGCTTGGCTAGTGTGATAACAGAACCGACTCAAGTGGATACTCAAGTCCATTCTCCAACTCCAAACTACAAGGAAACGGGAGGCATTATTCAAAGGGTTATTCAGCAACTCAACGTATGGGATGGTTACGACCGAGCCCGACAACATTCTCAGCAGAGCCTTGACGGAAAATGGGGTTTATTAGGTCACACTACGACAAGCCGGAACAGTTTAACCCATACCAAGAACCTAGCCGTTGGAGAAGCCATGCAGCACGTCAAAAATCACAACTACATGCAGTCCGTATCTTGTCTCGAACCCACAAAAGAGAAGTTTCTTTTTAACATCCCCAAGACCTTATGTGATGGCAGTATTTATGAGTTTCTGAACGCGGGCCCCTCACAACTCAATCAATCTTTACGTGACAGATTTGGACGCAAAGAGCCGTTGGATAAACAAGTTGGACCGGATCAGCATCACACTAGCTCGCCAGGAGGCCTGGACCCTAATAAACGGCCTAAGCCCACTCTTTATCCATTTTTTGAATCTTACAGGCTGGGCCTTGCCCAACAACAATGTTTGCACCCCTTGAGGCTAGGCCTAGGCCACTGCCAAGCCCGAAGCTCTTGCCCCGAACACTTGTTTGGGATTTCAATTTTGAAGTTAGTCCACCAGCCAGGCCCAAGGTCAACATGGAAGCCCAACTGCCACTAGACTTGAAGTGATCTTTCGGCCTACTCCCGCCCTGACTCATGGACCCCGGCTTCGATCGGCCAACACACACTGCCTCTTCCCGACTCTGACAAAACCTCGACGGATTATGGCTCCTAGATCAAACTCCGAGAGTGAAATGGTTCCACTAGAGACCGGTTTATCATCTCTGGACAGCAGCGAATTGCGCACCCCGACACATCATGATCTCTTCTCTACCGACGTCGGTTCCGACCATAGTTGCAACATTTTGAAGGCAATTAGAGAGAGCAACCGAAAGCGCAGAAAGAACTTTATTATGGATGAAGCCGAGTTCGGGGATTCTGAACGCCCCGCCAAGGTAAGTAAGTATTCAAGGTTAGCATATACTCACTCGCTACCTTTTTTCCTTACATTATCACTTTGCTGCGTTACCAATGTGCGAGTCTCATTTTTTTTATAGAGGTAGACCTATTAATATGGATTTTGACTCGGCTAGGACCCACTCTGTAGTAGACCATCTCACACACAATTCCAGCCCTCAGCGTGAGATCTACTTCCCTGAGGGACCGTCAACTAAGGCTGACCCTTCACTCACGCACACCATTATTCCTATGCATGTGTTTAAATTTTATGTTAAGATGTCCACTTGTAACATGAGCAAAACAGCTCTCCCTGGAAGATGGCGGTCAAAACATTATTATAGGAAGCGCACGCAACGTAAAATTAGCCATGGCATTTTAACCGGAGCTCTCGGTCACACACACAAAATACACACCACAGCTTTTAGTTTTGCGCATGAACACAAATCACAATATCACACACTAGTTCAGCACACACCGGCTGAGCTTTTACTTTCCCCGCAACACCTTAGAGCCTGGCTCAGGAAACTCTGGAGTAAGAGGCACTCCCAGAACTATGCTGATAACATACTGAGACAGACTAAAGTGCGCCGCGAGAAGATTAGAGGGAAAGTCTCATGGCGACATCTCTTTGTTCAAATAGCTCAGTCCTTATTATACCATCCTTCACAACATAGACTCGCATTCATAGGTAGCATATTTCACAAAACATGGAACACGAATCTTGCAACCCCCACAAAACGTCGTCACCATTCCAACCACACAACTATCCCTTGTATCCAAACCTCAGAAGCGGGCCCGACACCGGCCCTCGGTTGTCAATGATTGTCCTCTCCTGGAACTGTAGGGGGACTATAAAAAAGTCAACCCTTAGAGAGCTCATTGTGCATAATCACAAATACTATCCTGGCATTATCTTTCTGTCTGAGACCAAAGTATCTGACCCTGACACTCTTACCAAGCTCAATACCTTGGGCATGACCCACACATTCTCGGTCAACGCCTCTCATCAGCTCTCTGGTAGACTCTGGCTTGCATGGAATCATGAGATCAACCTTACCATTCTCTCCTCCTCTCCCAATGGTATCTATGCGCTCATCCAGTCCCAAACCCCAATCTAGGCCCAGGGCGAAGCCCCTGTTCCCTGGCTCTGTTCCTTCACCTATTCCCCCCCCCCCCGATACCCAGCACAGGAGTGCCTACTGGGCATCCATTGGAAACCTGGCATGCTCTATCACCATCCCGTGGGTTATCATTGGCGACCTTAACGGCATTACATGTCAGGAGGAAAAATACGGCAGAATCCCCTTTGACAACACGTCGCGGAACCCCTTGGAGGAATTTATCTTTGACGCCTCGATGATTAACCTGGGGTACACAGGGGTCCCCTTCACATGGTCAAACAAGAGGCGTGGAACTAATCTAATCAAACAACGCCATGACAGAGCCATCTTTTCCATCCCCTGGCGCACCACTTTTTCGGACGCCACGATCCGCAACTTGCTTATCATAGGCTCGGACCACGGACCTATCATCCTGAATACTGATGCGGGTAGGCCTTCTCTTCCTAAACAATTCTATTTCCAATCTACCTGGATGAACCACATTGGTTGCAAGGAGGTTATCAGCAATGCTTGGGCTACTGAACAGACGGGCTCCCGTCAGTTGAGGCTTTGCAAGAAGCTCCAACATACCAAAAAAGAGCTCACAATCTGGAACAGGGATATATACAAGAGTATTTCTAACCAAATCCAGCACATAAGGGACCAGATCAGGGATGCCCAAAAGGAGCCTCCCTCCGAGGATAATATTAATCAGGAGCTGAACCTCTAGCAAAATCTTAACCAGCTTCTTTCTCAAGAAGAGACTCTCTGGCGTGACAAGTCCCGTGAGCTTTGGCTTAAGGAGGGGGACCGCAATACAAAGTTCTTCCACCTTTCCACTCTCAGCCGACACAGACACAACTCCATTAAGTAGATCCGGAGATATGACAGAACGTGGGGCACTGATAGGGAAGATATTGGGGACACTTTTTTGGATTTCTGCACCGACCTCTTCACCCCCTCTTCACCCTCCTATACTGATCCAGGACCTCAATATTATGGAAAAGTTGGTTACAGAGGAGGATAACGCCCTGCTCACAAAGGAGCCTACCATGGATGAGCTTAAAGAAGTTATTTTCTCTATGAACCCCCATAAGTCTCCTGGCCCAGACGGTTTCACGTTGCATTTCTACCAAAAGTCCTGGGATACGATCAAGCAAGACCTCTTTAAGGCTACGCTCGCCTTCTTCCAATCGGGCTACCTCCTCCAAAAGTTCAACCATACAAGCATTACTCTCATCCCCAAGAAAAAGAACGCTGAATCCCCAGAGCATTTTAGGCTTATCAGCCTGTGTAACATTGAGCTTAAGTTGATCACCAAAATTTTAGCGAATAGACTCCGACCTCTCCTCACCAAGCTCATCTCCCCTGCTCATAACGCTTTCATACCCGGTAGGCAAATTTTTGACAATATCATCATAGCCCAAGATATCCTTACTACCCTCAAAAAAATGAAAGGAGCATCTAGCTACATGGAGGTTAAGCTTGATCTAACCGAAGCTTTTGATCGCGTAGAATGGAGCTTCCTGACCGACACCTTGAAAGCCATGGGATTCTGCGAGTAGTGGTGCGATTGGATCTTTCAATGCATATTTGCCACCAGACTCTCCTTTAATCTCAACGGAACTCCCTACGGACTCCTCAAGCCTGGCCGCGGACTCCGTCAAGGCGACCCCCTTTCGCATTCCCGCTTCCTGATTTGCTCGGAGGTCCTCTCTCGCATCATTCTCAACAAGGAGATCAAAGGGGAACTTCACGGTATCAAGATTGCAAGAGGCAACACTTCCATCTCTCACCTGCTCTTCGCCGACGATAGCCTTATTTTCTGCAAAGCAAACCTCGACGAAACCAAAGCTTTAAAAGACGCCCTCACTACTTTCAAGCAAGTGTCTAGCCAATAGATTAACCTTAGCAAATCGTGTATTCTGTTCAGCAAGAACTGTCATCACCGGCACCACAAGCTCATCCAGAATCTCCCCCATATCAAAAAAGATACTTCGGGTGATAAATACCTCGGCGCTCCCCTTACCTTTGACAGGTCGAAGAGCTTCAACTTCCAATATATCATCTCCCGCTCTAGCAAAATCAAGGGATGGAAAGCCAAACACCTCTCCCAAGCCGAAAGGCTTACCCTGATTAAAGTTGTTAACTCAGCAATCCCATCTTTCCAGATGGCCATCTTCCTATTCCCTGCTAAGACTTGTAAAAAGTTGGACTCTATCAACACCAGAATCATGTGGGGCACAAATACGGAGGGAAAAAACAAACCCCAACTCCTCAAATAGAAGCTTCTCTGTCGACCCCAGAAGCTTGGAGGCTTAGGTACCCGCAAAGCCAGTTACCATAACCAAGCCATGATGGCTAAGCTTTTCTGGCGCCTGATCAAAGAGTCAAACAAACTCTGGGCTCATAACTTGATCACCAAATACACTCCTAAAATTTCTCCTTTATTAGCCACCGCTCGGCCCTCTGACTCCTTTATTAGCCACCGCTCGGCCCTCCGGAAAGGGGTTATCAAGGCTAGGAATCGAATATGGTCGGAGCTTAGATAGCACATCGGTGACGGGATGTGTATTGATTGCTGGCTGGAACCATGGGTCCCTGGCATTCCGTACGGACGACCAGCCAGCCCAGCTCCTCTTAATCGCTTTATCACGTGAGTTGCCAACCTCATCTGGACTACCAGCCGTACTTGGAAGTCACATCTGGTCCACGCCATGTTCCACAAAGGCATAGCCGACATCATTACTGTCATCCCCCTTAGTAGATACCCGATGAAGGATGTTCTCAGATGGACAAAGGAACAAAATGGTATTCTAACGGTCAGATCGGCGCATCAATACTCCATCCTTGACCAAGACCGGGAAGACCAAACAATTTGCCCGGAATCGAACGAAGGGCCATCTTGGGGTCACATATGGAAAATCCTTGTTCCCTTCCGCATCCAGTTCTTCCTTTGGAAAGCCATCCAGGATGGCATCCTGACTAAGGCCAATTTATGGTTCGGTGATAGCAACTGGGATACTATCTGCCCTAGATGTGGAGTGGAAGCAGAAACTACCACGCACGCCATTTTCTTTTGCACCAAAAATCATGAATTCTGGAGTAATTCTGCCCTCGCTCTTGACATGAGGAACTAGAGATACGCGGACTCTGTGTGACAAACTCTCCAACGTTGCTTCCAGCTGAAAGGTGGTATGATGGGCCCTCCTACCTTTTATGACACTCTCAGCACTATCATGTACGTCATCTGAATAAGTAGGAATGAACTCATTTTCGAACAGAAAAGACCTGAACCCGCAGAAGCCCTTAAGCAGGCAAAACAGTTCCTCATTACATAGGATAGAACTGCCCATATTCCTCCCAGACCGGTTCCGCCCACCCCCCCCCCCCCCCCCCCCCCCCAAGCCAGCGAAGGGTAGCATGTTATAAATGTGGATGCCTCTTGGACTAAGCCTGACACCCCAGGAAGCACGGGTTTCACGATTAAATCTCATACCAACTATCTTATTTGTGCAGGTTATGATTCAGCTAGGGCAGCCGATCCCGAAGAGGCGGAGGCCATCGCCGTGATCCGAGGGATGCAGGCAGCTATCAGATTGGGTCTGGACAGAGTCCTCCTTCTTACTGACTGTCAGCGGCTGATGCGAGCCTTCAGAGACCGATCCGAGAACCTTTCATGGGGAGCCCTCACTCTAGCCCCAGATTTGAGAGCGTTAGCAGCTAGTTTTCTGATTTTATTTTTGAGCATGTCGATAGGCGTCATAATTTTATTCCTCACTTTTTAGCAACTATGGGTGCAGCTTCCCCCATTTTGTTTTGTGTCGTGCATGAGCAGGCATCTATGCTTGTAAACTCTGTTGTTCCCAGCCATTATGTTATTTTTATTCTATCCTCCTTTGTTTTTAAAAAAAAAAAAAACATGTCTTAATGCACCCTATATAAACGCACAGCCTCTCTAAATGCACAAAAAACTATGGTCCTAAAATATAAATACTTTATAATTGTAAACTATATAATTGCACAACCTATTTGTACATCTTTTAGGAGTCCTGAGGGTCTACATTTATCTAGGTTTCACTGTAACTTATGAGAAATCTGCAACAGTATTTGAAATCATAGGCAAACTATTCCAACTGTGAAACGCTAAAATGTTTCGATCCTAGCCATGCGTAAACCCTAAAGTACAATAATCTATCAAAGGCCAAAGCTTAGAAGAAAATGTACCATGAAAAGTGGAAGAATATCCCGTTTAACCCCTTTGAAGCACTAATAAACAAGAGCCCCCACTAGATGAGAAAATCGACTTTTAGGATCTTTCTAGAAGACTTATACTCCTTGGGTGGAGGGGGACCCTTTTTAGGTTGTAGTACTTGGTACTACCTCTTCAAAGCTCTTGACTAACTAATTTCAAGATAATATTATCGCATTTTCGTGTCTAACCGCCTGATATGTTAACATAACGAAGAGTTTATCCCCAAGATGATCATTCAATGATATATAAACTCGCAGCGAAGATCAGAATGCAGTATATACTCCTCGTGATCTCGCTTAACACTTTGCTGAATACCTTTTTCTACAATAAACTTCCCAATATGAAAATCAAAGTTCCAATTAAGTATACCTTGAATAGTGGTTGGTAATAAATTTTGACATACCAAAACTTGTGCTAAACTCTATAATTTATTTTTATTTTTATTTTTATTTTTTTTGCAAACCAGGGTGATCCGGATTCATAATTTAGCACCATTTGCCTAGGGCACGTAATAACCCTGCCAACCCACATGTCAAGTTTAGTTAGGACAAGTTCCGGCAAGTATCTCCGTTAGTGATGAATCGAACTCAAGACCTCTGCTTCTTAAGACATGTTCAGGAGCATGTTTTAAGTTGAGTAGCTTTAAAACACCACTGATAGAGATTCTTTTAGTGAGGTTTGTACTATTTACTTGTTGACCAAATTAAAAAAACCATGTGTCTGTATTATGCATTGGACCCCATAGAAGCATATGAGTTTACCTTTTGATGTTGAGAGCCCAAATGCCTCCCAATAGGCCAATACTTTGAAACAGCATAATCATAGCCTCTACAAGGAGATATATAGATGAGATATAGGTGTGCTTTGTTACTTAGAAAGTTGTTGAAAACTTAAAAAGGGTTGGCTTTTTTGACATATTTGGTTCAAGCAATGTTTTAAAACACTAATTTCTCCACTCGGTCCGAATAAAATACATAACTCACGAGTTTGCTCGTCCCGGTTGCTTAGGAAAAGAAAACATTTGTATTAATTCATTCTAGCATTTCAAGTTGACTCCATGGAGTTATCATTTTCACTAATAACACAAACCGAAAGCCGCAACAAACAACAATTATCCTCAACATAATAGAAACTCACCCAACTTAAAGTCTCATGTTTCCAATTTCCATTATAAGTTCTCTCAAACTAAACATCATACTTCACATCAATGTGGGACTATTTTTACAAGTCAACTGCCTTTGAAATCAAAAAGGTTTCGATGGGCCCTCTCATCGACTCAGCCCAATCTGGAACCCACCGGACCGTATCCGCAAAGCTGGGGAATTTCCTTCACTGTGGCACTTTGATATAGGTTTTTCCCATTTGGGAATAGCAAGGGACATTAGGTAGACTTGGTTTTCAACTATATCACTTTTGGTTTCGTTACAAAGATTTAGTTGGAGCAATTGAATGGGGTGAAATGTCGGTCGATGATTCGTTATCTCAACTTGTTCTTTTTGAAAATCTGCGAAAATCAATTTCTAACTGGTAATAATGGGTGCTGCAGTACTTTAACTGATATGAAGGATTCTTATGGACCTACAAACATAGCAAAAAATCTCTTTGGTGTTGGCGTAGTGGTTGGGACCATTTCTTAGAGAGTGGTCACGAGTTCAAAACCCGACACGACTTAAAATGGAGCATACAGCTAACAGAGGTACTATAGCGAGCCCCACAAGACTAGTTTGAATGGTAAAAAGTGATGAACCTAAAGAATTTTCGGATTTCAAAATAAAAATAAAAATACAAACATAGCAAATGCTTTGGGTCTCTTCTGTATATTCACAAAGGTCTGAGTTGCTACTTGCTACTTATTTTTGACCCCCCATAGTAAACAAAGATATTAAGAGATGCCTCTTAGAGGAAAATATTCTACAAACTACAGTAAGTTGTATTCAGAAATTTTATGTAGGAAAATGCATCTTTGAGTAGTAGAGATAGAGCAAACATAATATATCTAGCGGCAAACAAAGAGTGTTAGGAAAACTCAGTAATAAAAGTTACAGCAAATTTAGCTTCGGAATAGTAGATATCAAAGGAAAAGAAACTAAGAACGACATGCACAGTTGATAGTGCTTGAAAAATCAAGAGGTCATGGAATCAATTCTCATCACTAGCAGCTTCCAACTCAAAAAGAGAGGCGAAGACGTGTGTTTTTTTTTTCTTTTCTTTTTGATAACAGGTGCATAGAAAGCATAATTGTAAAGTTATTTTAAACATAGTTTACTGTAAAAACACTCCCTTCAGTCATAGATGAACTCGAAACCATTGTGAGATTGCAACTACGTGGTTTCCACTTGAGCTCTAGCAAACCATTGTCATTGAAGCTACCAAAGAAAATTTTCATAGTTATGATTGTGTTCTTTATGATTTCTACCATCTAATTAAACCCTAAACTAATCATCAATGGTCTAATGTAAATGATTGGATTTGGAATGGTCTTCACATGGCTTTCTATTAGTTAAGTTCAAAGTAATTAACATCAGCTTAAACTAATAGTTATTTCCTAAAAGCTACTTCTCTCTCATACTATAAGCCGCAAAGAGAAGTGCAGTAGGACTTGGGTTGAAAAGTGTTTACATGGTTGCTTCATTGGTTTGACCGAATAATTATGCTCGCTTAATCATTTGCTAAACTAGCTAGTCCTCTAAAAGTTTCTTAACTAAAGAAAGTCGGATTCCCTTAATTATCCCTTTTATATTTCTCTTAAACAAACTTGGGAGATTCTGTTACCATCAAACCGTTAATCCACATTGAAAATTGTGGTGTGGTACGATCATCATCTCAAAGTGATCAAGATGTTTGGAATGTTTTTCCTAATGAGGTTCTACGACTAAGATAAGAGGCATCTTAATACTTCTGTTACAACTGGTCTTATCGTAGGTGATCCCAGAACTGAAAACAATAGCAGAAAAGGAGAAGGAATGCACGAGCGGTGGTCAAAGGTTCGACATGTATAAAGACATGAACTAATAATGTACTTATGGAAAGCAACAAGATATAAACCATATATGAGCACACTGGAGGCATAAAGCTTTTTACAGAATGGTTAGGACTTTGGTTTTGGACATTATATTTCCAGAGCAGAGTGGCTATACCTGGAGTTCCTGGACAAATCATAATCAGCCCCTTATTGTTCTTTTGGCTTTCCTGCTACGGTGTATAATGTGATGATGCCAAGGACTAATTCAGACTCAGAACCCAGTGGTAGTGCCATAGTGGTAATATTTCTTACTCCGCTGGAAGCTACATCTTGTGCTCTGAAGAATATTTTCCCTATGGATGATCAATGAGTGAATTAAAATGGAGCGATAAAATGGTAAAACTGAGCGCTTTTGCCCTTGATGAGCTACCCTGAGAAAACTCAGTCCACGTACAGAGATTGTGTTTTCTGACAGGTTGCGATCATGACAGACAGATACAACTTAAAAAACAAATACAAGTGGTTTGACACCATGGTTAAAGTACCAGAGTAGAAACAGCACTCTCATTCCCTGCTAGTTTTTTATGTGAAGCAGACATGAATTAAAAACTACCAACTCCTAATCCTCCCTACTGTACTTAAATATAATGACATTTCAACTAAGCTTCTGTATAGTCTCATTCTTTCTGCACTTAAATTTCAGTTGCTCAGAAGTCGATCACAAGGGTACACTATACAAACCCATTGACATTATGTATTCTCAAAAGAAGTTTTTTTGCTCTTATTTGGACACCAGAAAGCGGGAATATCTCCTTAGTAGTAATCGTGAATACTCCTTGAGATACTCATGATGGAATGATCCATGATATCACTAGAGAGCGATGTCCAACCACCATCACTGAAGGACTGAATATCTAGCTCAGTTTCAGCTACTCCGGCTGGCCCCACTTGTCAAAATGGGGTAAACTCTTTCTATCACTTTCTCTCTCCAATAAGATGACATCAGCATCCACATAAGTAAAATCAGGCATTCAGAGAGCATCGACCACCTCTGTTCTCTTTTTCTTCACATATAAGTGTGTTGTCCAGGCTATCAAACACACCACTCTCCCTATCTTTCGCTCTAAGAACTCCCACCACGCACCAATGTACGAAGATTACAATAACCTTTTTGCCACTCTTAGCTGCACCAACAACACCATTACAGATTTCCACCAATATCCAACAGAGAACACCTCTCACTGGTACCCTATAGCATCTCCTCCACCGCCACCACTTCTTATTCTTCCAGCCAATCTTGAAAGTGCAGAATTCAACTCAGTTCACGACGCAATCGTGCCTATGAAGTCAGAAAGTAGTTATGACAACAGCTATGGGTCTCCAAGTTCTTTACCAAGTTACTACGCACAACACCCGAATATGTTCCAAAGGAGTTTGAGCAGTCGTTCTCTCGAGAAAGACAGTTTTTATCAACATCAACATCATCCCATATTCCCATCAGTTGAAGAATATCATCCAGAGATTTTTGATATGGAGGAAAGTTCCATGAGAAAGGTGTTTAGTACCGGTGATTTACAGGTAAAATGACCAAAATTATTAATTGCATCTTTATAATAACCTTCACGTTTTCGTATATTTATGTAAATTAAGGTCAATGCGGTTCAACGTAGTTGCCGCTCCGATAGTCCAACGTCACAGGAGAATTGTACCATTGAAGGGATGAACAAGGTTGGACGCTACAACGCTGAAGAACGAAAAGAGAGAATTGAGAGATACAGAAGCAAAAGAAACCAGAGGAATTTCAATAAGAAAATAAAGGTACTGTTCAAACATTATACTTAACCCTGCTGGCGGAGCCTGCGATAATATCATGTTAATAAACACCGCAAATTCTGGATTAATACTTACTCACTCTTCTTCTTCTTTTTTGGTTCAGTATGCTTGTAGGAAGACATTAGCAGACAGCCGTCCGCGGATTAGAGGACGGTTTGCGAGGAACGATGAAATGGGAGAGAGTTCCCAAACTCAATGGAGCCAAAATGGTGGGGAGGAAAATGAAGAGGAAGAAGATGATGTTTGGATCAAATTCTTTGATGAGTTCTCCGCCAATCTAATTCAACAATAAGCTCCCAAAGGAGGGATCTAATTTCCATTTATCATTGTAGCACTCATAAGGCTGCCTTGCTTTTAATTATGTACTAGAACTAAGATCTAACCGAAATTCTCTCTTGTATATATGTTGATTAACGAGTTTCTAGCTGCAACACCATGCTACTGAAATATTTGTCCTAATATTTTAGCTGAGTACATGTTGATATTATGGCTCCTATTAGTATGTATTTGTCTCCTAGGCATACACTGGAGCTGCTAGGGCCAACAGCCTCCATTATGTGAAAAGGCAAATTTCCTGCAACCTCTACGAAGGAACACTCGGAATGGTGGAAATACCAATTATCAGAAGACATCCCAAAAAGTACTTGAAAAAAGGTGAGTAATTCTAGAAGAAAACAAAACGGGCTCCCGGGAAAATCCTCAAACTTGAACAAAACCTTACAATCAACATAAATATTAAGAGGAAAAAATGTAAGCCAACGTGACTCGTTCTTCTTAGCCTACTTTTCTCTCGACGAGACGTACCTCAAAGTAAGTGGAGCTTAAATCAAATCAACCCGACTTGAATATACAGTATATTGTGTAAATAATATCATTCTCAAGTGTTAGTTGTAATAAGGTTATTGGTCTAACTCGTTGAATTATAAACAAAGTCTTGAGCATGTTAGATTAAGTTAAGCTATAATAAGAAACCAATTTAATGCTTTTGGTCTAGAGTTTCCACTATAGTATAAAGCAAGAAGACAGTCTAAAACAAAATTTGAGAGACAGCAAGAAAATCCAATTAGCACTAACCCCTAGAGCTATCTTTTAGTGCTGGTTTGGCCTTTACAAGCTAACCAACAAGTTTGCAGCTCTCTTTAAAATTAAATAATGGCTACTAGTGTTATTAGATTGTTATTATTAACACATTGAAGCTTAAACTAAGATAGATAATTAAGTCTAAGTTAGAGATGGAGAGAGAATAATCACTTTATTATCTAAAGGCTACTGCTATGCTCTTGAGGACAGTCTTTCCTTGTTCGGGCACCCTAGATGTGGGAAAGGTGGCTTTGTTGATTCTTGTCGACAACTAGTTGCGTAACCCACTAACTATAATTGCATTTAAACAATGCGGGTATTGTTGAGCAATAAAGTTTGATTTGTGTGTGTGTGTGTGAGAGAGAGAGAGAGATGTGGGATTTTTCGAAGGGTATAAGAAAGTAAGAGAGGGAATTATGAAACCTCAATATTGGAGCTATATTTATCCAGGTCTCAATTCTAACAGGTGGCATTAGATTAAACCTCCTAAACAAAGATTTTTAATCTAAGGAATATGAGTTTTGCAGTTATCAAGTCATTTTTGGTTAACATTGTCCCATAGACTACCCTGAATTTAATGTTATTGAAAACTCCAAATGTGATTTTTGGTGAAGCTGCAATATGGACGATTGAATAAAGACACAAGGACTGAACTGAAATTAATATCCTGAGAATGCCATATGACATGATTTTGATATTTGCTGAGACGAGGGGAATAAAATCATAGAGGCCAAGCCAGTGTATATAGAGGGAAAACTGGAAAGATCAGACTGCGTTAGTCCTGTTGAAGACTACGGCAATGAAGAAGAGAAACCGTGGGATCAGAGGATTTATTGAATGATTTTAGGGCATGAGCTTTAAGGAGAAGACTGATCCCTATAGAACAAGGAACACATGAATCTAAATTTCTTACCCCAAGAACTTTGGGCGCGAAAACAAATGATGAAGACGGCAATGACTAAGATGATCAAGTTGATTAATAGCTCATTGTTTTGATATTTAATATTTATTGCTTTCATTGGGAGAAGCTTGAGACTTAGAGGATCTGAGATCTATTCAAGTAGAAAAGGAGGCCTGGTCGTAAACGGGAAACCCTATCTAGTGAAAAATGAAGGACTTAGCTTTTGGTATGAGGGGTGCAACGGAAATAGAAAAAGGAAAAAAGCGGGTCATTTCTTAAAACTAAGGACTTCGTTTTATGTAGTTCTACGTGGCCACAATTTTACTAGAGATATAATAGGTATTCCTAGGATTGTGATTCTTTCTTACCATTCTAACACTTTTAAGATACAGATTTCAGTAGAAAGCGATTCAACAGATCAAACAGCATGTATGAAGTAGGAAAAGAACATAACATTCTCAAGTTTAACATACCCAAGGTTACTGAAGATTTATTTTGGGGTATTTTCGAGCTCTTTACTATCTTATCAAAACTCCATGTCAACCTAAATTGTGCAGCACTATGAGAATGAGTACATATCATCTTACTATGTTTGTATTAAAGGCTACAAAAATTGTTAAATAGTTATCACTCTTTGACAAGAATTTATGTCATATCTTATCGCTACATATCATGGTCTTAAGAATAACGACTATAATTTGTTACAATTTTAGTATCCTTCTTTCCCAATAAAAAAAGTTAGTCTGATTTTGGATATTTGCCTATATTTTGGAAAGAATATCATTATATTATCAACATCACAATACATTAACCAGTATATTGCTTATAATGTCTTAGTGTACTTCCCAGATCACGTGATTTATTGCTTGTTTGTATACTCTATCGTTATAACTGCAGTCTTAATTTATCCCGACTTTAGCATGAGAATGATCTTTGTTCCCTGCCCTACCTTCTCCAGAATAACACTAAGCAATAAATTGGAATAAATAAAACAGATAGGGAAACTAGACATTCTCAAATGTTTGATATAGTTATGCTGATAAAAGCTGACAATAATAAGGGTGTAGAGTCCTTATACCATCTTCTTCTTTTTCGATTTTCGAGATTTCTCCTTAAAAAGTTCAGCATTCAAAATACACTTGAGGTAGAAGAGATCTTGTAAAAAATAAGTTAAGTCTTATGAACCTGTAAGTATAGCTTTCCCTTCTTGAAGTTGTAACAGCAAGATGTTATAGAAGTAAGGTATTTCAGCAACAGTAAAACAAGTACTCCGGCAATGAACAACAGCAACTCAGAAGTTAAACAACGGCAAGGGACAACAGCAACTCAGTTGTAAACAACGACAAGGGACAACAGCAACTTAGTTGTAAACAGGCAGTAGTAACTTGTTGTAACAATAGCGATAAACAACAACCGCAGGTCTGATTAAAGTAGTGGAATACAGCAGCAACAAACAGGCAGATTCCGGCAAACAACAGTTATCAGAACTGGTTTATAAGAACAACAGTTATCAGAACAGCATTAGCGTTAGCAGCAGGAAGAATTGATTACAACAACACCGGCAGTTTCAGGCAAGCAGTTGGAGTTTGAGGAGGGAACTCAGCGCCTACAGCAATAGGAACAACACCGGCAGCGCAGTTTGTATTCCAGGGAAGCAGTAGCAGGACGAACGGATTGTAGTTTCAGGCAGTAACAAGAAAGAACCAACACCGGTACAACGCCTACAACGAGAGAGAGAGAGAGAGAGAGAGAGAGATGTTGTGATTGCTCAAGGCGTGGGTCGCACTCTCTTTAAAGAGTATTTCGACCTACCTCGGGTAAGGTAACGAAGGCCTGATCTCTTTCCAGGATACAACGAGCGTAACGTATACAGTAGCTTCAGTTATCCCGGAAGTCTACGTAAAGATGAAGTATCCACCCTCAGGTAACCGTACAATTGAGAGATAGAGAAGGGTTTTAACACAGAGAAGAGTTGTGTTCTCTCTTTTTTTAGAAGGTGGTGAGGAGTTGTTTTTATAGAGAGAGTTTGCCAACGCTCTCTCTGTGCGACGTGTCCCTGAGGATTAGATCTCCTCAAGAGGTAGAGAAAACAAAGTGAAGACCCAGACTAAGGAATAAAGCAAGCCCAATGAACTTTTTGTTAAAAAGATTATGGAGACCCAAAAGACACCCAAGGCCTCCAGAGCCAGAAGAGCCAATTGCCCAATCCCAAGTCCGAGCCCGAGCCGGTCCGGCCTACCGGGCCGCCTGAGAGAGGTCCAAGTGTGTATAGGGTATAAAATCCTCTCACACACTCACACAATTATACGCTCTCTCTATGCCACATGTTACACACATGTCACATGGGTAATACCTTATATGTTTAGTTCTTCTATTGTTTATAAACAATGTGGGACTAAACTTTAGGCTATAGTATAGGAGTCACATAAAATAGATGACCAAGAGGTTATGGGTTCAAGGCTCAAAAGAGGTACAAGTTTTGAAAATTTTCAACAGATCTTTTGTCTTCTGACCTTAAGCGGACGATGTCCTGCAAGGAATGTTTAAGCAATCAATTAGTAATTGAAAATGAGAATATCATGGACACTAATTGCAATGTTCTCTAAATAATACCCTTTTGCGTCACTTCTGTAATTTACATATTTTATTTTAAGTCTGATGTTTTTCAATGTTTAGAGCAACTCCTAAAGTGCTTGACTGCCTTAGATTTTCAGCTGCCACGTCAAATTTTTGCCCTCCAACAGTGCCTGACTAACTTGGTTTTGAGACTCAAAAACGAAGTCTCAGCCTTGGAATCCAAGACTCGGTCTGGGATTTTTAAGTAGCGATTGGGCGCCCAAGTATTGTGCGCCTGATCTGTTTTTAAACAGATACCTAAGACTTAGGCGCCTAAGTTAAATTATTTTTTTAATTAGGCGCCCAAATCTTAGGCGCCTATTGCACTAGTTAAATTCGTTAAAGCTTCCAAAACCAAATCATTTCCTCTCTTCATCACTTTGAAACCAATCATTTCCCTCTCTTCACCACTTCAACAAAAACCAAATCCATTTGTACCACAACTCTCATTCAATCTATTGGGATTAAGGTTGATCTCTCAAGGTAAGCTTTTGTTTAATTTTATCATATTCTTTTTAATTTTCTTGATGTTTATATTCTAGGGTTTTAAGTTTTCATCTTGAATAATTCTTCATATATGCAAAATATTTGATGAGTTCTTCGAATGCAACGCAAGAGAATGATTCCACTACCGAGAGTAATTTGAATCAACCCAACAATTTTGGACAACAGCAACAAATCTCACCTAATTGGTTGTAATTCACTCATTCCCCTCAACCTCAATCATCTCAATCCCAACCTATTCAATCTTTTAACTCGCCCCCAACAATCGGGTATAATCCCCTTATCCGTTCATAGTACCCAATAATTAGGGACAACCCTCTCAATTCGCCATTCCCATTCAATTCCAACATCCTTCTTCATTTGACAATCTCTCACAATCTCAATCATCTCAATCACATGGTACTCAATCGGTTAAATTATCACAATTCAAAGACGCGGGGGTTGTTGATAGACAAAAAAGCAAAGGCAGACGTCGCTCGACCAAGACAACTACCAATGTAGGGGGGGTCTCAGTTGTTGAAATGGACGGGTATTCAAAACAAAAATCTTGTAAAAGCTTGGGTTCATGTCTCGGATGATAGAATCAAAAGCAACAACCAACAACTTGATATTTTTTGGGAGTCAGTTTTGGATGCATTTCATGAATTTTGTCAAGCGGATGGTGAACGAGTTGAACGTACAGTTTCATATTTAAAAAATCATTGGTCGGATATGAATCGTGTTTGCAAGGTTTATGGGACTTGTTTGAAAAGTGTGATGCAAGGTCCCATAAGCGGTATGCAACAAGGAAATTTGGTAAGTAATTCAACATTTGTCATTACGAATTATAAACTCTTTTTACCAAAATTATACATTTTATTATTATTTTAATCTATTTTATTGGACGATGCCGCCAAAACGATGTATGAAGCACATGGCAAAGGCAAATGGTCGTATAAAGATGCTTATGAAGTTTTAAGTGTTCATCAATGTTGGAAAATATTGCAAGACCAACACCCGGACACGTTAGCTCGCAATATGCGAATAAAGCAAACATCAAATTCTAGCCCTGGAACGTCTACTCCGGCAACACCCGATACACCCGTTAGCTCCAATAACGACTCTCCAGTACTTGTCACGGATGAGGAGACGGAACGTCCCGACGGTATCAAAAGTGCTAAACAAAAGGAAATAAATGAAAAAAGACAAAATCTTCTCATTGAACGCCAAAATGTACTTATTAGTCGTCTTGACCGAATGGAGAAAAAGAAAGAAGAGTATGTTGCTGAGAGAGATAAGAAGAAAGAAGAGAGAGGTGCTCGTATAATAAAGTTAAGAGAAATGAAGATAAAGGCCGTGGTGAATTTAGAAGCTCAATTTCAAACCCAAAACAATCAAAAGGTGATGGCGATGGACATGTCTACTTTGGACGACACTCAAAGGATTTATTGGGAGGCACAACGTAATGCGGTTATGGCGAGATTGTTTCAAGCCAATAATAATATCTAAGATGCTCTCGCTGAAGAATCTAATTTTGGAAGTTTGGTAGTATTTTAGTGATTCTTGTTTAAGAAGTTTGGTTGTACTTTGTTTAAAAACCTTGTTTAAGAAGTTTATCTGGATTTAAGAAATTTGGTAATTTTAAATAATATAATTTGTTTGAGAAATTTTAGTTTTTTAATTATTTGCTATTTGAATTTATATTGAAATTGAAATAAAAAATGTTGAATAAATTTCATGAAATGCTTAGTTGAAATTACATAGAATTGAAATGAAGTTGCGTTTACATAAAAATTACAAATAATTGAAAATACTAGTTGTTTCCCTGATGCTTCCACAAATGTTTAATGAGATCATTTCGAAGTGTCTTATACTTATTGGAATTTGCCATCTTATCGTACTTCGCAATGTATCCTTATAAAGTAACTTCTTCCCGATTCAACTCAATTGGATTAGGGTCTACGACAAAATGTTCGGTCAATAAGCTTACTCCGTACCTATTGCGTTCTTCCTCAACAATCATGTTATGCATAATTATACATGTTTGCATTATTTTTTGCGCAGGTTTTTGGGTGACCAACTTCTTGTCGGACCTTTCACAATTGCAAATCAAGATTGAAGAACACCGAAAGTTCATTCTACGTCTTTTCGATATGACTCTTGTTGCTTGGCAAAATATTTATCTGCATTACCTCGGGGAAATTGTAAGGTTTGAACAAGCGTTGCCCATTTCGGATATATACCATCCGCCAAGTAGTAGGCCATGTCGTATGGTTTTCCATCAACTTCAAAGTTGCAAGGTGGAGAACGACCAAAACAAAGATCTCGAAAGAGATGTGATTGATCAAAAACATTTATGTCGTTGTTGGAACCAGGCATTCCAAAAATACAATGCCATATCCATAAATTAAAAGATGTCACCGCTTCCAAAATGATTGTCGGTGTTTTCTTATACCCCGTGTATTGACCCGCCTAAGCCGTAGGGTAATTTTTCCACTCCCAATGCATGCAATCCAAACTACCTAGAATGCCAGGAAATCCACGCTTCTCAGCAACGTACAACAACCGTTGTATATCCTCCGGATTTGGCGATCTCAAATACTCCGCACCGAATTGCCCGATCATTGCATTATAAAATCTCGCAAAGGACTCAATGGTCGTGTTCTCTTCAACCCGAAAAAATTCATCGCAGTTGTCCACCGACACTCCATTTACAAACATACGGAATACCGCCGTAAGTTTTTGATGAGGCGATAAACCCAAAACATTTACACAATTTCGCTTCCGAGCAAAAAACTTGTCATAACCAACCACCGCATTCAAAATACGATCGAAAAGTCATCGGCTCATACGGAATCTTCGACAGAATTTTTCACTTCCGAATGTGCTTTGATCACGGAAGTAGTCATGCATGAGCAACTTATTCCAAAGAACACATGAGCGATTTATGGTTTTATGCTCGACAACCGAACCAACACGAGTTCTTGAAGATTTCGCCTCTTCTAATTCTTCAATTTCATCTTGATTTCTCAATATCTCCATCTTAATCTCATCAATAACGTCGTCATCACTATAATCGGTTGAAGATTGCTCGATATTCTCTTCCTCTTCGGATGAAGAATCGATGAAAACATCAAGAACCGCCTCGAAATTCATCACAACACAAAAATTGCAACTAAGAGAATATCGGAATTGGTTTTTGGATAATATGAGATGTGGGGATTGGCTTATAGATGTATTTCACAAATATAGTCGTTACAGACAAAATATAGCCGTTACTAACAAATATAGCCGTTGGGAGAAGAAAAAAATTTACTCAGCGCAACAGGCGCCTATGTCTTAGGCGCCTATTGCACTGAGTAAATTTTTTTTTCCTTGAAGTGTGTAAATTGCAATGAAAACAAAGAGGGATAGAAGACAACATCCATCAACACAATATTGTAATTTGTAAATTGTAAATTGCATAAGAATAAACAAAAAAATCCATTAAAATCAAAAGATTCATTTACAACACACTATTGTAATTTGGCCGAGTAATTTTTTTTTCCTTGGAGCGTGTAAATTGCAATGAAAATAAAGAGGAATAGAAGACAACATCCATCAACACAATATTATAATTTATAAAGTGTAAATTGCATAAGAATAAACAAAATATTCCATTAAAATCAAAAGATTCATTTACAACACACTAAACAACACTACACAACACTAAACAAATGATCCCTGTCAACACCCATACAACACTAAACAAAAGACCCCCGGGTTCGTCTTGGTCGTCGGGGAGGAGCGTCCCCACCTTCAGATGTCCTTCCCCGCGAACCCCTTCCCCGTGAACCCCTCCCACCTGAAGTCCCCACTTGAGAAGTTCCCGCTTCATCTTCCCATTCGACTTCAATCCCCTGAAACATACAAAATGGGAATATCAATATGAATTAAAACGGAAAATATATTATAAGATTCCTTTAAACAATTTACTTCTCCATCTAAATATCCATTCAATTGGAAAAGACGGTCATCTGCACGTCTCAAGTTCCCCATCAATTATGTAATACGACTCTATTCATGAAAGTGTCGAGCCTCCAAATTTAATTTAATATCAAGTGTAAGCTTCCGCATACCCTCATTCATAGCGAAAAAATCATATCATGTTGGCACGTCTATAGTAGAGGTTGATGCAATAGAGGGAATGGTATGCCACGTTATCCCATGTGGCGACCCTAACTCCATATCCATCCAGGGTAATCACCAAGCCGTGGGGGAGGGATTTGTGTCTCCTGAGTAGAAAAATCTGCAGTGGGAAACTCAACACGTGGAAAGGTAACTCCGCTTGTCAAAGCACCAAGGCCAGGGATGTCAATGTTTCTGCACCTCACAATATCCGACATGAGTGCACCATGTGAAACATGCCTTCAATATGCATCATAGTCGATATGGTGACCCACAATATAATGTTGTGCTTCAATCCAACCCGCTGCTCGGAGGGAACGAACCACATCAAAAGACGGGAAGCAATGGAGTTTCTCTTGAGGGTCGTACGGCACTGCACGATGCTCTAGTTGAGCCCAACAACGGTCTCTAAGATACCACTCGTATCCACCAAATGGACATTGTAGGAGTACTCTTTTACGACTGATATTACCGGCGATGATTACCTCCCGCTTTAGTGCATCTTTCATATTTCTAAAGGGGTCCCATTGCATGTTGTTGATTATGCGCAAATCCAGTTGTTGCCTTATTAGTGCTAGATGATGCTTCGCCTTATTACCCGTAACTTTTCATCTTTCAATTTGCCAGGCTGACATTCTTGACCAAAAATCATCAAACCTATTATCTATCAAGATATGATGGCATATCTGAAAATACTCGTAGCAATGATACTGCAGAAGAAAAAAAATAAAAATAAAAATATCCAAATAATCTTAAATTCCAAAAATATAAATAGCTAGAACTATTAATTAAAAATATTTTACCTCGATCAATTGGAAAAGGCCACCGATGTATTTCACCTCTTGTTTGGATGCTTGGTCAAAGCAGTAGTAGATATGCCCTAATATAGCGGAGCCGAAGTCTATCGTATAAGTCTTGTTTTCCAAAATGGCAATTGGACATAACAACTCTAGTCGAGCCTAGCTCTTCGAGTTCCCAAATAAGACACCTCCAAAGTACAATAGCATAAATGCTCTAAAGATTGTTTTAGCATTAGCGGGATCTCTGATGTTTACTTTGGCATGGTTAAGGTAAGTTCGGAGGTGAGCAAAACTAATGCATCCCTTTTCATAATCTGTAGGCATCATATCGGGAAAAACCCTTATGACGTTACCGTAATCCGTGGGCGACTCATCAAATTCCATCGGCTCTCCTGTCCCGATACCTATCCCGTTAAGCATAGTAAAAAAATCTCTAGGAGTGATTCCTAACTCTCTACAAGGTAGGTGAAATGTGTGAGTGGTTGGCCACCAACGCTCAATCATCGCCAAAATTATTTGGTTGTCTACATTCCTAATTTTACAATCAAATACATTCATCAAATTGGTAGCCTTTAATCTCTACTTCAAGTGAGGTACCTCAATAAGAATTACGTAAATTTTGTGGAGCTTGACTAACACTGATCTACATTTAATCTCTACTTCAAGTGAGGTACCTCAATAAAAATTACGTAAATTTTGCGGAGCTTGACTAACACTGATCTACATTTAAATCCAACTCGAGACTGTAAAGGCATTAATAAACACAAATAATAATATCTAAATTAAATTCTGCCGGAAGTAAATACTTTGAAATAAGTATAAAACCAATAATTTACAAATATGTGTTATTTCAACTTACCGATGTAGTAAAAACTAATGTGGACAAATGACCCTTCCCATCCGGTTGTGTGAGTTGCCGAAAGTTACGCGCTTCATAATTTTGCGGAAGAGGTAGAGGAGGTTCAATGGAGGCATTGAAGACTTCTTCAAAATCGTTTTTCCGCTTTTTGCCCAATAAAAAGCGCAATTGAGAAACATGACCTTCGCTATAATCGGATTCGGATCCCTCCTCATCACCGGTTCCGTCATATTCTTCCTCCTCTAAAGACATCGTCAAATTCAGCATTAATAACAAACATACTAATTTATATAAAGAGCAATGGAGTATACTCAGGGCAATAGAAAGTATTGAAATCAATCAGAGGGTGTCAAATTCTTATGATTACAACATAATGTCAAATTCTTAGCAAGCACCAAGGCGTGTTCGTCGTTTTCAACGTCATTTTTCACACAATACCCTAATTTTAACACATTGGAGTGAAACTTTGTGATGCAAGAGGAGTGAAAATTATTGATTTCAACACTATGAAAGCCAAATTCAATCAATACCCTAAATTTTACCAATAAATCACAATATTGAGAAAATTTTACAATACACTAAAATACTTTAAATAATATAAATCACAAAATCAAGTGAATACCCTAAATTAGCAAGTAACAAATTGTTGGAATGATACCTTTACTTCAATTACACCAAGGAAATTCGAAATAAATGTGTATGTATAAAGAGTGAGAGTGAGAGTGAGAGAAGTGTTTTGTTGAAAGAAATTTGCCAAAGAGGACCAACAGATTCGTCTTGAAGCTTCAGTCTATCAGGCCCAAGTTTTAGGCGCCTATATTTTAAAGCAAACAGGCACCTAAGTGTTATGCGCCTATTTAGATTCCAAGTCAGGTACTCTTGGAGGAAATTGAGTCTGACTACCTTAGATTTGGCTTTTTTGCATCCAAGGCAGTCATGCACTTTAGGAGATGCTCTTATAGCGAGAGTATTCTAGGAGTTGGGCTACAGTATGAGGCTCACCAGTGTATGTATGGCAGGTACGTTACCATTATATGTTGAGTGTTATCACAATAACTAGTAACAGAAACGGTTCCCTAAAAAGGTGAGAAAATAAAGTTTATTATTATTATTGAGATTTTTGAAATGTTATGTGAATCTATTGTCTAGAGATTAAGGTTTTGCCATAACAATCAGTCTTTGTGTGAATTAGGGCGTCCTGATATTGTATAATTAAATGTTTAATTATGACTTAATTAATAAGAATGAATTTATTTTCGTGAATTCCATTATTTTGATGTAAATTACTTAATTTTTGAGCATCAACTAGATTTCTCATGATGCAATGTTTGAGCTCCATAAGTACTGCCTGCAACAGGATCTTTGACTCGCTTAGAAAACATTTTCGGTCATTTAGACTATTTTTGGTCATAGGATTAACTACGCTTTCCTCTAATACATGAATCTAGTGTTTGTGTGGATAGGGGGTTTTGTGTTTGTTATTCAGAATCAATTGTAGATTGAGTCATTCCCAGGAGGGGGAGATTTCTAGAGTTTGCTGTCCAAAAGATGGATCAAGGCAATCATGTAGTTTTTTCAGAGAAACATGATCTGACAGAATATACATGTTTTCTACATGCGCAATGCGTTTGGGAAATGTTCTAATCAATTATAACATGATCTAACTCAATCAATTGTAGATTGAGTCCTTCCCAAACATGATCTTTCATTGTTTGGGAAATGTTCTAATCATGAGTTGGGAAATTCCCTTTTAAGTTAAAGCAACAATTGGGCCGAGGTTGTGAGATTTAAATCGTAGAGGAAAAGACATGGAATCTAATCATGAATCATAACATTTTAGTAGATATTGGAATGATATTATAAGGCCAAACTCATCATCCATCAACTTAAACAAAACTAGAAGCCTAAACAGTGTGTAAATTAAATCGCGGGATTTAATATGTATTGTATGATTCATATGAGATGGCAGGAGTTAGATTGTGAATAGTAGGATTCAGAAAATGGGATTTTACCGTGGAATTCGAATCATTGCAGGTTGGATTCTACTTGAGTTGTAGGATTTAAATCGCAAATCATAAGAATTTAGCAACTGTGATTAGGCCACTTTAAGAAATTAGTATGTGTATTCATGTTTATGTTTCAACTGCTTCCTTGAGTTCCCACGCAGACGACCAAGAGGAATATTAGGAATGAGTATACACCGTTAGAAAATTCCCTATTCCTAGTATAAGTAGGACTATTCTATATGTAATGGGACTAGGAGTACAGTAGTATAATTAGTTTTCAATCCTAATTAGAATTAGAAGTTTCATATTCCTAATAGAAATAGGATCATTGCTTATATATATATATATAGGTTTTTGATGTAATAGTTAGATTTAACCTCTAATCGAATAATTTTCTCCTTCAATTTCCTACAACCCTACTTTTCATCTCAATGAGTTTATGGAAAGAGTAGAGATTAAGAACACAAGTCATGTAGCCTAAACACGACTTTATCTTGCATTTCATGATTTGCATCCTTACTATGATCCTAAAGTTCCTATTTATTATATGCTATTAGCTTATCTTTGGTCTTTTTTAGTTGATACCATGTGATGTGAAGTTTTCATGTATAGATAATACCAAATTTTATAACTTCAGATGAGTTAGTAAGTCAGGCCACGAAGACCGAACCGTCATGATATCTAAGGGGCCTCAAATGTGTGACAACTGCAACGAATAACTAAAGTTGGGCCTAGCTTTGATACTCCTTAAAGTGTTTAGCTGTTTCCTGCTTTGCTCGAAGCCTTGAATCTTGGACGGGCTTGAGTTTTCAATATTTATCTATGCCCGTCCGGCCCGAAATTATTTTTCACAAAGAGTGCCGGATAACAGTTTCTCGCCACACAACCTTACGGACTTGTGACATACCCCCCGGGATATCACATTTCCCATCTTTAAAATCAAGTTTTCACTGACACTAACTTTGATACCATTTTGACACGCCCCCACTTTATCACCAATATTGTCCTTATTAATTGCATTTAATGGAGGTGTGCAGTTTTGCCTCAGAATGTTGCAATGTCAAGTATGAAATTCTATATGCTCGTAATTAATGTATTTCGAGAAAATAGGTCGAAACAATTCCTATCAATCAATAGTCTAAGGTTAAACATAAACAATCAAAAACAAAGACAAAGAATTAAAGGACGCAAGCAAATGTTCACCTTGTGGAAACTCCTTACTCAGGAGAAAAACCACAGGTCGTTGTCGAGGATCACGACAACCAAAAGTTTTACTAATCAAAAAGAGTTATACTGAATTACACTTACAAATTTAATAACCTAGTCTCAAGATTATTACTCTTCTGACTAAAGCTTCGCGCTTCACCCTTCTTGTTCTCACAACAACTCTTATTGATCTCTTACCAAGAAACTTCTTCTATTCTCGCAACAGCCCGTCTTGATGTCTCACCAAGAAACTTCTTCTAGAATCGCTCTTGAACAAATAATTGGGAAGTCTTTGAAACCCTAACTCAACATCAATCTTAAGATCAAAAGATGATTGATTGATCTTCAGTTCTTCTTGCTCTCTGATAACGTCTTTTGGAACCTTTGGAAAGAAAAACGTTTTGCCCAAGAAAAGAGAGTGAGAAAAAAAGAAACTAGGGTTTCTTTAAATAGTAGTTCTATTTCTCTCGATATTCGTTCGAACAATACCAAAAGTCGTTCGAACGAATCACGACTAATTTGGTCAAAAACCCTAGAAAGTTTACATCTCGTTCGAACGACAATTGCCTATGGGCCAAATTTTCAGGAGACATGATACTTTGTTCAAACGACAAGAAAATTTGTTCGAACGAAAATTGCCTATGGGTCAAATTTCCAGGAAACATGATACTTCGTTCGAACGACAATAAAACTCGTTCGAACGTCAAAATAGAGAAAGGCTCCTCCCTTTTATCAGAGAGTAATGTTTACCTTCTGTCCAGTGATCTGTGTCTTCGACTGAGACAACCAGAAACTCCACAAACACGAAATGAGACAAATACAACCTTTCAAAGTAGAGTAAGATCTTAACTTGGATCTTACTCCAAATAGTATCTTACCCAATGTTGAACTAAATCACCAGTGCAGCCATTACTTATACCGGTTTAAGACTTTTACCAGCACGACGTCCTCAGCGATACCATTTTGTTACACCACCACTCTACCACCGATAGTTATGTAGTAAAATAAATGGCACGCGTTGATTTATTTTGAAGTAAAATCAACAAAGACTGGGTTGTCTTAAGTATGAAGCAATTTTAACTCTGCAAGACATCTTAAGTTTAAAAAAGACTACTAATTAGAAGCTGATGAGCTCCAATCACAATTTCATTGAACAAAATACATTTTCCTCGAAAAGTGATTAACGTAGGCTTACATCACCAGATCACCTTATAATTAATATCGTCATCTCTTATAGAACACTAGTCTTATAGAGTACATTTCTCATAAGATATTAAAGTACAAGAACCTAGGAAATGATAAACATAATTAAATCTAACAAGGGTCCATTGAAAACACTAGAAACATCCAAGATTCATGTCTTTTGCCCGTGTGGGACTTAAACTACAGTTCGAGTATGATAAGGTCCAAATCAGGTATTATTTTTCGAAAGGCCGTCAAAGATCTTCAAAAGGCCTTTCCAACGCATTCAATAAATTGTCCATCATATTCTTATTTTGAAAGTTATGCCCACTAGAATCAGACTGCATTAGATATTGTCCCCACTTAATAATCCCAATGGAGGTGTGGAGTTTTACCTCAAAAGGCATCCATGTCAAATGAGTGGGATTTCAACTTACGAACCTTACTGAAAACAAGATCTTAAGCGATATGAGACTAATCAACTGGTGCAACCATCACCCCTGCTGGTTAATGCGCCCTTCCATCATACCCCTCGTGGTATCACACTTTTTTTGTGGTCTCAATGAATTACCACTCTATGGTTGTAATGTTGTTTAGATACACTTATTATTGTTTAAATAATTTCCAAGCGCCCAATTTCTATAAACTCATAACTTTTTTCTCTAAAATAATTTGGAGTGATTTTACTATATACATGTATTATAAATAATTTCATGGTATTACTCGATTCAATTCTATGTGGTTTGACTTAAATACTTATTTGTGGTTTGAACACCATTATTTTTATGGGGCGGATTTAGAGACACTCAAAAACGGGACACTCAACTCTCACTCAAACTGAACCACACATCTCTAGAGATGAGTGGTCCTCATAATAGAGGAGGTGGAAAAGAAAAAACAAATAATATTAGGTGGAAATGAGTTGGCATACACTCTCTCTCTCTTCAGTGGGCAGATATTTATCTCTTTTATCGAGTTTTAAATTTCAAACCAGATCCGACTCTCTTTCTCTATCTCTTTCTTCTCACCAAAAAACTTTTTTTCTCTCTCCATATATATATCTCTCTCTCATAGTGAAGAACATTAACAAAATTTGAGAAATTGAAGAGTCTATCTCTCTCTCTCACTGTCTCAATCGAGACAGGCAAATATTCTCTTAGTCCTGTTAGATTTCACTCAAGAAGCAACAATTTTCAGTTCAAATGGGTTGGTTTTGTAGCTGATTTTTTACCCTCAATCAAGTCATATATGCCCCTCTACTTTTTCTATATCTCTCTCATCGAAGACCGGTTGTTGGTTATGAAATCTCTTGAATTTTAGTGGTGAAATTAGATTTGAAGATGGGGTGTTTTCGAACTATCGTCTTCTTCGATCAGTCTTTCAAACTATCGCAAAAGAACAATGTCGGGTTCGACAATTATTGTCCGGTTCGATAACATGAGGTTATTTATTTATCTGGCAACAAGTCATCAACAACAAACAAGCATACAAAAATGCATGATAAAATCATATAAACAATTCCAAAACATGAAAAATGGACATGGGAGTTTCCTAATATCGATGATTCCAAACCCCATTAAACAAAACTTATAACTATCTGTGATAGTTGCTGACAATTTACCCATCCATATATTGTCGATTTCGACAATTTACCCATCCATATAGTGCCCCATTTTCTACAATACTTGTAAGGCAATTTACCCATCAATATATTGTCGATTTCGACAATAATGTAAATCGGACCATATATAATAATAACCCACTAAGGGCACACGCGCCATTGACTGAATCTTCTAAGTAATTTCTTAGACAAACAAGGGCATATGATGTAAATCAAACCATATATAATAATAGCCCACTAAGGCACATGCGTCATAGACTGAATCTTCTAAGTAATTTCTTAGACAAACAAGGGCACATGCGTCATTGACTTAATCTTCTAAGTAATTTCTTAGACAAACAAGGGCACATGCGTCATTGACTGTGGGCGAGCTATTTTTAACAATTAGAGTTGTTATATATTGTCGATTTCGACAATTTACCCATCCATATATTGTCGATTTCATATATTGTCGACAATTTACCTATTCATATATTGTCGATTTCGACAATTTCCCCATCAATATATTATCGATTTCGACAATAATGTAAATCGAACCATATATAATAATTGCCCACTTAGGCACATGCCTGTCATAGACTGAATCTTCTAACTAATTTATTAGACAAACAAGGGCACATGCGTCATTAGCTGTGGGCTAGCTATCTTTAACAATTATTGTCCAGAGTTGCTATATATTGTCGATTTCGACAATTTACTCATCCATATATTGTCGATTTCGACAATACTTATGATCGATAATTTACTCATTCATATATTGTCGATTTCGACAATTTACCCATCAATATATTGTCGATTTCGACAATAATGTAAATCAGACCATATATAATAATAGCCCACTAAAGGCACATGCGTCATTGACTGAATCTTTTAAATAATTTCTTAGACAAACAAGGGCATATGATGTAAATCGAACCATATATAATAATAGCCCACTAAGGCACATGCATCATAGACTGAATCTTCTAAGTAATTTCTTAGACAAACAATGGCACATGCGTCATAGACTAAATCTTCTAAGTAATTTCTTAAACAAATAAGGGCACATGCGTCATTGACTGTGGGCTAGCTATCTTTAACAATTATTGTCAAGAGTTGCTATATATGTCAACCTTATTGTCGAAATCATTAATAATTATTGTCGAGAGTTGCTATATATGCCAACCTTATTGTCGAAATCGACAATATATGACAATCTGAAGACTGTGAAAACTTGTAATGTCGACAATTCCATAATCGATGCATCAATGAAATTACAATCTGGGGAGGTAACATGAACAAACAGTTGGGAAGTTATGATGCCAGAATCGCAAAATTGAGAAAACGAACTTGTAGAGTGGCGTACTTCGATGTTATTGAGTTTAGAGAGGTAAACCTTGTTTCATAAAATTCGTTCTAGAGAGAAGATGATATATCAACATCGATAAATTCATAGAAATAGGTTACAAAGCAATATCATTTTACATCGACATTAAAACTACATGTTAAAACCACAATGATGCACAATCTATATAAGAGCACTCCAAACCACTGATGATCCACCAAACCCTAATTGCAATGAGCAACAACCCTCCACACGCTCTACAATCAACCAAGGGAGAGAGAGAGAGAGGAGAGAGAAACAAATCCAAATAGCAGAGATCCTCGATTATACCTTAAAAAAGATATTTGTCACGACACGAAGGCAAACTGAAATTTTCTGCCATTGTTCTTCACTTAGGTAGAGAGAGAAAAAAAAGAGAAAATAATGAGATCTGAGTGAAAGAGAGAGAAGATTTGTTTTCAAAATTAAAACTGCAGAGATGAGAGAGAAAAAAAAACCCATTTGAAGAGAGAGTACGTGTGTCTCTGCCAACTCATTTTCACCTGGGTTTTCTTTTCCACCTCCTCTATTATGAGGACAACTCATCTCTTGAGATATGTGGTTCAGTTTGAGTGAGAGTTGAGTGTCTTTAAATTCTCTCCCTTGTTTTTATCTTCTTCTTCTTTTTCTTTCTAAGAGGATCTTTTTCAGAAATAAGCAGATTTTAACGTTGTTTTATTTTGTAGAATAGTTGGAAATAAAATGGAAATAGAAGGCGATTTTTGTTGAACGTAGAAGATGAATACTGCGTTCACTACTTTAGATTGTCTACCAGGGAACATTCTAGACGACATACTCGTGTGTCTGAAGCTGTTAGAACGAGCATATTACCAAAAGTTGGCGGTACAGGTGGACTACCCTCCCAGAACTTATACTTAATTGGGATCCTACATCTATTACTGTTGACCAAGTTTTTCATTCGCACAATGGTTATATTCAGAAATTTCGTCTCCTGAGTTGATCCCTTGAAAACTTTTCTCACTTAAATCAAGGGATTGCTTACCTATCTCGGAAAGGTATTAAGGAGCTCAAACTCAATATTTTAGTGTGGGGGCAGTTTTCGCCTTACGAGATGCCTGTTTCTTTGTTTTCCTGCCAACACCTGACTGTCTTAGATCTGGACTATTGTACAGTCGAACTTCCTCCCTCATTTGATGGTTTTAAAAGTCTTAAGACCCTGGCTCTTTTTCTAACTAGAATCACAAAGAAGGAGCTTGAATGTCTAATATCTGGATGCCCACTTATTGAGAGATTAGAGTTATGCCATCTTGAGGTCCTTCATCAAAAAATTAATATTCCAAATCTGAAGCATATACGCGAAGTTGGTAAATTTGTAGAATTATCCCTTGAGAATACCATATATCTTACTTTTATGCATGTCGAGAATTATATCGAAGAACATCTCTACCGAGAATAAATCTGCAATATGCTCAAGTATCTTGGTTCTCTACCTGCTATAGAAAACCTCACAGTGGGCTGCTACTTTTGCGGGTAAGAATATATCTTATGGAAATTGATGATTTATTAACCTCATAAAGCTATCAAAACATTATTGTTCCTATCATTATGTAGATTTTAGCAGTTGGCAATATACCAAGGAGTCTGCCTACTGTTTTTAAGCATTTGAAGAAACTATATTTGGCGATAAATTTTAGTCAGGTGAAAGAGATTGCAGCGGCCCTTTGCTTGTTTAGAAGCTCTCCTACTTTGCATCACTTAGAAATCTATATAAGTTACACTAGGTATTAAGTTTCAACATAAGTTATTTTCTTGTTTGTTTGTCTTCACAATTCTAACGTATTTATCATTTTGATGAATATTCCAGGCATGTTCAAGATTTCATTTTGACATTATACCTGTTGTGGAGGTTTCTTGGGAACTGGAAGAAGACTTCAGTTGCTCCTTCAACCAAATCCAAATTGTGGATTTCAAATTCGGTAAAGGGGTCAAATTTGAATTTCAGTTCATTAAATATGTATTGAAAAGTTCACCACAGCTGAGAACAATTATCATTAGAGTAGTAACTGAGGCTACACCCAATATGTGGAACGAGATAGTGAACTTTGAACGAGCTTCAATACAAGCAGAAATTGTGCTTCTTGAATATCATGAAGAAGCTGAGGAGTTTGTCATGATAGGTATTATATAAACAAGTTAATCACTTTATCAAGATTTTTATTTCTTTCTGCATTTAATATTTGTTCCTTTCTTTCATTATTTCTCTCTGCATTACAGTAGTTATATAGTCGCTTTTCTGAGGCAATACATGGGTAGCGAGTTTTAAATTCTGAAGGAGCATAAGAGCAATGAGAAAGGGTTGTTCTTCCCACCACAATATTGTACTCTCGTCCACCACATAGGATCGGCTGTTCTACTGCCCTGTCTTTACATCATCTCTCTCCTTTATTCTCTCCATCTCCCCCTGTGGACCAGCAATTTAAGAGCTCGAGGGACATAATCAAATTCCACCAGAGTATTCACAGTCAAATACTTAACCTTCAATAAGGTTATGGGAACAATTACCTGACCTGGTGGCGAATGAAGAGCTCCAAGAACTAAACAATTCAAAGTTTTTTTTATAGAAACTATAGAGGAAGCTCTCTCTAATAATCACAATTAATCTAAACTAAAAGTCGTTTTTACTAAATCGCTCTTAATCGCTTAAAAATAAAGGTCAAAGACCTAGGGTTTATGAGTTTTACCCCAAACTCTACATCTCTCTCTCTCTCTCTAAGGCTAAACTTTTTTTCTCTCAAACCAACTCTAAGAAATAAGCTAAACTTATATAGAAGAAGAGACCTAACACAAATATAAACCCTAGCTACACTGTAATTAGGAGACTTCTTCTAATTATAATGCAATTAAAACAAAATAAATAGAAATAACTAAAATGGATAGAGTGGTTCTGAGAGGTGGAGAGACGGTCGCCTACGTGGGTATCGTGACGACCACGAGATTCATCATTTTTCCTTACATTTACGATAAAAGCCAATGGGTTAGTCTTTGGAGATGAAATAAATAACATAATGGGGGAGAAAAAAGGTTATCGACATAAGATGAAGCTTGTTTTTTTAAGCAAGAAAAGACCAATATATTAGAGGACCCCCTGGGTCGAGAGAGAAAGCAGATTGTGTACAAAACAAGTTGCCGAAACCGACTCAAAGTTCGAAAAAGAAGGAGCTATAGCTCCTTTTGAAACCAAGGCATGGGCTTCATAATTACCACAACGGTTGATTTAACAAAATTTGAACTCTGAGAAGCTCGAGGCGAGGACAAGAAAATCTGGAGCAAGGGTAAGAGCTCCCCAGGAAAGGTCAACAGATCCTATCCCGTAGGCCAAAACAAGGCGTCGGTAGTCAGTGAGAACCAGCAGTCGCTCAATGCCCAGACTACGCGCTGCTCCAATGCCTCTGATCACTAAAAGCGCCTCAGCCTCTTCCGGATCCGCCCTCTAAGAGGAGTCATACCCTACACCAATAATCAAACCATAATGAGTTTTGACAACAAAGCCAGAACCACCTGGTGAGTCCTTACTGGTCCAAGCTCCGTCCACGAGAACAGTATGCCATCCCTCCTCGACATCGGGAGGAGGAAAGATGCGAGGAGTACTGTTCAGGGGGAGAGGCGGGGAAGTTGGTGAGACCAGATAAGAGGTGGCTCTGCACACTGCGGCTGCTGGAAAAGAAGGAGCATAATTGAAAATAAGATCATTTCTACTAAGCCAGATAACATAAAAGGAGCTGAGCTTCCCCCATGCTGGGTGGTTGGGGGAGGCATTCCCATGCTGAGCAAGCTTGTGAATCAAAAAAAAAAAAGAGTCAGTATAAGTCCAACTTTGAAAATTAATAGAAGGGTCGAAAGCATACCAGAGGTCTCGAATATGTTTGCAGAAAAATAGGGCATGGGTTGTGGTTTCCTCTTCTTCCCCGTATCTGGGACACATAGTGTCCCAATTGGGATTGTCGAACCATAGATTCCTTTTGGTAGGGATACCGTCTTGTAGAGCTTTCCACAAAAAAAATTGAATTCTGAAGGGGACATTAATATTCCAAATTGTCTTCCAGTTAAACATGGGTGGGGTGAGCGAAAAATGATGCCTAGGATCTGAGAGGGTAGAGCGGTAAACGGATTTGGCAGTGAGTATGCCATTTTGTTCATGACGCTAACGAAGAGTGTCTTTGGAAGTGAATTTACTGAGAGGAATACAAAGGATGGCATCGAAAATATCTTGGTGGAAATTAGCACAGATGAGAGGTTCCTTCCATGACCTTTGATGCTGGCAAATAAGTTCCGAGACCCTCGAGAAAGGACGAGTCCGCGGGATCAGACCTAAAGGCCGGCCATGAAGAATGGAGGGGATCCACAGTTCGAGCCAGCAGTCAATGCTCTTACCATCTCCCACGTGTCAGATAAGGTCGGACCAGATCCTATTTCTGGCAGCGATGATGCCCTTCCAAATCCAGGAGTCTGAGGGTTAAAGGGAGACGGTCATAATCGATTCATGGGGGGAGTAACTTTGCTTGAGGTTGTGCGACCAAAGTTTATCCGGTTCTTTGATAACTCTCCAGAAAAGTTTAGCCTGAAGAGCTTGGTTGTGGGCAAGGGAGGAGCGGATGCCCAAACCCCCAAGTTTGAGCAGTTGACAGATGTTTTTTCAGCTAATAGGGGAATGCTTACGCTGTCCGTTAGCCATAGTGCCCCAGAGAAAACGGGAGTTGATGGAGTCCAATTGTTTACAGATCTTGTGGGGCAAGGTGAAAGCAGACATATGCAAAGAGGAGATTGCTGAGTGAACAACTTTAATAAGGGTGAGGAGGCCGGCTTGGGACAGGTTTTTTGCCTTCCAGTCCTCGATCTGCTTTGACACACAGGTGATAATGTCTTGAAAATTAAGGTTTTTTTTCAGTCGAACGTGAGAAGGGCTCCCAGGTATTGATGACCTCCAGCATCTTTTTTAATGTCGAGGGTACGTTGGATGAGTTTAAAGTGACGGTGATGGCAGTTCTTGCTGAAGAGAATGCAGGATTTAGCCAGGTTGATCTCTTGACCAGAAACGGCCTTGAAAGTGTTGAGCACGTCATTGAGGTGACTAGCTTCTGCAAGGTTTGCTTTGCAAAAAATGAGGCAGTCGTCAGCAATGAGAAGATGCAAAACCGGGGTGCTACCGCGGGTGGTTTTGATGCCATAAAGATCTCCTTGGGCCTCTGCTTTGGCAAGAAGACGGGAGAGCACCTCCGTGCAAATAAGGAAAAGGAAAGGAGAGAGATGGTCTCCCTGGCGGAGGCCCCTCCCCGGTTTGAGAAAGTCGTATGGAAAACTATCAAGGTTGAAAGAGAGGGTTGTTGTGGAGATACATTGGAGTATCCAGTCACACCATTTGCTACAGAAGCCCATGAATTTCATCGTTTCAATGAGAAATGGCCATTCAACCCGATCGAAAGCTTTACTCAGGTCTAACTTAATGGCCATACTGCCCTTCGGCCCTTTTTTCTTCTTGAGGGATCTAAGAAGCTCCTGGGCCATGATAATATTATCGAAAAAATTTCGTCCAAGAACAAAAGCATTTTGCATAGGGGAGATTAGCTTGTTAAGAAGGAGTTTGAGTCTAGTGGTCAAAATTTTAGTAATGATTTTAAATTTAACGTTACAGAGGCTGATGGGCCTGTAATGTTTTGGGCGCGTAGGGTTCTTAATCTTGGGAATGAGGGTGATGTTGGTGTGGTTATATTTAGCAAGGAGATGGTTCGATTGAAAGAAAGAGATGGTAGCTTGGAAAATGTCATCTTTGATGGTATCCCAGGATTTTTGATTGAATAGGGGGGTGAAACCGTCCGGGTCAGGGGCTTTGTTAGGGCTCATCGAGAAGAGGGCAGTGCAGACTTCATCTAAAGTGGGGTTCAAAGTGAGCTGGGCATTATCCTCAGGGGTGATGACTTGGTTGAGGAGGTTGAAAGAGTTGATGGAGAGAGAGGTATTAGAGAAAGTGAAAAGATTTTCATAGTAGGAGAGGAAAGTTTCTCCTATATCTCTGTGGTCTTTAGCCCATTAACCATCAGCCTTACGAACTCTAGGGATGGAATTTGTTCGTCTCCGGAAAATGGTGGATAGATGGAAAAACCGAGTGTTCCTGTCCCCCTCTTTGAGCCAGGTTTCCCGCGACTTGTCCCGCCAGAGGGATTCTTCCTGGTGGAGGATGTGCATGAGCTTTTGGTTCAGTTCTTGCTCGATAAGGGTATTGGCTTCCGAGGGGATAGCTTGCTGAGCCTGATCAATCTGGTCCCTGATCGATTGGATAGTGTCAGGCGTGAAATTAAACATGGTGTGGTTCCATGTGCGGAGGGCCTGCTTAGTGTGACGAAACTTTTTACAAAGCCGGAGGGGACGGGTGCCACTTTGAGGGGTGCTCCAAGCGGTTTTAATAATGTCAGGAAACTCGTTGTGTTTGGTCCAGAGAGAAAGGATGTGAAATTGTTTGGGGAGTTGGTGACTGACAGGATCAGTGTTGAGAATGATGGGGCCGTGATCTGATCCTATGATTGGCAGATTCCTGATGCTGGCGTCTGGGAAGTGGGCGCGTCAGTTATCTGAAACCAGGGACCGATCAAGGCGCATCTTAGTCAAGTCTGGGCCGCACCGTTTGTTGGACTAGGTGAAAGGGACACTGAAAAGCCCCAAGTCGGTCATGGGAGCGTTGAAAATGAACTCAGCCAGGGGATTAGGAAGGGCGTGGTCGAAGGGGATCTGCCCACATTTTTCATCCGCCGAGGTGATACCGTTGAGGTCTCCAATAAGAAGCCAGGGGATAGGAATGTTGTTGGCCAATGCGGTAATGGAGTCCCAGTAAGGGCCCCTATGATGATGTTCAGGAGGACCGTACGTGAAAGAGCACGTCCAATGAATAGGTTGCGCATCAAGGTTGTTAAGGCCATTATAGGAAGAGATCAGAACATCAATACTCCGCTGGGATAAGGCCAGGATTTTCAGGTCAATATCTTTGTGCCATGCCAGCCACAATCCACCGCCATGGTTAGTCGTGGCGGGCACGCAATGGGAGTGGTCGAAACCCAAAGAAGAAAACTTGCAGAAAGAATCCGCCTTAGTGGCCTTCATTTCAGAGAGAAAGATAATGTCCGGGTTGTGCTTCTTTTGGATATTAAGGAGTTCTCGGAGAGTGGAACGTTTTTCACTCCCTCTACAGTTCCAGGAGGTGAAAATCCTTTCCAACCGAGGGCTGGTATCGGGACCGCTTCTGAAAGAGGGGAGGGAGTGTATGCCGGGGTCGGGATCTCCCCATCAGGTTTAAACTGCGGGAGAGAGAGGTACATGAAGGAGTTTTTTGGGTTTAAAGGATGCGTGTCGTTGGCGCGAGAGAGCGTGGAGACTCCAGGTCGACTGAAATGTTTGCGGGCGCGCCTGACAAAAGGCCTCCAACAATTCCAGCTAACCATTCTAGGTAACCGCTTCGTGAAGGGGGGTCGGGAGATAGGGGTCCGTTGTTTGTTGTACATCCGCTGGGGTGTTGTGGTTGGTGAAGGGATAGAGAAACGGGATCTACCAAGTTTGATCATATACCAGGTTCTCCTAATCCAGTTTAGCGTCTTTTTTTGTGATGAGGGGCTATCCCTTAGATCAATGTTAGTAAAGTAAAGGAACTGGGAGAGTTTATTCCTAGTGGGCCGGTGACGAGGTCCCTTTCGGTGATCCAAAACCGAATTGCTTGAGAGCTCGTGAGAAGAGTGTGGGTTCCTATCATACATTCTAGGTTGGTCGAGGTGAGGCCGTGGTGCATGTTTAAATTTCCATTTATCAAAGCGTGGGTGTCGGTGTGTGCATCGTGTCGAAAACATAGCATGTTTGGGGCCATTAACAAAACCAGTTTCAAAGAAATTTTGAGAAAGGGCGGTTAAAGAAATTCTAGAGCGTACCTTAGCGGGAGCCGTCGAGTCCCCCGTGTCCTCGTCTGTGATGCATTTGTCTCGGCTGCGCTTGCGCTTTCCAGCTGTTGTGGAAGCGGGAGAGGCTCGGCTTTTACGAGAAAGGTCTTGCGAGGCAAAGATTTCATGTGATGTCGGAGTGTGCCAACCCGATGTTCCCGACGATGCATGCTTGTTCTTAAAAGGCTCAGAATCTTCTGATGAGACCGTAAGGTTTGGGAGAGAAGTTGTCTCCGAGGAGAGTTCGGTAATGGTGTTGGTGGAGATAATTTTTATTGGACTGAGCCTAAGTGGGGTGGGCTTGAGAACAGTGCCTTGGGTTGATTGGGCTGGGCTGAGAAAGAGGTCCAAATGGGAGTGTTGAGGGGTTGGTGGGTTGTTTTCCAAAGAGGCAAATTTTCCCGTGCCAAAGTCTAGCTTGTGGGAGAGAGTTCTGGAATCAGGAACATCATTGGTTTCCTTGAGAAATTGGTCCAGTTGGATAGTGTGTGGGTTTGAGGTGGTGGCAGCCGGTGTTGGGCTGGGCTTGTCTGGAAAGGGCTTAAAAGTAGTATCGGGCTCGGGGCCAGCTGAATAGGGCTTGGTACTGCATTCGGTCGAGGTAAGTTTGGGTCTAAAGACATGGGCTTGTGGCCTTGGATCTGTAGAGGGCCTTGGGCCCAAGTCAGCTACCTGTTACGGGTAGATGTGGAGGTCCAAGCCCAGAAGGAGAGGAGTGTGGTTTTTTGTTGGCGTACGCAGGACACCAAGTTCCAACGGTACCCGACAGGATTGCGGATTTGAGATGGGTGGTGGGGACAGGGCCGACAACTCATAATTGTTTGGGTTTGTTCCTGACGCATCAATCGACTTTGCATACTGCGCTCGTACGTTTTTAGGAGTTGATCTCTGCCATACCTACATGCAGGTTTTCGTTGTAAACCTAGGTTTTTGTGTGTTTCTTCCGCCGGAGTTGGGACAGTCCAGGCTCGGTTCGTCGTATAAACGTTGAGTTTGTCGCGAAGATTCCCCTCTGAGATGCTACTGTTGCGGAAAGAAATCAGTTGTGTTGGGTATCTACTGGTAAAACCGAGTAGTTGTCTCGTATCTCGACTACGAGTTGAGTTTGGCGTTGGCGATTTGTATGATGTTGTTGACACCCCTGTTACTGTTAATGTTGGATGGGTCAGCTTGTCGGGGAATCTGAGTGGGTTTAGGGGTTGTTTGGTCCGCCTGAAGTGGCGTAGTTTGGACTTTTTTGTACTGGTTTTGCAGGGTTGCGTTTGGCATGTTCTTTGGAGGATGTACTTGGACGTGAGTTCCATAGGGGAAGTCAAAGTTTTCGGTAATATCCAGCCTGTTCCGTTCTTGAAGAATGCAGGCATATTTCGAGCATAATGCCAGTGAATGGGAAATGATTCCACATAACGGGCAAAACCCTTCTAAGCGCTCGTACTTTACTGTGAGCCTTGCCACACCATAGTTTCCCGGTCGCGGAACGTTGATCGAAAGAATCAGGGGTTTATCAGTAAACAGGTTAACTTGGATTCTAACGAAGCCATTTTTTTTTCGGTTCGACCTCGGCCGAGCGCAGGTCGTTCTTAACATATTCTCCTAATTTGTTGCCAATAGAAACAAGTGTGTTTGGCTCGAGGAGGCAGCAGGGGAGACCAGAGATTTGCACCCAGCACAAGTAGCGAGAAAACGAGAGTTCGCTTTGATGAAGAAGGGGGTCGAACGGCTGTTGAAGTATAGAATAACCGAAAATGTTGGCTAGCGGGGTTGCAAGAATGGTCTGAAAGTCTTGTTTAGTTTTGAAATTCACCGTGAACACTTTGGAAGTTTGTTCGAAAGCTATCGGGGGAATCGTGGGGATGATTTTAGCCCATTCTCGCCGAATGCCGTCACTTATAACCTGCTCCTTTAGATGAGGAGAAATAGATTTGAAGGCGATCGCATACTTCCAGCTATTTTGTAGCGAACCCCATTCTGAGGGATCAAGCTTTAAGTCCGGAGATAGGTCGTGAGTTGAACATTGCTCCATAAGTTCGGTGAGATCACAGTGATGTCTCTCGTCAAGGTCATCTGTCATAGTGGTGGAGTGAAAAGAAGGTTTGAGAGGAGAGAAACTAGAGGTGACAGTGAGTGGGTAGAAGAGAGTTGTTCGTGGTCTGCATGGGAAGAGAAGGAAACTAAGAAGGTAAAGATGGGTAGATGGGTGAGGCCTGGTCCTATGTTGTGTGGAGCCGGCAAGAAAGAGAGGTTGGTTGGGAGAAGGGGATAAGAAAAAATGGAAGGGGAAGGGGGTGGTTTGGATAGGGTTTGTGGTGAAAGGAGAGAGAGGAAGGGAGAACAGGAGAGCAACCAGAGACTGTGTTTACTAATAAGGGGGGGGTGGGTGGGTGGGTGGGTGGGGATGAAGCTTGTAGTAATACGGTGTTCTGTAGTAAGGAGGGAAATGGAGGTATGGAAGTTCTAATAGGTGCATCTGGAAAAGGTTATAGGAATTTGGTATTCATATTTTTTGTATAGTTTTACAAAAAGATCCATTTTTGCTAGGTAAGCAGATTTTGTATTAAAAGAAAAGAGAGAGTACAGGATTATAGAGAATTATATAAGAACCAAGGAAGAGAGCATAAATGAATAACCATGACATGCCATGGCAATCAAATCATATGCAGTGAGCATGCGAGCATTTACATGGAGAATCTAAAGTACTCTTAGTCTGGATCTTCAATTTTGTGCCGAAAGGTGGGTCTCCCTTGGTGCCATTCGTATGCATCATCTTCCAACCTGCTACCTCAGCTGCCACAGCGCTGAAGTTAACGTCCCACCAAATGCTGCTAACTCTAACTCGAGTAAAACCTTGCTTAAGTCTTCACCACATTGGTTGTAACTTCCATGGTAGACAATTGTTATTGAAAGCATGGACTACCGAGGAGGAATCTGAAGCAATTCACACTCTTATATACCCCAGAGCTTGAGTTTTAGATAACCCTTCAATTATTACAGTGCATTCAGCATTATTGGCAGTCATGAAGGGAATGTTGATGCAGATCACTCCAATTACATTATTGCGACCTTTTCTAATCACCACCCCACATCTACCTCTTCCTGGGTTGCTTTAGGAGGCACCATCACATGAGACTTTGACTTCACCAGGATCAGGGGGGACCCAAAGGCAATTCTAAATTTTTTGGCCTGCTTTAAACCTAGGCTGTATCCCAAAGAAATGACAGACCTGCAAATCATACACTGAGTTGTTCATGCAAGTTTTAAAGTTCCCAGAGAAGGTATTGGTTTCATTGAGCACTCTTCTTTTAATTCTATTAATGTTGGCAACTTGATTGTCAAAGAGAACAGAGTTTCTACTAGCCCAGATGAAGTAGAGAGAAGTGAGAATAAGGCAGTGCCATAGGTCTTGAATGAATGGACTGTAGGTTTTAGTTACAGTCAGCATATCAATAAAAGTAATGGCATTGTTCCCATTTAATTGAAAGAGGAGGCCCCATTGCCAAAGCTGTTGAACCATAGAGCAGTCCCACACTAGATATGCAATGGTTTCTTCATTAGAAGCACAAAGATAACACCTCGAAACCCCAACACAACCCCGTTTCTTTAATTCAGAATCTGTTCAGAGCCGAATGAAGGAGCCTCCAAGTAAAATCTGCAATCCTTGATTGGAGAGGAGTCCTCCAAACTAGCTTATACCAAGTAATTTTAGGGAACTTGGTTCTAATCAAATTATAGGCAGACTTGACACTAAACTGACCCTTTTTATCTTCAATCCAGTAACATTTATCTGAAATTTTATGTGCTCGTATTTAATGTATTTCGATAAATTAGATCAGAACTATTCCTATTAATCAATGATCTAGGATTAAACAAAAACAATCAAAAGTAAAAACAAAGAATTAAAAGACACATACAATTATTTACCCTGTGGAAACTCCTTACACGGGAGAAAAACTACAGGTCATTGTGGATGAAATCGACAACTAAAATTTACTAATCAAAAAGAGTTTAATCTGAATTACACTTACAGACTTGATAACCTAGTCTCAAGATTATCCCTCTTTTGACTAAAACTTCACACCCAATCTTCTTCTGTTCTCGCAACAATCCTTCTTGATCTCACACCAAGAATCTTCTTCTGTTCCCGTAACAACCTTTTTTGATCTCACACCAAAAATCTTCTTCAACAATACACTACAAAAATAAAAGGTATTAACCACTGAAAAATCAGTGGCAAAAAGGCTTTTGCCACTATTTTTACCATGGCTAGGGTCGTGAGCGTAGATGGGGGTGGCTAAAGCTTTGGCACTAATTTTACCGTGGCAAAATGTTATTTTTTGCCACTGAAAAATCCATGGCAAAAACCTGCTTTCCCCACTACAAAATTCGTGGCAAAAGCCTATTTTCACCACTACAAAATCCGTGGAAAAAATATATAATAAAAAATAAATAAAAAAATTATTTCAAAAATATACAGAAAAGGCTGCAGAAGTAAACTTTATACAAAAATATACAAAAAAATTATAAGCATGTTTCTATATAATAGAAATATGATAATAGAAACATGATACACGAAATAAACTTAAGGCTGCAGAAATAACTTTAGAATCTATATAATAGTCAGACAATGGCTAAAATAAAAAGGAACATAATAAAAAAAATGTGTAGCGGAGAAGGTTCAAACATAAAGTGTCAGCTGAAGGATGGAAAACGTTCTTTTGTCTCTTTTGTGGCTTATCCAAAGGATGGAAAATGTTTCACTCATAGAATCTGCAAGTTGACAGATGCAAAAATAAGAGTCAGAACTAAGCAAAAGTAGTTTTTAAAATAAACACAACATGGATAGCTAATAAGCAGAACATGGATATCCAATAAATTCTTAGATACAATAAACATTATCTAGTATGCTCATAACTAAATATAATAGACTTGAACAAAGTTGGGTTATGCCTGCTTATACCATAGCATCGAAGGAAAATAAAAACTACAGGTGTAAGAAGAGATCAAAGTTGAATATAATGGTTAACTAGGATGACAAATGCAGTATAACCATAAAACTTTAATTAAGAAGAGCAGGGGAAATCTAAAGAACATATGCTTAGGAAGAGAAATAGTCTAAAATAAGCACGTAGAATACTAACATGTATTTATATATATAATGATATAAGCAGAAGAGAACACTGCCATCAAGCCGTTCTTTCCAGACACCACTCTTCAATTGGGAAATCGTATTAGCTTGTAAGAGAGATCCAAGTCGACTCTCGATTTCATCAAGGCTCATCTCTGATGGCTGATTTTTTTTACCAAGCACTCGGTTATACAGGCATACCAACACCTTAAACAATATCCCACAAAGAGAAACTGGTCAATCACTCACCTCAACATCTTCATGTTCAACTGACCCCGAAGCCTTTGACTGCCCACCTCCCTCTCCTTTCCTGCTAGCACCCGATTTAGCTGAACCGTTTTCTTGTTAATCGGCTGAAAACAGTAGATTGAACTTAAAAAATGGTAATAAAAAGATAGCGAATCTCCAGTCATCAAATGAAAAGAGGAGAAAGAATATGAAGAAAGAAAGTAGTTATTCAAATTCCTCACACACATTAAACAAAAGATGCCCTGAGTTTTGACTAAAATTCCAATATTACCAGTACTCTTAAGGGGAATTCTTGTCAAAATGTGTGGGGTATTCTAAAACAACTCAAATTATTATGTATAGTAAGAACTGCCCAAATGAATTTAGTCATTATGGTAACATACAAGAAATCCAGATGCTTGTACGGGTTTCTTCCCACTGAGCATGCTTGCTGCATATTTTCTTGGAAAAAAACTTTCTGTAGTCTGCAAAGGTCAATCAAAAAGGAAAAGAAGATACATTTTTTCAGGTTCCCTCAACATTAATATTTAAAAGTAGAAGTGTTAAGGGGAAATTCAAAAATCAACGTGAGCACATGAACACATGAGGAATAGGTTCTCATCATTGTTCCGATAATAAGTCAGTTGAGTGTACAGTTTACAAGTGATAAATAACGAACGGTTGATCAAGCACATGCTAACTAGAAAGATTTGGCAATATGCTATGTATTTTATTTCTTTCTTACGTGCATCATCCCTTATAAGGTACACTAGTCAATGTAACATTGTAACTTTTATTCCAAACACAGATGATCTACAATTACCTTCACAATTGCTGCCAAAACAGAAAAGGATGCATCCCTCACTTCTGAAGTTCCGTCATTAAGACACTACAAAACACCACACTTCATTATAAAAGTAGAAATAATACTTCATACTTCACTCTACTTACTCCTTCATTATAAGAGTATTATGTTTTTCTATTACCAATACCAATACCAATACCATCCAGGAGAACTAAAAAGATAACTTGCCTTCAATAATATCCAGGAGAGTTAAGCACCCGGCCTTATATGGATTGCTTGGAGTGTTTGGATAAGTGTCTCTGAACAAGTTGGCTTCTTTTCTTTTTGCTTTTCCTATTTAAGAGCAAAGAAAAGAAAGTCAATCAGGTAATCCAGTAAGAAAGGCAAGGCAAAAAGGGCAATCAATCAGGTCCTTCCCTAAGCGTAACGAGGGCAAGACTAGCTACTTTCTATAAGGTAAGGTGCAACCTTTTCTATCCATGTCCATCTAAGAGCCTATTAGGGGCATGAATGTACACCCTCTTATTCTAGTTGCACAATTTCTCCTTAAAATCAAAGAGCAGTGGATTCTATCACCGGGGATTCTGGGCATCCTAACTATGAACACCTTCTTCATTACCCGGCTCAGTTGTTGTTGCTGCTTGGGCACTTAGTTGAACCGGTACTACTCCTAATTTCCTTTCTGATCGTTACTTTGAAAAAGAAAGAACTGGGAGTTGGCGCCTACATAACTGGTTGCTTGCTTACCAAGCCATCCTGGCTTTTCGCTCCTCTCCTTACAGTCAAGTACTTCTGCGGGTATTGAGAAGGAGTGGAAGTTGCAATCATAAGCTGAGCACATCCTGTTCTCTTGAGAATTGTCAACCATATAGTTGGGGTTGCTTTCGATGATGTCGATCCAACCAATCCAATTACAGTTGCTAGCTCTAATTGAATTCCTTGTTTAATTTAGCTTTTGTGTAAATGAGTCCTCCGTTATTAAGGGTCAAGGGGGAAAGTACTAAAAGTCTGGAGATAAGTAAATTATCCTGGCAGTGAGGAGGGACTTTCGTATGGAAGTGTATAAGGCTAAGAAGGATATATACCTTTTGAGAGCTTGAAGTGTTAAGATTACTCTTCCTACCCTGTCTAAGGTGTGTAGGATTTCTCCCCCAGTTCTTGTTCACCTGATAGTCTACTCGTCTCAGTAGTTGTTTTACGAGAGCCATATGAGTAGTGATAAGCTGCAAGTTAAAAGATTCAACTAAAATAAGCCCGATCTTCACAAATAAAAAAGACAATATAAGGAACAATGAGAACACAAAACTACAATCAATAGGAGAAACAAAGTGTCGTGCATAATTTGAGCATTATCAAAAGTACCAATACTTACCTCAAAAAAATTTCTAGACCATTTTTGTCAACAAAAGAAATATCTCCATCTATATATGCCTCTGCAAATCCTAAATCTGACTGTGTAGCAACCTAGCAAATCAAAGATAAACACTGCTCAATACTGACATGTTTTTTGTACAATATATAGTTCCAATTTAAATTTGGATATTTACTTAAGCCGACTTGATCAACATCAATTGGCAGGAATTCTTATGAATAATTGTTGATTATAGTAATACCTTCGAGTAGAACTGAGGGTTGTGAACTTTCACGACAGAATTTACACGAGTTTTTTTGTCTATACTTCCAAAAGAGATAACAGTACCTCTTTCCTCCAACAAGCTGCAAGAAAAAATAAATTGAAAACATTTCTGCATAACATTGTACTAAACTGCATGAGAGGGCTATGGACTTACGTCAAAGAACCCATAGTGATAAAACTCTTAAGAAATCGAGTAACAAAAAGGCGTGCTCCAGTTTCTGTTAATGATGGTACCATAGGTTTTATGCTTCTCGAAAGAGAACATATTTTTCCAAGAACACTGTGTGCCACAACCGTGCCTCCCTGCAGTACCAGAACCACAAATTAATGTAAGACCGTAATATAGTTGGTCTGATCTACAGGGCAACAATTGTTACCTTTAGTCTGTCCTCATGAAAGCCATTGCCTGCAAGAATAAATGGGAAGGATAAGCATGTAGTGCTTACACAGTAAGAGTAGATAGTAAGTCAAAGTGTCAAATCAATAATGTCAATACATATATATAGTCTTCGTCATCTGCAGTTTTCATTTACATCGAAACTAAAACTCACCCTGGTATGCTCCACAAAACCATATTCCTCTCTTCCCTTGAATTGCATTAAGCTAAAAAGAAGCCTTTGAGGCAGCAACAGATGGAATATGATGACTTTTTGACCATTTAAGCAAGGTATTCTCAGGTTTAATGGGTGGATTGAAAGTCACAAGGAGCGGTAATTCGGTTTCAGTAATATATTTATGTAATTTTTCAAATCCAATATCGTAATTAGTCGACTTCAATGAGAAAACATAGTTGTTTGTACCAACAAACTAATAAAATAAAGCGTGTTATAACCTGAAGTATGTTGAGCCAATATGTTAGGCATACTTTTTTGTCCGTCGTTCCAAGAAAATTCCATGCACACCATATTGTTGGGTTTTTGGGCATCAGACTTTTGTCGCGATGGAGATATGCATCACTGAGAAATAGAAAATTGCTTGTTCACTTGTACATCCAACCAATTAAAAGGATAATAATTTAAAAGAAATTTTAGTTCAATTTGTAAAGCCAAAAAGGATGCCTGACATATTTTTGGGCATCTGACTTTTATCGCGATGGAGATATGCATCACTGAGAAATAGAAAATTGCTTGTTCACTTATACATCCAACCAATTAAAAGGATAATAATTTACAAGAAATTTTAGTTCAATTTGTAAAGCCAAAAAGGATAGTTGGACACTATCAGCTTTAAGTTCGTTGTTTCACATAGTGTAAGCAGACTCATTATATGAAAAAAGACTAAACCAACCTTTTCACATATTGGAAAGCCCCAAGAATTCTTGTTTCTTCAGACGATGCTTGTTTCCCTAATATTGTAAGAGCATCTCGTGCATGAACACCCACTATACACGCATTAAACATTTCCTGTGAACTATACACCAACTATACATGCATGACCTAATATTGTAAGGTCAGAAGACGCACCTGGTCACCTGTAGTTAACCAACGTGTCCCATGCAACCCCACCTGCAGAGCATCAAAAGAATAATGAGTTAGTATTCATGACTATCTAAACTATAGACTCTTTTATAGTAGATGAGTAGGTGTTTTGATAGCTAGAACAACCATTAACATCTACATAGAAAATTGATATTTGTCGTATAAAGATTAGTTTGTTTTTTCTAGGGAAAATATGTGTTTAAACAAATCCCACCTCTGTAGAAATTTGTTCCTAGTATTCCATCAATCTGTTGAAATGAGATGTTGTTTACTTAATGTTTACAACATCTGTGGCTACCAAACAAAAAATCAGTGTTGATGTCATATCCCCCTATAAATCTCAGGTTTTTGCTCTTAAAGAGAAAATAGGAAACAAATATGGGGCATACACTGACTTCTTCGTGAGTGTTCGATATGTTGATGGTTTCCAAGGTGGTGAGGAGGATGTGATAATTATTTCTACTGTGAGGTGTAATGGGAGAGGATCAGTGGTATTTCTTTCTAATTGCCAACGAACTAATGTGGCTCTGACAAGGGCAAGGTAATAACAGGGAAATGTAGAATTTTATTCAATCTTCAATCTGGTGAATATGATAAAGCCTTTATTATTTTTATTTTTTTAACATTTCAGGTACTCTCTATGGATTGTAGGAAGTGGTTCGACATTAACTAACAGTGGCTCGGTGTGGAAAAAGTTAGTTCTTGATGCAAAAAATCGAGGGTGTTTTTATAACGTCGAAGAAGACCAAAGATTATGTAATGCAATCATAGACATTGCAATTGTGACGCCCAGACTTTGTATATAGGTTCCTTAGGTTGTAAAAGAGCATTGTACAAATTTTCATTTATTTTTGTAAAGGTTAGCTTAGGAAAATGGGGGAGTACGCTTCGTCTCAACTTTTGATGTTTCTTTTTAGAACTTAGCTGTTTTCCTATTTCCTATATATGTAGAGGACTAGTATCCGATACACCCAAGAAGGAATTTAAGCTTGTAATAGTGCTTTGTAATAGTTGTTGATATTTGAATGAAATGATGCCTTCAAAGACCCTTTGTTCAGTGTTTGTGATGCGTTGAGATTATGTGATGCTTTGTGATGTTGTGTTGCTAAATAATTGATAGAGAAGAGTAATTAGGCTTACTTGGGACAGGTGTCTCGAGTGCCGCACGTGCCAAGCTTGATTTTAAGTTGGTCCGTGTCAGCAATTGAGCTTGGGCAGTTTGATTATTTACTTAATACAAACTCCATTCTTTTTAGAGGAGCAAGGTGGAAGGTATGCTTATGTTGATCTAATTGGCATCCCTTGAGAGAATAGTTTCCACATATTATTATTCAAATTGGTTTATATATTTCTTGTAACAAAAGTTTTCATTTCTTTGTTTGATGTTTACAGGTTATCTTTGGAGATGGGTTTTGGAAATCAATATCAAATATGGGAAACATGGAGACCTGGAAGGAAGTGATTTCTCTCTTGATGAAGCTGTCAAGTCGTTGGCGTCTTCCTTCTTAAAAGAAACAATAAAATCTTAACATCTTGGAGGGGGCTTCTTCTCAGCTGTTAAAAACGTACAGTGTTCATGGCACGTTGACACTAAACCTTCTTTGGAGCGTAGATATTCTCATAGATAATTCAACACCTATCCAAGTGTTGAAGTTTTGGGGTATATTACCTTTTCGAGATATTTCAAATCTAATTAAGGGACTAGACGTTTTCTTCGGAAATTATACGGTTGATACTATGAACTGCTGCAAATTCAGACAACGTGAGGGGTAAGTAATACCTCTAGACACAAAAAATATACAATGAAAAGACTTTGTCTTTGTGACATCCTTCGTCCTCACAATACACAATTAGTTTTTTTTTAACTCTCATGTGTATATCATCCACTTGGTATTTTTGCTTTCACATTCTCAGGGAAGTAGAAGTTCCTATGAGTTGGGAAATTGATCCAGACGCAGTTGCAACAATGAATATCCAAAAATATAGTCCTGTGAAGCATTTGTCGCGCCAGTTAACTTCACTCAATTTGAACAAGAACTGACTCAACGCATCTATGTAAGTTCTTTGGTGAAAATGTTAGTGAATAATTTGGTTTGGGTTTATCTCCTGCTCTCCTATTATCATAGTAGTATTAACATATCATGTATGCTTTCTTATGTTATAAAGATGTGTAATGTTATCAGATCCCTCTTTGACCAAACAATTGGGGGATGAAATTTTTGAATAATGAAAAAAAGGGCGTGTATTTTAAAACCACAAATTAGATGAGAGAATATTCAAATCTGTATCTAAATAAATATCTAAAGAAAATAAGGTCGTGCACTTTTATGTAATTTAATAAATTAGATAATAATTAGGTGACTACTTACTATATTTAGCCAGCCTTTTAGGGTTTTTTTTTTTTTTTTTGTAGACTAGTACTTATCCAATTTGGGGTACATATAGCAAGTTTAGCTAATTAGAATAGCCATTAATTTTTATGGAAATTGCTGCTTTTGACAGCGCATTTGCTGATCCAATTGTTTACTTATTTTTGGTTTCAGTTTTTGTCACGAAAACGTGATGTTGGAGCTGGATATTTAATATAGAGTGCGCAGAGTTCGCGTATTGTGTGTTACTGTATAAATGATGTTTTTCTGTTATCCTTTTTTGTATAAGAGGAGCTTTAATGGGCCATTTACAGGCACATCTGGAAAGTGATTTAATCATATGATTTTGAAACAAGAGCAAGGAGATAAAAAACATGACCATACCTTTTTCTTGCCAGTGCGAGCACCATCAACGCCATCTGGAGCACTACTTTCATCCGCAGCAATTTCTGATTTCAGGATCTTTGTGCGCCATTCGTCCAACACGTCCTCCATTTCATAAGATACGTCCTTCAGCTTCTCTAACCATGCACTTTTAGGAACCTTCTTAATTTAATTTTTCTCCAAATTAAGGAGAACATTCTTCACATGCCTCATTTCTGCATCGTCGAGAACATCACGGATGTTGTCAAATATATCATGGAGCTCTTGAACATCTTTAGGAACACTCAATACCAGTTTGACCTCCTTCTTGAGCTTGTCAAGGAAGAAGGGGGCCAATTGTTCCACCACAACGAAAATAAGTACATCCGCCATAGTTGATGGGTTTCTGATAGTGTGATCTGAGTACAAATTTCTCTCTAAAGATAATGTTAAGTTTGTATGGAGAAAAAAATGATACAACTTGCTGATATTATTATAAGAATGATAGGAGAAAAAAATGTCACTTCATACAACTAACATCTATAAATGCTTCCATGATAGACATTAGTTATATTTTTAATATATGATTGCCCAAGTTATGAACGTTTAATATCATGAATTTCTAGAATCATAGCACCTTAACCGTATGAGATCTTTAGGCGTTTGATCATCATAATCCACCTTGCTTGGACCCATGCATAAACTGAAGTGTGACGCATATCCATAGTGCAATTGAATGTGACGCATATCCATATTGTAATTGCTTGTGGCGAAAGCAGTTGGTGATGAGGGGACCTCTCTTGCCTGTTAAAAAAAGTTCTATAGAGACCTCATTTTCCATGAAGATAATTACGCCTAAACAGCCAGAATTCATGCCGTACATAAACAGTTTGAGCCATAATACACTAAGTCACTTGGCTAAAACTACCAATAAACAACTAAAGGCGAGATTTTTATTCCTCAAAGACAAAATTTACCTGTTGCTTTGAAGAAATCTCCACAATATCATCTTTAACATCATAATCATCCCTACTATTATGCTCATCATCATCGAGTGAGTCCATATCGTTAGCGTCGTGCATATTATCCTCCGAGTCAAGAACCACTATCGTTGGAAATTAGATTGAAGTGCAGCAAAGGGTTTTTTTCCGAGAGAGAGAGAATCAAAACATTACTCAATCTTTCACATATCCTCTATAGAACAAATCAAGTAGAAATTAGAGATTAAAACCAAAGTTGAAATAACTGCAAAAAACTTCAAGGAAGGATCAAATCAAGCAAATTAGAGGTTCAAATCAAAACCTACATAGAGAAAAGGAAAGAGATCATCACCATGAACCCAAAAACTTAAAATCGCTAAGATAATTTATTCGTTCTTCTTCAACCTTATCCCAACTTTCACCGAATCCATAGCTACATATAACAAAATAATCAAAATCAGAGATCAATATTTCAATAGGGACTCAAATCGATTCTAAAATCTAGAGTAAATAGATCAAACGTTACCTTATTTTGATTGGGGACAGAGCGAAGGAGAGAGAACTGAGTCTTGAATTGATAAAGAGAATTAGTGTAAGTAAGAACGATGAAAGAGGTGAACAAAGTTTTGGAAATTCCTAAAGCAGAGTGTGGAGAGTATAAAGGGATTTCAGTGAGAGAACAAAACAGGACCGCCGGAGTTCAAATAATTCGCATACATTTTTTTGCCATAGTTTTTATTTATTTTCCCACGGTTTTGCTAAAGCACTACTTTTGTCATTAATTTATTTTTGCAAGCTACCTTTTGGCCACTGTTTTACTCTAACAGCCACAAAATTATTTATGGTAGTTTGTCACCGACAAAAGCTAAAAGTCCTCCGTGGCCAATGCCCTATTTTCTTGTAATGATATGTAGGATTTATTGTAAATCTAACTCAACATCAATCTCAAGATTAGAAGACTTGATTGAACTTGAATTCACACTCTGATAAAGGAGTTTTGAGTTTTTTGAAAAATAAAGATTTTTCAAAAACAAAAAGACCGGGAGAGAAAAGGAAACAAGGTTTGTTTAAATAGTAAACCAATTTCTCTCGAGAGTCATTCGAGCGAGACCTGATGTCGTTCGAACGACTTACGACTAATTTGGTCCAAAACCCGGGAAAGTTGACAATTCGTTCGAACGACAATAAAACTCATTCGAATGACAAGAGTTTAAAGACAAAAATTTCAGGGAACTTTCAACTCGTTCGAACGGCAATAATAGTCGTTCGAACGACAAGAGTTTAAAGACAAAAATTCCAGTGAACTTTCAACTCGTTCAAACGACAAGAATAGTCGTTCGAACAACAAAAGTTTAAAGACAAAATTTCCAAGGGACATGATACTTCGTTCGAACGACAAGAAAACTCGTTCGAACAAAAAATATATATAAAAGCTCCTCCCTTTATCAGTGAGTTCTACTTACCTTTTGTCCAGTAATCTTCATTTGTAAGTGTCTTCAGCTAAGACAACCACGAGACTCCATAAACATGAAATGAGACAAATAAAACCTTTCAATCTCCCCCTTTGGTTCATTTCATGACAAATAAAAACTAAGATGAACACACTACTCTGTAGTACTTCCCAGCTACAGAGTGAGTCTTGACCTCAGAAAGACATCACCCCTTTCTTGAATAGGTTTAATCTCTGGACTTCTTTTGGGAATAATATCTTCTTACAACCCTGTTCTTATCAGATAGTGTGTGACTGAATATCTGCACACTCAGCAAACTCGTTTATGATATATGTGGAAAAAAAGAACTTAAAATATAGTCACACAAACGAAAAAAAATAAACATATAAATCCAGAGAAGCATTTGCAAACCAATCATGTAAACTCGTTCCTCTTCCTTTTTGTCACGGAAAAAACAATCATACAACTACAATAAACTATCTGAAAGAAAAGAAATTAGATATATTGGATAAACAGATAAACAAAAGGTAGTACTAGAGAAACTGATAAAGTTAGTACAAAGACTCCTATCTGAAAAGAAAAGACTCTTCCTCTAAATTTTGTAAACGCCCGTGCATATCCTGCATTAACCTCAAAAATACTCTTGATGTCAACAATTTTTTCTTTCACAATTGGCCGATCTCGAAAGCCTTTGTCAGTAGCCCAATATACCCTCTGACCATCATGAATTCTTGTATCATCGGAGCGTGGCCTCTTTGTTCCTCCCCATACCTTTGGAGCCATAATGAATTTGTCTGCAACACCAACAATACCAAACCAAAAAAACCAATACACCAAGTAACAACTACTTTCACCAACAGTACGCCAATAATCAAACCTAAAACCTGCAATAAACAATCCACCACCTCCCCAAACTTAACCCATACAGTTAAACAGGGGAACCCAAACAAGCACAATCTTAACCCAAAACCTGCAGTAATCAATCCCAACTCCAACCCCCAATTCTTTTCCAATTATGTTCTACATTGCACCTAACCAATCAATCAGTTCTTCAAACACACAAATATAAATCACCTTGTTCAAACAGTAAAAATATAATTCCAAAAACCAACAATGCACACAATTTCAACAATCACAGAGGTGCAATAATCAACTTAGGAAATTCCTCATACAGTTCTAATCCAATTCATCCAAAGAAGCATATCAGAGAAAAACAAAATAGGGCACAAACAACATGGTGAACAAAACATACCAAATTGAAATTCACGCGTCCAATTGAAAGTGGAGGAGTAGAGAAGATACCAACTTCAACGAATTCCCTTGCAATCAAGACCCAACAACAAGCTTAGAGCAACAATGGTGGAGTGTAGTTGAGAGAGAAAAAAAAATCAAGCCAAATTTGTTTTTAAAAATAACCAAACCCGAGACTCGTTCGAAGGACTAGATAAGTCGTTCGAACGAAACAGAATTTTTTCCAAAAAAAATACACTGTATTTTGGAAATGGATGAAACAAAAGAAGTAATGGATGAAAAAGAAGAAATGGATGAAACAAAAGAAAAACTCATCCAAAATTACTGAGGAGCCATAGACAAACGCAGAGAACAAGAAAAGAAAAACAAGACTAACAGACACAGCCCCCCTCAATATAAGCAGTCATATCTATAAGCCCAGCGGATACATGATAGAGAATATTATTGAGCTATACACTAAATAATGTAAAAGAACTCGGTGTATGTGTGTATAGTCCAAACAGAGTCCTGACAAGTAGGCATATGAAGAGCACTATATTGTAAATATGATTCAACTTAGGCCTCTCATAGTTGGTCATTCAAAGTCACTGAGAATTTACTAGTTATCACTCTTAGGGAATATGAATATGAGTAATGAAGTTAAAAATTCATAATCCAAGAAAGCGGCGCAATTTTATTGAAGATCTTATGGAAGGAATATCAATTGTTTTGGTGGTGTCAAGTTAAGTACCATAGATTTTCAAACTATCATCTCCATTAATCCCGATTGCACTAGACTTAGAATTAACTAGGACTTTTAAGGTTGTAATGAAGGCAAAGGTAGGCTAGTGAGGAAATAGGTGTTTTGCTGGCATTCTGAGGACAAAAAAAACTTCCACCTCCATTGTTGTTACCAATACACCTCCTTTCCTCTTTCTTTTTTCAAACTTTGTTGTTATCACCATCATTGTTGTTATCAACACATCTTCTCGCACTATTTGAATTTATACTTTGTCGTAACAAAATATTCTCCTAAGCTGCACTCATATACACATTACCCTTCATATTATATTTTTTCCTGTCCTCAAAACAAAAGGTTTAAACAAGAATTTGGCGAATACAAAGAAATGGCTTATTTTAGGCTCAACGGGTAGCAAGTGATTTAACGAGTTGGGTTAGATGCTAAAAGGTTAAAACAGGAGCAAATAAAAATGCCTAAAATTATGTCCTAAGACTTGTGCAATATCTCGTTTCGCCTCGAATCAAGTAGAGAAAATGTTCTAGTATTTTAACTTGAATTATATATCACCACCAACAATCGACTAATGCATAAAATAATGAGATCAGAAACAAAGAGAGATTTTACGGGAAAAAAATTATTTAATAACACTCAAAGCTAGAACAAAATGTTAGATCCTCACATAATGTTAGGTAACGAAGTCTCTTCTTGGACCCTCAAGATTTCTACTTACACCTAGAGTAGGGGCAGTTGGACCTCGTAACGAACAAGTGATACCAAGTAATCAAACATTAAATAAATATAGAACACATAAATAGTTTCCATACATGCATATGCAAAGCTACGATAGGCTAAGTGCAAAATATAGGAGATAGTTATTAAGAGTAAAAGACACGATACATACCTGGCGATGTCCACAAGATAGCGACACCTCAAGCAGAATGAACTGAGAGATTTTAAGAAATGGAACAAACATTAATAGCGCATCGAAGATTTTCATATCGAATAGCATCCAAAGGTTTGATGAAGAGACCAACAAGTTGGTTCTCCGCACAAACATTCTCCACAATTACAATCTTCCTCTCAACAAGATCTCGAATGAAGTAAAATCGGATGTCAATGTGCTTGGTCTGCGAATGTTGTTCATGATTCTTGGAAATGTTGATTGCACTTGTATTATTACAATAAAGTGACATTACTCCCTGATTCAGCCCTTAATCATGTAACATTTGCTTCATCCAGACTAGTTGAGTACTACAACTTCTCGCAATAATATACTATGCCTCTGCAGTAGACTATGAAATGCAATTCTGTTTCTTACTTTTCCATGCCACGAGATTGTTCCCAATGTAGTAACATCCCCCAGAAGTACTCTTCCTTTTATCAGAATTTTCGGCCCAATCAGCATCTGAGTATCCAATAATTTCAGATGTAGTGTCTCAAGTATACCACAATCCAAACTCACAAGTCCCAGACACATATCGAATGATCTGTTTAACAGCGTGTAAGTGAGACTCCTTAGGACTTGCCTGATAACGTGCACATATGCAAAGACTGAACACAATGTCTGGTCGACTAGCTGTAAGATACAACAAGCTTCCTATTATGCTCTTATATATCTTTTGATCCACATCAGTACCTGCAGAATCCTTACTTAATTTTGTGGTAGTGCTCATTGGTATCCGGGCATGTTTGGAGAAATCAAGACCAAACTTATTGACAATATCCTTAGCATATTTAGATTGAGAAACAAATATACCATCCTCGCGTTGCTTGATTTGAAGACCTAAGAAGTAGGTCAATTCTCCAACCATGCTTATCTCAAACTCTTTTCCCATTAACTCGCCGAATGCTTTGACACGAGAGTCCGACATAGAGCCAAAAACAATATCATCTACATAAACCTGAGCAATAAGAATGTCATCTCCTTCCCGCTGAATAAATAATGTCTTATCAACTCCCTCTCGAATGAACCCTTTTCCAAGTAGAAAGTTTAAAAGTCTATCATACCACGCTCGAGGAGCTTGTTTTAGGCCATAAAGTGCTTTCTTCAAGCGATAAACATGCTCCGGGTGATGAGGATCTTCAAACCCATTTGGTTGAGCTACATACACTTCTTCCTCAAGTAGCCCATTCAAGAACACACTTTTCACATCTATCTGATAAAGCAAAAGCCAAAAGCATCCGAATCGATTCAAGTTTAGCTCTGGGAGCAAAAGGTTCTTCGACATCTACCCGTTTTATTTGATTATATCCCTGAGCTACCAACCTTGCTTTGCTTTGGACAACATCACCATTCTCATCAAACTTGTTCTTGTAAATCCACTTAGTGCCAATAATATTAGTATTTGTCGGTCGTGATACTAAGTCCTACACATCTTGGCGCTTGAATTCATTGAGCTCATTTTGCATGGCGTTAATCCAATATTTATCAGATAAGATATCTTTCACGTTGGTTCAGTGATGGACACATAACACACATTCTCCACTGTCTCATATAACGTAGAACAATGATACCCTACACATTTGGCGAACGCATGAAGTATAAGACATTCATAATCATTAAGGTATCTAGGAGCGCCACAATTCCGAGAGGGATTAATACGAACAATAGCATTTGGTGCTTAAATTTCTCCAGAAGATATTGCAGGAACTTCAGCGTGAGATTCTTCTTGAACATCTTGTGTCACAATAGATGAGGTTGGCAGGGAATCTTCTTGAACATTGCTATCTTCATTATCTGTTTGTCCAAGAACTGTCGAGTCGTCAACTACCACATTAATTGACTCCTTGACCATTTTGGTCTTCAAGTAGTAAACACGATAAGCCTTGCTACTTGTGGTATATCCCATTAAAATACCTTCATCGCTTAGGGCATCAAATTTTCTAATGTTTTCCCGATCATAAGTGACATAACACTTACTTCAAAACACACAAAAGTATTTCACATTCGGCTTTTTTCCAAACCAGAGTTCATACGGTGTGTTAAGTGTAAGAGGACATAGATAAACTCTGTTGATAATGTGACACGAGGTATGAATAGCTTCTCCCCAAAAATGATTAGGAACATTCTTTCCATGAAGTAATACCCGCCCCATTTCCTGTAGAACTCGGTTCTTTCTTTCTGCTACTCCGTTTTGTTGTGGTGTGATTGGTGCTGAAAATTCCTGTTTGATCCCATTCGCTTTACAGTACTCAATCATATCACTGTCCTTGAACTCGCCTTCAGGATCACTTTGAATTATGTCAATAGAACAGTCTTTCTCATTTTGTATTCGCATGGCTATAGTATGAAATTCTTTAAATGTGTCTGACTACTGCTTTAATAGTACGATCCAGGTGAAACGTGAAAAATCATCAACCATAACCAAAATGTACTTCTTTCCACCCAAAGTACTTACTCTCATAGGACCTATCAAGTTCATATGAATTAACTCCAGAACTCGCGTAGTGGCAATGTTGGTAGATTTTTTGTGCGCACTTTTAGTTTGCTTTCCAATTTGACATGGTTCACACACTGCATCGGATAGCTTGCTTAGTTTCGGAATCCCTTGAACTATTTCCTTACTTGCAATCTTCGCCAGATCGCTGAAGTTCACATATCCTAACCGTTAGTGCCAAAGTTCTACATCACTTATCTTAGCAACTTTACATGATATCCCATTTTGCGATACAACATAGTAGTTGTCCGAAGTTCTATCAACAGTCACAATGCATTTCCCGGTATTATCAAAGAAATGGCAAGTTTTCTTGTCAAATGCTACTGTGTTGTTCACATCACATAAGTGACTCACACTAAGAAGATTTGCAGTGAGTCCTTTGACATAGAGTACATTATCGATTATCGGGCACCCAATTCCATCTACACTCCCCTTTTCTACAATCTTTCCACTCATTCCTCCTCCAAAAGTAACATCACTTCCTTGAATATCTGTGACATTATTCAGACGTGTAGCATCCCCTGTCATGTGCTGAGAACATTCACTATCTACATACCACTGTGTAGAATTAAATACATTTAGAGCCATTACTGCAACATAGGACCTTAATTGTGGTAGAAGGTCCTTCTTCTGGACCCAAACAGATCTCACTTTCTTTCATTCTTCTATCGCTTGAGTTATATTCCTGAATCCATTAAAAGACTTTTGGGATAAAACTGAGTTAGCAAATGATTGGGCATATGATCGATGAGGTTTTCCTATTTCCAAATGTAGATTATCCCTACCACATAATTGTGGAACATATCTGCAATAGGGAGCAAGATGACCCTTTCGACCACAAGCCTCATAATAAAATACATGAAAGACAAAAGACTGTTTAGTCTGTCTATGAGGAACATTAGTAATACTTTGTTTTGGCAAAGATGATACTGGAGTAGCTTTGACAAACTTGGTGATTTGTAGTGTAGACTTTGTATTTTGTTCATCAAATCCAAGTCCCCTTTTGTCAGTACCATTTTTGCTCATAATTAGCATTTTGTCAATATTATTTGCTCTATGGAGAAAAACTTCAAGTTTCTGCTTAGTAAAACTCAAGTCAAGTTTAAGCTTTTCAAGTTCAGTTTCAGTTAATTTTAATTTCCCCACAGCAGTAAGTTTTTCTTTTTTACACATCAAGTTTGAAAATAAGAGCATCTTTCTCTTTCTTAAGTTTCTCAACCTAAGATATAAGTTAAGAATACAATTCTTCAATCTTCGGTTCTTATCTATTATCACTTTCATAATCACTTTGATCTTCAGTAAAGTTTTCTAGTTCAAAAGGGTCAAAATATGTATTACTAGAGTTTATTATACTAGGAAATGCACAATAGTTGTCATTTTCATATTCTTGGGGATGATCATCAAATTCATCATTATCATCATTCCAAGTTACTTTAATATTCATGGTCTTATGGTTACTATTACAGCTCTTAGTGGGACAGCTGTGAGCATAGTGACCATACTTGTGACATCTATAACATTCAACCTTATTAAGACCTTGATTAAAGTCGTTATGAGGACGAGTACTTGAGTTAGTTTGTTTACCATAAGACTTAACACGGTCATGAGGACGAGACTTGTAATTCACATTTTGCCCTTGTTTATCAAATTGTCTCTTTTTCAAAAGTTTTCTAAATTGCTGGCTTATAAGAGCAATCTGAGAGTCAAAGTCAAGTTCCTTATCATTGTCAGAGATACAGTAGTTGTCAACATCTCTGGTTCCCTGAGAAGATAAAGAGTTAGAAGAAGAATTAAATGCCACACTCTTATTCTTCTTAGGGTTTCCCATTTCCATTTCAATTTTAAACGTACGTAATTTTCTAGCAAGTGTGTCAGGTTTCATGGTTTTAAGATTGTGTGCTTCATCTATGGCATCACGTCAGGATCTAAAACTCTTAGGAAGAGATCTTAAAATTTTACGTACTATTTGAACATCAATGTATCCAGCTCCTAAAAAAGAACTGTTATTGATAATGTCGCTAAGTCTGGCATAAAACTCACTAAATGACTTATCCTCACTCATCCTAATATTTTCAAATTGAGATGTGAGCATTTGTAGCTTACTTTCTTTAACCGTATCATCATCTTCGTAAGTGCACATCAAGATTTCCCAAGCTTCTTTCGAAGTGGTATACGCAAATATGTGTTTATGCTCACTTTGGCTCAGCGAATTAAAGATAGCATTAAGACCTTTAAAATTATATCCAGATATTTCTTTTTCTTCCTTGGACCATTTATTTCTAGGTTTAGGAACTTCTACAACAATTGTTGGCTAACCCCGCATAATAGTTGGGGGCACCCATCCATCTTCAATGGCAATCCAGACATCTTCTCTCATGGATTGTAAGAAGGCAATCATTCGAACCTTCCAGTAAGGGAAGTTCGTGGCATCAAAGAGTGGTGGATAATTTATAGGACCTCCAAATTTTTTGGAATCCATTAAATTAAGTAAGCACGTAAATAGAATCAGCACTCAGGATATAAAACCTACAAACGATTTTTCTCTAATACCAATTGAAATTCTATGTGCTCGTATTGAATGTATTTTGATAAATTAGGTCAGAACTATTCCTATCAATCAATGATCTAGGATTAAACAGAAACAATCAAAAGTAAAGATAAAGAATTAAAAGACACATGCAATTGTTCACCCTGTAGAAACTCCTTACACTGGAGAAAAACTACAGGTTATTGTCGATAAAATTGACAACTAAAAATCCACTAATCAAAAAGAGTTTAATCTGAATTATACTTACAGACTTGATAACCTAGCCTCAAGATTATCTCTCTTCTGACTAAAGCTTCACACCCAATCTTCTTCTGTTCTCGCAACAACCCTTTTTGATCTCACACCAATAATCTTCTTCAACAATATGTAGGAAGTATTTTAAATCTAGCTCAACATCAATCTCAAGATTAGAAGAGGCTTGATTGATCTTGAATTCATACTCTCTGATAAAGGAGTTTTGAGTTTTTCAAAAAATAAAAGTTTTTCAAAAAAAAAAAGACCGGGAGAGAAAAGGAAACAAGGTTTACTTAAATTGTAAATCAATTTCTCTCGAGAGTCGTTCGAAAGAAACCGGATGTCGTTCGAACGACTTACGACTAATTTGGTCCAAAACCCTTGAAAGTTGAGAATTCGTTCGAACGACAAGAGTTTAACAACAAAAATTTCAAGGAACTTTCAACTCATTCGAACGATAATAATTTAAAGGAAAAAATTTCAGGGAACTTTCAACTCGTTCGAACGACTAGAATAGTCGTTCAAACAACAAGAGTTTAAAGACAATTTCTAGGGGACATGATACTTCGTTCGAACGACAAGAAAACTTGTTTGAACGAAATATATATATATATAAAAGCTCGTCCCTTTATCAGTGAGTTCTACTTACCTTCTGCACAATGATCTTCATTTGTCAGTGTCTTCAGCTAAGACAACCACAAGACTCCACAAACACGAAATGAGATAAATAAAACCTTTCATTATCCTCACTTTCATGATCCTGTAGAATAGAGAGAGCAGAGCGATTGGCAACTTGGAGAGCTTGTTCGAGGTCAGAAGGGACTACCCATTCACCATGCTGCAGAAGTTGGCTGACCTTAAGAATCCCATACTGCTGAAAATTAGGGATTTTTTCATTGAGACGCACATCAACCTATCCAGTGATCTCTCTAACAATCAACTTTTTCACCATTGCCAATGCACCAGAAAAAAAAATTCTTTCATACTCAGCACAACCTTCTTCACCCCATTCTAATAGGTAATAGGTTGCCCATGCCTATTAAAACACTTAGATCTCATATACTGAGCCCAAGGAGAGATGTCCTTGTAGATGTCTCATTCAAGCTTCATGAGTAGTCCTTGGGTTGTATCTTATAAGCTTCTTAATCCAAACCCTCCTTCCTGAAGAGGTTTGCAAACCTTCTTTCAAGCAACAGTTATTATTTTCTTTCTATCGAGATTTAACCATGGGTTTGCCTACCCAATATTGGTCTGAGACCCCTTATGGTCTGAAAATAACCACATGGACCTCCATTAATGAGCACATAAATCTTGGCACTACTAAGAATGGTTAAAACCCAGTTGCACAAGATATTGCTAAATCCCAGTCTTTATAGAACTTCAATCAGAAATCTCTTCTAAGAGTGTCAAAAGCTTGGGAAATGTCAATCTGTAAGCCCATGTTGCCCTCTCTTCATTTATATTTCATCTCATTAATTAGTTCTGAGGCCAACCCAATTTTGGTCTGAATGCTTCTACGGCACCTGCTTCTTAGTAATAATATTGTCTGCAACAACTCTCAATCTAATTGTCATGATTTTTGTGATTATCTTGAAGCAATAGTTCCTCAGGCAGATTGGTCTAAGACTACCAAGTTTCTTTGCATTTTTCTCCTTTGGTATTAACACAATGAAGTTTTAGTTGAATCCTTTGGCAAGGTGTTGTCCCTGAAGAAAGAAGAAATAACTTTAGTAACATCAAACCCAATAATTATTAGAGATAATTATGTTAGTTAGGGTAGTCTAGATATTTGAGTATTAGGGTATTTTGGGTACTTCCTCTTAATTAGGGTTTTCATATTTTCTTATAAGTAGTTTATGACTTCATTGTAATAGACTAAGGTTTTGCAATAGAATAGTAGTTTTGGTAATGTAATTGTATCACGGTATCAGAGCCATATCGCAGCTTCCGTCCTCTCTCTTTCACTAATAGCAGCACTCTCTCTAATAGTAACAGCTAATTTTTCTGGGTGTTGATTTGAATTTTTGGGGATGCTTTACTAATTTTTGGGTGCCGATTCAAATTTTTGGGGGTGATTATCTGATTTCTTGGTGCTGTTTTGAATTTATGGTAGTACTTTACTGATTTATGGGCGTGTTTAACTGATTTTTGGAGTGTTAATTCAAATTTCTGATGCAATTTTCATTGATGTTTAGATTAGGCTTCTTCGAAGCTAATTTGAGTTTTGTGGTTGCTGTGTTATCCTCTTTTGATTCTTTTCCTTCGGATCTCAACTATTTCAAATTCAATTTTTCTTCACATAATGAAGTTGATGGTGGGTTGTCTAAGAGAGATTGGGTATCTTTTGGTGTATTTATGTCGATTAATGAATCGCATTAGCATAGCATGACAGTTGCAGACTTGCCGTAAAATTTGAAGTAACATGGCACTAGATGGTAATCGTATCGCATAACAATGAAAGTAGCAATCACATCGCACCGCATAACAATGGAAGCAACAATCGCATCACATAACAATAGAAGTACTAATCACATCATCAATCGCATTAGCATCGCTTTTCTTTTCTTTTTATTTTGCTTTAGCAAACTCTCGATGTTTCGGTATTTGATTATTAGAGTATTTTGGGTACGTCCTCTTGATTAGGGTTTTCCTATTTTCTTATAAGTAGCTTATGGTTTAATTGTAATAGACTAAGGTTTTGCACTGAAATAGTAGTTTTGGTATTGCAATTGTATCAATAATATCTCAATAAGACATAGAAAGATCCTCCAAACCCATCTAATCCTGGAGAGCTTTGTGAGTTCATGTTGAAGGCATCATCCTTGATTTCTGAACTAGTGGCGATAGCTAAGAGTTTGCCATTGTTGTCCTGAGTAATCTGAGTAGAGATAATGTTCATGAGGTCAACATCCATGTTAACTGGAACTGAAGTAAATTTCTTTTCATAGTAACTGAGAATGAGAGCTTTAATTTCATCTTGATCTGCAGTAATAACCCCTGAATCAGTGACAAGGGTGGAGATGCACTTGGTTCTCTTGTTATTGGCATTGGTGTGAAAGTAGGTGGTGTTTTTGTCTCCATCTTGTGTCCATTTGATTCTTGCCTTTTGTTTCCAAAGGCTAGTTTCAAGCTCAACTGCAGTGTCAAGTTCAGCAGCTTTAGTCACCATTATGTCTTCAATTGTGTCATCATCAGTGTGATCTTCAAGCTCTCTTTGGATGTCGTCTGTCAGCTGTTGCTGCACTTTGTTCTTCATATGCCCAAAAACTTTCTGGTTCCAGTCCTTGATTGCTACTTTAAGCCTCTTGAGCTTGTGTTTTTGGATGAAGAGTGGAGCACCAGCTACATGTACCTCCCAACTGTCTTTTATAACTTGTTTAGCCTGACTATGTTCCATCCAAGCATTGATGAACCTGAAGGGACAATTTTTTGGCTTTGAAGCTAAGCTACTGCACCCTACAAGCATTGAATGGTCTGAATTAGGCTCTACAAAGAAACCGGCAAAACTGTGAAACCGAACCGAACTGGGCTCAACCGATTTTTTTTTCGGTTTTTAACAGGGAGGTTCGGTTTTTGGTTTGAAAAGTGGGGAACCGGGAAACCCCGGTTTGGTTACTGGGTTACCCACCCCGGTTAATCGACCAAACCGAACCGGAGGGGTTATAACAGTAACTTAACTAACTGCTGAGATTAATGCCATTACATTAGGCATATTGGGGATGATCTCTAATTCTCATTCTCTCTCTCATAAGCTCTAGCAGACTAAGCTTTGAGGATGATGATGATCTCTACTACTCTCTCTCAGTCTCTCTACCACCACATAAGCTCTATTACCACCACCTAAGCTCTTTCTCTCTAGTCTCTACCACCACCACCTAAGCTCCACCACGACACCACCTAAGCTCCAGCCACAGTTCCAATTCCAAGTTTCAACCACAGTTCTAACTGGTAACTGCAGTTCTAACTAGCAACTACAGTTCCAGCCACAGGTAATCTCTTTCTCCCTCTCTCTCAAATACATTTTTAGGGATTTTGGGGATTTTTTTATTTGTAGATTTCTATCTGATTTTGGGGATTTATGATTTTGGTATTTAGGGATTTCTGATTACAAATTGGGTATTGACTAATGACTTGTACTTTTTCTTAGTAATAACGAGTTCTTCTGTGGATGAAGTACAACAAATGAATGTGAATGATGTTACTGAGAGGCAGAGCCAACTAGTTGAATCTTCGTGATCGACAAAGCGAAGTCGAAAGGGAAAAGTTATATCAGGGGTATGGGATCATTTTACTAAAGTAAAGGATAGTAAACCTCCTAAGGCATAATGTAATTACTGCAATTTGTTATTTACAAGTTATTCATCTTATAACGGTACTTCTACCTTAAGAGGTCATTTATATAATCGATGTAAGAGTACTAGTTATCCTTGTAGAGCACCACCTGCAGATGATAAGCAACAAACCCTTAGCTATAAAAGAAAGAATGGAGGAGAAGAACATGATCTTGTGCATATCTTATTTAGCCAAGATTCTTGTAAGAAAGTTCTTACCAAAATAATAATTATGGACGAGCTCCCATTTAGATTTGTGGAAGGTGAGGGTTTTCTAAATTTTGGGGATCTTCTTTATCCAAGATTTAAGGTCCCTTCACGTATAGCAATGGCTAGGGAAGCTATTACTATTTACTTGGAAGAAAAGAAGTTGAGTAGTATTATAAAAGCCTACAAAATTTGCGACACTACTGATACTTGGACCTCCATTCAAAATATAAACTACATGTATCTTACCGCACATTATATCAATAGTGAGTAGAGATTGAATAAAAAGATATTCAACTTTTGCATGGTTCCGAACCATAAATGTGAGACAATCGGAAAGATGGTGGGGAAATGCCTTCTAGAATAGAAAATATATAGTATATTAACCGTCACATATGATAATGCAAGCTCTAATAATTTGGCAATAGAATGGTTGAGGAAGAAGATGAAACATTAGAAAAATGTACTCTTAGAGCATGAGTTCATACATGTTAGGTGCTCCGCACATATTTTAAATCTTATTGTGAAGGATGGGCTAAAGCAATATGACACGGCAATAGCTCGAGTGCGTGATGCGGTTCGGTATGTGCGGTCGTCTCCATCTAGATAGTTAAAGTAGAAAATTGCGTGAAAGAAGCTATAATTGAATGTAAGAAGAATGTATGTTTAGATGTACAAACGAGGTGGAACTCTACATACATTATGTTGGTGGCCACAGTAATGTTTGAAGATACATTTGTAAGATTTCATGATGAGGATAATGGGTATGTACAACCCTTTGTTGGGAAAGATGGTGTTGTTGACGTGCCTCCGGGGAAAAATGATTGGGATAAAGCTAGATTGTTTGTACAGTTTTTGGGTGTTTACTACAATATAACCACCAAATTTTTTTGGGTCAAAGTATGTTACATCTGACATTTTATTTAATGAGATAGTAAAAGTCAATAGTAACTTGAAACAACTATCAAACCATATGGATCTTGGTTTAATGTGCATAGGTATGAGTATGATTGAGAAATATGACAAGTACTGAGACATTGAAAAGATTAACCCATTGCTATTAGTAGTTGTTGCTCTTGATCCTCATTTCAAGTTGGAATATGTTGAATTTGGGTTGGGTGGATTGTATGAGAATGCAAAAATTGCTTTGATAATTGAGAAAGTAGAAAAAACACTTCAGAGTTTGTATGTGACTTATGCTCGAAATAACCAAAGCCTAAGTACAACATCAAGTATTAATGAATCAATTATGATAAGTAATGTGATGGAGGATCCCCGGCTACTAAGTGGAAAAAATATATACAAGGGAATTTGGGGAACACGACAAAAGTTGAGAAGTACTTGAAGGCTACTCTTGAAGAAGAAATTGAAGGAAAACCATTTAATATTTTGTATTGGTGAAAAATTAATTCCACCAAGTATCCGATCATCTCTCTCATAGCACGCGATGTATTAGCTATTCTTGTGACTTAAGTTGCATCTGCGTCTATTTTTAGCACGGGAGGACGTGTACTTGATCATTTTCGTAGTTATTTGCGTCCTAACATAGTAGAAGCTCTCATATGCACACAAAATTACCTCCGATCTAAAGTAAAACCAATTGACCTTCAAGCTTTAATGGAAGAGGTAGAACAATATGATGATATTAACGTAGGTAATAATTTATTTGTTTTTATTTATATTTTAATTTCTTAACATTGTTGTATTACATTAACTTAACTATATATGATAAATTCTAATTTTTTTTAATAATGTTTTAGAGTTGTTCGAGGGAGAAGCATCATCGATATCATTAGAGGACAACAACAATAGTTGAGAGACTTGTCTTATGGTATGCTTACTTGCTTAGTAGTATATTATTGTTTGCTTATTCATTTGCAATTTTGCATTATACAACTTAGCAGTTTTTTTATTGTGATAAATTTCTAATCTTATAATTTATTTCTTTTTAATGCAGGAAAAGTAGTAATTTCATCTAGCGTTGTGGACTCGTGGTATGGTATTGGTATGTGCCTATGTGGTTCTTTGGACTTTGGAGTGCTTTTTGTGGCGATATGGATATGGACAGACCTGTGACTATGAGTTCTATTATATTGTTATGTTATACATTTTGTGGCTTCGCCTTCGTTTATTGATGTTATATTATATTTTTGATATGGTGGGGGTATTCGTTTTATTCGAACCTCCAATAGGCCTATGTGAATTTATAATGTTATGATTCTTATGAATTATGATGTGTTTTTTTTGTTAGTATTGTGAATTTATGATGTATAGACTATAAAGTATAGATTGTTGTCCATTTTGTTGTGTATCATTTGTTAAATAATATATGTTTATCAATTTGTTACATTAGATTCCATTTGTGACTTGAGTATACAAGCTGCTTTATGGTGTATTCCATTTGTGACTTGAGTACAAGGCTATAAGCCTACAAGTTGTTGTCCATTTGTTATGACTGGCCAATTCTGATATTTAAATCTAGTCTATTTTGATACAAGTAATCTAGACCCAGTTGGCCAGTTTTGATATTTAAATCCAGTCCATTTTGTTAAAAGTAATCCAGTTTCGATATTTAAATTCAGTCCAGTTCTGATATTTGAAAACAAAATTGAAAAATCGAACAGGACCGGCCGATTCGATTTTGGGTCTGTTATTTTATGAGGCCGGTTCGATTCGCGATTTAGGACCAAAACTGGACCGAACCAGACCGTGCACAACTCTAGTCTGAATGGTGCGTAGCATGAATCTTAATTTTCCACCCAGAGTGTTTATCAAAGCCAATCCTTACTGTAGAAAGCTCTGAGTATTAATTTTCTTTTTTGAGAATGTAAAAAGAATTTATTGAAGAACGATGCGAAACTTTCTGAGGTGAAAAGATTAAAACCCGAAGGCAAAGCAAAAGAAGAAACAATACAAATCCCTAATCATCACAACGGACCCACAAAAATTAATTCCTCCCATCGTGTAACAAGTACTTTAAACCGAGCCCTTTTCATGACAGTTGAGGAAGAAGACCAATACGAGATAGCCGCGTGAACGTCAAGGATAATATCCTCCACAGTCTTCATCTTATTATTAAAGTGTTTATCATTCCTCTCCTTCCATAGGAACCATGCAATAACATACAGTGTGAAGCCCCAATGAACTCTTCCAATCTTCCTCCTAAACGACGTACACCACCACGATTTTATGGGAAAAATAAAACCCTTTTCACAAACCCAAGAAACACCGAAGAGAATAAGGAAAGGATTCCGCACTGCCATTACAGTCGGGCAATGTAAGAGGAGGTGATCAATAGCCTCATCCACAATACCTCAAAGAGAACATAAATGATCCACATTCATACCACTACGTCTTAGTTGGTCTTTAGTCGTTGTTCTCCCCCAAGCCACCCCCCAATAAAAGAAAGAAATTTTGGACGTTATATCTTTCATTCATATCAAACGTCTTAGGAAGTCCACAACTCGATACTTACCTCTTATGCTTCTTGCTTCCACCAAGTGATTGTACATATATTTTATCGTTAATATCCCATTCTCAACATACTTATATTTCCATTTGTCTTCCCTTAATTGAATCGTAACTGAGGCAACTTTTAAAATCATAATCCCGAGATCCATTAACTCCCTATCAAACAGATTCCTACGAAAAGTTCCAGCTCACCATCTCCCCCTCTATTTCGTAAAACTAGTTCACTTTCCCAAGCTTTAGACCACTAACGTTAAAGAGTGAAGGATACATTATAGCCATTGGTCTTGAATCACACCAGGCATCATGCCAAAAGCTAACCATATGCCCATTACCAATATTAATGTTAATACCATCTTTAACCTTATCCTAAGTATTGAATATAAACCTCTAAAGTCCTATACCATATGACATGGTAGGCTTGTTTGGAAGCCATTCAGTTTGCCCAATCCCAAACTTAGCTTTAATTACCTCGGCCCATAAGCCATCCCTATCATTACAAAATCTCCAAAGCCACTTTCCAAGTAACGTCGTATTAATCTCATTAAAGAATTTCAACCCCAGACCACCAACTTCTTTTTCCATACAAACTCCCATCTCAATAAATAGAGCTTTTAAGTTCCTTCGGTGCCATCCCAAAGAAAGTTTCTACCAATCATCTCCATCTTCGGAGCTACAAACGCTGATATATGTGATAATGATAGATAACAAATTGGAAGACTTGAAAAAGTACTTTTAACAAGTGTAAGGCGGGGCCCCTTTGATAACATCTTCATTTTCCACAAAGCCAACTTCTTACCAAAGTGTTCAATTACCGAATCCCAAAGCTCAACACAACGAGAAGATGCCCCAAGAGGCATACTAAGGTAAGCCGTAGGTAGATTCCTTATACCGTAGCCTAGAGTTAGAGCCAGGTTCCTAATATCGTTACCATTTCCAACTCCTATAAGTTTTCTTTTTGTCAAGTTTGAGCGTAAACCAGAAGCCAACTAGAAGCTTAGTAACACAAACCGAAGACATCTAATCTCAATCGAATCCTGTCTTACAAAGAAAATAGTGTCATCTACAAATTGAAGGTGAGTAATCTCTGGCGCCTCTTCATTAACCTTAAACCCATGAATCAAGCCCAAGTCTCTAGCCCTACATGTTAACCTGCCTATGGCCTCCCATGCTATAATGAACAAGAAAGGAGACAGATGATTGCCCTGTCGTATTCCTCTAGATTTGAAGAAAAACCCAGCTGGAACACCGTCAACCAAGACTGAAACTTTCGTAATCGATTTACAAACTTTTATCCACCTCCTCTACTTTTCTCCAAAGCTCATTTTGTCCAAAACATATAAAATGAAGTTCCATCTAACATGATCATAAGCCTTCTCAAAATTAATTTTACAAACCACACCAAACACTCCCTCCCTTATCCTTAAATTGATGGATTCATTAGCAATGAGCACTCCATCCAGGATCTGCCAATTGGAGATAAGAGCCCCTTAAAATCACGAAAGTACATATCCCATCATAAATTTTAATCTCCTTGCTAAAGCCTTTGCTAAAATCTTGTATACACCGCTAATAAGACTGATCGGTCTAAAGCTCTTTAGTTCCCCAGTTCCCAATGATTTGGGATAAGCTTAAGAAAAGTCATGTTGAGTCTCCAATCAAAGAAACTAGTATGGTGAAACTTCACTGTAGCCATAACGTATTTGCCATGAATGTATCCGTATTTGTTAAAGAACCGCATTGGATATCCGTCTGGCCCAGAGTTTTCTCCCCTCCACAATTTCTCAAGGCCTCCACAATCTCTTCTTCTTCAAAATCACTCTCAAGCCAATATGTCTGTTCTAAGATAATACCATTAAATTCCACACAGTTTAATCTGGACCTCCAGTTATGAGGTTCCTTGTACAACCCTGAATAGTGTTCAATGACATGTTCCTTGATTTTCTCTTTATCCAATACTAGCTGATCGTAAATCTGTAACTTTGACATGTTGATCCGACGGCTCTCATTTGCTACTAAGTGAAAAAACTTTGTATTATTATCTCCTAGCTACATCACTCTGGATCGCTGTTTCAAATTTATTTCCTCCCAAAGCAATAACTTTTGAATCTCCAACTTCTTATTTCTTCTTTCCATAATTTGAGTATTAGTTAAAGTTCTAATTTCTTTCAACTTATCCATCCCCTTAGCTTCTTTCATAAGAATTAGTATTTTCAGCTCCATTCTACTAAACTTGGTCTTACACCACTCCTTCAACTTAGGCTTAAGAACTTTCATCTTATACCATAGAATTTATCTAGGTGTTCCATCAAATACGAAGGAAATCCACCAATCTACTATCAAAGGAAACAAATTGTCGTACTTAGGCCACCAAAGTTTGAATTTGAAAGGAGAAGGTCCTGATCGTACTGCCCCATAATCAAGAAGTAAAGGGATATGATTCGACGAGATCCTCAGCAAAGCGTCTTGTGATACCCCACAAAAATGACTCTCCCAAGCAGTATCCACCAAGAATCTGTCTATCTTACCCAAGATCGTATCTCTTTGCATATTAGACCAAGTAAAACTTTGCTCCTCTGAGTGGTAGGTCCATGAGCTCTTGCGTTTGAACAAAGTCGCCGAACTCTCTCATACTTGGGTTGATTCTAGTATGTCCTTTTCTCTCATGGGTGAAATGAATGATATTAAAATCACCCTGATACACCACGGCTCATCCCACATAAATATAATATCATAGAGTTCCTCCCAAAAAGTTGTCCTGTTTTGCTTATTAATTTTACCACACACCTCGGTCGCCACCCACTTGAACTGGTCATGGATATTCTCACAACGAAGCGAAATAAAATAGGCCCCTAGTACCGGATCATCCAAAACTTTAATCACTTTATATCCCAAATACCCAACATACCTTCTGAAGCCCCTAGAAAATCAATTGCCACCCAACCACATTTTCTTGACCCCCTAATCTTTTTAACAATACTTAGATCTATACGTTAGAGTTTTGTTTCTTGTAATAATAAAATAGACGGTTTGAATTTCCTCACGTAAAACTCGACATCCCTCCTTCTCTCCCTGGTACCCAACCCCCTTGTGTTCTATGTAATTAATTTAATCTGCATAAGTAACCATATGTTCCATCCTAGTCTTCTCCACCTCAATTAGCCCTGCATCAGAATCTAAAACTTGGCCCAGGGAATTTGATCCAAAACATCTCTCATCTTCATAGGAAATTACCACCGCTACTTCATTAAAAGTTTCGCCCATCCCATTCCCCGCCTTCATAGCTGAAGTAGGATGTTTTTTCCTCACCTTCAATTAGTGAGAGCATTTCAATAACTTTATCTGTATGCTCAGCAATTTTAAGCCCGAGGGTTGCCATGACTGAGAGTACCTTCCTCCTAACATGCCCGGTAGCTGCCATTATCCTATCCCCAGTATACATCTCCAACCCATATTTTTTCTTGTCAGTACATCTCTTATGGAAGCAATAGGACCGGTAAAAGGATCATGGGAATCCAACGATTTGTGATAATTGTCAAGAAACCTTTTAAGATTTTCTTCTCCTCATCTTCCTTATAGGCTTAGGAGAACTTGCGCATCTTGATTTGAATGGCCACGATCTCCCTCAATCGATTCTCTTTTAAATTCTACTATAATGTTCCTTGTCTAGATTCGTTCTTTCACCGGATCTTTTTGATTTGCCGAGAATAGACTCTAAGGGATCCATAATTGATTTCATTAATTACCTTTGATTTTAACCAGGTCAACTCTGGCAAACTAATCCTAGTTCCTTCCTTATGATTCCTGAGTAAACCCTCTACACATAGCAATACTCCGCATGGGCTTTTACTTGGAACAATCTCTCCCTCCTCAATACTAGAGCTTAATGCCTATATTCCTGACGTTGATTGCCTATCCAAAGTTGTCAGCTTTGTAACTTAATGAGAATACTTGAGTCTCAAGCTCCTTGACCCTACAACATTGACTCTTGTATCTTTGCTCATCCTTTTTACTTTCTACTATTACTGGCTGGAGTAAACCACCACCACCAATGTAAGCACCTTCCAATTCTATTATGGCAGTGAAAATCAACATTTTGTCATGACTTGGAATTATTCTTGGAAAAAAAATTCCCCCGCTGCTCTGAACCTTCATCCTAATTGCTGAAAGCACACACCCAAAGCTAGTGTCATAATCAACTTCGAGGAACCCCCCACAACATTTCCCGATAAGTCTAAAGATTTATGTTGACCATAAGTGCAGAGGAACACCCAAGACTCTAATCCAAACTGCATGAGCATTAAGAGCCTTCTCGCAGAAGGTGTTTGTGACCGGTGTCCAAGGGTGAAGCAAGATTTATTGATCACGGACATACAACGGGCCACCTCTTGCTAATCCTGGCCCCTCCTTGTTGCATATTTGGCCAACTATACTTCATTCCCTCTCTTGCAGACTCCAAGAGATTACAATTATCAATAATAGTATTAAAATCTTTAATGGCTCTGATGTTGAGACCTTAATCCCTAGTCTTCTCACCAACCCTAAAATTTGAGTTAAAGTCACCAATCACAAGCCATGTTATAATAAAAGGAAACACACACCTTCAAACTTTTCCAGAGGTCTTGTCTTTGTCTAATCAAGCAATGAGCATGAGCAAAAGTGACCAGATCATCTTCAAAGAGAGTTGTGATATATTATTGGCTGGATCATATGAGGTTTGGAGGAGCAGCAACATCTTTCTTTCAAAAAAAAGTTAGGTTGCCAGTTCTGTCAGTTTCAGCATTGTGCAAAATGTTAGGTGATATGTTGTGGAGTCTAATATAAGATCAGTCTTATATAACAAACAGTAAATGATAGAGAACATCTGCAGAATTCCCATTTTTGAAAAGCGTAAGAGATTGGATTTATATTTTATGTGATGGACAAAAAAATATTTCCTTTTTTGTTTGAATTTAGTTCTTCGAGTTGCATTGCATTCTAGAGGGAGTATTCCTCACCGTGGTGCACAGTAGTTCTTTTACACGGTTGTGTGGCATGGTCCCAAACCACTACCTAATCCACGTTGGTTAACTGGCGTAAAAATACAAAGGTCTGTAGAGTTCTTACTTATCTTTGTGTCGTTAGAAAGTGAAATAGATTATTTAGTAGAAGAAGGGAAATAGGGAGAGTAAGTGAGTTTTTTCCTTGTAGACCTCCTCAAAATGTTTTTTCTCACACTAATTTCTCTCCCCTGAAATTTCTCCTAATGCTATTTTTTCTCAAATTTTTTGTTTAAAAACACTTACATTTATTCCCTATATATATCACGATAATCGCCGATATTTATTTGTTGCTTAATTTTTCTTGGCAAGCTATTGTCCAATTATCGTTATATATTTGATATATCTATTTTTATTGATTTCGATAAATGGCAATATCCTCTTTGGTGTTAGGCTAGTGGTTTTGGACCACCTCTTGGAGAGATGAAAAAGGGGTCACGAGTTCGAAACCCAACACCGGGGGGTCATCCGCCTAAATTTATCTTGATTTAAAATAGAGCATGCGGCTTGCGGGGGTACCGTGGCGGGCCCCGGGAGACTAGTTAAGAGAATGGTGAAAAATGATGAACCCGACGAACTTCCAAATTCCAAAAAATAATAATAAATTTTTAAAAAAAAATGGCAATGCTATGATAATTTGAATCTTGCTTGGAGTATATGCCACGCTTACGACGTCCACGCCATTTTTCATTACTCTTTTAGGCTCTGTTTGGTATCCCATTTATACCTCCACAAATATCATTTATTTTCTTTGATCCAATGGCTAGCAACGGCTGGATCAAGATAAATAAACGTAATTCCATGATTTGTGGAGGTATTCTCGACATATCAAGCGGAGCCTTAGACTGTGATAATATCTATTACGAAATAATTGTTTAGACATAGATCGACTTGGATTTTTTTTTTGGGGAAAGTTAAGCTGGGGTTAGGTAGGACCCCATTACTAGGTATATTAATTCATAGAAAGAATTTCAACCTAGGATAGCCCTGCACTTTAGCATCCTCCATCACAATATACAAAATTGGGGGTAAGGCACTAAGAGTCAAAACTATTTCACCCCATAAAGTATAGCATTAGATGCCATGTGATCTGCACATCAATTTGCCTCCCTAAAATATGTTGAATCCGTCAAGGCTATCAATATGCCCATAAATGTTATACAATAATAGTTTTCATCTCCGTGGTGGTTATATATTTCCCTTAATAATCTGTGCCATCTGCTTCGAATCTGTGGCCATCTAAACCTTCTTTAACCCCATTTGAACAGCTAGGGCCGAACCCATGACTTGAGCTCACTGGGGCCAAAATAATAAAATGAGGAGGTTCGCCCCTAGCTTTGCCTCTGGTCCCCCTAGCTTCGCCCCTGGTCCCCCTAGCTTCGCCCCTGGTTACTGCCTTCATTTCATGGTAGATGATCGTAGGTTTTTTATCTTGTCCAGCAAAGGCCATTAGACAGATTTCTTTGCCGTCTCTTATGAGTGTTAAACCGTATTGCAGAAAGCTACTCTCAGTCTTGGACAATGTACCTCTTTTTGTGACAAACCTAAAATCCAATTGATTTCATCTTGCATATTTCTAATCTGCTTGATGACATTGCTCTTGGGCAATATGTTTGTCCAAATGTTCTTCGCTACTATACAGTCCATAAAATGTATTGCATACATTCACCAACATTCCCGCAAAGACTGTACCAAGCACTCTGAAGGACTCCTCTAAAAACCAGCCTATCTTGAGTTTGAAGGACGTTCTTGCAAGCTTTCCAAGTAGTAAAGCTATTCTTAGGTATGTTATAGAATGTAGGAGTTTAAACATAAGCTGTGCTAAGTCACCTTCTTTCTTTTCTCCAGCCTCATATGCTGGAGGCCATAGTATGATTTCCATGAATAGAAGGTTCTATATGATTTTATCACTCCCAGAAGATTTAATCAAAACAGAATTAATATTGTTCATTAGCTCAGGCTTGTTCATTGGCTTCTTATATTTGGTCCCAGGTTATATTAATTTATTTATCGACTTGATCTGAGTTCAGTTTATATCATTGTTATTACATTTCTTTTGCGATCTTAGGCCATGTTTGTTTTTAGGTCAAGGGGGAGAAGAGGTGTGATCTTTTGGAAACTTCTCACATTTGGCATGTTTTTTATTATTATAAAAGTAGGCATTCTCTCCAGAAAAAATAAAAACTGGAAGTTTGGCCTACTTCCAACTTAAAAACTTCATACCCCCCCCCTGTGAAGTTTTTTTGGGTTGACTTCTAATAAAAAAACTTCCAGTTTGGCTTTGACTGGTCGTTTCGCCGCTATACTGTAGTTTGGTCATTTCCCACACCCGTGACCGGTTTAAGTGGGAGTATTTTGGTCGTTTCAAGCCCAAAATACTTAAATCTGCCAAATAAAAAGTCACTTAACCCCAAATAAGCCAAATAAAAACCCATCCAACGTTCCCCCCCCCCTCTCTCTCTCACCCTCCCCTCTCTCTCCATTATCTATCTACCTCTCCATCTTACCTCTCTATATCCCATCTTTCTCTCTCTTTTTCACCTCTCTCTTTCCCACCTTCATACAACTTTCTCTCCCTTATCTCTCTACTTCTCCCTCTCACCTCTCTTTATATCCCCTATCTCCCCCACCTCTCTCTCTCTCTCACCCTCATACAACTCTCTTTCTCTCCCTCTCTGCCTTTCCCTATCATCTCTCTCTCTTTCTATACCCTCTCTCTCCCACCCACATACAACTTTTCTCTCTCTATCTATCTCTTTCTCACTCTCTCTGCCTCTACCTTTCTCTCTTTCCCCCATCCCCCTCTCTCTCCTACCTGTATCTCTATCTCTCTCTACAATGGTTGTTTCTCCATGTCTTTTTTTTTCTCTCTCTCCTTCTCTCTCTTTTTATTTCTCTCTCTATGTAGGTATGTTTCACCATGTTCCCTATATATTTGGTATTTTGGTATGTGATTTGCATGTTTTAATTTTGCTTTTGCCTTAAACTACCACTTTAATTATGTTGTTGCATTAATATATGATGAATTAGAAAGGAAAATGTGGTTTATATGTATTTTTTATGTTTTTGTGGAGAAACTTCTAATATGTGGTCAAATTAGATGGTTCGGCCAAACAGACTAGTGAAAAGTTGAAGTGAGAAGTCAGGATTTTAAGTACAAGTTTAAACCTTTAGCCACACGCACGTGAGTTTTTTCCAATCTTCTAACCTCAAAATTTCCTACCTCTTCTCACCAAAAAAAAAGAACATGGCCTTATGGACATATATATTATGTCATCTGCGAAAGAATTTAACTTGTGATGCATATACAGTATGATGACCCCATCTTTCTTTCATTTCAGCAAACACAGAGTATGCGGACATTGGGGAGGATTTCCAAGAGTTTGTCGAGCCGTGAGCCCGGAGCTATCTTTAGTTGTTTTTAGGTAGGTTGCTTAAGTTTTTAATGCCTTGAGTTGTGTAACATTTGGGGTTTATATCTTCTAAATATGGTTATCACGACACTTATATTATTTATTAATTGTGAGCTCTTGAATAAAATCCCTTTGAGAAAATTTGATTTAACCCCCGTAATTTCTTCGGCAATTAGCAAAGGACCCCTCTGTTCTTCATTTATTTAGACCCAGTCCCTTTTCAACAGATTACGGCAGTCAAAGTCAATTGACCAATGGGAACTCCAGTCTTTTTTAAAAAATACATATTTACCCTTTTATTTAAAAAAGATAAGAAAAACAAAATAAAATAAAAATAAAACACTGAGATTCGTATCTGAGATCCAACGAGTGATATTTGTTTGAAATCCGACCGTTACGTTTTGTAATTTCTTTTCTTCCCTTTAATCTCTCTTCTTTTAAAATCAAATTGGAACAATGGGAGGAGGTTTTCAACATAATTCAAAGAAGGTATGCCCAATTCCATTAGCTTTATTTTTTAATTTGAACACAACACCATTAATGTCTCTATTAAAGCTTGGGGGTGTAAGGCTGAGAGTGATAAAAAACAAAGGGGTGTTAAGCTAATTTTTTATCTTATCATAACAGTGTGATATGTGTTATCTTGAAGACCATTCAGCAGATTCATGTCCATGGATATATCTAGTTGCAAGAATCCTAATTGTGATGGGATTATGAAGATCTTGACCTTCAACACACCTGCAAACCCCAATAGAAAGTATCTTAAATGTCATGTTATAGATTGTAAGTCATTTCAGTAGCTAAGTGATGTTGTTAATAAGGCTAAAGGGGTGGTAGGATCATCCTCTAATACTGGATGTTACGGATGTGGCGAATTTGGTCATTGGGTAAAAGATTATCAGTGGAAAGCTAGGAGTTGTGATGTGCAGAGTTGTGGTGGGGTGATGAAGCTTCTTATATCCAAATAGAGAAAAGAGTTATGGAGAGAAGTTTCTAAAGTTTCCAACTTGTAATAACTTCCAATGGTTGAAGGATGCTCAAATTGAAGCACAGAAGAAAACTTATATGAGGAACATTAACATTAGTGTGCAGATGACTATGAAGATGGGGTTAGATGCTTTCTGCAATGAGTTCAAAGGAAAGACAACAATGAAGTAGATTGAAGATCATGTAATAGGGGATTTGAATTTGAAATTAGTGGTTATAATTTTTTTGAGTACTTGTATGATTAATTTTCAGTTGTTGTAATGGATGAATATGTTGTACTTGTGTTTTTTGATCTTATGTGCCTTAGGATACAAGTTTGTGTGAGTTTTGTGTTTTTTGATCCTATGTGCAGATACTTGATAGGCTTACCATAACCCCATTTCTCAACCATTATCTCCCCAATTACTCAGTTTTGGAAACAAGAGCAGTCAAAACTCTATTTCCAAGCACCACTTTAATGCCCTCCCTTTCCACTATAAAACCACATTTTTACTTAATTTGATTTTTATCTTCTTTTTTCTGCAGCAAACAATGTCTGCCCCTACAAGTTCTAGTTTATCATCTGAGGAATATAACTGGTAGGAGTAACTGGGCCCTAAGGAAAAGATGATGTTGAGGAGGTTGTATGGTGATCTGGATGAAGAAGAGACTGAAGAAGAGAGCAGTGAAGAAGAGAGTACTAAATCTGAGACTACTGAAGATGTGACTGTAGAGGAAGAAGGATCAGATTCAGATGATGAATCAGTGGGCTTTAACAGTTAGGATGAATAAGTGGGCTCTAATAGTTAGGATGAATCAGTGGACAGTGTATGTGTATTGTATGTTTTGATTGAAATACCAAGGTCATTTGAAGCTTCTTTTGCTTTTTCTGATAGTCATTTGCTATTTATAATTTCCAAGTCATTCTAAATTCTTTTGATTGAAATACCGAGTTGTATGTGTGTTGTATGTTTTAACTAAAATACCAAGCCTACAAAATGAAGCATTCAACATTCACAAAAAAAAATAAAAATGAGCAAGCAATACATACACAAAAAAAAAAGATTCAATACCCAACCTATAAACCAAAGCCAAAGCCTGTAAAATGAAGATTCAATATCCACCAACCTAATTTTTTTTCACAGTTTCTAAAGATTCAATATCCAACCTATAAACCAAAGCCTGCAAAATGAAGCATTCAACATTTACAAAAAAAAAAAGATGAGCAAGCAGTACATACAAAAAAAATGAGCAAGCAATACATAAACCAAAGCCTGCAAAAGCATTCAACATTCACAAAATAGACTACCAAAATATACTGCAATCACATTTACTAACAAAAGCATTCAAGAATCACAAGATTACAAAATAGACTACAAAAGCATTCAAGATTCACAAGCAATCACATTTACTAACAAAATAGACTGCCAAAATAGTGATGCAGTATCAAATCAAAATGACTTCAATTCCTTCAATTCAATGCTTCCACGGTTACCTGGATGCATTGAAAGTCTTTTTATATGGATTCTCTTTGGTCCTTGTTGGATTAGGAGGGGTTGGATTGACTGCTGCACTTGCAGTTTGAGAGGCTTGAGTTGATGGTTGTGTTGAAGTCCTTTCTTCTGCAATATTTGGATGGGTAGTCATTCAGTTCTCCACAAATCTAGCTTGTGATGGAGTGAGGGCATTAAGTCTTCTATTGCCTCTACCTCTTCCACTACCACTACCTCTTCCTCTATCAGTACAAACATCAAGTGTTTCACAGTCTTGGACAATGCCATTGCCTCTGCCACTGCTTCTGCTACTACCTCTTCCTCTACCAGTGTAAACATCAAGTGTTTCACTTTCTTGGATAATGCCATTGCCTCTGCCACTGCCACTGCCTCTACCTCTATTTTGACTACCCCTTATTTGAGATTCTGTAACTTGAGAAACATCATTCATATGAGGATTACTAGGCACAAACTTAGCCTGTTGCTTTGGTCTACTCCATCTAGGCCTTCCTCCTCTCTTTAGACTGTAAGTACTTCTAACAGTCTGAGGGGGTCCATCAAACCCCATTTCACTTCTATTTCTAGAAACACTGCTGGGAGTGTCCACTCTATATGCTGGTTGAGACCATGATATTGTTGGTGGTGCAGGTGTTCCTTTACATATCTTTTTAATGTGACCAAACATCCCGCATTTTCCACATTTTTTTTGCTGACCACCTCCTTCATCTGCATCCTTCCTCCTCACTTTTTTAGGTCTTCCAGGCCCTCTCACCAGTAGTGGTGTCTCAACTTGCCTACTTGGATACAGTATAAACACAATAATAACATGTAGTCAATCTTAAATGAGCATGGACAATCACATTAATGCAAATAATCACACTAATAACAATCACTTACCTTACCCCAATTTGATGAATCAGTGATAACATGGACAACTCTTGAATATGTTGCCACATATGATGATACATGGTAATATTTGCTACAAAGACTGCATGCATATAAAAATTCAAATTAATGAATCTAGAAATGAAAAATTAGATTTGTAATAATAAGTAGCTTACCCCTCCCACTCTAACCTCATTGGAATGATAACACTTGCAGTATGGATGCAAGGTAGTCTACTAAGTTTCCATTCATTACACTCACATGTATGGGTAAGTAGATTTAACTTCCATCTGCCCCCACTAGTCCCAATTAAAACAAACCCATCATCATCTTCTCCTTCAAAGTCATAATCCCCATAATGTGTCTTCAGCTTCTCAATGTGCGTTAGTGCTCTTGGGACAAGGCCTCTCTGATCCCATGTCCTTTCCTTAATTCTCCTTTCATTAAGTAACTTCATCAACATTAAATTTAACATCTCAATTTCTTTATCCAATGGTTTGTCTCTGATCTTCATAATCTACCAGTTGAAAGATTCAGAGAAATAATTAGTAATATGTTCACACTTTGATGTGAAATCAAAGTGTGACCTACCCCATGTCATATAGGGTTCCATATCCAACTATGCCTTAGCTCCAGGGTCATCCTCTTGTATCTTGTCAATGAAACACTATTTCTCAACTTGTCTACATGCTTTTGCTGCTCCCCATGCTAGATTCTCCAAATGAGTTCCTTTGTAATATTTTTTTTCATATTTTTATTCATGTGCATGAAGCAATATCTGTGATTGGAGTTGGGAAACACTTGGTGGACAGCTTCAATAAGACCATTTTGTCTATCACTAATCAAAGTTAATTTGCTAGGGTGATTTTGCAGATAAGGTTGTAACTTAGTCAAGAAAGTCCTTCATGTCTCTGTGCATTCACTTCTGCATAAATAAACTCTAATTAGGTACATCCCATTGTTTGTATCCAGACTGAGAATAGATAGCACCACTCCCCCATATTTTCCCTTGAGGAAGCATCCATCTAAACCTAATATTGGTCTACAACCATTAAGAAATTCATCAATTAATGCCTTGAAAGCAATACAAGTGCATGTCCATTGCATTGTAGCACCATCAACACTTGTAGTTAAAATGCTGCAAGGATTGCACAACAAAATTTGCCTATTCAACTCGGGTAAAATAGTGTATCCCAAGTTAAAGCTCCCCATTATTCTCTCCATGCGTATGGTCTTAGCATTCCAGGCACTATAGTATGAAATATCCACCCCAAACTTCTTCTTAATTTTGACCTTAAGTTTCTTTGGTGTAATTGTTTTAACATCTCTCACCAAGTCTTCTATCTCATTTGCAACCCAACTTGCATTACCCATCTTGTTGACTGCACCAACTGTCCCCTTGTAATCATGTTCAAAACAATGTCCTTTCAGTTTCATGGTGTGCCCATCAGGTAATCAGGAAACAAAAGCCAACCATTTACATTTTTCATCAGTACACTTCATCCTCAACCTGAAACTCTCATTCTTGATGTAGCTGTAATGACCCGTATTTAATTATTCCTAATATTCACTCTTAATCCTATTCTTAATCTCATTGGTATATTAGATTCCTTTTCTTCACGTAAAGTTCCACATTCATTTTCTGCATGTACTCTTTCATCCATTGTACTCATCCTTTATGCATCCATTTATTCCTTTCGGTGGCTTAGTATTAGATTATTTTAGTAGCTTTGGGCGGTTCGGAGGTGTTTTGGAGTTAGAGGTGGTTTTGTGGCCTTGGGAGCCTGTAGAAAATTTGGTAGTGGTATTTATATGTTGTGTGTGTGATTTGGGATGGTTCCGGTGAACCATTGGAGTTGCCGGTGGATTTTCGGGGTCGCCCGAGGAAAAGATTCCTTTTGGGGGGCTTAGGCGTTTTGGTTGCCGAGGGGCGGTAGAGGTGGTGTGTTCACCTTGGAGAACCTTGGTTGGGTTTGTAAAAGTGTTTGCGTGGTGGTGGAGGTGGCCCGTGAAGTTCCGGGGTGGTCCGTGGTGACTCCCAGCAATTCCTTAGCCTTTTTAGTAAGTTCACTTTTTGAACAGACCAGTTCTCTTCGAACAAGATCTTCCAAGGACAATTTTCTTTCATCCTTGTAACCTTCTGTTTGAACAGGATCCACCCTGTTCGAACAGAGGTGCAATTTCAACTGCGTCTGGGTTTATATACTTCATTTCTTCATTCCTCTCTTCACTCCTTCACTTTCTCCTCTCCCTAACCTTTTCCTCTCTCCTCCTCACTCCTAATCCAACCTTCCGCTTCACTTGCGGATTCTTCCTCAGCTTCGCCGCGATCTCTTCTCCTATCCTCGGTAAGTAGTTCCTTTATTCCTTACCGTCAATTTCGCTTGATTTGGCTTAGGGTTTGATTTCTAGGGTTTGGAATTTATTCTCGTTTCCTTATATTGTTGGTTGTTTGTTGTTCCTGGTATTGGTGTTAGATTTCTAGGCTTTCCGTTTGCTTTTCTGCGGATCGTTGGGATTTCCTTCAGGCGAGTTTTCCCTTCATTTCTAAATTCCTCTACTAGATAATAGATGTTGATTTGAGTAGTACTCTGAGCATAGAGGTGTTGTGATCAGTTAGGGTTTATTTTCATATTACTTCTCCGTATAATTGTTAACTCTTTAGTTACTATAGTTATATTGGCTTTTGGTTTTGCTAGAAGTTGTTAGTGTAGTTACTAGTAGTTGTATTCTTGTTGTTGGGTTCAGTCTTCTAGAGACTAAGGTTGTTTAGTTGCGATGACAGCTAGGTTACTGTTTTATCGGTTTAGATGGTGCAACCGAGTCATTGGGTATTTTGTTTAGGATTGTTGCCACGCTCTTTTGTAAGTGGTTATCCTATGTTTGTTTGCTGGGTTCACGGCTGTTGCATTGTGATCCTCAGGATCTTTTGCATCTTTTCAAATCATGCAAACTCTTTTAACTTATCGAGATCGGATACATAACAAATCCCTACATCGCTTGACCTTCGATAGGATTACAGGAGTCCTACATCGGGTTGAAATAGTAGGTGGGTCCAGGATGGATACTATCATACCTTATAAACCCATTCGGGAGTGTAGAAAGGTATGAGAAAGTATTTACAATTCGGTACAGGGCTTATCCTTGAGGTTGAAACTCCTCAGAATAAAATACACTCCGAGCCATTGTATCCCTTTAACAGATCTTTTTAAGTCAAATATGCTAGCGGTTGATCAGCCATTAATTATTATGATAGGATTACATCACATTTTCAACATCAGCTCATTTAACATTTAAAACTTAGCACATATCACATCATTGGCATATCATTGCATCTTTCCCTCATTGTCACATTCCCTCCTTTTTTTATATTCCTTATTCTTACTCTGGTTACTCTAATATTTCCTTTCAGTTCTTACTACTCAGTTACTTGGATCATGAATTTATTAGTTACTATTATTCTACTTTAACTTACTCTATCTGTTTTACTTCACTCTCCTTATCTGTATTTTTTTACTAGTATGTTATTTAGACTTGTTGGGTTTTCAGTGAGCCATGGTTTTGCTCACTCTCGCATTGTTTCCCCCCTTTCAGAGGTTGAGTAGTTTGAGTTGCTGAGAGCCTCAACAGTGTTTGGAGCAGTTGACGCTGCCAGCCATTTTTAGTTTGGACTTTTGTTGCTATCTCAGAATATGTTGTTGTACCTTATTTTGGACAATGTATATATTTATGTCAGATATGTATATATGTTTTTTGCTTCCGCTATGTTGTTATTTTATTTTTTTACTCTGATAATTAATGCTATATGTGAATAGCCAAGCCAGAATTTGTCCTCGGCTTGGCTATTTGTGGGGTAGAATTTTTGGATTCCCCGACCTGCACTACTTATAATCTAGTAATTGGTCAAGCTACCGATTACCGGATTTTGAGGCGTGGCAGTAGCTGTAAATGAACTTCTTAATAACTGCAAATTTTCTAAAGTATTTTCTTGCATTATCAACTGTAGGCTACTGCATCCCAACCTTCAACTCTCTGTACATAGGTTTCACTGTCCTTTTGGTCATATCAGCATCCTCTTTTGCAAAAATATTGTCATTCTCAGCATCTATGCCATCAAACTCTTCCCCCCTTACCATTTCCTCTGGTGTAGGTAAATCATCTCCATCTTGAGATGAATGAGTATTGTAGTACCCTTCTTATGCTTCTAAATTCTCTATATCCAACTCAGCATTCCTTGCATATGTACACCATTGTTGAACTTGATTAAGATCCTCATCTCCTTGGTTGATTTTTTCTTCAACTCCAATTTCAGTTTGAACCCCATCATCAACATCTTCTTGGTCTTCTACATTTTTATCAAACAAGTCAATTCCAATTTCCTCAAGGTACTCTTCATCATATTCATACAACAACTCTCTATCACTGTCATAAGTCTTAAGGAGTTCATCCAACTCCTCCTCTGGTAGTTCACTAGGCTTCAACTTTTTTTTTTTATCCTAATTGAGAACTGGATGGTAGATCACTGATATCAACTCCTTTCATTCTCTTTGTATACTTCCTCTTTTCTGGTATAGGAATTGGGTTTGGAATTGGGGAATCAAATGTGTCTAAAATTGGTACAGATGGCGTGGTTTCTTTTCCTTTCCTTTTAGACTTTGGTGATACACTCTTTCTTAGATCACAAAATTTCATTTCTTCTTCATCATCATCAACCAATATAATCATGTCATCAACCCAACTCCTATTAAACAGAAACCCCCAATTTATAACCTTAAAAAAATTATAAAAAGAAACCCCAAATTATATTCCAAAAAATATAAATTACACTAATTATTAAAAAATAGAAGTACCCAATTTATGCTTATACAGCAAAGAAACGAAAATGCCCAAATTTTAAAATCCCAATTTTGAAAACCCTAATTTTGAAAATTACTGACAGGTTGATATATATAGAGAGAGAGAGGGAGAAAGATCACTAACCTCTTCAATGTTCTCCTCTTCAATGCTTTAATAACAGGCTTTGAACCTGCTCCCATCGTTTTCACCATTGGAAGAGAGAAATGGTTGTCTAAGAGATGGTTGAGATATGATTGTCTTAAAAAATGGTTGTCTGAGAGAAAAAAAAAGAAGAGGTTTCTGAGATTAGAGAAACTGGGTTCCCACTCATAATATTATTTTTTTGTTTCTGAGATCATATGAATCGCACGTGTAGCCTATAAGGGTATATTGGATTTTTTTACATGTTTGTATGGGTCAACTGGCCGGTCAATTGACTTTGACTGCCGTAATCTGTTAAAAATGGACTGGGTCTAAATAAATGAAGAACAAAGGGGTCCCTCGCTAATTATTGAAGAAACTATGGGGGTTAAATAAAATTTGCTTAATCTCTTTTGTCCCTGAAATATTTTCTTGTGCCATGGTTGTGAAGCTTTTGAAGGATTAGGGGCATACCTAGTATGAATACAAACCTAAACGTGCCCCAACCGAGGATTATTTTAGTAATTACAGGAAAACTCTTACTGGTTTACAATTTTTAATATGTTCAAAGTTCAAAAACAACTTAGACTTTGAATAGCAAATTAACTAGTAGGTGAACTCTACTTTGTGGGTTTTATGTTGAAGTATGCATCTTTTACAGTCATCTTCTCAGTTTCCCACAATTAGAGGCATATATCTAGTGATCCCGGCAGATAACATTTAATCTTTCTAACCTAAAGTTTCCAGCATGCAGACATGTCTTCCTCAAGATTTATATTGCTCTGATTTAGATCAAAATTAGCAATCACTGCTTGGTGATGGCGATAAAGATGCTCAAATACATAAACATCAATTGTTTCTCTCAAAGTAGGACTTACTAGCAGCTGTAAAAAAAATTACACAATAGAGAGTACCAAGGGCAAGGATTCGCCTTCACTCCCTTTTGGCTACACTCCTGCTACACTCAAAAGTAGCCATACACCTGTCTTTCACTTAAGAGAAAAAATCATATGACATGGGAAGAAATTCAAATTGTGACCTCTCTCCTCTGTTGTACTCTGCCCTCTCAAATCAGTCTATTTCCCTCAACTTTAACTCTCTCTCTCTCTCTCTCTTTCTCTCTCTCACACACACACATGCACACACACATACATACAACAAAAGGTGAGTGATCACCGGCTAAAGCTCTGTTAGTGGTAAATCCATCTCAAATTGTCTGCCCTCTCAAATCAGTCTCTCCTACTCTTTCTTTTTATCTCTTTCTTCAAAACCTTTTCTCGGATCTGGGTTTGACAATAAATTGAAGTTGAGTTCGAACTTCCAAATTGGAGGTTGATTGTTGGGGAATTGCGTTTTGTTGGTTAGTAAGATCTCGTTTTTGCAGTGATTTTCAAAGCGATTGGTGACCTTGAAGAACGCCTTCAAGAACAAATATGAACAAGTTAGTAGGGTGTAACTTTTGTTGGTAATTAATGTCAAATTATTGTGTTAATCGATAATTTTGTTAGCGGTTTTTTAGTATGAAATGCATCCACCACCAACTCATTTGTTGACGCCCATCAATATCGACAATATGATGGCAGGCAGTAATGTCGATCACCATGTTTTTGATAATATAACTGTGTGTTTTTATCTCGATGACTGTAAATGATGACACATTATTGTTGATTGCTTTAAAAATATACTCGGTACTCGACAATAAATTGTCAATTTATGTATTGATCGACAATTTATGAAGTGCCGAAATTGTCAATTTATGCATTGATCGACAATTTATGAAGTGCCGAAATTGTCGATTTATGCCTTGATCAACAATTTATAAAGTGTCAAAATTGTCGATTTATGTATTGATCGACAATTTATGAAGTGCCAAAATTGTCGATCGCCATATTTTTCGATAATATAACTGTTGATTAATTGATTGTGTTGGTAATAAAGTTTAATTATTACATGTGTATATTTCAGGGAATGAAGAGTAGGAGGAAGACCACATGGAAGAAAAGTTGTGTAATGAAATATCATAATGCATCCTCAATGTAATATTATCTAATTAATTGGTATGACTTATTAATGAAGGACATGTTGCCATCCATTTGAATGATCTAATATAATAGTATTTATGTACAAAATAATGCCTTTTTGTGATTAAATACTCTTGGTTGTGTTCTATTCTTTTATGCCACCCTTATTGTTGCTTCTAAATCAGTTTTTTGGTGTTTGCCTTATAGATTGTAATTTAGCTATACTTGTCGAACATATTAAATTCTCGAAATGTCCACTAGTCGACAATTACTGTAGTGTATAACACCAATTATTTCGATGTGTAGCCTCACCTATTTATCTACTCGACAATTTAATAGGTAATATTTGTTCTAGATGTGCATTAGAAAATTCTGAGTAGTACTCTAATTGACAATTGCTTGGCTACAATATTTGAACTGTGGAATGACTATTAATCTAAAAATTGTTGACTATCATTGATTCGTATATTAATTTATTTATATTGTAAGCATATGAAGATTATTGATACCTAATCTGAGTCAAAAATTATACATACTATATCAATCCATATCCATAGCATAGTAGCTATCAAATAAGGAATTAAATGCAATTTTTTTTACAAAGGTATCACAGTTGAAAAATATAAGGGGTCCATTAATAAGCCAAAACAATTAATTAGATAATATTACTTTAAGTATGCATTATGATATTTCATTACACAACTCTTCTTCATTTTTTGCTCCTCATTCCCTGAAATATATACATGTCATAATTAGACTTCATTACTAACTCAATCAATTAATCGACAGTTATATTATCGAAAATATGGTGATCGACAATTTTGGCACTTCATAAATTGTCGATCAATGCATAAATTGACAATTTATTATCGAGTACCGAGTATATTTTAAAAGCAATCGATAATAATGTGCCATCATTTGCAGTCATCGAGATAAAAATACATAGTTATATTATCAAAAACATGGTGATCGACATTACTACCTGCCATCATATTGTCGATATTGATGGGCATCGACAAATGAGTTGGTAGTAGATGCATTTCATACTAAAAAACCACTAACAAAATTGTCAATTAACACAATAATTCGACATTAATTACCAACAAAAGTTATACCAAACTAACATGTTCGTATTTGTTCTTGAAGACGTTCTTCAAGGTCACCAATCGTTCTAAAAATTACTGCAAAAATGAGATCCTACTAACCAGCAAAGCGTAATTCCACAACAATCAACCTCCAATTTGGAAGTTCGAACTCAACTTTGAACTATTGTCAAACGCAGATCCCAGAAAGGGTTTAAAGAAAGAGAGAAAAAGAAAGAGTGAAAGAGACTGATTTGAGAGGGCAGACAATTTGAGATAGATTCACCACTAACGAAGCTTTAGCCGGTGATCACTCACCATTTGTTGTGGTTGAGAGAGGGAGAGAGACTAATTTGAGAGGACAAAGTACAACAGAGGAGAGAGGTCACAATTTGAATTTTTTTCCACGTCATATGATTTTTTCTCTCATGTGAGAGACAAGTGTATGGCTACTTTTGAGTGTAGCAGGAGTGTAGGCGAATCCTTGCCCATCATTCTGCCCTAAAAAGTTTTTCTCAAATGTATCAAGTACTAGCTTAAATAATATTGCATATACGTACCTTCATTTAGTATTTTATCGTGAACAAGATATATGACGTGAATTACTGTTAATCTTCACAAATATTAAGGAATAGTTTCATCAAAAGAAAGAGGAATGCTGAGAGAAACTTGTGAAGAGCTATGTTCTGCTATTCATCCCTTACATATGAATGGGAACTAGCCATTGCTAATGTTTTTTATGGGTTTTGGATTGTAATAGATACGTCATTGTTAAAACCCTTCCTGAGTTATCTTTGAATCAGCTTCTAAATGAATTATCTCATAACCAATCAAATATTTCTCTATGCCTAGTCAAACCCTGCTGGAAGCCCCTCAAAAAGTGTGTTACTATGGGCAACTTGGACTTAACAAACTTTTTTTTTTCTTTATGCTTTCCCAGATCTAACATGGAAAGAGCTGGACAAAAGAGTGCCACAACTGTATTAACTGTATTGACCTTGTCTCTCACCGAATAAATAAATATGGTTTTACCTGTACATTTCTTAACTTCTAATTTTCCTTCATAAACATCTTCTTTGCTGCTCTCCCTCTTCTCTTCCCACCATCGTTCTTCTTCTTCACAATGACTTGATCGTGAAGGCTTGTCTGTTTTATATTTCATGTTCCTAGGGTGTGTTTTTGTAAGGAATATTACCTCTGTAGCAGTAAACGAACAATAACAAAAACAAGTTGAATTTGATGTACCGAACTGAAGAACAGGAAATGCTGAGTCGAGGACTAGTGCTCTATCTTTAAGACGTTTCGCCGCACTTCCCTTTACAAATAGTTGAATGTTACGTCGTCTCTAGGATAAAACAGCAACGTGAGCAATTCTTTTGCAAGGAAGAATTACCTTCTAATGATTTACATTTTCAATATGTTATACTCGGATCTTAGAAAATCTCAAAGAGAAGAGAAGAGAAGAACTATTTTTCGATAATCAAAAATAAAGTCACAACTTCTCTTTATATAGAGTAAGTTCGAAACGGTAGTAAGATTAATGGTGGGACACGTCATCAAAACCGTTCAAAATGAAAGTGAAATGGTTCAAGACTTTAATTACGAAACATTAACAACATTACGTTTTGAGGAATTCAAAACGAACAAATTCAATTTGAAAGAAAATCTAGGTCGAAAATATTTAGTTCGAATTAGTCTACTGGAAAGTCCAGGTCGAATAGACTCAGGTCGAAATGGTATATGAAGAATTAACTTAGTTTGAATTGGTCCAAGTCGTATATACTCAGCTCGAATTGGTCCAAGTCGATAAGACTAAGGTCGAATTGGTGTAAGCCGATTAAGACTATACTTAGCTCGAATTGGTCTTGACAAAATCAATTTTCCATAAAGCCCAAATCGAAGCCCAAGCCCATAAACCAAATGAAATTTGAAACTCGTATTTTCAGCCCGCCCCTACCCAACATAGAGAATAAAGGTTCTATGTTATATCATACAAACAAACTCCTCTTGTGAGCAATGTAGGACTAATGAATTGTTTTGAGATATACCAAAAAACCCAACAATTCCCCACTATATCGGGAAAACATATCCGAGTAACAATCTAAACTAGTGCGTAAGTAGAGGTGTATTTCGACTTGAACCTTTACGTAGTGAATATACTTTTGAAGTACTAGAGATTAGAGTGACAATCGTCTAAAACTCTAATTCTAGAGGGTACAACTAAAGCACACCGCACACAACTTTATTAGTGTAAAGTTCTAAACGATGTCAGTGTTATACGGCCATACACTAGTATCCTGGTTTTAATGAAAGCTCTAGGGAATTTGCCCAAATTTCTATAGGAGGCGGCCTCACTTCCACAATCATCAAGGTGAGTTAATCAAGAGTACTCCAATAGCTGGGTACCCCACTCCACATAGAGTATAGCCCTCATTAAGAGTTTATAAAATAACTTAACCTTAAATCGCTACAGGATATCATGCTCTTATATCCAGGGATGGACTAGGAGTAATTTCCCCTTCTTAAAAATGCATGATCCTTCTTAATTATCAAATGACTTGTTTTTCCCTTTGAACCTATTTCTTGGGATCTTCAGTCTATTGGTTGGGTTACCATCACAGATATTCTAACTATACGGGCCTTAGCCCCATCCCTTTCGAGGTGTTCCATACCTTCTCCCGAGCTAACCCTTTCGTCAAAGGATCAGCAAGGTTTGCTTCTGACCGAACAAAATCTACTCTGACAGCCCCAGAAGTGAGTTTCTCTCTTACAGTACTATGCTTACGACGTATTTGCCGTTTATTGTCGTTGTAATAAGGATTCTCCACTTTCGCAATAGCTGCAGTACTACCGTAGTGGATAAGTATGGCTGGTAACGGCTTATCCTATAAAGGAATATCTGACAAAAGGTTTCTCAACCAATCTGTCTCCTCACTGGCAGCAGCTAGTACTATCAGTTCTGACTCCATCGTAGATTGAGCTAAGATAGTTTGTTTCTTAGACCTCCAAGAAACCGCTCTACCAGCAATGTTAAAGATATAACCGCTGGTTGCCTTAGAGTCTTCAGATAGGGTGTTCCAATCAGCATCGGTAAACCCTTCTAGAACTGCGGGGAATCTTGCATAGTGTATTCCTAGGTTTATGGTTCTTTTCAGATACCGCATGATCCTTTCTATAGCATACCAATGCTCTATACTAGGACAACTAGTAAATCTATATAACATCCCCACTGCGTAAGCAATGTCTGGCCTAGTACAATCAACAGCATACCGAAGGCTGCCAATGATACTAGCATACTCAGTTTGTCTAATACTGTCACCAGTATTCCTAAATAGGTTCTGACTAGGGTTATAAGGGGTGCATACAGGTTTACAGTCATAGTAGTTATACTTTTTCAAGATCTTCTCAATGTAATAAGATTGATATAAAGTTATACTACTTTCAGTCCTAGTAATCTTAATTCCCAAAATTACACTAGCTTCCCCCAGATCCTTCATGTCAAAATTTTGACTTAGTAGATACTTGACATCATTAACAACAAAGATGTTAAATCCAAAAATTAGCAAGTCATCCACATATAAACATATAATAGTGTAAACATTATCTACAGCCTTGTAATAAATGCATTTATCACTTTCATTAAGTTTAAAACCATGTGAGATGACTAAGTTGTCAAATTTCTCATGCCACTGTTTTGGTGCCTGTTTAAGACCACATAAGGACTTCACCAATTTGTAGACTTTACGTTCCTGACCAGGCACGATAAATCTCTAAGGTTGGTCCATATAAATCTCTACATCTAAGTCACCATTCAAAAAAACAGTTTTAACATCGATCTGGTGAACTACTAGGTTATGAACAGCAGCAGTAGCAAGTAATACTCTAATAGAGGTAATCCTAGTAACAGGAGAATAAGTGTCAAAGAAATCAATGTTCTCTCTCTGCTTAAATCATTTAGCTACAAGCCTAGCTTTGTATTTCTCAACTGACCCATCAGGTCTCAATTTCTTTTTAAGGATCCATTTACAACCAATTGCCTTGCAACCGGGAGGTAAATCAGAAATAACCCAAGTTTTATTGGACTCCAGAGAGTCCATCTCACTGTTAATAGTATCTTGCCAAACATCTGAATCAGGAGAGGTAAGAGCCTCTGTGAGGGTAGATGGATCTCTCTCTAGAGTATATACTTCAAAATCAGGATCAAAATCCTTCTCCACTCGAGCTCTCTTGCTCTTTCTAACATAAGTAATAATGTTTTCAGCTTCCAAATTTCTAGGTTCTCCTATTCCATGTGCAACAAAATTAGATGATGAACCCCCACTATCTCTAGATATAAAAGGGAACTTGTCTTCATAAAAGTCAGCATCAATAGATTGAATAATAGTTTTGTTTTGTAAATCAAAAAATCTATAAGCTTTACTATTAATTGCATAACCAATGAAAACACATTTATAAGCACGACTAGCAAGTTTCGACCTCTTAGGATAAGGTTTTCTGACATAAGCTAAACATCCCCAAACTCTAAAGTATGAGATATTTGGTTTTCTGCCATTCCAGAGGTATGCTCAAAGTTTTTGAGTTAGGAACTCTATTTAACACATAACAAATAGTTAATAATATTTCTCCCCACCAGTGGAAAGCAGGTCTTGAACTTAGCATTATAGCAACTACTAGTTCAGTATATGTACGGTTCTTACATTCAGCCTTACCGTTCATCTCAGGTGAATAAGGAGCTGTGGTCTCATGAATAATCCCTGTGGATTTATACAGCTCGTTGAAAACTCCAGAGTCATATTCTGCTCCGCTATCACTCCGAAAACGTTTTATTTTCTTTCTAAATTGAGTCTCAATTTCAGCAAGAAAAATCTTAAACATATTCAGAGCTTCGCTCTTGTGAGCCGTAAGATATAGATAAGTGTAATTAGAATGAACATAAATAAAAGTTATAAAATAATGTTTCCCGTTCCTTGTCAAGATCCCTTCTAATCCACAAATGTCTGAGTTTATAAGGTCCAAGGTTCCAGATTCTCTTTGTACAAATTTGTGAGGGGTCTTAGTGATTTTTGCTTGTGAGCAATATTCACATTTCTCAAAACTGTCTAAAGGGAATTTTGGAATCAAACTCAGGTTACACATACTTTTAATAAGCTTCTTGTTAACATGACAAAGCCTACTATTCCAAACATTAGAGGTACACACAGCGTAAGAAGAAGATTCTTTATTTAGCATATCAATATTAAGCTTAAACATAGAATCACACGCATAGCCCTTACCCACAAATCCCCCATTCTTGGTGATCGTATAAACGTCACCTCCAATATTCTGCGTAAACCCAGCCTTGTTCAGGAGAAAAGCATATACAAGATTCTTCCTCATTTGAGGGGTATGGAGAAATCCTTCAGAATAAGAGTCCTCTCAGAGGTAAACTTCAGCTCAATATTTCCAGTTCCAGCAACCTCTGTGGTGTGGGTGTCTTCCAGCAACACGTTTTTGCCCATAGCTTCAACATAAGTTTTATACAACTCTCTATCATAACAGACGTGGCGTGTAGCATCGAAGTCCATCCACCATCCTTCTGAGCCACTGACCATATTAACCTCAGATATCATAGCAATCAGAGGGTCATTAGAGGCATGCTCGGTCAAATGGACCTTTGCAGGTTTCGGCTTGTTACGGCAGTCCCGAGCCATGTGTCCTGGTCGACTATAGTTATAACAAATAAATTGAAAAGATGCCTTTTTGTTTATTTTCGAAGTAGGTACAGAGTTATTCGAGCTGGGGTTCTTGTTTGGTTTGCGGGACTGGTTTTCCATACCTCTTTTCACCGGCTTCAAAGAAGCATTGGTGATCTTGTTCTTGTTGTGATAAGACACAACCAGAACGTCTTCATTAATGCCTTGTTTTCTAGCTTCTTCCTCGATGCGGAGACGTACGATAAGGCTTTCCATAGAAAACTCTTTCGACTTATGTCAAAGGGTATTTTTGAACTCCTTCCAGGCCGGTGACAATTTGTCTATGAGGACAGCAACCTGGAATTATTCATCTAGTTTGATACCCTCAGAAATAATCTCATGATAAATCTTTTGGAGTTCATGAGACTGGGTTATGAATGACTTATTGTCATTCATCTTAAAGTTTAAGTAGCGACTAACCGCGTACTTTTTCGACCCAGCCTCCTCCGTATCATACTTTTTCAGTAGGGCGTCCCAAATTTCTTTAGCGGATTCCAATACAGAGTAGAAATCATACAGGTCATCGCTAAGTCCATTTAGGATAAAATTCTTACACATAAAATCATTTGCAGTCTATTTCTCTATAGCCAGGACAGATTCAGGGGCTGTAGGTTCGATTTCTTTAGGCTTTGTAGAGGCACATGACTCGGTTACTTTCTTAGTGGTTAAATAAAAAACATTTTTTGTTTCCACCGACGGAAGTTCAGACCTTCAAATTTAAAAGGTTTGCTGTTGTCGGTGAAGATAAATCGGACATCACTTTTTCTATCAATAGCAGATACTAAATCATCTTAAAATTGTTAGGAATATTACCTCTGTAGCAGTAAATGAACAACAACAAAAACAAGTTGAATTTGATGTTCCGAACTGAAGAACAGGAAATACTGAGTCGAGGACTAGGTCCCTATCTTTAAGACGTTTCGCCACACTGTCCTTTACAAACAGTTGATTGCTGCGCCGTCTTCAGGATAAAACAGCAACGTGAGAAATTCTTTTGCAAGGAAGAATTACCTTCTAATGATTTGCACTTTCAATATGTTATACTCGGATCTTAGAAAATCTCAAAGAGAAGAGAAGAGAAGAACTGTTCTTCGATAATCATAAATAGAGGCACAACTTCTCATTATACAGAGTAAGTTTGAAACGGTACCAAGAGTAATTGTGGGACATGTCATCAAAACCGTTCGAAACGGAAGTGAAACGGTTCAAGACTTTAATTACGAAATAGTAATAACGTTACGTTTTGAGGAATTCAAAAATGAACAAATTCAGTTCGAAAGAAAATCTAGGTCGAAAATATTTATTTCGAATTAGTCTACTGGAAAGTCTAGGTCGAATAGACTCAGGTCGAAATGGCATATGAAGAATTGACTTAGTTCGAATTGGTCCAAGTCGTATATACTCAGCTGGAATTGGTCCAAGTCGATAAGACTAAGTTCGAATTGGTGTAAGCCGATTAAGACTATACTTAGCTCGAATTGGTCTTGAAAAAATCAATTTTCCATAAAGCCCAAATCGAAGCCCAAGCCAATAAACCAAATAAAATTTGAAACTCGTATTTTTGGCCCGTCCCCACCCAACATGGAGAATAAAGGTTTTATGTTATATCATACAAACAAACTCCTCTTGTGAGCAATATGGGACTAATGAATAGTTTTGAGATATACCAAAAAACCTAACAGTTTTGATTTTTAATACATAAAGTTGGTGATGTGAATATAATTATTAATCGTCTGGTTTTAGGGTACTCCTAATAATATGCTAGTTTATGAGATGAGGCAAATTAAAATAGGCTACACTGCGAAGATCTTAACATTATGTTTTGTTTTGTGCAGGTCTTAATACCGTTGGAATTAAGATGGAAGTAGAAGGCATTTTTGTTGCACAAAGAAGATAAATCTTATGCCTACTACTCTTGATTCCTTATCTGAGAACATTCTAGACAACATCCTCGTTTGTCTGTCCTTAAGGGAAGCTGTGAGAACGAGCGTATTATCAAAAAATTGGTTATACAAATGGACTAACCTCTCAAAACTTAAATTTTGGTTACGTGGAATCTGTCCTGTTTCTCTTTTTTCCTGCCAACTATTGAATGTCTTAGTTCTGGGATCATGTAGAGTCAAATTTCCTCCTCGATTTTATCCCTTGATGACTTTAAAAGTCTCAAGACCCATTCACTTTATCAAACTAAAATCTCGAAGAAGAATCTGGAACATCTAATATCTGAATGTGCACTTCTTGAGAGATTAGAGATATATCATCTTAAAATCTCTCATCTGAAAATCAATATCCCAAAACTAAAATTTTCACGATAAATTCACAGAATTGTCTTTTGAGAATACCAAATATCTTAGGGTCCGTTTGTTTGCCAAGTCTCAGACGTGAGACATGACGAGTTGTGGTAGTTGCAACTTCTACTCATGTTTGTTTGACCAAATCTCATAACATTGAAACCTCCATGGGAAATCCGAAAACCACTTTGTTTTCTGTTCAGTTCCCACCAAAATAGGTGAGATTTAGAAATCTTTCTCTTCGTGGGAGTTCGTGGGAGTAAGAAAGGGAAATAGACCCCGATAATTTCTTTTCTTTTTTTTGGAAGGTAAGCCAGTTTTAGGGATCCGTAACCACAGAGTAAACAAGAAGCCAAAGCCTAAAGGCAGTTGGTTTTTAGGGATTTATAGCCCACAGAGTAACCAATCCCCGAAGGGCTTTCAAAACCCGAAGGCAACCAGAAGCATTCGCAAAGGTACAAAGCCCGAAGGCCATAAGCCCCGAAGGGTACAAAGCCCGAAGGCCACAAGCCCCGAAAGGTACAAATCCCAAAGGCCCACAAGCCCAAAGGTACAAAGCCCAAACCCCGACAATTTCTTTCCAACTCTATGAAGCTTTTACACAAACTATCATTTACTCCCATGTACGAATCTCCTCTCTCAAAGCTGTGATTTCCTTTTTCAAAGCTGTGATTCAGGTTCTTTTCTTCTCTCTCTCTCATTTTCTTTTTGTAAAATAATAATGATCATTTGCTCTTTCTGTTGCTGGTATAATCGAGTTTCGGTTGTTGCTGTAATCGATCGAGTTTCAGTTGTTGCTGTAATTGAGTTTTAATTGCTGCTATAATTAAGTTTCAATTGTTGTTACTCTTCTTTAGTTGCTGATGCTTGTTGCTTTAAAACTGTTTACTATAATTGAGTGTCAGTTGTTTTCTGTTTTCTCCTCTCTTATCTTCTTTCTGCAAAATTAAAATGTGGGATTGCTGGATTTTGGATTATTTATGTTTATATGGAAAACTAAAAAGGAAGTTTGTTGATTTGAAAGTTTTTTCTTCTTCTTTTGACAAATTAGGAAGTGGGTTCGATGATTTAGGAGATTTGTTAGATCTTATCCCCATGTTTTAATCACTATAATTTCTCTTTTATAGATGGACTCTAACGATGATGATAATGTTGTTGTTGCGTGCACTATACTAATTGTGGTATGCGCGGCAATTGCATTAGTCGAATCAATGAATTATGTAGATAGGTTGTTGGCTATCAATAGAGATGATGAGAGACATCTTTATTTGAGAAGATTATATGAAGAAAGTGATACAAAATGTCACGAAATGCTTCGTATGAATCAAATGACATTCAATCATCATCTTTGCGCTAGACTAGAGACCAAAGGGTTGAAGAAATTACGATTTTTAGATGTTAAGGAGCAAGTTTCTATGTATCTTCTAGTAATTGGGCATAATACACAAAACTCTCAAGTTAAGCTTGACTTGATCCGATCAGGTCACACGATCTCTTGATACATTCACAGAGTTTTGCAAGCAATTCTTAAGTTAGGCGTGGATCTTATTAAGCCTGCAGCTGCCGAGTTTTCCCCGACAATGGGTAACAATAATAGGTCATGGGCAAACCATTATTTTAAAGATTGTGTAGGGGCAATAGATGGAACCTTTATACATGCCAGTGTACCAACGGAAGATCGACCAAGGTATAGATATAAAAAATGAAACATAAGGCAGAATGTGTTAGTTTCATGTGGATTTAACATGAGAATCACATATATATTGGCTGGGTGGGAAGGTTCGGCTCACGATAGTAGGATGCTCAGAGCGGCGGTAAATGATCCAAGAAACCCTTTCACTATCCCTGCAGGTATTTTTAATAATCACTTATGGCATGATCTTAATATTTTTTTTATATCGTATTTACTATTTTTCATTTTATTAGGTAAATTCTACTTGGGTGATGTCGGGTTTGCTAATGTCCTTGGTTTTCTAGTGCCATATCGTGGTATAAGGTATCACCTTAAGGAACATGATGGAAGAGCCCCTACTAATGCAAAAGAGTTCTTCAACTATCGTTATTCATCTTTGTGAAATGTGATTGAAAGAAGATCTGGCCTATTGAAGAAACGATTTGCTCATCTCAGATCGTATCCTTTTTATAACATTGAGACCCAAACAATGATCGTAATGGCATGTTACATTATTTACAACTGTATATTAGAAGTGAACCCATATGATATGGGCGATGAATGGGTCACACCTGAGGAAGAACCACATGAGGATTTTGGAGAGCGAGAGGACATAGCTGCACTTCAACCATGTGCAACATGGACGGGATTTAGGGATCATTTAGCTGAGACTATGTGGAATGAATATAACCATCATCCATAGTTTAAGATATTTGCCAAATATATTTTGCATATATATTTGGAAGTATTTGTGTTATGTTTTAATGAAAACGGTATCAACTTTAATAGATGTGATAATTGGCGTTAATCTTTTTTGTGCTTTGTTTTTCTTGTGAAACTACATGTCTGAGGTGAAAAAAATATGGGTTTACATGTAGCTAGAGATGTAAATGTTATATTATTATGCTGCATATTTAAATTTCTTTTCATCGTGGTGATAGGTATGGATTCAGAGCCACATGTCTTTATAAATGAAGATGACCAGGGCGATGAAGGAAAAAGTAAGGTTATTTGGGATGATATGGTGAATTGCATTCTCCTAGACACATTGCATGAGCAATTGGCTAAAGGCGGTAAGAGTGACAATGGGTGGAAATCGTCAGCTTACAATGTCGTAGTATTTAATGTAAACAAGGGATTGAATATGGAGATTACTACAACCAATGTTCGAAGTCGGCTAAAGACTTGACGGTTACATCATAATGTTGTGAAGGAGATGAAGAATATTAACGGTTTTGGGTGGGATAAAGAAAGGAAAATAGTAGTCGCCGACGAGGCCTTATGGAAAGAAGTTCTGAAGGTACACACTTATATTATTTTTTTGTAAAAAACGTATTGCATAACATTCTATCTTAAAGCATCACATCCTAGAAAGAAAGTTCACAAGGCATACACCTGTATTTTACTTTTAAACAAAGTACTTATTTTTCATTGAAACCATTAACCCCTATAAAGTATTGTATTATGATGATTAATATACCGCTTTACTTGTTTCTAAATAGATGAGGAAACACTTGAAGAAATTCAAAGGAAAGCCTTTGTCTAACTATGAAGAGATTGCAGAGATACTTGGCAATGATCAAGCCAATGGCTCACATGTGACAACTATTCGAAATACGAATGTTGATATGGTGGAAGAACATGATCACGACTATGCTCCTAAAATAGGGAACCAACCACTCCAAGCTGAATCACCATTTCGAGAAGTTGTCACCTCTACAAATCCATCAACATCTAATATTGCCCCTAAGAGACAAAGAAATAGATCATCAGGTGAATTGGTGTCTAAGTAACTGAGAGGGCTTCAAGAATGCATTTCTAAGGTTGCAGATGCAATGATGTTCAAAAGCCGTGATCAAGATGCCCTTACGGAGAAGGTAACCGAAGAGCTTGAAAAGTTGGAAACGTTAGATCTCGAGGCAAAAGTGAAAGCAATGGAAATGTTTGTCACTAACACAGGTATGGCAAGGATGTTTCTTGCAATGAAAGATGATGTTAAGGAGTTTTGGCTAAAGACCCATTTTCTTATTATTAATCGTTGATGAAGGATTTGGGAGGGAATATTTTGACTACCTTATTTATGTTATTTTGGTATGGACTTGTTCATCTTATAATGATTATTTGTTCTTGTAAAAGTGGAGTTAAAGAAGTTGTTGCTATTTCATCTTCTGATGTTGTTTTATCTCTTTGCCAAAGTAGTCGTTGCTGTTTCATTTGTTTCTGTTATTGCTGTAATCGAGTTTCAGTTGTTGTTGTAATCAATTGAGTTTTAGTTGTTGTTATAATCGATCGGTTTTCAATTGTTGCTGTAATCGAGTTTTAGTTGTTGCAATAATTAAGTTTCAATTGTTGTTGCTCTTCTTTAGTTGTTGCTGCTTGTGGCTCTTAAACTGTTGTTCTTGTACTTCACTTTGTGATGCTGTTACTGCACATGTAAACCCATATCAGGGGTATATAACAGCAGTACCTATCACTCTTAAACTGCTGCTTTTTTCAATTGTTACGAAATCAGGGTTATTTTTGCTGTTACTGCATATTTAAACTGCTTGTTAATGTTGTTTGCAACTGAGTAATACAATTATGCTTGTCCTACAATTACAATTATAGACTGTCATTGTGCTCAAAATAGTTTTGGTTCTCTTTTTACAGGGTAGAGCTTTCAGTTTATTACAAGCCTGAATGCAATGGTTGTTATGATGATGAGTATTGCTAGAGAAATATACAGAGCTCAAGTGCGACGTCAACTGATTGAAGGCCTTATTTACTAGTATAATATAATACTGAAAATCAGACAAAGATGCAATTTTGAATAATTGCAAAATCCCATGTCTTCTACCTATCTCCGTTACTCTGTACTGATTAGCCCATCTACCAAGTAGAGCTGCCTTACTCCGAAATGATTTTTGCATTCAGGCTTGATACTGCTGTTACTGCGACAACTTCCTCCAATTACAATTTTCATTTTGGGAAAGCTGTTTACATGTTCTTTACAAATTATCAGATGTTATCAAATGTTATAGACACGAGCTACAAACCTCCTTATCCAAAATGTTATATCTAGAATTTATCTCTCGCTATAACAATGTCTCTTAAATTTAGAACTCGCTGCCTATTTTTAGGTACTTACATTTTCTAACTATGTGCCTTTATGCATCTTTATCAAATTCTGCATTATGTATTGGATCTTTTTTCAGGTACTTTAATTTGGCGGAATGATAGACGCGAGTATATAATACCACAGACTTCATATGATGTTCACTTTTCTTTGTTATTTTTATCTTGGTCAAAATAGTTGTTGGGTGAATCTTGCTTTCTTATGTGATATATTCGTAGGATGGAAATTTATAAATCTCATGGTCAGCCAAACTGCAAGAATAAGATTTGTTGGGAGTTTAAAGTCCAACTCTCATTGGCAAACCAAACACATTATTTAGAATTGCATGTCTTAGGAATACAAGTCTTGAGACATTCAACTCTTAAAACATAGTTTAGACTTGGCAAATAAATGGACCCTTAGTTTCTTGCATATCGAGAAAGGTACTAAAGAAAATGTCAAACAAGGTGAAATCTGTAATTTGCTCAAGTATTTTGGCTATCTACCTTCTATTGAGATACTCACTCTGAGTTGTCTCCTTTTGTGGGTAAGAAAGTAACTTATTTGGTATGTGAGGATTTATTTACTTCATAAAACCGACAACTTGTTAGTCTTCCTTTTTTTTTGTAGATTTTGGCAGTTAGCAATATTCCAAGGAGGCTACCATCTGATTTTTAGCCTTCGAAGAAACTAAATTTGAGAATAAGTCTTAAAAATATGAAGGAGATTTCAGCAGTCATTTGCTTGCTTAGAAGCTCCCCAACTTTGCATCATCTAGAAATATTTGTAAGTTAAACTAGGTCTAAAGTTTCATTATTAGTTGGCTTTCATATTTTCTTTAATTTTTCATATAGGAAATATTAATCATTTTGACAAATGTCTAAGAGGAGTTCGCATTATGGATATGATCTTATTATACCAGTTGAGGACTTTTCGGAATTATGAGAAGACTTAAACTTCTCCTTCAATCAACTCCATATTGTGGATTTCAGATTCCTAAATGTGGCCAAGATTGAGCTACAAATCCTTAAATTTGTACTCAAAAGTTCACCACAACTTAAGACAATGACCATTAAAGTAAGATATGGGGTTATATCCAACATGTGGAACGACTTGGTGCACTTTCAGAGAGCTTCAATAGCAGCACAACTTGTGTTTCTTGAATTTGATAGTGAAGTTGATCAGTTCATCATGATATATTTTTTGATCGAACTCTGACTTGATGAAAACTGATTGATTTCATTTATTGTTTTAAGAGATTTACAATGGTATTTATACAAGTGCTAGTTGCTAGTAATAGTAAACAGTTACAATAGTTAATAATATACTAAGTTAGTTACTGTTGGTTATTACACCCCCTCAAGCTGAAAGGAGAGCTTGAACTGAAAGCTTAGAGTTCAGACTTTGAAATCTTTGAGTCGATAACCCCTTTGTGAAGATATCAACTAATTGATTCTGCATGCAAAGATATTTGATAACAAGTTGTTTTAGTAGAACCAGCTCTCTAATATAATGATAGTCAACCTCAATATGCTTGGCCCTTCCATGAAAAACTGGATTGGAGACAAGAGCTATTGCACTTATGTTGTCGTATCATAACAACGGAGGAGTAGACAGGGGTAAGTATAAATCTATGAGAAGAGAGCATATCCATATGAGCTCAGCTGCAGTGTAAGCTAAAGATTAGTACTCTGATTCTGTTGATGATCTGGCCATTGTGGGCTGCTTCTTTACACTCCAGGAGATTGGATTATTGCCAAAAAAATATACAAAATCCCCCTGTAAACCTTTTATCTGTAATGGCCAAATTTCGTAAGCTCAAAATTGCTTGGAATTCACTATCACACCAATGATTCTGTAAAGATATTCTAATGGAGAATAAGAAATGAAACAGGTGATTTTAGCGTAGAAAACCTCTGAATAAGTAAAAAACCACGACCTCGAATGAAAGATATTTGTGAAAGTATCCTTATTACTTAAGGCAAACATCTTAATTAAAAGTGATCTCTAAATATATAATTGATTTTAATCTTGCAACTAAGAAGTGGTGTAATTTTTTGGTCCTTGTATCTTCTGTAACTTTTCCTTTATAAAGGCTTTTCTGTGGTTCTTTATCGTGCTGGAGCATGGTTTTTGACTAATGCGGTTAGTGGCGGTTGACTGAATAACTGACGAGTTCGTGGGAAACAAGTGTTTTTGACTGGCTAAGGTTTTTCGATTTAAGTTTGACCCACATTCTTGACTAGTTCGTGGGGTAGGTTGGAATATTAACTGGGAAAATGTGTTAGAAATGCATAAGTCTGAGATGGAGGTAATTCGAACTAGGTGAGCTCGACATTGGGCAAGATTGAGGGATAGGCCCCTACAATCGCCCCCTCGCAACCGAAGTCACAGGTGACTTTGGTTGATAAACGACTAGCTTGGTTTGAATGTTTTTGATAAGTGGGCAAGAATAATGATGGTTTTGGAAATGACGTGTATTTAATGAGGATATTAATGCTGATGTATGTGACGGTTATGATATGAAAAGTTGCTTCCGTAATGAATGATGGCGCTTGTTAAAACGTAGCTATACATTAAATGTAGGGTTATATAAATGATACATGTATTGGTTTGAGTGTAGAGTACACATGCTGTTGTGTGAAATTTCCTGAAAAATTTGTCAATGGTAAAAACTCGTAGCATGGTTCTTGAAGAGAGGATTGCATCCGAAATGTAGAGGTTAAAGTTGAAATACTTCGGTGACCAATCCTTGAAGATGTTCATACCTGCTCCTGTTCCTCCGACGTATCGAGGTTTGTCAAAAGATGAAGCGATTGAAACTGAGGAAGAATTCTACTGCAAGTGGAGGTTTCATGTTGTCGTCTTGACAGGCGAGGACTGGTAGGCCTATCTCCGTACTCTTGCGGAAGACAGGGTTAGGGCTTCATATGCAGGGATAGGCATAACTACGGGGTGGTTATGCTAATTTCTTGCATCACCATAGATTCTAAGGTCGGGCCCTTTTCATCTCTACCAACTATTTGGTGGTGGTAGCTTTAGAGGAGGGGGTGGTAGTAGTGGCGGAGGGTGGCAACCAGTGGTAGCCTGCTTCTGCATTTCCATCACGTTTTGGCACTCAGGATACTTCTAGTTCAAGAATTTGGTTCTACCACTGAGTTTACTGCTTGTATAATTTCCGTTTGAAGTTTGCCCAGACTTTAACCAAACTCATGCGAGGAAAGTCTGTTGTTGGTTCCAATTTTTGCTTTGCATCGAGGTGAAGGATCACTGAAGCAAGAAGAAGTGGAGGAGTTGATGCGGTTGAATGCCTGAATGACCTATGACTTTCAAAAATAGGGAAAAACTTGCTATCTGTAAAATACCTGGAGTTCGCTTTTGGACGGATAATGTTTCTGTAGTATACCTGAGATCGATGTACTGAAAAACTTGTTATCTATAAAATTATATGTAATGTTTTCGATATAAATAAATAATTGTTAATCAATTACTATTGTTATGCAGATAGAAAATGTCTCTTGGAATCGAACTGAATTGTGTAGGATATGTGAAATAAATAGGAGTTTATGAATATTGGAAACACTGTTATTGTGATGTTCGAACTGAGATAAATATTTGCTGACAATGATGTTGTGATATAAGTAATATTTTGTTGTGTGTTTAAACACGTGAGGGAGAGAGAAGTTAAAGGAAACATGTAATCATGAAAATTTGAGCTACTACAGGTCGATATAATTATAGCTCTTAGAAAAAGCTCGTTCTGATAAATAATATAATGTAGGTACTGGAGTGAAGGGATACACCAAATAATCTATTTCAGGATTTTGAGGTTTTTTGTTACGAGAATCAAGGTAAAAATCACATTTCAAAAGGAAAGTGCGTGAAAAACGTATAAATAAGGGCAAGATGATTTGTGAAAAAATAAAGAATAGATCAGGATGGTACACACTCGATCTCAGAGGATTCGTTATGCCGTAGAAGGACGATTGGCTATAAAGACTGTTGAAGTACAGGAAAAGATTTTTGGTGTGTTTGGTTATAATGGTGAGCTTCCGGTGAGGGAGTGTCAACTCGAAGGATTAGATGAAAGGAGTAGGGAACTTGAGTACTCTTGATATTTCTATAAGGTATGCTTTTGGGAACTGGTAAAGGATCCAATAAATTGAGAAGTGATGGTTGGTTTAATTGCTAAGGTTGAGATCGGATTCGAAGACCTGAGGGTTGATGACTGATGTGATTGGATGATGTCGCCAGTCATTAAGGTTGTTCTAGATGTTGTATACAGTGTTATCATAAATAAATATAAGTTTGTTGAATGAAACAGAAAAGATGCAAGTTAATCAGATCCTCTATAGTTGTAAATGTCGTTTTAAGACTGTTTTGGCAAATAATTTTAAAAATTTGCTCGGATTTGAAAATGACTTCAATCAGTACAAGTATGATAAATAAGGACAGAGAAACAAAAATAAGGAAATGCAGAACCTTCTAGTTTTGTTTTACAGGTAAAGCAACAAAAATCTGACATCGTATAAAGTGAGTCATCATGAGGGTAGGAAGGTCAGGAAAAGATATGGAAACATGAGAGAAAAATATGTTAAAAATGAGGGGAGGTGTAATGATGGAAAGTCAATTTTGTTAAAAAGGTACAAGATGTCTGACATGGATAGTGGAAAGGACGTCTCGGTTTTGTTAAAAATTGAGGACGGGTCGTGCGAGGCATAATAACTTCCAGCCGCTAGAGAGAGAAAGGATAAATATTACATCTTCATGACCAATCAAGCATTTTTCAACTTCTGAAAATTTTGAGAACACACAGAAAGAGAGGCAAAAAATTTGCAGGGGATTTGACAAAGAGTTATCTGAAGGTGATCAACGGTTGAAGAGGGTGAAAAATACTGGATCACATAGGTGGCAATACAGCAGCATCGTGAAGGAAGGATTTGGCGCTACTGCTGATTCTCATTCGGACACTGAAGGTTAGTAGAGATGTACACAGTATGTATGTTTATGGAAATCGTAATCGTATTGTTTAAGCAAATCTTAAAAACAACTATATAATATAATCTATGTAATTTTGACATATTCAGAGAATATATTAAAGGTATATATTGCGCATAAATGGTCGATATATACAAAATAATGATAGTTACCTTAACCTGTATGTAGGTCGAGCCTGAGAGGCATATGTGTAGGGTTAAAAACCAGCCTGTAGAAATTGTTGTCGAAATGGGTAGTTCGTCTGTTAACGGGGTGTCGACCTCTGGTCGGACGACTGAGTATGATAATGAGGTGATAGTATGATCAGAATAATTTTTGGGTTTTCATGGCCAATTGATATCCTATCCTCCTGGTTCTGATGCCTTTCGTGAATTTTGTAAGGCTAAGGCAGCCATAAGAGGGAAGTGGGGTAGCTGTGTAAAATATATCGGTAGGCAGTTTAGGGGTTGTACGGTAGCAGCGGGGGAAGAGTATTTTTATTTGTTGGCTGATTTGGAAGATGAAAAATGAGATAGGGGTATATATGAATCGATCTCGTTAGAATACTTCGATGGGGATGTCCGGAGTAACTTCCCAGAGGGTTTTTTGTGTTACATGTCTCAATTAGAGTACGGGTTAAGTCTTCCCCTTACCAATTTGGCGAAGGGGATTATGAAAACAATAGGAGCATGTCCTGTTCAATTGAACAAGAATATATGGGAGGTTATAACCGTGTGCGATCATCTGAACGAAAAATGGGAAAAGGAGGGGAAAGTGAGGAGGATAACCCCTGAGGACATTTTGCAATTTTATGGGGTGAAAAATTATAAGGCCAGTGGTGGGTCATATTTCTGTATGAGCGCAACTTGGCGCCGCTTCTTTGATCTGAATTCAGCACATCGAACCTAGAGTGACAATGTCATATGGGTGAAGGGTAATTGCCTTCAGAGAGATGACGAAGAACATTTGGACCTTCAGTTTAGAACTGTAAAACAAAGTAAGTATAGCAATGCATAGATAAAAATATTCCTATATTTGAATTAATTCATTTAATTGATAATAAAATGTGGTGTATGGCAGGTGTGAAGTCCCCAGTGGAAAGGAAAGAGTCATTGTTAGACGAAGTTATGGAGGAAGAGGCTGAACTCGAATTTATGCTGGAAAGACTCGGCCTCAGTAGGAAGAAGAGGGTTGATAGTAGGTCGAAGAAGGTTCAGAAAGCTCAGTTGACCAGGTCGATGGCGGGTATTGATGATGGGAAGAAGAAAGCAACTGGTGGGGAAGGTCGAACCAACTTGGCCAAGATCCCTGACATAAACAGTTTGGTCCAGTCGGAACCCCTCAAGTCGAGCAAAATAGCTCAAAAATATCTGAAAAAATGGATGTTAAAGGCTTTGCCGGCCTTTGGTACCACTGGAAGTGGTGAGGTCGCAAAAGAGAAGAGGAGAAGGGTCAAACCCTCGGGGGAGTTAGGGGATAAGGTCGCTGAGGGGCGACCTGCTGCGGTGGATGATCTCAAAGAGGTCAAGGAAAGGGCCAGGTTGGTGGCTCTTCATGGTGAGGAAGATACGAGCAAGATAGCAAGCTTATATTATGTGAAAGAGTTGTTTAATGCGGTTCGAGCTAATCGCTGAGATTTATTTTGTATCTTTACAGGTTGCTCGCCTAGTTAAGGGGATTTGGCTCGGCATTGAAGAGGAAAAATTCAAGCTAAAGAAGGGGAAGATCGAGTTGGAGAAGAAACTAGCTCGAGCCAGGACTAATGCTCTAAAGGAAGCAAAACAGCTGGATACTCTGAAGGCTTCCCATGGCCACGCAGGTAGAGGCGCGAGCCAATCTAGATGAGATGGTAGAGGAGCGTGACAGGCCTGGGCGCCATTTGATGCTAAAGGGCTATTCTGAGGAGGAGGTGGATGCCATTAAGGCGGACATCTATGTTGAGGAGGGAGACGATGAAGAAGTGGAAGTGGTTGGGGTCATGGATGGTCTGGATGGTGTCTCTTACCAGACGGTACTTGACAACCAAAAGGATGACACTGAACTCCCAGAGGGTGATAATAAGAAGGTAGGGTAGAGCTTTTTTCTTGTATGAATGTTTGTAAACTATTGTGTGTATGGAAGAGACTTTTGTAGATTGACTGTGTTTTTTTTTATAAACTTCTTGTAGGCACTTAGAGAAATGAGTCTCAAAATAAAAGATCTAGTGACCGGGCTTGCCAGGGAAAAAAAGATCTCTACAGCCTTGCTGTCTGCGCAAGCAGAGTTGCAGGTTAGATCGGAATAGGTCTTTTGACTTGTATGTTATATCAAAATTAAGCTACCAAGTAAATAGGATGTAGATGTAGATGTAGATTGAAAATTTTGTTACCAGTTGTAGGAAAATAACACTAATGTAGTGCGTAGAAAAATAACCGACGCTCTTTATATAAAGTAGCATAGCGAAAAGTATGTACCTTAGATTTCGTAATATACCCCATGGAGCGTTTATCTGATAGTGTACCCCGATAAAATAAAAGTCCAAAAGTATTTGCACATTGCAGATGTTAGAAATTATAATTTAGAAATATAACATATATACATATGCACATTGATGATATCCTGAATCAAACTGTATTAAAAAATTTATATTATTCAGGTCGAATTAGATTCAGCTCGCTCGCATGAGGACGATGTACTCGAATGTAATCGGGAATTTACAGAGGAGTGGATAGGATGAGGGAGGCGAATGAGAATAGAGAGGATCAGTACGTAAATGTACATTTTAAACTTGTGGAGGTAACCCAGGCTGTTTCTGACCTTAATCATAAGGTCGAAGAGAAAGATGCCGAAATAGGTAAGGGCTAAAAGAGCTAGCAGAGATGACAGAGCATGTCGCGAAGTATCAAAATTGGGTTGACACGTTGATGGTTAAGTGTAAGTCGGCTGAAATAGCTCAATACCGTATTCATGCGTTAGAAAGATCGGAGGGACAATCTCGATCTGATCTTCAGAATTATAGAAACGGGCTAGAGCGAATGAAACAAAAAATCGTTGAGAAAGACAATGAGCTGAGGGTAGTTCGAGAAAATCTATCAGCTTCGGAAGCCACAGCTGAACACTTGCATATAGCTCTACCTGCTAAGGATATGGAGTTTCGAGAAATGTAACGAAGGTGTAATGATTTAAATGAGAGGGTGGCACGATAGAAGACCGAACTGGTGCAAGCCACCGTGCGTGCCAAGATGGCCGAGGCTAGAGAGCTCTTAGGGGGAAGCAGAAATGAGGTTAAGGCTCCTTTATTCTAAGGGGATGTAGTTAGTCTCTCAGGTCGAATTAGAGAGCTAGAGAGTGATGTGTCTTGCACTCAGGAGCATATTCAGAGAGGAAATGCGAACTTAAAGGAATGCCAGCAAAAGTTGGATGTCACTTTTATCAGAGAGAAGGTCCTGGAAGGGGAAATCAAGGTAAAGAAAATGTTGATGAAGAGGAAAGAAGAATTATTAAAGGAAATTTTGGCTAGGGAAGAGTTGAGCGCTGAAATTGAGAGACTTCGTGCCCAGGTAGTGGACCTAGGGTCCCTAAACTTGGCTGAATCAACTAAATATATTAAAATTTTGGAAGAGAATGCAGTTCATGATGCCCGGGTCGATATGGAAATGGCTCATCAGATGTATATGTATGCTAGATTAGAGTGACATCTCGAGAAGGTGAGGACACAATTTGTAACGATGGTCATACCTGACGCGTCACGCTAAGACCTATTAAAGTCGATAGTTGTGTATTTTATAGAGAAAGTAAAAAGACTTGAGTCAGAACGAGATACCTTATTCAAAAGTCTGTTGGATAAGGGATGCATTTGCAGAGTTAACATAGATCGAGGGAACTGTCTGGCCTCCATGGAAACCAATTTAGGTCCTCGACCTCCTGATCTAATAGAGAAGGCCAAAATTACTGTTATTCGTGAATCGAATGTTTGACCTCTTGATGTAGGGGGAAGCACGGCTAACACTCCATCAGCAGAAAAAATTCCTTGTAATGTAAATTCGACTTGAAAAATAAATAGTATCTGTCGCAGACACATTGAATTAGATGAAAGCTAGTATGACCTTTGTCTTATCTTATGTCTGGTGGGGTCTTTGATATAAAACAATTTTTTACATTTGTTTCAATCGCAGAAATGGGTTGAGTTAAACCAAGTTAAAAGTTGATTGAACTATATAAATGTTGCAGATATATTGAAAGAGATGAAGGCTAGTATTACATTTGCCTTATCTTATGCCTGAGAGAGTCGTTGATATGAAACAAGTTTTTATACTTGCTACAATCACCGAGATTTAGCAGAGTCAGCCAAATCAAGTGATATTCTTGATCCAGCCATTATAAATGACCCAAACAAAATGAAGTAATGGCTAGTATTATCTATGCCCTATCAATTGTTTGGTAGAGTCTTTGATATGAAACAAGTTTCTACACTTGCTACAATCGCATAGATTGAGTAGAGTCGACCAAATCAAGTGATATCCATGATCTAACTGGAATAAGATCGATTGTAAGCTAGTATTATCTATGCTTTAATCTATAGAATGTGGCTGAATCTATGTAAGTAGATAGAAATTGTGAAAAACTTGGAAGTTTTATTGATAAGTTTAGAATTTACATTGGATGGAGATGAAAATCTTACTTTTGGAATTAAAAAGACAAAATAACCAAAGTGAAGAAAGGAAATGGAGTAGTAAGACGCTTAACGATAGTACCACTTCAGACGCCTAGTATTCTAAGGATTTGAAATGGGGATTCCCTCTTCTGTCATGAAATAATATGATCCCAGGCTTGAGAGGCCTGTGATAATGAACGGGCCCTCCCAATTGTCAGTTAATTTTCCAGCATGAGGCTCTTTGTGATGTTGAGGAATCTCTCTGAGGACGAGATCTTTTATTTGGAAGGTACGGCTCCTGACTTGGTAATTGTACGGTCTGGCAAGCATATGATGATATCAACCTAGGTTAGCGATGGCGCATTCCCTAGTTTCATCTATCATATTAAGGTTGCAAGCCAACTCGAACTCATTTTCCTTATCAGTTAGCTCGTGATCACGAACTGGATGATGGAATTCAGAAGGAATGATAGCCTCAGTACCGTAAGCAAGGAGAAATGGGGTACACCCGGTTGATTGTCGGGGAGTAGTACGATATGCCCATAGGACATGTGGCAGCTTGCGAACCCAATTCCATTTTTTCCTGTGAGTGAAGCCATTTTTTGAGTCCATCAACGATGGTTTTGTTGGTGAATTCAGTTTGGCCATTGCCTTGAGGATAGTAAGGATTTGATGGTGAGTGGATAATATTATGGTGGTTTAAGAAGGTCACGACTTTATCTCCCACAAATTGGGGCCCGTTATGGATACGAATTAGGTGGGGGCACCCAAACCGGGTGATTATGTGGTTCCAAATAAAAGAGATGACCTCTTCTTCTTTGGTTTGACATAGTGAAACTGCTTCTACCTTTTTTGTAAAATAATTGGTAGCTACGAGCAGGTGATGACGGTTACCTGGAGAGTTAGGGAAATCATCGATGAGATCTAGTACCCATCTTTTGAATGGCCAGTACACCTTGCTTGCATGGAGTTCGAGCGCAGGGGCGCGTATCATATGTCCATGTCTTTGGCAGGTGTCGCATCTGCGGGAGTACTCCTCTGCTTGATTGCACATGCCAGGGAAAAATACTCCTTGAGTGATATCTCTATTTGCTAATGATCTACCTACGGCATGGGAGCTACAAGTTCCTTCATGTAATTTGTGGAGCAGTTCATCTACTTTTGATTTGGAGATGCACTTGAGGTAAGGCCCTGTGAAAGAGAGACGGTATAGAACACTGTTTTGATTAGTGTAACGCTTCGAGTTGTTGATCTGCTGTCGGCACTCTTTTGGATCTGCTGGGAGTAATCCGTTGCAATTATTGTCAACTCCGAGGTAGGCTAAGAAAGGCTTTCGCCAATCGTCGTTTCCCCCTTTATCGCCCCCAGTGTTGATCATGCATACAGAAATGCGATCAATGTTAGGGGTTGAAATGATTTCAATCTGTAGATATCGAGCTTGTGTACCTAAGACCCCTGCTAGATATGCCAAGGAATTGGCGTATCTGTTTTCACCTCGAGGGAGATAATTGAGAGTTGCTTTCGCAAACTTGCTCATTCTATCTATAACGAGGGCTGCGTATTTGATTATCTTCCCGTTCATTTTGCTTTGCTCTGAGTAGCGGTGGACGATGAGTAATGAGTTTGTGTAAACTGAGAGTTCGGGGACATGTAGCTCAAGAGCGAGGTCGAGTCCATGAATGAGATCTTCGTACTCTGTGAAATTATTAGAGGCCTCAAAATCCAGGTAGATTGATTTCTTAATTATGTCATTGGAATGGGTAATCAAAACGATCTCGATTCCTGCTGATCGATATGAGAGAAGCCTCCACCCCGATGAAGTGATCCATTCAGCCCATTCGTCGAATGGCTTTGGGGGTGGATCCTCAGGTGTTTCTTATGTAAGATCAGGATCGTGCTCCTCCCACTCGGAATCTTCCACTGGAAAGTCTATGAGAAAATCAACAATGGCATGGTCTTTCTCGGAATGACGTTGTTCGAACTTGATGTAGAGGTCGCTAGTCTTCCTCCTGTTGGATGGAAATTCGGTGACCTTGACTGACTTAGAATTGAACTCCCCCCCCAAATGGATAGAAGGCTGTAGTTCGTGTTGTAGATTCCTAGAAATAGCTTTGCTGGTAACTCCTCGAGGCCCTAATCTTTCCCTTGCAGAAATACGGGAGGTCCTTGGAAGCTGTTCGTTACCTCAGGCTGGAGGAGCTTGTTAAGTATTTTGCAGAGCCTCGAGGGCAGTCTGTATTGTTGTCATCTGATCTTCATGCCATTTGAGCACTGTCAAACGAGCTTGTCGTTCTATATCGAGCTCTTTTTCTTGGAGCTCCCGATCATTTGTTAACTGAAGTTCGAGTTCGGTACGTTTATCTGCTTTGGCGCTGAGATTTGCCCGTAACTCGGTGAGCTACCCTGGCTCCATGGAAACTTCGAGCTGAGTTCCAGCTGCCGATCGTTTAGAAGTAACCATGATTGAAAGTTGTAGTGAAAGACTGCCTTAGGATATCGTAGAAATACAATCATTCCTACAGACATCGCCAAATGTAATGGCCAAATTCCGTAAGCTCAAAATGGCTTAGAATTTGCTATCACACCAGTGATTCTGTAAAGATATTCTAATTGAGAATAAGAAATTAAACAGGTGTTTTAGCATAGAAAATCTCTGAATAGGTAAAAAATCACGACCTCGTATGGAGGATTTTTGTGAAAGTATTTTTATTGCTTGAGGCGGATATCTTTATTACAAGTGATCTCTAAATATATAAATGTTTTTAATATTGTAACTAAGAAGTCGTGTAATTTTTTTGGTCCCCGTCTATTCTGTAACTTCTCTTTTATATAGGCTTTTTCTGCAGCTCTTCATCGTGCTGGAGCATATTTTCCAAATAATGCGGTTAGTGGCGGTTGACTGAATAACTGACGAGTTTGTGGGAGACAGGTATTTTTGACTGGATAAAGTTTTTTGGTTTAAGTTCAGCCCACGTTCTTGACCAGTTCATGGGGTAGGTTGGAATGTTGACTAGGGAAATGTATTAGAAATGCGTAAGTCTGAGATGACGGTAATTCAAACTAGGTGAGCTCGACTTTAGGCAAGATCGAGGAATAGGCCCCTACACTATCTATATGGCATCCACCCCAGTCAACATCTGAGTAAGTTGTGATAGAGAGTGACCCTTTTGTGTATAGTATACCATCTGTGAAAGTACCCTTCAGAAATCTTAAAAAAAAATTGACTGCAGACATGTGACTAGTTCTTGGAGCATGCATGTGCTGGCATACTTGGTTAACAACAAAGAAGAGATCAGGTCTGGTTCATGTGAGATACTGCAATGCACCCACTAAGGATCTATATTTTGTTGCATCTGGAAGAAGTTCCCCACTAGTTGGGTCTAGTTTGAAGCTAGGTGATGCAGGTGTTGTGCAAGGTTTAGCCCCTTCTTTGAAGCCTTGTGAAGTATATCTAATTAGTATTTTGCTTGCGAGAGAAATAGTCCTTTAGAACTTTTTTGAACCTCTAGACCAAGGAAATAGTGGTGATGACCAAGATCTTTGAGAGCAAACTTTGTTCCAAGTTGAGCAATGAGAGATGTACAGTAGGATTTAAAGTTACCAGTAACAATAATATCATCCACATATACTTGAATGAAAGTTATGCAATGAACATTATGTCTGATAAAGAGGGAAGGATCAAAATATGTAGTTGTAAATCCAAGTGCTAGAAGACCATGCAAAAGTTCTTCATACCAGGCTCTTGGTGCTTGTTTAAGACCATATAGGAATTTGTGAAGCTTACACACATAGGAGGGATGGTCTTTGATAATGAAGCCTGGAGGTTGGATCATATATACATCTTCCTTAAGATTACCATGTATAAATGCATTAGTTACATCTAATTTTCTTATATCCCAGTCAAATTGTACTGCTATTGAGAGGACAAGTCTAATTGTGGATGGTTTAACCACTGGACTAAAAGTTTCTGTAAAATCAATGCCTTGTAGCTGATGGTACCCTTTGGTAACCAACCTTACTTTATCTCTTTCTATTGATCCATCAGACTTTTGTTTTACTTTGAATACCCACTTGCATCCAACAATGTGTTGATGAGAAGATGGTGGCACAAGGGACCAGATGCCTGTAGCTTGAAGTACATTATATTCAGTGGTCATGGCTTGTCTCTAATGTTTTTTGAGTAAAACATGTGGGGACCGCCAATTGATCTTTGGAGTATGGAACAGATAGGAGTGCAATGGGATGCTTTGTGGCTAGATACATTTGTATGTGTTTTCTCTCTGCTATTCCATTTTGTTCATGTATATGAGAACAAGAAAATTGGTGACTTATCTCATGTGTAGATAAAAAGGTTTGAAAGACTTTACTTGTGTACTCACCCCCTGTATCTGATCTGACAATTTTGATAGTGGTACTAAATTGATTTTCAACTTGGGTTTTAAATTTAACAAAGATGTTGTAAAATTCAGATTTGTTGTAAAGAGGATAAATCCAACAATATTTGGACCAGTCATCAATAAAACTAACATAGTATCTAAAGCCATTATTTGATGTTTGAGGTGAGGGACCCCAAAGATCAGTGTGAGTAATGTGAAGAACATGTGTAGATTTTGACATAGATAGATTGAAAGATAACTTTTTGCTCTTTCCACACTGACAATCATTGCAAAAAGAAAATGTATTTATTCAACTTGTTAAAGGTAGTTTATTACAAGCAACAACTTTTTGAAGGATATAGAAAGAGGGATGACCTAGTCTTTGATGCCAAATGGTAGAAAAGCTCCTTACTCCAATAAAAGAAATTGGGGAGGTGGATGACTTTGATTTAAAGATTCTTGAGTGAAGAGGAAAGGGGTACATGCCATTCCTATGATGTCCTTGCTTGACAAAAAATAAATTATGGGCAAAGGTGAGTGAGCAATTGTTGTCATTTACAAACTTGTGGACAAAGAGTAAGTTTTGTGTTATTTTGGGAACATGAACAATATCTTTTAGATGAAAAGTGGATTACTGTGTGGAAACAATAGAAGAGCTAGTATTAGGAATGTGTAAACCTTGACCATTGCCAATTATAATTTTGTCAGCGCCATCATATGAAGTATGTTCAGATAGGTTCTCAAGGTCATTTGTGATGTGATTTGAGGCCCTTGTATCAGCATACCAATTTGAGCTAGAAGAAGTATTGTTGAAAGAAGCTTTATTTGCTACCATTGTCGTGAGTCTTGATGGTAGAATTCTGCCTTGATAAGCATAATTCATCCTGTTGTGGCAATCAATAGCAAGATGTCCCACTTTGTTGTAGATTTGGCATGTAAACCTGTTGGAAATGAGGTTGCTGAATTCTCCATTGTACTGTTGATTTGAAGGACTATTGGAGCTGAAGTTGCGAGAAGTATCACTATGAGACCTAAATGATTCACCATAGAACCTTCCTGGATCACCATAAGAGGCGTTTTGAGGTCTGTAACCGATATTTGAAGTGGATTGATAGCCTTGATTCATGTTTCTTGTGAAACCTCTTCAATTTCTACCACCTCTGCCTCGATATCCAGAATTTTTTTTAACTTGGGCATTTTGCTGAATACCTGATGTTTTGTTCACAAAAAAAGGCTTGAGTTGTTAAATCTGCCTGTACAATTGCCTTGTTCTTGGACTCTATTGATATTTCTTTACTCAAAAGTAGACCATGGAGTTCATCAGTGGTGAATGGAGTAGACCTTACTCGAATTGATGTTGCGAAGGCATCAAATTTTGAGGGTAAACCGTTTAGTATATGAAACATAATGACCTCATCATCGATTAGTGAACCAAATGCTGCAAGATTGTTGACAATTTGCTTGAGATTTTGCAAGTATTCTGTAATGGAGTCGTTGTTCTTCTTTAACGATTGAAGCTTGAACTTTAACTGTATCACATGAGATCTGGAAATTGAGGAAAACCTTCGTTCAAGAGTTCGCCAGAGGATCTCCGATGTAGGTAAACCAACAACATACGGTAGCAAACCTTCAGATAGGGTTGTATTCATCCAAATGAGCAGGGTTTGATCTTGTTTCATCCAAATAGCAAAGTCTGGATTGGAAGAAACAACTTGGTTTCCAAATTCATCACTTGTGGTGTTAAACTCCGTGGGAGATGTGTTTGGACCATCAACGAAGCTCATGAGATCAAAACTTTGAAGAATTAGTAACCAGAGAGACTTCCAGAGGATGTAATTATCCTTTGTAAGCTTGATTGAAACAAGATTACTGATGTTGTTGATTGCCATTGATGAGTTTGAGAGAGCTTGAGTCACCATTGATGAGCTTTAGAGACCTAATTAGAGGTCAAAGAGGAGAAATTAGGGAAATTGGGGATTTTGGATCGAAATCACCGTTTGGTGTTTCGCTCTGATACCATGACCGAACTCTGACTTTGATGAAAACTGATTGATTTTATTAGCTATTTTTAGAGATTTACAATTGTATTTATACAAGTGTTAGTTGCTAGTAACATTAAACAGTTACAGTAGTTAATAACAGACTAAGTTAGTTACTGTTGGTTATTAATTTTTATAGCAGCACAATTTTTTATTTTTTTTCCCTTCATACGTGTTTCTCAATTGCGTCCATTCATGAAGTCTATGTATGAGATATTTCACTTTTAAGACAAACTCGCATGTACTGTAGTATTGAAACGTCAAATTTGTTTATTGTTAGATCTATGTTTTCTTTGATCAAAATTAAAGTTCATGATCAGTTTATCCTCTGTAGCCTTTAGTTTGTTGACTTGTGTGTATCGGCCCAATGGTGGTTGTGACCTTCCACCAGGAGAGGTTTCATGGGCTTCAAACCCCATGGGGTTGGAAACTCAGGGTTACGGACCCCTATAGAAAACTGGCTTGCCTGTCTTGCAAAAAAAACTTGTTTGTACCTCCTTTTGGGTATTTTTATTCATGTTCTATGTTTAGATGTATGGATCTCCTCCTCATCCTCGATCGGCTTGTTTCCCCAGTTTCTTCATATAAATATATACAAAGTTCTCTGGGTCACATCTAAATAAGAACTTTCTACTTTATTCGAGTTGGAAACTACATTTGTGTGTTTTAAGTCGCTTGTCCAGCCTATTTTTTTGACCTCGAAAGGTTGGACCTGGCCTCGGGCAAGAAAAAACTGGATATTACAAACTTGAACACCTCCCCTCTCTATTAACCCGATTATCCAGCCCACACCTTACAGGCCCCACGGGCCAACCGCAACAAACGTTCGACATCCACTTGCATTCTATTCCCTTTTAGCCCATCAGGCTTGGCCTCGCAGCGATCGCCGTGTTCAGCCATCCACCGACAGGAAGGTTCACCGGAGTTATCCTCGGATCCTAAACCACTTGAGATTGGGTACTCATCATTTGAGCATTAGGTTGGGTCACTCTGACCAAGGAAGACATTTTTGGCCACAACTCGGATAGGACAGTCGGCAGTTCAGGGCAAGGAAGCCGGGGAAAGGGTGACCGGAAGTGGGAGATTGCAGATACGTCATCAGCAGAAGAAGGTACAGAGGACTCTCTATACCCCGCTAAGGTACGCGTTATTTCCTCTGTCAGACTCTTTCAGTTTCGCTCCTTATTTGATCATGCGTTGTTTAGATTTGTTTCACCTTGTGGTCGATTGACACCCCAGACCATTCATAGATTCGTCGTAGTTGACCAGGGTAAACCACCTGACTTTAGAAATTTTTAGCATAAACGGATTAAAATTGACTCTAGGCGACCATGTGGACCGGCCAATCGTACCTCTTCCCCCACTCTTGGGGCTCACTCTCATACATCTTTAAACTCGCCCAGTAGAGTGTCTTACAAGCTCTTGAGCAGGAAGAGAGATGATCTAAACCGTAGCGTCTTGTTTCGTCGGATCATATCACTCTGGAACCGCGATAAGACTCAGAGACGGCCTACTCTTTCACACAAACTCATCCAATACATGAAAGGAACTATCTCTGAGCCCAATTTCTACATCAAAAATTTGATTGCCACAAGTCGATTCCTCCTCTCCCCCCATAACTCGAATGTGAAAGCCGCTTTGTCGGTTTGCATCAACGTACCGTGTCTCTGGCTGTGTCTTTCCCCATGTAAGGAAGGAAAAAATAAACCCACATCAGATTAAAATGCAAGCTCTCCTATCCCAAATGGATACTACCTCTAACTCAGAAGCGGGCCCGACACTGGCCCTCGGTGAGATATGATTATCCTCTCTTGGAACTGTAGAGGGTGCGGGAAACCTGCCACCCTTCGGGAGCTCCTCAATAAAAAAAAAACATGATCCGGATATTCTCTTCCTGGTTGAGACTAAAGCGATGGAGGCGGACTCCTTCAGGAAGTTCACCAAATTGGGGTATGCCCATTCTCACATGGTGAGTGCCACTATTAATCACGGTGGAGGTCTTTGGCTGGCTTGGAACAAAGACATTGATCTCACTATCCTGGCTTCCTCACCCAGGGGCATCGACACTCTCATTTCTACTGAGAGACACAACAATACGCAGGATACTGAACCGATTCAATGGATGTGTTCATTTACATACGGTCTCCTAGAGATAAATAACTACCAATCCTTCTAGTCCACCATCTCCCATATGGCTAACGCTATTCCGATCCCCTGGCTTATTATTGGTGACCTGAATTGTATTGCCTCCAAAGATGAGAAGTTCGACAGAATCCCCTTTGACAACACCATCCATAACTCCCTTGAAGACTTCATTTTTAACGCCTCTATGGTCGACCTGGGCTACTCAGAGGTTCTCTTCACTTGGTCTAATAACAGGAAAGGGGCTGACTTAACTAAGCTTAGGCTGGATAGAGTTCTTTCCTCTGTCTCTTGGAGAACCACCTTCCAAGATGCCTGGATCCGAAACTTTCCCATCATAGGCTTGGACCATGACCCCATTCTTCCCAATACCAACGCGATGTCGCACAACCTCCCGAAGTAATTCCACTTCCAATCCATCTGGTTGGAACATGAAAACTACCACAATGTCATAAAAAAAGCTTGGATGGTCGAACAAGAAGGATATAGGCCCCTCAGACTCTGGAAAAAACTCTGTCACACCAAAAAGAAGTTAAATAGATGGAACAGAGAGGTCTACAATATATTTACGGAGGATATTAAGAAATTTAGAGAACAAATTTGAAAACTCCAAACCAACCTCACCACCGATCAAAACTCTGCCGAGGAGATTAGCCTCCAGACCACTCTTGAGCACACACTCAACCTTGAAGAGAACCTTTGGAAAGACAAATCCAGAGAGATCTGGCTCAAAGAAGGTGACCGGAATATACGGTTCTTCCACACTTCTGCGGTATGCCGTAGGCGGAAGAACTCGATCTCTAATATCCAGAAAGAGGACGATTCTTGGACCGTAGACATACAAGACATTGGCGATACCTTTATTGATTATTATAAGAAGCTCTTCTCCTCTTCGAATCTTACTACGAAAGTCAAGGAGCTAAACATCTTAGAAGAGCTGATTTCCCTGGAGGATAATTCAATTATGACCAAAAACCCCTCTATGAAAGAAGTCAAAAAAACCCTTTTCTCGATGAACCCCCAGAAATCTCTGGGGCCAGATGGTTTCACTCCTCTCTTCTACCAAAAATCTTGAGACAATGTTAAGAACGACCTCTTTCAAGCCACCCTCATTTTTTTTCAAACTGGCCACGTCCTCAGCGAATACAACCATACAAACATCACACTCATCCCTAAAAATAAAAATCCTACTAGTCCGAAACATTTCAGACCCATCAGTCTGTGCAACGTCAAATTTGAAATCATTACCAAAATCCTGGCTAGCAGACTCAAACCGCTGTTTCACAAAATTATTTCCCTTACCCAAAATGTTTTTGTCCTTGGTCGTCAAATTTTTGACGACATTATTATGGCTTAAGAGATTCTCAAATCCCTTAAGAAAAAGAAAGGTTCTTCGGGGAATATGGCGGTTAAACTTGATCTCAGTAAAACATTTGACAGGGTGGAGTAGAGTTTCCTAGGGGATAAAATAAAATCCATGGGTTTCTATGACAAGTGGTGTAGCTGGATTCAATACTGTATTTCCACCACTGCTCTATCCTTCAACATTGACGGATCCCCGTATGGTTTTCTCAAGCCAGACAGAGGTCTCAGGCAAGGTGACCCTCTCTCCCCTTTTCTTTTCCTCATATGTACTGAGGTTCTCTCCAAGATCATCATCAAAACGGAGATTAAGGGGAATCTACATGGCATTAAGACGTCCAGAGGCAGCACCCCGATCTCTCATCTCCTCTTTGCATATAATTGTTTCATTTTTTGTAGAGCTAACCTCAAGGAAGCAGACATGCTCAAAGATGTTATGAGCATTTTCAAAAGTGTTTCTGGCCAAGAGATTAACCTGGAGAAATCGTGTATACTCTTCATCAAGAATGGGCATCAGAGACATCACCGACTCATTTAACGTATCCTTCGCATCAAAAAAGATGCGGGCGGAGACAGATATTTTGGAGCCCTTCTGGAGTTTGATCGCAAGAAAACCCTTAACTTTTAAGATATAATCACTCGTGTTTCGAACAGAATCGAGGGATGTAAAGCTTTGAACCTTTCTCTTGCGGGCAGACTCACCCTTATTAAAGTTGTTAACTCAGCAATTCTTTCGTTCCATATGACTATCTTCCTCTTTCCCCTCAAGGCCTGCAAAAAACTGGACTCCATTAATTCCCGATTCATGTGGGGCACAAATTGCGCTGGGAACAACAAAACTCATTTCATTAGTTGGAAGAATATCTGTCCCCCCAAAGACAAGGGTGGTCTGGGAATCAGAACGGCCCTGGCACACAATCATGCTTTCTTAGCCAAATTATTTTGGAGGATCATCAAAGAGCCTGACAAAACTTGGGCTTACAATTTCAAGAAGAATTATTCTTCTAAAGAGTCTCCGATGACCGCATCCCCCAAGCCTACTGACTCTTGGATCTGGAAATGCATTATTGCAGCCAGGGATAGAATTTGGACTAAGCTCATTTGGCACATCGATCGAGCGTGGACTATTAGTTAGAACCTTGGATCCCGGGTATCAGATACGGTCGCCCGTACGACCCTCCCCCAGCCTACAGAGCAGTCACTAAAGTGTTAAACCTCATCTGCCCCACCCAGCAGATTTGGAAGGAAGCGATTATTCAATCCTGGAATCATCAAAATGTATCCGAGATCATCCTCATAATTCCACTGAGAAGATTCCAAGCCAAAGACACTCTTAGATGGATAGGGGAAAAGAATGGTCTCTTCACGGTTAAATCAGCCTACCAAGCATCTCTCCATAATCATAAGACAAAGAACTTCAACACCACTAGATCAGGCCAGGAACATGAACGGGGGGCCATCTGAAGAATGAAAGTGCGACATAGAATTCAGTTGTTCCTTTGAAAAGTACTGCAAAATGGTATCCCTACTAAATTTAATCTCTGGCATGGAGAGAATAACAAAGATATTATCAGCCCTAGATGCAAAGAAGAAGAGAAACTACTACGCACACCCTCTTTTTATGTAAAAAAAGTTAAAGAGTTCTGGTACATTTCTGACCCCTCCTCTAATTTTGACAGCTGGCCTTACACAGACTCCTTCTATGGTATTTTTCTTAAATTGACCTGCCAAATTATGATCGAGCCCGACCTTGCTAAGTGGGGCAATATCAACTCCATCTTTTTTGTCATCTGGATGAGCAGGAATGATCTTATTTTTAATAATATCAAGCCTAATTCTAATGTCTCTGTGATTAGGTCCAAGAGCTACTACCTCAATTATAGGTCTAACAATGATTACCAGATCTCCCCTCCTGTACAGGTCCCACTTCCTTCCGTCCGAGAAGGTTGGTATTTTATTATGGTGGATAGGGCCTGACATAACAGTGAAACTAGGGGGGTTCTAGTTTTGTGATTAAAACTTACAATTTTGTTATGGTAAGTGCAGGATTTGACTCCTCTCAGTCGAAAGATTCCTAAGAGGCCGAGGCACTTTCTGTGATCTGAGGCATGGAGGTTGTACACAGGATAGGCATTGAGCGAGCACTGGTTCTTACAGACTGCAGAAGACTCGTCCGGGCATATGAAACGAGATCTTACGATCTTTCATGGGGTGTTCTAGCCATTGCACCTAAGATGCTTGCTTTATCATCCAGCTTTTCAGAGTTTAGTTCCCAATTTTTCAGTAGATCGTTCAATTCGGAAGCACACGCCTTAGCTGCCTTGAGAGTACCCTCCCCGACATTATCTTTGTATAAGCCTGATGAGGCGACAAAACTTATTGACTATGTTGTTTCTCTTCATCTTGTAAAGGCTTAATTTATATATTATGACTTTGCTTAAAAAATTGTCCAGTTTTGCCTCTAAACGTTACAAATGAAGTTATTCCTCATTGGTTTGCAGCTTTTTTATCATCTTTTCTTATAATATGTACGTATATTACTGTTTTTTCCTTATTATCAAAAAATAAAATATTTTTAGGCACGCATGTATTTTGCTGTTTCTGTCATCCTCCTCTAGACTATGAAGACTTCATGTTCTTTTGTTTTTGAACTTAAATTTGCAGACCCAAGATTATTTGAAGGAGCTGGTGTTCAATCTTCTTGAGTTGCAGTTAGAGATTTTTCTTTGTTGCGAATTAGAAATAAAAATTCTTGTTTTGTTGCTTCCACTGATGATCATTGTGCTTATGCCATTTTACTAATGTCTCATTAATTAGACAAAGTCAATAAACGATTGAATGGCTCTACCACTTTACTCAGTAACTCAGGCATTCCTTTATTTGAATGTAAGGGTATTTTTTTCATTTTTCCTGCGTAATGTCTTTTATGTGAAACTTCCACATATTTCATAGAATGTCTTAAATATGAGCAAGCTTGGTTTTATATCGGAACGGGCTACATATATGTGTTTGGCAATGATGTCTTAAATATGAGCAACATGAATTAGTGTTTCTTTCCTATGCGGTAAGACTCTTTGGTAGTCGTAAAAATTATCTTTCCTAGCGCACTGACAATGAACAAAACCAAAACACCAATGGTTATAAGCCTATTATATGTGTTTGGCAATGATCTCTCAGCGCCTGTCCATCGCTCCCGCCTGCCCCCGAACCTCCCACCCATAGTCCAGGAGGGGTGGCACATAATCCAGGTGGATGCCTCCTGGACAACCCAGACCAACCTAAGCGGGACGAGGTTTACTATTAGAAACCATCTTACATCTGTTCTTTGTGCAGGCTACGGGCATGCTCGAGCATCTGATCCGGAAGAGGCAGAAGCGATCGCAGTGATTAGAGGGCTTGAGGCAGCTCAACGGTGTGGTTTGGAGTTCTTCTGCTGACTGACTGTGAGAGGTTGGTCAGAGCCTTCAAAGACCGATCCGATGACCTGACCTGAGGAGCCCTCACACTCGCTCCAGATTTGCGAGCCCTGTCTGATTGTTTTGTTGATTTCCGTTTTGAACATATTGATCGTAATTATAATTTTGAGGCGCATTGTTTAGCCGCCCGGGGTGATCTTCCCCCTATTTTGCTTGTTTTGAGCCGATAGAGGCTACTAACCTTGTAAGCTCTGTTTATCCTCCCTCCTCTCGCGGATAGGCGCTTTATAATATTTCTCTTTGCTTAAAAAAAGAGAGCCTATTATTCAACTCTAAATGCTCTTGGAATGCCTTGTTGTATTAGCCAAAGAACTGATGTGAGGCACAAAATCTAGTACATATGCATACTTTCCGTGGGGCTCAAAAACTGTCATTCGAGAGATTCCTCAAGTGAAAAACACCAACGTATAGCAAGAAGCAAACATCCTTTCACAGTTTACCACATCCACGTGTCAACATACTCCCTTAATTTCACTGAGAGAGAGAGAGAGAGACCAACTCAATTTCGCTAAAAAAAACCCTAATTTGCTCCAATCGCCATGGAACCAGAGCACGAACCCAACGCCAATTCACCACCGCCAGCACCACCACCACCATTACCACCATCACTAGCACCATCACCATCACCATCTCCACCATCACTAACACTCCCATCTTCAAGACCACTAAACCACCTCGCTGAATCACTCAAGCTCGAGCACCAACTCCTTAGGGTTCCCTTTGAACACCTCAAGAAATCGATGCGAAACAACCACCGGATCGTCGAGAAGGAAATCTCCACTGTCATTTCCAGTGTCTCTGATGCTGCGAATCGCAGCGATAACATCTCGGACCAAGAAGCGGTTAATCATCTCACTTCGCTTGTTTCCAGATTACAAGGGCTCAAGCGAAAGGTATGGTTTAACTTAGTTTGAGCGAATTCGGAGTTTTGTGTTTGATTTGGTTTTGGTTTTTTGTAGTTGGAGGAGGGGAGTGTGACGGAGCAGTTGCAGGCGCAGAGGTGTCGAGTGAGGATTGAGCATTTGGAGGGGGCTGATGTGGAGAACTCGTCGGAGTGGAATAATACTAGGCTTAAGAGGATTCTTGTGGATTACATGTTGCGGTTATCGTATTATGATACTGCAGAGAAGCTTGCAGAGAGTGGGAATATTGTGGTAATTGTTATTTAATTCGGTTTTTGACATTGCTTTTGTATATAACTGTATATATGTGTTGTACTAATATTTTAGACTACTATGTATAACATAGCCTGATATGGGATTTGGTTGATAGTTCTGATTCCTGTAAAATATTGTCGAACCCACTGACTGTTAAGACAGTGAAAATAGACTGTGAATAACGACTTTAGATTTGGTGGAAAACTAAAGGGTTCACACAAACAATTGATTTAGGGCAACAAAATGTGTATCGTTGGTTTATTCTGGAAATTGTAAAGCATTATATGGTAGGGTAAGGCTAGGCCAAAGCGACAGCTAAGGGGCCGCCTACGGTCCAAGCCAAAAGAGCTCCTATAGACATTACCATATTCAATCTAAGATTTCCTTACAAATAGCAGCAAGCTACAGACCATTACGGAACGGCTAAAGTTGGGCGCGAAGATCCACTTGCACAATAGTAGACATTAACTCACACTAGACGAGGTCTCTTGAATTCAGAGCTTTTGCTGTCAGTTTCATGTTCAGGTTCTAGTACTGTTCACAGGGAGCTATGCTCTCATAGCAGGATGTTACAACATGGGGTTATAATGAATACTGTATAGATTTTAAGGGAAGTCTAATTGGGCCATGGGTGTAAGACAATATCTGGAAGAAAGTGATGCTGTTCAGAAGGGAGCTTGAAGCCCCTAATGTATACTCGAAGGGAATATAGCAAGATATTTTTTGCAAGCTCAAGGCACAAGTGTTTGACTACTCTACTAATGTGCTATAGTATATTGTATTCACAAACAATAGAGTTTAATCTAAATTACCTGACTTGATGAACACCACTTGATGAACACCTTCTGAGGTCCAAGGCTCCATACAAATAGGGCAACAAAGTCCTTCCGTGTTGTCATTACTCGATTGTCCTGTTGCCCCTTCACCCCCAACCCTCCTCGGCGACGATGAACAAGTCGCATCTCCTTCTTCGATACACTTAATTTCGATCACTTCTATCGGTTTGCTCGAATAGGGGTTATCATTGGGTACAACAACAACTTCTGTAGATGTTGTCGTTGCTGGAATTGGAATTGGAGGAACATAGTCTTCATCGTCTGAATCAGTTTCATCCTCATCGTTTTCGTCATCATCTTCGGATTCTTCGAGTTCTTCTTCGTGAGATACCAACTTCGTTGTTGTAGATGTCTTCAACTTAGAACGTCAGCATGGCGAAGTTAGGGCTCACAGATGGAGATTTGAGATTTGAGATTCAATAGTTTATGTAAATATATAGTAATAAAAACTATGTCAGAAAGCAAAGCTTAGCCTTTTGAAACCCTGGGTGAGATCTACAAGGATCACGACACACTCGTTGGCTTGTAAGGAAGAATCTAACAAGTGTCTAACGGGTGTCGCTTTAAATTCATTACACGTTTTCAATCTCCCCACTACGTTTAGTACTCATATCTAGTTGTGGCGTTCCCTACGGCGTGGGGCCCACCAAATTAAATTTGTAGTTGAAAAATAGAAAGAAACTCAACAATTTTAAATCAAAATATTTGAAAATATCAATTTCAAGCAGTTGGGTTTCTTTTTTCTTTTACATAAACTATTGATTCTCAAATCTCTATCTGTAAGCTATAATTTCGCCGATACGAAAAAACTAGTCTCTCTTAAATAAGAAGAATTAAAAAAATTCAAAGACGAAAATGACAAGGATGAAACCGATTCAGAAGGTGAAGACTACGTTTCTCCAATTCCAACAATGACAACTTATTGCACTTAATGATAACCCATCTTCGAGCAATCCGGTAGAAGTGATCGAAATTGAGAGTAACGGGGAATGGGAATCAGTCTTTTTCATCGTCTTCAATGAGGGTTGCGGGTGAAGGGACGATGGAACAGTCAAGCAATAACAACACAAAAAGACTTTGTTGCCCTATTTGTTTTGAGCCTTGGACCTCAGAAGGTGCTCAACAAGGCGGTAATTTTTATGTAGAATGTTTCTAATAGGAAGTCAAATACTACGAGTAGCAAGCCAATGCCTTCAAGTCATCAATTTTTTTCTTCCATAAATAACGCCTGAGGCTTGAAACATGCAACTTGTAGTAATAATTGGTCAGAAAGAAAACATAAGATACAAAAATCAAGTCACAACTTTTTTTGAAGAGGTTAAATATATTGAAGACAAGTAAAGCTCAGGAGCACGAAAGTTAAAAAAAAAGTAAAATAAAAGCACATAGCCTAAAAACCCAAAGGGTTTCATCAATTGTAAATCCATCCCAATTAACTATAAAGTTGTCAATGGATAGTCCAAGAAAAACTAGATTTTGACTAACCCAATAAGCAAGAGTATGAAGTATATCCATTAATATTCATTCGTTTGAATTAACTTTGTTGTTAAAAACTCTTGCATTGCACTCACTTAATATGATCCACCAAATAGCATAAAAATAGAAAACCCACTTTTCATTTGAAACCGTACAATTTCCTCCAACCTTTTAAACATCAACAAAATATCAACACTCTTATCCAAAACTTCTCGCTCGATCATTGTAGTACTAGTGACTGGTCTTTGGTTTCTTGTTCTTAATAAATAACTCCTAGCGCAAAATATAGACGGTACAACTACGAAATCCCAGTACCCACCTCACCATGAAAAAGAATAAGAAATGACACTTCATGGTATGTGTAAAAAGAACAAAAAAGAAGGATGTGGTTAATGGACTTCTACTTTATCCCTGCGAAGAATAGATATGATAGGCACATCCATACCCCTCCACCTCAAGTTATATCTTGTGAGAGTTCTCCCCCAAACAACTCTCTAAAAGACTCACGATACAATACATTAAAAGAGAAATATTTAAGCCACACAATCTTGACTGGAAGCTCTCTAAATCTTGCCTCCATTATTCCCTCTTGATAATATCAACTTTTCGTGAAAATATTTTACTGAAAATCTCTTGTTATTAGTACTTCTATTTCTAACGTTCCGGGTCAAATAGATAACATTGCCGAATGAATAACTAGCAAAAATAACTGCTTTATCATCCACTTTCCCAATTAACTGATTTTCTATTAAGGTGAAAGTTTCACTCAATGTTACTCATGTTGTTGAGACCAAACTCAAACACATACCCATACTTTTGACGACATATCCTATGAATATCCAGAAACCATTCCACGAGTGGTAGAGCATTAGACCCGACTCATGCTAGAAATAAATATCTCCCCATTGCCAAGTATTAACTAAATGCATTTGAGGGAAATGGGAGAAACATAAAAAATACATGTTCATAAACTAAATCTATATTAAATATAAGTCGTTCTAGGCAACCAATCCAATGCAACAATCCACACCTAGCCACCACAATCTGTCTCTAGAGACTAATTTCTTCATATACAAGTCGCCAAAGCTACTTATCCAACAATGGCGAATTAAATTCTCTTATAAACTCAATCCTAAGTCTCCTTCCGTCTTCGGGAGACATAAAGATTATCTTCGTAAATGAGTTTCCCTCTCGCCATTGGTCTCATCCCAAATAAAATTGTAAACCAATCTCTCCAACCTTTGTGCCACCGTAGCCGGAATAAGAAAGAGTTACATAAAATAAATAAATAAATTGTATAAAATACTGTGTGCCAATAATAAACGCCTACACTCCTCTTCCATAATGAAAGTTTATGCACAAAATCTCTTAATGACTAAATCTCATATATCAACACAACAATAACTAGCCCCGAAAGGAAACCCCATACATGAATAGTCGTGCATCATTATCTCCAAGTACGAGGACCTTTTTTCTCCTGCAGTCAAGGGTCAAGGACATTTGACTTGGAAAACATATAATCCAAAACTATTTGAATTATTAAAGTCTCTTGATTCTTTGCTTTAACTTAAAAAGCAAAAAATATTCAAAAAGTAAAAACTTAGTATCCAAATATACAAATAAAATGTGGTATAAATGCAAAGATGGTTATCAAAGATGTATACATGATTAAAGGTACATTTATGCATTTCTTAGGTGGAGCGGCTCGTATGTGTGCGGTACAACACAAGGCTCCGCATACCTAATCTCCAACTCCAATACATGAAGTAATCAGATGACTTTTGTACTTTGGTTTATTTGGATTGTTTATTCTTGTACTACAAGATGGTGATGCATAGCCATATGGAGATATTTAAGGTATTATTGCAGTGTTTAATGGACCAAATTCATCATCAAAACCAAATGATGATTCAGATGATAACTCTGATCGTTGTGAAGCATGGACAACCTTGTAGAAGCCAACAAGGTCTTGTAGTAGTCACCTGGGATGATTTTGTAGTACTGGTACCATGGACCATTGCAAGGATATAGTCGAGTGCAGCTTAAATGATACTTAATTGAAGTGAGGTACATGAAGCAGGATTTTTGGCTTATATATATCTAAGCCAACAAGGTCTGGTAGTAGTCACCTGGGATGATTTTGTAGTACTGGTACCATGGACCATTGCAAGCATATAGTCGAGTGCAGCTTAAATGATACTTAATTGAAGTGAGGTACATGAAGCAGGATTTTTGGCTTATATATATCTAGTGCAGTTGCATGAGTTTCTGGTGGTTATGCGTTGCGGTATAATAAATATGGTTAATTAGACATCAGCTCTTAGTGACAAGGAAGTGACACAACAAACATGAGTTGATGATCTACACATGGTCATTACGGCCCATATCTTCTTATGGCCAGCCTGAGATGAACCATAGCATTACTGACTGTAAGATCCTTATGAAAAGTATGATGCATCGGTTTATTATGGGATAGTACATATGGTATGTCACTGGTCATCTACACCCCCACAGGGTCCCCCAATTCCAGTCCATCTCTTTTTCTGGAATCTTCTTAGCTATTTTTTTAATTCTTTCTATGCCAATATTATATATAAATTAGAAATGCATGGAATAAGGGATTTTTCTTTAGGGGAAGTTTCCACTTTTATAAAGACTCTAAATTATATTAAAGGAGGTCCTTACTTGACTTGAGAGTTTGATAGGAAATTGTAGTAGGTTTTGGAGAGATTTGAATAAAAGTTAGTTTTTTTTTACTTAATCTTATATGTGTGGTTTTTTAAGTTCAAAAGCTTTTGTTTTCACGACTTTGCTTTGTATACCAATTTGGCATTAGAGTGAAGTTCATTCCGAGGGATTTTTGTGAAGAAAAACGATAGGAAACTAAAAGGTGACAAAAAGCCCACCACTGGAGAGCAAATCACTACTCAACATTGAAGAGCTGTGACTTGATTGAATTTTCTTGCGCCTCCCTTGTGGCAAAACAAATTCCCCCTTTGCTGGAATTTAGTATTCATTGTCTTTATTCAGGGTTCATTCTATCCAAACGCTAAGGTTAAAGTAAAAAATGAAATCCGAAGTTATTATAAAATCTATGAAGTGAATTGAATGATCTATAGTAAAAACTAATAACTTTTTAATATTTAGCTAAGCAAATATAAAAAGGAATTTTTAGTGAAAGGGCAGAGATAGGTTGCGGGTATGATGGCAATGTTTAAAGATCAAGTGGGAGGTGTATTCCATATGATTCCAGCTGGTAAAGTGGCAGAATGTTGTGTTTTGCTTAGGAAGAAAATGGGAGGTCTAGAAGGAACCAAACAGGTAAGCAGACAAAAATTGTGATGTAGGACTGGAGGAAGGACAAGGAGAAGGGGAGACAAGATATAACTCCCATGAAAAAAAGGAAATCAATGACCAAGAGGGGATGATGTTATGCATGTGGCATGCCTGCAATAAGAAACAAACAAAACAACGATATCAAAGAGGAATTATGGTGAAGTAGACCAGAAAGTGCGCCATAGTACTGTAGAGGGATAAAAAGCAAGAAGAAAGGGAACTGAAGACCAAGAAGGGATTGTGTTATGTATAGGGCATACCCGCATTAAAGTAATAATCAAAACAGCGATACCAAGGAGGAAATTTGGTGAAGCATGCTCTACTCATCTTAGTATTATGTTCTTCCTATTCTATTGGTCAAGGAGAGTGGTTTCAGATGGAGCTTCCTTATTTTTCATGCTAGATAGGATGAATGATATTGTCTAAAGTTTTCAGATTGATCTAGTTAGTCTATGAATGCTTCAGTAATAGTCTGGTTTATTACACGATTCTCTCCCCTCTTTGTTTTCTATACAGTTACCCACTACTCTTTCTCTCATGAAGACCTTCATTTACAATTGAATCTATACTTATATGAGAAAACCAAAGATAACAATTTTGAACGAGTGCACCACTATCTTTGTAGCATACAATTAAACTAGAGGAATTGAGATGGTCAGAAGGTCTTTCAACACTCAATTATTTATAAGCGTGATTTGTATCTCCCCGTCCTACTGATTCTGAACTGACTTAATAACATATTGGATTACAGTTTGCAGACTAAACCCGTTAATATGGCCCAGTAACTTTCAGTCTTGATATTAATATTTCTTTATCAGTCCTACTCGTCATGTTATCCTATTGGGGTCTCTGAGTAAACCTCTACCATTTAAAACATAATTGTGTAACTGGTGCATTTCAATCCTACCAACTGTATCTTCTGGAGATAAATGTATGTCCACAAAATGAATGAATGAAGGATTAGTAAAAAGCCCAGGAAAGATATTAGGAATAAAAGTTCATGTAAGGGTAGGAAAACATTGTCTTGCAATGAAATGAAGGAATTAAGGTGATTTTGTAGTTAACCTTTTTATAGGTGGATCTTGTTGGACCTAATTGTCTTTGGCATATCAAACATTCTCTTTAACATAATCCAAAACCCTTTTTAAACTTTATAACCTTTATATGACAGGATCTTGTGGATATCGATGTCTTTCATGAAGCAAAAAAAGTCATTGCTGCTCTTCACAACAAAGAGGTTGCTCTGGCTTTAGCTTGGTGTGCAGAGAACAAATCAAAGTTGAAGAAATCAAAGGTATGACATTCTTTACTTTCCAACTTATGCCTTATAAAGTGAATAAATCTCCAACACAACAAGCTTGCTGAATATGCAATCAATTTTTCCTCTTTCTGTTTACTGGAAAATAGTAGCTTTTTGTTAGTGATTACTACATAAACCTCTCCGTTATACCTAATATAACCACTATAACCCACCTTTACATCAACTTTTAAAGGTCGCCTAGGTAAGGGAAGCTATGAGAGCAATTATGAAAAGAAGAAAAAGTCTGCATGTAGCATTATTGAGAAAATGAGAATTTAAGATGATAAATCCTTATGAAGTTAAAGTAAGACAGCTAGGTGTATGATGAATAATTGATATGCTTATTGCGATATTTCGACTATAACCAGGCATAAGCAATTTGAGCAATGACAATGTTTAGGTGTTACAAATTATATTTACCAATAATGACTTTTGTAATATACCACCTTGCAAACCTTGCGTATGTAGAGTATACGAGAGAAGAGAGGGATATTATGAAAAGGAGATGAAGTTTTAGATTTGCTTAATTTTTTATGAAGAGAAGAAACTGAGGTGTTTCATATACGTAAATTTGCAACTCTCAAGTGCTATGAAAATTTTTATGTTCGCTTTTTAAGGGAAACTTTACCCAAGTTTCGGAAGATTTCTGCATTAATCTTCATGATATATCAGTGATACGGTAGTTAACCATTCATACATCAATTCTATCGTGTCAGTCGGGGAGTCACCCGCCTTATAAGAGGAGTTCCTCATGCAGCTTCAGTAGTAATAACTATAATAATGCCCTTGTCGCCATCATTTGTACCGGCCTCCTCATTTCTCACATCTAGAAGTTAGGTAGGCCTTTGCTAGAGAGTGAAGTTGTCTTCAAGTTTTTTTTCTCTAGATGTGTACTGGGTCTATTCTTATGTGATTCAGTGTTATGCAACATGCTATATGCAATTTCTTTATCTAGTGTCCTGGTTTGGTGGGTAATCTTCTCAAAATTGTGTTAGTTATGTAATCTCCATGAAACATTTGGCTGTTCTGCTTTATAAATTGTTTGGACTGGACTCTTTCCTTGAATGCAGAGCAAATTTGAATTTCAACTTAGACTTCAAGAGTTCATAGAGCTTGTACGATCTGATAACAACTTGCGGGCTATCACCTACTCTCGGAAGTACCTTGCACCATGGGGAGCTACTCATATGAAAGAACTGCAACGTGTCATGGCAACACTTGCCTTCAAGAGTAATACCGAATGTACAACATACAAGGTATACGGTATGTTGTAGTTTCTGCATGTTATTGAAGTTGATTCTGAGAGTAACTTCATATTCCAAGTTCTCTTTAATTATAATCGTTTAATTTAGACGAATGTAACAACTTTAGCATGATCTTCTTTATGTTTTACCCCCTCGCCTGTTCTGCCCCCAACTCTTACAGCTTGTACCCCATACGAACTTCACTCTGGTCTCTTCCATTTAGTTTGTATTTCTATCTTAGGGGTGGATTTGAAGAGACTGATATATTTCACGTTCTGCCATTAAATCAGTCTCTTCCAACCTACATGAAGTGAAACAAGTGGTCCAAAGCAAAGAAGTTTGTAGTGGAGAATTTCTCGTCCAATGCATTATAGTAGGGTTTTTGTATTGCGCAGGTATTATTTGAGTCCAAGCAATGGGATCATTTAGTTGAACAGTTCAAGCATGAGTTTTGTAAGTCATATGGCATGACTCTTGAACCTTTGCTAAATATATATCTACAAGCAGGATTGTCAGCTCTCAAGACACCGTATCCTTGTTTTTTTTTATTTGTAATGTTTTATTAATTTGTTGTTATTTGATCCATATATCGAAGTTCTTGTAGTCCCACTATATTTTATTTTTTACATATTTTACAATACTATCTATATCTTCTAATTTTAAGTTGTTACCACTTTATTGCTGAATCAACCCAAGTTTTACCAAGTCAAAGGCTCGTTGGATTACACCATCTGTGCACCTCTAGTGTATTAGTGAAATGATAAAACTCTTCTTTCAGCTAGATCATTCTTTTCCTTTACCTAATATGTAAGATTCTGCTATGAAAATGATTGCACAAAAGAAGATCCATTGTCGCAGGAGAGCTTCCGCAAACTGGCAATGCAGCTACCATTCTCGAAGCAACACCATTCCAAGCTTGTATGCTACATCAACAAAGAGCTAATGGATACGGAAAACCCACCACTAGTCTTACCCAATGGATATGTTTACAGCACTAAGGTACGAGATTTTCTAAACTTGCAGCTGTTGAAACTCTTGTTAGCAATCATGAACTTTTCATTTATCGAAGGAAAAAAGCTCACAAAGACAATAGTATTCCTGTACGATGTTGCTAACAAGGTCAAATGAGATTTCTATCTCTATCTATCATTAACTTCACACGCCTCATTTTTTTTTATCACAGGCTCTTGAAGAAATGGCTAAGAAAAATGATGGAATAATCACCTGTCCAAGGTCAGGTCTAGTTTGCAACTTTTCTGAACTTGTCAAGGCTTTCATTTCTTAACTTTGCACATCTGCGGCAGCGCTTACTCTAGAGCCTGTGTTGGAATCTGAAGATATTGCTGCAAAGAGGTAGGCAGTTATCAACTTGTTAATTATCAATGTTATTTTTGCGCATTTACCCCAGGTTATCTTTTCGTTTCTATTTCATATTTGTTGGGCTTATATATTTTACTAAGATGTACTTAGATTAACGTACGATGTTTTATGTGTAGATAACTGTGTTGAACGATGTCGATGTAAATAAAATGGAAATATTTATGAATAAAGTTGTTTCCCTTGTTACCGATCTAATATTTTAGCCAACAGTATACAGTACTCTGACTTATCGAGCTAACCTTGTCGCGGGCAATACATCTATGTCTGTCATTGTGTGAATGTATTCAGAGAGGGTAAATTTAGCAGTCTAGGCTGTTTGATAGAGAATGTTTGAACAATTACCTTCACTTCTCTTCTAGATGAATTGCGGCAATATTTTTTTCAATATGTATTTATCGTCATGGTATAGTATGGTTTATTTATTTTGTGGTATCCTGAAAGGAATAAAAATACTATCATCTATTGTTTCCTTGCCAGTTTTAACCGTAAAGGAATGAATTCGTTGGTATTTTATCCTGGGTATAGTGCTTCTACTTTTGTCTGGCTGTCGCTTGACTGGGAAGTCTCACTCTCAACTAGTCACATCTGCAGGAAAAAGTATCTTTGCCGGATTGCGGGGGCAAATTGTTTTATCCGAATTAAACCGTTGCAGTCTGCACTTTAAAACCAATCAATATGATTTGTTGCCTGAGCGGCGACCCCTCATGTTAATGGCGACTCCTCATCTTGATTAGAACCCCTTGAGATTGAAGGTCCGGCCGTGATATACATCTTTCTTAAGAAGTCTGGCTCTGTAAATTGTTTTTATGGTAAAGGAATAGATTATTCATCATCATAGTGGAATCTTGGCTATATAAATTTACTATTTCGTGTCACATTATTTTGATTATAAATTAAAATAAACGCCGTTGCCGGGGATCGAACCCGGGTCACCCGCGTGACAGGCGGGAATACTTACCACTATACTACAACGACTTATATGCTAAGGAAATATTCATAATTTGATATTAGACTATTTTACAAATGAAAATGTATGGGAAACTAAAGAGGAGATCTTTCCTGTGTATGCAGAGTAGAGCCAGTACATGGAAGGTGGTATTGAAAATTGAAAGCCTGTCTTGTGTACATTGGGTTTTAAAGAACAAGTTTAGTTGGGCAGACTTATTAGGAGTGAACCAATTCTCACCACTCCCTAATACAGCTGAGTTTGAAAAACAGAATACTTTCTTGTTGGCAAAGACGCATATTCGCTTCCAAATAACCATTAATACATTTGTATTGCTAAAGTTACATTAGATGCAATATCAGGCCCTTCCCAAACAGGCTTTGCCATCAACCCCCGCAAAATAGTAATCCAGTAAGTTGAGCTAGGCTTATAGTCCTTCTCATTTCCATGAATCCTACAAGTGCCAAAGCATTCCAAGCTAAATAGACTATCATACATGATTATCAGATTATGGATCTTTTAATGTATCTCTGTGAAATTTTTTAATAGTCTCATGTCTCATACTACTTGGAGTATAACCATTAAGGAGGTTATCCGTGACTAATATACGAGCCTAGTGAAGGTCGACAGGACAAGCACATCTTTTGTCTATAACTAGTGATTATAGTCGATTTCATGTCAAAGAAACATGATTTAAATTCACATGACCCTAAATGAGTTTTGAGATTTTACGTAACCAGTGAAACATTTTGGACTTTGGAGAATGGTGTTGAAAATTAGAGGAGTAATACGGCTCAGTTGCAGCAGTTAGCACCATTACCATGGCTTGGGTGCATCTTTTATCTCAGGCAGGAATAGGGGTGGGTATCGGTCGGTTTGGTTTGGTATTTCGCAAATAGCAACACCAAAACCCAAACTCCAAAGTTAATACCAAAACCAAAACTAAAATCAAACCAACGATTTTTCTGTAAATTTTGGTTTAGGTAATTTTTGGTATATTTTCTAGTTTGGTATTGGTATATGCGTTTTTGATATTTTTGATATTCTCAAAATTTTGTAGTTTTGGTATAATCACATTATATTGTAACATCTATTTAGGAAGATAAATTTATGAAATTCTTCCAAGGTACAATAATTAGCTGGAATACTAGCAATCGGATGCCTACAATTAGTTGTAATGGTTTTTTTTATATATATTGGTAGATATGAATTTGGTTTTCACTGTAACGTAATGTCAAGATTAAAAGAAAAGAAAAGATGAGTAGTATTATTGGAAGGGTAACTGTGTCATATTATCACAAAATCCGTAAAATTGGTGATAAAACTTTGCCAGGACCGAAATATGATTCCAGGAATGATTCCACTGGTTCTAGATATGATAGGTTATACTGGTGTACGAAATTTTAATGTAGGTGATGAAACATTTTTCTCTTTCTAGTTTGCAATGGTACATGAGTGTTACGCAGGATCAGTTTATTCCGGCAAGAATACAAGTCTCCAAATTAATTGATAACACACTAATTGATACGATTAATAAACTGTTGGTCACTGTCTATTCTCTCGAATTAAAACCCAAACAAGACCATGTATACAACGTTAACAATCTCTGAATAAATCTCCCACAATCATAATTAAGCTTACCATTAGCAGCAGGCAATCACGAGATATATACGAACTAAGAAGCATAAAGTCCAACAACAGTTATTTACATTTAATGTTGTTCTAGTTAAAATGATTGCTACTGTCATCAATAAGACAAGTACATCAAGTAGCAAACTCAAACATTGTAATCTGTAGCATCAGACATCAGTCTTGGAAGCATCTAGATTTGGCTCGTGAAACACTACAACACTTCAACATAGGCCCATGATGTTAAGAAAATAATCCTAATCTAGAGTGTGGACTAAATGGATTTATTTTACTGTGTGTTATCAATAACCTTGAACAAATCCACCATTCTACCTCAGTTTTTCGGACAACCATTTCTATTCAAACACTGCAATGACCTTCCTTTTCATATAATTCTACAAAAAAAATCAGAGGTATATTTTAAGCTTACAACAACAAAAGTCTATTTTAATCCAAAACTCAGTTAAAAAGGCACCCTAATTTCACTTTGTGCTTACAAATATGTTATTTCTTTCTTATAAACTAATGAATTAATACAAATAAAGATGTTAATGAGACCGAAAAATCTGTGAGTCCTTTAATTGGCAAAGATTGGCAAAGATTGGCAAAGATTGGCAAAGATTCTGTGAGTCCTTTAATTTTGTGCTTACAACCATTTCTAAAGATTGGCAAAGATTCTGTCATCTTAAACTCAGCCATGGTAACATATATATGAACAAAAAGTTGCTATGAAAGTTGGAGACACAATAGTCAAGAATTTGTATAAGAACTTAATATGATCCATATTTCTTCCATACATGAAAATGGAGTGTGTGCATCCCTTCTGTGTTTGTAATTAAATCTACACATATTAACATTCTCAATACTACGAACCCCTCGTATCTTTATAACATCTTCCAAGGCCAATTTAAGATCCTGCTCATGAGCTCTATAAATTCTTTGAAGAAAAATTTATGAGGAGTTCCTCAGCAATGGGATTACTGAGGCTAGGATCATAACTGATATAAATATGGAGCAAGTCTGCTACGTACAACCCACCCCTTATACTTTATTAAAATTCTGGAGAATACTACCCCAAGACTCCTCATTTGTGTTAGCTAGAACATGGGGAAAAATCCCTTCTATGATGTGATCAATGTGTCGGTGCTTCTTTTGCGGTTCCTTTAATTCTTTTTCCTGTGATGATTCTTTTGATCGTAAATCACTATTTACTGTTGTAGAATGACTATAAGCCTGGTTATCTTCTACTAAATGAGGACCTTCATAGAAGTCAGCTTCGTTAGAGTATTTATGATGATGAACATGCTCATTATTATGATGATGATCTTGTTGATGACAATAGTCATGACTATCATATTGGGGACTATGAGCATCGTACGTGATCATGTTGGTGGTTGTGGTCATGGTCATGGTGATCAAGTTGGTGACTGTGAGCATGGTGATCATGTTGGTGGACGTGGTCATGGTGATTATGTGGTGATTGTGAGCATGTTGATCATGTCCGTGGCCGTGAGCATGGTGATTGTGAGAATTGTGGCCATGTTGATAACTATGTTCATTGTGACCTGATTTTATATATCGGAGCATTATGTTACTTCCTTAAACAAGAAATGGAACGATTGTAAATTTGATATTGAACTTAGATTTTGAAAGGCATCATAAGATTTGTAGGCCTGACAGCTTTCTACCATGTAGCTTCAACGCACCCCTTGTGGAGTTGCAGAGTTGCGAAGGTTGCAAATTTAATTGATGAAGTTTTATATCTGGGGGACACCATAGATGGATTTGGGACTCAAAGATCTTTACAATTTTCCAGAGGTCAATATCTCATAATTAGTCAGTGTTAGTTGTCTTTCATAAATATCAACCATAGACACTTTGTATTGTTCTTTGGACCGTAGTAATGCACTTTGAGTTTCCACCCATTTCTGCAAAATTGCCACTAAGCTCCCAGTTAGATTTAGCTATGAACGTCGAACATGATACCTGAGATTAATAATTATTTATTTAGGAAACAAATCTTATGGCTTAAGTAATTAACGTTACAACTACACTAAAGGAAGAATTAGAAGATTTGTCTCACCATCTTTGTGAGGTCTCTCTGAAATTACTTTGACATTTTTTTCTCAGTATAGTATCATGCGGAATTGCATTCATCACAAGAACCATATGCTTTGTTTGCGCACAAGTAATGCCCAATGCTCTTCCTATTCATCCAAACCTGATCTTTACCCATGGTAGCCATATCCAAGGCCAAAGGTTAGTTAGAACAGTCTAGAAAAGTTATTTAATCGAAAATAAAGTAGCTAACTTTTATACCTTATATCCCAATTGCTAATAAACCAAAGAGTCCGGATCCTCTCCACCGTGATGGAGTGAATGAAGCTCTACTCTTTCTCTAAATACAATGACACGTGTATCTTTTTCACTTCAACTTTTAACTCTTTTTATTTTTAGTTTGCTATCCCCAAATCTGACGCAAATAACCCTCCTCTTTCTAGGGGTGGCAATGGGTCGGGTTTGGGGCGGGTGAAGTAATACCATCCCCATACCCGCCAAATTACCATACCCCCATACCCGCCCCATTACCATTTAACTTAAATGGGGACTACCAAAACCCGCCCCGTTTAAATTTGCCTATACCAAACCCGCCCCATCACCCATTTAACACCCGTTTATCCTAAGTGGGGATCCCCAAACCCACCCTGCAAACCTGCCCCATTTATGAAATTTTACAAAAAAATATAGAAATCACCAGTACAAAAATAAAATAAAAAATACTCATAGAGGTCAAAATTTGTATTAAATGGTGAGATATTGTATTACTGAAGTGATGATAATCACGCAGAGGTATTCTCAAAATAAATTACTCATATAGAGGTCAGAATTTAGAACCTCTTTTTTCTGCCATATCCAGGCATTGATTCAGATATTCTCTAATTTTCGAATTAAGCTCTGAAAAGCTAAAGCCGTGTGAAAATCAGTCCTGCGACGAGTTTTTCAGTTGCTAAGTGACTTGTTTGCACCACCAATCAATTCCACAACAGAATCAAATGCCTATTCTAATAGACAATTTATAGTAGAATGTATTTACTATACACCTAACGCATCGTGTAAAGCGCCTATGTCTTATCTTATGCACCCACACATGCCATTTCCCTAATTCCATTAACACTGCAACATTCCTAGATTGCTTGCCTCTAATATGTTATCTTATGGTTAGACACTCTCTGAGCTACAATTGACACAGACCAACTTAAACTCAAGCTTGGCACGTGCGGCACTCGAGACACCTGTCCCAAGTAAGCCTAATTACTATTCTCTATCAATCGTTTAGCAACACAACATCGCAAAACATCGCATAATCTCAGCGCAACACAAACACTGTACAAAAGGTCTTTGAAGGTATCATTTCATTCATATATCAACAACTATTACAAAACACTATTACAAGCTTAAATTCCTTCTTGGGTGTATTGAATACTAGTCCTCTACATATATAGCAAAGTGGAAAACAACTAAGTTCTAAAAGGAAACATCAAAAGTGGAGACGAAGCGTATTACCCCTTTTTCCTAAGCTAACCTTTAGAAAAATAAATGAAAATTTGTACATAGCTTTCTTACAACCTAAGGATACTATTTACAAAGCCTGGGCGTCACACTCTCTCCCACTCAGCTTGGAGATGCCCTCATCAACTTTTTCTTCTGCTTCCACATCTGCCTGTTTTCTTTCCTCTCTCGCTTGGCCTTAATCTTCCTTAGTCAGACCAGAAGGGGATGAAAATCTTGGTGATCCCAGCTGGCTTCTGTATCTGGCAGATTCTTCCACTTCACAAGGTACTCGTAGACTTCCTCTTTGGTGTCCGGGTCAACATGGGTCACTCTGTGATCAAGAACACTATCTGGAACTTGGCTTGAGATGACTGGCTTGAGCGGAACATGAGGCCTGACGGTACTTCTGGTTGGATCTTCCTTGTCTTGGTGGTAAGGCTTCAGAGCACTAGCATGGAACACTAGATGGATGAAGCGAAGGTGGGATGGTAACTGAAGCTTGTAGGAAACCTTCCCAACTTTCCCAATGATCGGCATCGGACCGATGAACTTGGATACTAGCCCTTGGTGTATTCTGCCACCTCGGTGCTTGAGATGAGATTTCTTGATTAGAACAAGGTCCCCAACTTGAAAAGGATCTGGTCGTCTCTTCTGATCGGCCCACTTCTTCATTCTGGCTAATGCTTTCTCCAGATAGGCCCGAGCAATATCGGTATTTCTCTGCCATTCCTTTGCAAACTGGTAGGCTCTCGGAATACTTCCTTTGTAATCGGAGGCCACTGTATGCGGCGTGAGGGGCTGCTGTCCCAATAACATCTCAGAAGGACTCTTGTTGGTGCAAGAACTCTTCTGTGCATTAAAGTAAAACTGTGCAACATCCAAGAGTTCGGCCCAGTCCTTCTTGTTCACCCTGACAAAGTGCCGAAGGTACTCTTCCAACATTGCATTAAAACGTTCTGTCTAACCATCTGATTGCGGATGGTTACTGGTTGAGAAATTGAGAGTGGATCCCAGTAATCTAAATACTTCCCTCTAAAACTTCCCAGTGAATCTCGAATCTCTATCGCTGACAATGTCCTTTGGCACGTCCCAATACTTAACGATGTGCTTTACAAAGAGACGCGTTGCTTTCTCTGCCGTGCAAACAATTGGAGTTGGAATGAATGTTGCATACTTAGAGAATCGGTCGATGATCACGAGAATGGAACCATATCATTTAGTCTTGGGTAACCCAGAGATAATGTCCAGAGAGACGCTTTCCCAAGGTCGTGTCGGTACAGGAAGTGGTTCCAGCAGTCCAAGTGGCAAATTCCGATCAACTTTGTCTTGCTGGTAAATGTGACAAGTCCACGTATAATCCATCACTTCATTTTGATCATTTGGCCAATAGTAACCTCTGTGCAGCAAGGATAATGTTCTCCACCAACCCGGATGGCCTGCCCAAAGAGTATCATGACACTCCTTTATCATCTCCCTTCGTAGTCCTGCGAACCGAGGAACATAAATCCGCTGTCTCTTTGTGTATAAAAGACCATTTTCTACCCAAACCATTTTATCTTCCCCTGTTTCACCAAATTAATGATGGCCTGGGTCTGAGGATCCACAGCTAACCCTTCGCGGATCCTATCTTGAAGAGTGCTGGTAACATAAGAGTGAGACTGTTAGGCAGCCTTACGGCTTAATGCATCTGGCACATTGTTCATCCTCCCTGGCTTGTGCTCGAGATCCAAATCAAACTCGGCTAGAAACTCTTGCCAACGAGCCTGCTTTGAGGTCAACTTCTTCTGTGTAAGGAAATGGCTTGCCGCACTGTTATCAGTCTTCACCATAACCTTCATTCCTAACAGATACTGTCGCCATACTCGCAGACAATGCACAATAACTAAAAGTTCCTTCTGCTGGGCTGAATACCTCATCTCTATGTCATTCAGCTTCCTGCTCTCGTATGCCACCGGATGTCCCTCCTGTAATATTACCCCACCGATAATAAAATCAGATGCATCAGTATGTACCTCAAATGGCTTTGAAATATCTGGCAAGGCCAAGACTGGATTGGTAATCACCGCATGCTTCAGGTCGTCAAAGGCTGCTTAACATTTCTCAGACCAAGACCAAGATAGGTCCTTCTTAAGAAGATCTGTAAGGGGTGCCGCGCATTTCGAGTACCCTTCGATGAACTTGTGGTAGTAGTTCACGAGGCCAAGAAAGGAACGCACCTCTGTAACCTCCGTAGGAGCTCTCCAGTTCTCAATGGCGCAGACCTTTTCCATATCCATACGGATCTGTTCTCCACTAATAACATGTCCAAGAAACATAACTTGTTCCTGCACGAATGAGCATTTCTCCAACTTAACATATAGCTGGTTCTGTCGCAAGACTTAGAATTCCAGGTGAAGATGTTCAAGATGCTCTTCCATAGTGCGGTTGTATATAACAATATCATCCAGATACACCACCACAAACTTGTCGATATATTTCTGGAAGAGATCATTCATAAGAGTGCAGAAAGTTGCAGGAGCGTTGGTCAGGCCGAATGGCATGACAAGAAATTCATATGCCCCATACCGAGTGGAACAAGTCGTCTTCGGTTCGTCTCCGACAATAATCCTGACCTGATAGTAACCCGATCTCAAATCAAGTTTAGAGAAGTACTTCGTAGATCTAAGCTAGTCGAACAAGTCAGCAATGAGTGGTATCAGATACTTGTTCTTCACCGTTACCTTGTTTAGGGCTCGATAGTCGGCACATAATCGTAGGCTTTCATCTTGCTTCTTCTGAAATAAGACCGGGGCACCATATGACGCCTTTGAGGGGCGAATAAAGCCCGATTCTAATAGTCCATCAAACTATTTTCGAAGCTCTGCTAGTTCAGGCAGACTCATTCTATATGGCCCTTTCGCAGGAGGCTTGGTTCTAAGAACTAACTCAATCTGATGATCGATAGGCCTTCGTGGAGGTAACACCTTTGGTAATTCTTTTGGCATCACATCCTTGAATTCTGTAAGTACCCGGGAGCCTTTCGTTGGCAGGGTCTCATGATTCTGATCATCCGGCTTTAACCGTAAGGTTGCAAGGTAACTCAACTCCCCTCGCCTCAGTCCCTTCTCCAACTGAAAAGCTGATAATAGTCTGCCCTCATATTTCTACGTGGACATCTGTATGATTGAGGGATTATCACCAAAAATCCCTAAGGAGTTGACAAACGGCATCGGCACGGCCTTGTGGTAGCGGAGAAAGTCCATTCCCAAGATAATCTTGAAATCATCCAATGTCACGGCTAAAAGGTTAACCTTTCCGCTCCACTGTCCAATCTTAACCGGAACCAACTTGACAATACCCTGTATCGGCATCGCGGCGGAGTTGACAGCTTTCATCCGGCTAGAATCTTTCACCAAACGCAGTCCCAACCGGTTCGCTTCCTGAATAGCGATAAAGTTATGGGTAACACCTGTATCAACCATCGCCAAAGTGTTTTGCCCATTAATAGTGAGGTCCACGTATATGAGTCCCTTCTTAGTCTTAACCTCTAGTACTTGTGTGGTCATGGCATTACACAAATAAAGAGAACCCATATGAGTTTCACCACCATCATTTTCCTGAGTGGCGTCATTGGCTTGATCTCCCTGGGACGCCATTAGAGCATTCAGGGCCGTCTTCTAAGGACACTGATAGGCTTTGTGGTTCCCCCCACAAAGAAAAATCTTTAAGTTCCCAGGACATCCTTGAAACCTGGACGAGGAGGAAGCGCCACCATTGTTACGTGGCCTGTGGTACTCCCTCCCAGAATTGGAACTCGAGGCACTACCTGTACTTGCTCCCCCACTTCTGCCCTGGCCATGACTTTGGTCTCCCCCACTTCTAGCTTGGTACCCACCATTCTTTCCCTTATTGTAGTTATTGGAGGATCCCGTTCTTTGTTGCGACTGGGAACTAGACTGAGATTGAGCCAGTCTACGCTCACCCTGCATAGGGGTGTAGTCGTTGATGCGCTCGGCAGAGGCCATTGCGGAGGCCAAATCTTGAACCCGTTGCCTTTACAGTTCATTCTGGATCCAGGGTTTCAGACCTTCCAAGAAACAAAGCAACTTATCCTTTTCAGGCATGTCGCGGATATCTAACATCAAGGCTGAGAACTGCTTCACATACTCACGGATGTTGCCGGTCTGCTTAAGTTGTCTTAAACTCCTCCGAGCAATGAACTCAACATTCTCAGTAAAGAACTGGTTCTTCAGCACTTTCTTCAAGTCATCCCACGTTCTAATGGTACAGTGACCGCTCTGGATCTCAGCATACTTGGTGCGCCACCATAGTTTAACATCACTGGCGAGGTACATGGCAGCCATCGACACCTTTGCACCTTCGCTATCAGGCCTGACCATATTAAAGTACGTCTCTATATCAAAAAGGAAGTTCTCTACCTCCTTTGAGTCTCTCGCTCCCTCGTACGCCTTGGGTTCGGGGACCTTGATCCTGGGCCGGTCCATACCACCGCCCAAAGGTGCCGGTTCTCCATTTCCAACAATCTTTACTAGGAGATTTACCTTCGAGAAAAGTTTAGCCATCTGATCCAGAAGAGTAGCCATATTCCCTTCAACCACTCCTTCTAACGAAACGAGACGTTTGCCCATATGGGCCTGATCATCTGAGAAACCGTCCAATCGTTCCTCCAAAGTCATTACCTGATCGATAATCCCACTTAGAGCTTGCATCTTTTCCTCTAATTGGTCCAACCGCGTTTGGGTATTCAAGGGCCTGGGATTAACGGGTGGTCCTCCCACATGCGGGGCAAGGACCTGAGCGGGGTCAGTAGCATTCAGACCCTCTGCCATTGCAACTGGATCGCTTTCAGCTAGATCGCTCTGATACCAACTGACACGGACCAACTTAAACTCAAGCTTGGCACGTGCAACACTCGAGACACCTGTCCCAAGTAAGCCTAATTACTCTTCTCTATCAATCGTTTAGCAACACAACATCGCAAAGCATCACATAATCTCAATGCAACATAAACACTGTACAAAGGGTCTTTGAAGGCATCATTTAATTCATATATCAACAACTATTATAAAGCACTATTACAAGCTTAAATTCCTTCTTGGGTGTATTGGATACTAGTCCTCTACATATATAGTAAAATGGAAAACAACTAAGTTCTAAAAGGAAACATCAAAAGTGGAGACGAAGCGTACTCCCCATTTTTCCTAAGCTAACCTTTACAAAAATAAATAAAAATTTGTATATAGCTTTCTTACAACCTAAGGATACTATTTACAAAGTCTGGGCGTCACAACAATGATGTCTTTTTTACACATGATATCTCTTGCACAAAATGGTTATCCAAACATACCTTCTCCTAAGCTCATATAAGCTCATATAAAGCATTTTCTCAAAATATATTTATTTCAGGTATTGATGTTTACTAATATCTGTAGACTAGTTGTGCAATCCATTAACATTCAGTCATTCACAATCTTGTTAAGGGTGAGTTTATAGAAGTGTAAAGTAAAACTGTTTGCATCTCAGAATATGCTAACCTGAGTTTATAGAAGTATAAAGTGAAACTGTTTGTAAAGTGTAAAGAAAAACCCCTAGAAATAGACACATACATATTCTTTATAGAAGCCTTAGAAGAGATAGTTTAACTTGTATAATCAGATCCATAAGTGAAACTGTAAAGTGTAAAGTGTGGTAATCTGGCTGTAGGACAGAAATTATGGTTGGGAAACTTGAGCTTTTCATAAGTGAACTAAGTTTTGTATCTCAGAATATATCCTCCACTGCTCCACTTGAACCAAAGGAAGCTTTTATCGTATGCAGTTGAAATGATAGCATTTCCTAGGTGATTTGAAGCATATTTTCTTTTACCATTTTATTGATATTTACCACATTTTCTGCTTTCTTTTTCAAGTGCACTAATGATCCCCATTCTCATCTCCGTTGACAGTAGATTTCTTTGCAACATTTTTCTTTCACCTTCTTGTTAGTAAATTCTTCTATCCATCTAGAAAAGGGAAGTGAATCGCTTCCTAGCAGACTTAAATCAGACTTCATAACGGCCAATTGACGTTATCTCTATTGTACTTGGTATATAGGTTACACAAACTACAAAATTATAATCTAGCAAACTATAGCTGCAAGTTATGTATCGAAATATACTCGATATAAATTAGACCAGTTTATCTAAAACTCAGATAACAACAAGAAGATGATTATACTCGATATAAGAGACATATGATAATATGCAGACCAGATACATCCTAAGACCCAAATATCTACAAAACTGAAAAGGAAAAGACCAGTTTCCACTACTCTAAACTCAATTCCCATACTCTCTAATATATATTTGGGGTAAGGATCAGACAGCAGGAGCCAATGGAGAAGCTCACTTACAGAAAGAATGTTGATGAATTGTCATTGGTGATCATAATCAGCCATAAGAGTTACCTGAATCGATTAGTGATCTCTCTAATTTGCAAACGTTAAGACTTAATAGAGGTGTTTCAAGCTTCGTAGACTTCCTATTGAGATGGGAAAATGGTTGGCTTGAGGCAACTAGAAGATGTTATCTGTAGGTTCAAATTGGAAGAAGTACCTTAAACAATCGATAATCTCTTCAATCTGCAAACAATGATACTTAATTGTTGTTCCAAGCTTCATAGACTTCATGAAACAGTCGGTAATCTATCCAATCTGTAAACACTGAGACTTAATTGTTGTTCCAATCTTCGTAAACTTCCTAATGATATGGGGAAAATGGTTAACTTAAGGCATCTTGAATTTGGAGGATGTTATACGGATGTATGTAGAGGTTGAAATGGAGGCTTGTTTGAAATAAAGGCAGGACTGCAACTTGCAAGAGAGAGAGGAAGAGTAACAGTCTAATGTCTTTCAGAGATCAGACTCAAACAGAATTAGGTTGAAGTCTCGTTGCTTGTAAGGGTTAAGGGTATTCATGTCATATCATATTAACTGGGTCGGGTGACGGGGCCCGTTTATTTAAGCCTAAAACCAGACCCCGCCCCAATAAATAAATGAGTTTTTTTAAAACCAAACCCTCCCCATACCCGCTATAGTCATACCATACCTGCCTCATTAAGGGCGGGGTGGGGCGGGTTAAATTGCCAGCCCTACCTCTTTCACCTATCTTCTTTATTCTAAAACCTGCTAATCTCAAACCTGTAAAAAGATAAAAGAAAAAAACCTCCTTTTATTTGAAAATCTTTGCCTATCATTGTAATTATTTGTGTATTTACTTAAGAAGCTTATGTTACTATCTTATCCTTTTTTGTTGGGCAAATTTTGGTAATATTAATCATTAATAATTCACGGCCTCTCGAACACCAAAACTAATTGCTACACTTCCTAATTTCTAAAGAAAGGAATCCCTGATTTGCCTTGGTAGTGAAAAAAACCCTCATCTTCTCCCTTATTTTAGAATTTAGCTATACTTCAACAACTAAAAAATCCCCACACTCTTTCATCCAATCATAGAAACCAAATAATGATCAAAACGGAGAAGCTAAGAAACACCCCAATCACATACATATTAAAAAGAACTCAAATTTACTGAAAAGTAAACAATCAAATCATAGAGTTTTCCGTGTTTGAACTGATCTGAAGGACCCGTATCATTTATTAAAATTCAATTTAGTAAACCCAAGATGAAATTTATAAAAAATTGAAGAAATCTCTCACATAGTTCGGTAGTTACTTGTGTATTACAGAGAAATGTTTAGGGAGAGAGAAAAAAACTGTTGTGTTTCCCAAATTTAAAAATAGGATGTTTATGTCATATTTGTTTAAAATGTGTAATGTCAATAACTGAGTTTAAAGGTAAACACGTGTCACTGCATTTAGAGAAGGAGTAGAGCTTGATTCTCTCCACCACGGTGGAGAGAATCCGGACTCTAAACCAAAACATGTTAAATATGCGAAAGATTGATAAAATATAGGCTTTATGGATGCTAAACAAGTAAAGGAGCAGAGATTCAAAATAGTGATATTTTTTCAGTTTCGAGTTGAGGGAGGCCTCCCAGTACTTATTAATAACGTATTATGTGGTTCGACATAAACGCTGGAGAAGTCTTACGCTGTATGCAAATCTTGAAAAAAAATTGTGTATTACATATCAGGAAATCTTATGTTTATTATAGGTGTATTTGACAAATAGAATGAAAAAGTAGCCCAAGCAATGATAGAATTAGGAACAGCCGATTCACATAACAAAAAATTACATCTATCTCTCTATTAAAATGGCATAGTTACAATTAATATAGGGGAACCCTTAATATAGATAGCACTAAAGGCACGTCGATGTATTCACCATGGCAAGCCACAGGTAGTACTAGTATAAAATGATTAAAGAGAAAGAAAAATAGTAACCTAACCTGTTTGCTTGGATATTGGAGTAAACATTATCATAAATAGTCTAGGATAAATAATCTGCTTAAAAAAAAGGTGAATAATCTTATTACAAGGGTAATTATGTCATATTATCACAAAATACAAAGCTGTTTGAACTTTTTCTCCATGATGACACAAGTTACCGTATAGTTCAAGCATAGGATGCCTTAAATAAATTAACTCTAGTTCATGTTTCTTTCTTTATATTCTCTGGTTTCAATATGAGTTTAGAGTGATAGGCTTTCACTTAATTCATAGAGGGCAAAGTGGACTACTTGAAAGTGGTAGAGAAACAAAATTGAAATGTGTGTAGTTAATAGGTAAGATTCATTCTATTGTCTCTAATCCGTGTTAGCACAGTTACTTGGGTGAGATTAGTCGAGTCTACAATCAAGTTTTCTACATTAAGTATATCTTATATATAATAAGTTAAACATACTAGTTTCGTGCTTAGGACCACCATATAACACCCGCCGCTTTTAAAATCCGGTGTCGGACAATAACGGTCCTTAAATCCTATCCATTCATTGGCATAGTCTTTGAAATAAGATGATAACTGGATGCTAACAACTAGTGGTACCAATCTCATGATCTTCTTAAGCGCTTAGGATCGAGAACCGTCCTAAGCATCTCTTCATCCGATGCGTGTCATAGTTAACCTCACTAGTTAGCCTTAGCTAATTAGTTGTAAAAAAATATCTTCTCTCCTCTCCTCCAATTAAGGCTAGAATATCATTTAACAATAGTACAATTTCCTTTTATAAAATATACTATCCTTACCCAAAATCCCAAGTTGATTATTTACTCAATTTTTTTGCACTTGGTGATTTCTATTATGATGTCGAGTATAAGAATTCTAAAGAAAGACAAAGTTTGATGTATGATTGTATTCTTTTATCCTTTTGTAATGGAGAACTTTCTATTAAAAATAAAAGTTATTTTACATTAAACATCACAACCGTCAACAAACAATTTTATCATTTCAATCTGTATGCATCCTCCAATAGCTTCTCTTACAGTAAATCACCACTCGTATCCTTGAAAAATCAATGGTTTGTACCATGCCAATTTTATGTGTAAGAACTCATAAATATAATGAAATTCATGATGCTTTATTAAGAACTCTTTTTTTTGGCATCAAGCCACCAACTATCTTTAGATTTTTGAGTGATTTTAAGTAAAAAGTTGTAAATTTCACAAAAAAAAAAGTTTATATTCTAGCCTTAATTGGAGGAGATGATATATTACTTGATAACTAATTAACTGCGGTTAACTAGTGAAGTTAAATATGACACGTGTCAGATGAAGAGGTGCTTAAGATGGTTCTCGGTCCTAAGCGCTTAGGAGGAAACTTTTTCTCTTCCCATAATTATGTTTCGCTCCATTAAAGCTTCCCGGCGTCGGTACTGTTGGGTATGAACTCGAATCAAAATTGTCGAAGAAATCTGAAGATTTTCGAAGTCGTTCGAACAAACTTTTTTGTACTCACTAGAATTTTGGCCTAGGAGTCAATCTCGTTCGAACGAGCTTGGACGTTGTTCGAACGAACTTTTTTGTACTCACTAGAATTTTGGCATAGGAGTCAATCTCGTTCGAACGAGCTTGGATGTCGTTCGAACGAGATGCTAAGTTTTTAGGCCTGAAGACCAACTATCGCAAAGTCGTTCGAACGAACTTGGCGTAGGTTTGCACTAGATGTCTATTTTGAGACGTTGGGTTCTGCCTTGAGATCCGTACTACTTGTATTTAGTCCTCATGTATATAAAGAGGACTTAAGGTTATTTTATTAACAATCTTTTGGTGAGTTTAATCTTAGAGAGGCTAGGGTTTGAAGAGACTCTATTAAAGCTTGAGAAGCTTGAGAGATCATTGTAACCTGTTTGATATCATAGTGAATTGTTCGTGGGGAGTGGTTTTTCATCCGTAAGGGTTTTCTACTTTCTTCCTCTGGGAAACCTTTCTTATGTTCTTTATTGCTCTTCCTTGGTTAATTCTTCTGTTAGGGCTTATTTCGCGTATCGTTCTTTTTAGAGAGGAGAGAGTAGCTACCTCGATTCTCAACAATTAGTGTTAGAGCGAGTCTTAGGGCTTGTGTGGTGAAGAGCGATGACCGATCAGGAGAAGTTGAAGATCACAAAGTTCAATGGATTAAACTTTGAAGTCTGGAAGATGCAGATAGAAGATTACCTCTATCAGAAGGATTTTGATCTGCCACTAGGTGGAGTTGAGATGATGCCAACAGAATACGATGCTGCTAAGTCGGCGCGATTGGATCATAAAGTGCTTGGAACCGTTAGGTTAGGGCTGTCATCTCAAATTATATACATGATATCCAAAGTTACAACGACGAAGGGTTTAATGGAGACGTTGTCCGCTATGTACTCGGAACCGTCCGGGGCAATTAAGGTACACATTTTATGGTGCTTGCTTACTTTAAAGATAAAGGAAAATGGTAGTGTACAAGCTCAGATTAGTGAGTTCAATACCATACATGCTCAACTGGAATCCATTAAAATCACTTTTACCGAGGAGGTAAGAGCGTGGGCTATTCTAGGGCAGATGTCAAAAAGCTGGGAAGGATTCATTACAGCTGTGAGCAACTCATTGGGGAAGGAGGATATCAAATTTGACACTATAGTCTCATTGATTATGAATGAAGATAATAGGCGTAAAACATCTGAACCCTCTTCGAGTTCAAACGACAGTATGTTGAACATCGAGGAAAGAGGGAGGTCTTACATGAAAAAGCCAAAATTTGGAAGGGGTCGATCACGGTCAAGAGGAAAGTCTAAGCCACTCGCTGCGTATTGGACTTGTAGAAAGAAGGGTCACTTCAGGCAAGATTACAACTCTTCTTCTTCTAAGAAGATTGATGATGAAGAGAAAAATACAATGAACCTTACTAAGGAGGTTAGTTATGACGAGGTTCTACTACTATCGTGTAGCGATGTTAACGAATCTTGGATTATTGATTCGAGCGCTTTCTTCCATGCTACTACGAACGTAGGTTTTCTTACTAATATTGTTAAAAGCGACTTCAGTACAGTCTTTCTTACAGATAAGAGTGTACGCAATATTACTGGAAAGGGAAACACTAGGTTGTTGTTGCCTTTAGGGGGAACATTGGTTTTACAGAATATGCGACTTGTACCTAAACTGGGGCGCAACCTTATATCGGTTAGTAAATTGGCGGATAATACCGAATATGAGTGTACCTTTGGCGCAACCTTCTAGAAGGTTACAATGGGCGCTATTTTGGTAGCTCGAGGCTTGCAATAAGGAACGTTGTATACAACGCAAACACAATTTCTACTATTTGTACGGCTACTCCACGGATTGATACAAGTACTTAGCATAAACGGCTCTATCACATGAGTAAAATGGGGATGAAGATAATGGTAACAAAGGAAAGCTAGAGGGTCTTGCTGAGGCTGATCTCAATTTTTGTGAAGAGTGTGTTCTTGCGAAGCAGAAGATGGTCAGTTTCAAATTATCTGGAAGATCAAGGATACCTGGAAAGCTGGATCTTGTATACATAGATGTTTGGGGGCTAACCAAGGTGTCTTCTCTTGATGGTTCTCATTACTATGTTACTTTTATCGATGATGATACTTGTAAACTGTAGGTCAACTTCATGAAGAACAAGTCAGATGTGATAGATAAATTCAAGAGGTGGAGGGCTCTAGTTGAAACTAAAACCGGTTTGAAATTAAAATGTCTCAAGTCGGATAACGGGGGTGAATATTGTAGTGATGAGTTTGAAGACTTTTGTACATCAAACGGGATTAGGAGACAAAAGACTATTCCCAAAACAATAGCGAGGAGCATGAGACTCAACACTGGATTGCCAAGGTGTTTTTAGGCAGATGCAGTTAGTACGGCAGCATACTTGATTAACAGAGGGCCTTCGACGGCTTTAGACTTTGAAATTCCTGAAGAAGCATGGATCAGTGAAGAGGTAAACCTTAATCACTTACATATTTTCAGTTGTACCTTATATGTGTTTGATAATTTAGAAACAAAGACCAAGTTAGATGCAAAGTCTATGAAGTACATTTTCATTAGATATGGTGGTGATGAGTTTGGGTACCAGTTTTGGGATGCAAAGAATCGGAAAGTTATACGGAGCTGTAATGTTGCATTCAATGAGGAAGTCTTATATAAAGACTTCAAAGTACATATAGAAAGGATTTAAGGTGAAGTAGCAGTAATTATCGACATTGAAGATGATGAACCATCTCGAGAGGATGATGTAGAAGTCCATGTTGAGTTCATTATACTGAATCAAAACGAGAAACCTAATGATCTAGACATTCCAATAGTATTTCGAAAGGAGCCGAGAATTGCAAGAATTCCGGCAAGGTACATAAATTCTTTAAATCACTTGTTACTTACATATGGTGGCGAACCTAAAAGTTACAAGGATGCTTTAGATGTAGAAGCCAATAACAAGTGGGATCTTTCTATGGATGATGAGATGCAGTCATTATCAGTTAATCGAACTTGGGATTTAGCTTGGTTACCAAAGGGGAAAAGAGCATTGCACAACAAGTGGGTATACAGACTAAAGCAGGAATCTGATGGTTTAAGGTGATTCAAGGCTAGACTTGTGGTAAAGGGTTTTCAACAGAAAGAAGGCGTTGATTTTGGCAAGATTTTTGCTCCTGTTGTGAAGATGTCTACTATTCGGGTTATAATGAATATAGTTGCTGTTGAAGATATGCATCTTGAACAACTTGATGTCAAGACAGCATTTCTTCATGGTAACCTTGATGAAGAAATTTATATGAAGCAGCCAGAAGGGTATTCGGTTAAAGGGAAAGATCTTGTGTGTAGGCTCACGAAAAGTTTATACGGGTTGAAACAAGCACCGAGACAGTGGAATTTGATGTTTGAACAGTTCATGTACAGAAATGGCTATTCGAAGAGCAATGTAGATTACTGTTGTTTTATCAAGAATAAGGGGAACTCGTATATTATTCTACTTCTATATGTAGATGATATGTTGGTAGCAAGTGTCGACATGCGAAAGATAGTAGTTAAGTTGAATGAACTGTTATCTTGGGAGTTTTCTATGAAGGACTTGGGTACGGCGAAACAAGTTCTTGGTATGTGTGTTACAAGGGATAGAAAGTGGTGAGATTTGAAGCTGTCTCAAGCTGAGTACATCGGCAAAGTACTGAAGCGGTTCAATATGGATGGTTTAAAGTTGTTAGTACACCATTGGGAGATCAATTCAAATTATCAAAGGATTGTTATCCGAAGACGCAGAAGGATCGCGAAAAGATACAGAAGGTTCCTTATCAATCCGCGGTTGGTAGCCTAATCTACGCTATGATTTGTACAAGACCAGATATTGCCCAAGCAGTGGGAGTTGTTAGTAGGTATATGGGAAATCCAGGCAAGGAGCATTGAAGAGCTATGAAATGGATACTGAGGTATTTAAAGGAGACTCAAGATATGGTATTATGTTATGGGGGTTCTCAGATATGCTTACAGGGTTTTGCTGATTATGATATGGCAGGCGACATGGATAGGCAGAAGAACACTAGTGGTTTTATTTTTATATTGGGAAGCGGTGTAGTTACATGGATTTCTAGGCTACATAAGATTGTAGCTTTGTCTACGACAGAGGCAGAATATATTATAGCCACAGAAGCGTGCAAAGATATGGTTTGGCTCAAAGGGTTGATGAAAGATCTTGGTAAAGAATAATTTTTTCCTAAGTTGTATAGTGATAGTCAAAGCGCTATACACTTAGCGAAGAATTCGACTTTTTACTCTAGGACCAAGCACATTGATATTCAGTATCACTATAATCGCTCGCTCCTCGAGGACGGTGTGTTGAAGCTTGTGAAAATTTACACTGATGTGAATCTGGCTGATATGTTTACGAAGGTGGTGACTTTTTAGAAGTTGACGACATGTACAACTTTTGTGGGTCTTCAAGATTGAAGCTTCGGGTTGTAAGGGCTTATTTCTAATCCTTGTACTGAGTCTGATATTCGAGCTCATATAGTTCGAGTAAAGACACTGATAACCAACCAAGGATTGAGAACAAACAGATTGCAATATAGACTTCCTCATCTACAGTTCAAGGATATTGAAGCAGCCAGTAACATTGTACTGCAGAAGATACTCAGATATCCATCTACAGTTTGAACATTGTTAGAGATTGTATCTTCACCAACAGCTCAAAGTTACAGCTATGGTCGTCAAGAGATCCGTTATAAGATCAACAATTGTCAGATAACAAGACGTTACAAGAGACCTCATAAAAGACTCATCAAAGCCTGATATTGTAACGATCCTCATTAAAGCAATAACGGTCATGTTATAAAATCTATAAATAGGACCAGAGAGCTAGAGATTGGGAGGCTACTCGAAGACATCTTCTAAGAGACCTCTTCTACATCTCTCTCTCTTTGTAATAGCTAGTAGTCTATAAATATCTCTCTCTTTCTAAAATCCTCAGGAGAGGTTGTGGTTTTTAACCCATTCAAGGGTTTTCCACGCCAAAACTTGTGTTAGTTACTTTCAGTTCCTAGCTAACATTCCATATTTCAAGGGTGTAAGGCACTATCTTCGTCCAATACATAAATAGGCTATTAGATTTGGCGCCGTCTGTGGGAACTGTAGCATACACTCAGCGTTCTCCGATACAACTTTCATATTCATTTTTCTTTTTGAAGGATGGCAAATGAAAAAAAAATCACCCAACGTCTTGCCTGACGCTACTGAGGGAGTGTCGAATTTGTGAACTACTATGCAAATAGAAACTGAACGACAAATAGAACTAGAGAAACTGCTCGCCTGCATGCAAAACACAATCAAAGTACTTCAAGATCAATTAACAGCAAATCTGAGACCACAGAATGCTCTACCTGCAACCTCGAGGGTATCAGTCCATGATCGCTTGGGAAATCGAGGCAAAAGTCTAGCACTTCTGCAAATTCCGCAAGAACCGGCTCTACCTCAGGGTCATGCCAATCCACAATTACCCGCTAGAGCGATAAACGATCTGCAACAACAAGAAGAACAAAACAGAGAAAAACCTTAAATTTCAGTCTACGACCGCATGGGCGAAGCAACAAGTGAGCATAATCTACCAGGAGAACAAGTAACAAGACGAGCTATCACGTGTCAACAACATCTCGCTATGGATCAAATGGACAAACTCATCAAGGAGCTGTTAGACGCTCAAATACTCACTGGAAGAATTAGCTATACTAAATTGCAGAAGATCCCGCTCGCACAAGAGTTGCTGGACGAGGAAGTACCCACCAGTTTTCATACTCCAAAGATTCAGAAATACAAGAGGGGAGATCCTATGGAGCACGTCCAAAAATTTTGGGATTCTTTGGGGCTGCATTTGACATCCAACCACATCCTCTGCCGTCTCTTCCCGACCAGTTTAAAAGGCGAACCTCTACGATGGTTTCACACACTCAGTGAAGGATCTATCTTCACTTTCAAACAACTTCGCGAACTATTTTTCAAAAACTATTTGTACAATAAAGACAAGGAGGAGAGTCTTTACTCTTTGTTCAGCCTCAAGCAGGCACCAGATGAAAAATTGGAGACATTTACCAGGAAAATTTTTGGACTAGCTCAGAAAATTTGCAAGCTCGATAAGAAAATCACAATCTCCGCTTTCACCAATGCTCTACTCATGGATGGACGAGTTAAGGAGCACCTGGTTCCCAACAAGCCACTGACGTTGGAGGATATGATTGAGAAGGTCAACAACTTTATCAACCTCGAGCGACTGACAACTGAGAAACGCAAACCTCAATGCATCACTCTATCCACCAAAGATCATCCCGAAGAACGTGCTCACAATGGCAGCAAAGACTATGGGGGTGATAAGAAGCGATTCATGTCCTATGACAATCGAGCACGCCAAGGACGAAAGAAGCCAATTCCGTGCATACCACAGTTAACAACTACTCTTACAGACTTATACCCGCTGCTACAAAAAGATGAATTCTTTAGAAATGCCAATACTCTTCTGCCCATACCAGGAAAGCCATAGTGCATTCACCACCAGATTCAACATCATGACACAAAGCAGTGTTTCATACTGAAATTTCTTCTCCAGAACATATTTGCACAAGGTCGAATGCTTGAGTATATTGTTGACATCGAAAGTTACAAAGATGGAACCTACAAGACTGATACCACGATCGTCCAAGTTGACGAAATAAATGAAGAAAAATACTTGCACTTCATTGAGACCTAGACGGTTTACAGCTCCAACAGATTTAAACATAGGCGCGTTGGACAATGCCATGATCTGACGGTGGTAGACAAAGAAGCTCATTTGTTGCTGGAATCCAGCAATCAACGAGCTGAGATTTCTTTTGAAGACTGTGACGTTCGTCACATCAACTTTCTACACCAGGATGCTCTCGTCATCATGTTAAAGATGAAGAACATAGTTCTACATACAATGATGGTAGTTACCGATAGCAGCATCAAACTATTATTCCAGAGCACAATCGACCAAATAGGCTTAGCAGACAAGGTCGAACCGAGTGACATCAATGTCTCTGGATTCAACGGGTCAGAAGAAGAGCGCGTGTTCCCATCACAGCCGGGCCAGTCATACCTGACATTGCTTTTTACGTCATCAATGCCAAATCCCATTATCTTGGCATCATGGGACGACCATGGTTGCATAACATGAAGGCTATTCTCTCTATATATCATCAGGCATTACGATTCGACTGGAAAGGAGGGATCTACAAAATTAAAGGCATCCAGAAATTGGCTCGAGTTTGCGATAACACTATCTCCGTCGAAACTGAACCAACCACAACAACCACAACATAGCAATTGTAGCAATAAATTCTAGCAGAACCTCAGTTGTTAAGCGTCAAACCAGCAGAGTACATCGAGATCAGTGGCACTCAAAGAGGAATTCACATTGGAACTCTCTTGAGCACGGGGGAAGGCTTAAATCTCATACAATTCCTCACGGATAACAGTGACGTCTTTGCATGAACATTTTACGAAATGCCAGGGATCGATCCTACTATAGCATGCCACAGGCTAGAGTTGAAAGATAAAGCAGAACTGGTAGCAAAAACAAAAGACTCTAAGACCAAAATTGCAAGGCGAAGTGAATAAAGAGATCGATAAATTGATTGAGGCAAGTTTTATTCGCAAAGCTATCTATCCGGACTGGATCTCGAACATTGTTGCAATCCCAAAGAAGAATGGCAAGACCAGAGTCTGTGTTGATTTCATAGATCTTAACCGATATACTCCGAAAGACAGCTTTCCACTACCAATCATCAACCATCTGCTTGATTCGACTACAGGGCACAAACTTCTCTCTATGATGGATGCTGCATCAGGATACAATCAGATACCTCTTTTTCCAGAAGATCAAGACAAGACTGCATTCATCACTGAACAAGGTCTATATTGCTACAAAGTCATACCTTTCGGCCTGAAAAATGCTAGCACTACCTATCAGTGATTGATGATACAAATATTCAAAGATCATCTCGATAAAATAATGGAGGTCTACATTGACGATATGCTCTGCAAAAGTCTCAGGAAAGAAGACCATCTTACTGATTTACGAACAACTTTCGAGATTTTGCGATCTTACAAGATGCGTTTAAATCCCGATAAATGCCTGTTCGGAGTGCAATCCGGAAATTTTCAAGGACATCTAATCAGCAAAAGAGGGATTGAAGTTGATCCATCGCGCATACGAGCTCTCTTGGCTATGCCTTCACCAAAGACAAAGAAGGACGTTCAGAAGCTAGCCGGGAAGATTGCAGCACTAAACAGATTTATATCTAAGTCTTCAGACAGATGTCAACCTTTATTCGATCTGTTAAAATAGGGTACATCATGAGGAAAATCAGAGAAATATCCAGAGATCAAATGGATAGACAAATGTGAAACGGCTTTCCTCGAGCTCAAAAGTTATTTGGGCAAACCACTAGTTATGAGCACACCAGCATATGGAGAAGAACTCACAATATACCTAGCTGTCACAGATACATCTCTCAGCTCCGTTCTTCTCCTAATCGAAGAAAAGACTGAGAAACCTATCTATTTTATCAACAAGACTCTGACTCCTGCTGAAATGAGATACACCAAGATCGAGAAGCTTCTTCTAGCTCTCGTCTATACATCACAAAAATTGAAATAGTATTTCCAAGCTTAAACTATTCGTGTCTTGACAAACTATCCACTTCGCGAAATCTTATCCAAGTGCGAAAAATCTCGACGTATTTAACAATGGTCCGTAACACTAGGGGAACACGATATACATTTCGAGCCACGTCACTCCGAAAAAGGTCAAACGGTAGTAGATTTTCTAGCAGACTTTCCAGTAGATGATCCTGATTGGGAAGAAAAATTTATTGATAAAAAGGATGAACCACTTGAAGATCAATTCGAAGATAAGTCAGATTGGGTAACAAAGATAGGTTGGCGACTTTTGACTGACGGCTCCGTTGGTCTAGCCAGATCAGGAATTGGAATTGTTCTTATTAATTCTTCTAATGGTCAGCTCGAAAAATCCATTCACCTAAATTTTGAAGCAACTAATAATGAAGCATAATATGAGGCTTTAATTCATGGCTTGGACATGGCACTCACATTGGGCGTAGCTGAGCTCTCTGTCTACACAGATTCATTGCTAATCGTCAACTATTACGCAGGTGTCTATCAAACCAATGGGAGAATGGTCGACTATGTTGCTGCAGTGGTCGAACGAATGAACAAATTCCAGGCAATTTCTATGGAACATTTTCCAAGGGGAAATAATAGACATTCAGATGCACTCGCTTACCTTGTTGGTGTCCTCAAATCAGAAGCTCGTTACTTAAAAATCAACGTCATTTCTAACCCCGGTATTAATACCATCATGTTCAACACCATTAATACTGGGGGCAACGAAGAGATCGAAGATGATTAGAGAAAGCCTTTCATTGCATACATCGGATCTCAAAATAAATTTGACGGTCCACTTCCAGAGGATTCTACAGAACGTCGGAGATTAATTGATAATGCTCGAAGATACATTGTTCAGGACAATCTCCTATACAAAATTTTAGTCACTGGTCCTTACCTCCTTTGTCTATCTGACACAGAGGCACAATAATTCCTGTACGATCTACGCGAAGGCATGTACGGATCCCATGCAGCAGAACGATCTCTTGCAAACTGAGCTTTAACTCAAGGAATGTTTTGGCCTAAGATGAAAGCACATGCAATCAAATATGCTCATAAGTGTGATGCTTGTCAACGGCATGGACCTAAAATATGAGCTCCAGTACTCGAACTACACTCGAGCCAAGTCACTTGGCCATTCAGACGATGGGTTCTTGATCTCGTAGGAGAGTTTCCTACAGTACCAGGAAAACGAAAATATTTGTTGGTCGCTACAGATTACTTTACTAAATGGGTAGAAGCAGTCCCGCTGTGCCAAGCCCGAGAAAAACAAGTCATTAGATTTATCTGGGAGAACATTATTATCCGATTCGGCAGACCACACCTCATCATAATTTATAATGGACCACAGTTTGTTGGCTCCAAAGTCATCACATTCCTCAATGAGCACAACATCATTCATTCCCCATCCAATCCTTATTACCCACAAGGAAATAGACAAGCTGAGATTACTAATCAAACTATTGTGGATGGCATCAAGAAGCGTTTAGACGGCAAAAAGGGGAACTGGGTGAACGAGTTACCATACGTACTTTGGGCCTACCGAACAACTCCCAAAAATGCAACAGGCTGTACTCCGTTCTTACTGACCTACGGGACTGAAGCCATCATTCCCGCTCAATATCAACATCTAATACGTGATCACGAGATGACAGATGAAGAAAACAAATTTTAGATTGCATGCAATCTGAATTTGATTGAAGAAACACGTGACAGAGCTATTGTTAATCTGGGAAGTATCATCTTGCTTTATCCCGATTCTATAACAAGCGCGTTCGACACAGATAATTTAAAGTTAAAGACCTCGTTCTCAGAGAAATCCCACAACATTGCAAAACACCCAATACTGGAATGTTAGCAGACAATTGGGAAGGTCCTTTTATCGTAACTGGCACAAGTGGCTTAGGATCCTACGATCTCAGTACATATGAAGGTATACCTATACCTAATCCATGGAATACCCGTCAATTGAAGCTGTATCGAAGATAAACATGTTGTAATATCCGATATTATTCAATAAAGTACTTTTTCATCATCATCTTGCAAGTCTTTACAATTCAAGCATTTCTACCTATCTCCGTCTATACCGGAGAATTACTACAACATAGTTATTCCAATATATACAATCTCCGAGGGTCGCTTATTGAGTCAATCAATTTGATCTGGCAGAGACGCACTATACAGCCATTCAAAATTCAAGATATCTCATTACAGTCGCTTATTGATACGCTCAATTCGATCTGTGACTGAGACCTACAACATAGTTATTCAAATATACACGCTCTTCGAAGGTCGCTTATTGATTCAATCAATTCGATCTGGTAGAGATGCACTATACAGCTATTCAATATTCAAGATATCTCATTATGGTCGCTTATTGATGCACTCAATTCGGCCTGTGACTGAGACCTACAATATAGCTATTCAAAGATACACGCTCTCCGAGGGTCGCTTATTGAGTCAATCAATTCGATTTGGCAGAAACGCGTTATGCAGCTATTCAATATTCATGATATCTCATTACGGTCGGTTATTGATACGCTCAATTCGACCTGTAAATGAGACCTACAACATAGCTGTTCAAATATACACGCTCTCCGAGGGTTGCTTATTGAGTCAATTAATTTGATCTGGCAGAGATGCACTATACAGCTATTCAATATTCAATATATCTCATTACGGTCACTTATTGATACGCTTAATTCGACCTGTAACTGAGACCTACAACATAGCTCTTCTAGTATACACGGTCTCTCGAGGGCCGCTTATTGCTTTGCTCAATTCGACCTGGCCGAGACTTGTCATACAGCTATTCAATATTTAATATTTCTCATTACAATCCCTTATTGATACGCTCAATTCGACCTTTAACTGAGACATACATTACTATTTCAAAAAACAAACATCTCTTTACGGTTGATTATTGACTTGTTCAATTCGACCTATACACAAGAGAATACAACATTATTGCAATCATATATCTCGATATATCTCCATATGATTGTTTATTGGTTCACCCAATTCGACCATACATAGAGATAACAAAACAAAGACTTTTTCCTAATCAACATTTGATATTTTTTCTACAGCAAAGACATATTTACAATATGTCTGACTACATTATAAGCAATTTAACTATCTTTCACGCTTCGGGATTACAACATTCGAACTTTCCCCAGGCTCAGACGAAAGTAAGGCAGGGAAAGGTATAGCAGTATCAACTACAGTAGGAGACGCATTCAGCAGTTTCGTAACTCTTGGCATCAAATTATCTATATAACATAGCCACGCTAGCTGCATATCATACTCCGTACCGTGCTCAATTGAAGCAACCAAGATCACATCACGCTCTTACCGTAATTTATGTACATCAGCATGCAACATAACCATAGTACGCAATGTAGCATTATCTGCAGTCAACAACATAGCTTCACCAAGTTTGGTCTTCACTTTGGTTAGCTCGTCCTCAAGATCCTTGCATCGGTCTACCAGATACTCTTTCTCCTTCAGCAACAAAGCCCTATACTGCTTCGTCATCTGCACACTACGATCCATCTCCTGCTTTATACGCCGTAACTTCTCATACAACCCCTGAAAATACTCGTTATCATCATATACTACATCTACCAACCTTTACAACTCCTTACACTTCAGATCGAGCTCCTCATAAACTACATAACCTTGTAAACACTCTAGTTCCAAGGCTTTCTTTGCCCGCTCTAGGTCAGCGATCCGTGTGTTACACTTATTAATGGCTACGTTAAGCTCTTTATCTCTCTTGGTACATGCTTCTTCGTAAGTTTTGACACGGTCACTCTTCCTCTGACAAGAATCTCGAGCCTCAAACAAATCCCAGCTCAACCTTTTCAGACGATCTCGTATATTATGGAGTTCAGTATCTTGCTTCTTTAACAGATTAGCATTATCTATTACTGTCAATTTATAATACAACAGATCAGTCTTCTGTTTTTCAATTGTACTTGACAGATCCAGTACTTGTTGGTTCGCAGTCATGGTTTCTAATTTTTTCTTCCTTAAAAGAATTTTTCTACAGTTCGGCTTCATTATTAGCAGCCTATATCTCTGCATCCTTACATGACAACTCTACAGTCACAACATTTAGCCGACTCTACAGCTTCAACATATTAGCCTCCAGCTTCGAGTTAAACAAGGTCATATTTTCAACCGCCAACGAACACTGCTGTAATTCTGCAGTCTGTTCATTATTTGATGCGGATAAAGCAGACAGTTAGTTATGTTTATTGACTGCTACCTAGAAGAACAGATTACAAATGACATACATCTATCAACAGATATTCATGCGAGCAAGACATATCATTCAGACAACATTTATTAAGATATGATGTTATTTCTACAACTACATACACGGATCAACTACATTATGCAAAACAAAATTATATGCCACTGTTCAGTTGCCTTATGGTGAAACCCTACTACTACTCATATCTGCTTGCAAAGGTTTATCAAAGATTACGACCTCTTGATGATGTGTCTTGTCTTATACCGTTTGTGAGGTAATAGATCTTCAACCTGACCCTCTTCAGACTCTTCAGCTCGCGGTTTCGAGGTTGAAGCTCTCCCACCCTCATTACCTTTTGCAAACCACATATTTTCAACCTTATCATTCTCTACTTCAACATCTTTGCCACAGTTTGACATATAACATCTAAATTCATTCTCTACTCTCGCGAGCTCGCCCCCATAAAACTCGATCACATCGGCCATCTGACCTTCGTGATCTGCTTTACCAGCCCGTTTTCACCGGTTTGGAGTAAGATACCTCTTCAAACGTGATTGGGATACTTGCAGACATTTTTGCGTATCTAGTAAATGCACTTCTAACAACTTCACTCTCTTCTCCGAACTCTGTAATAACTTATTATACTCCACCTTTTCCCTCTCTAAACACGCATTATGTTCCTTGCATTGCTCAAGTTCGTCACAAGCATGCTTCAGATCGTTTTCTAATTGTGTTTGGACCCTTCTATCTTCTTTCTTTATATTGAAGAAAATGATCCTCATCATTCTTCACCCCTATAAAATTTAAGCTCATCAGGTAATGGACCTACACCACCCCATATGATGGATACACCAGCCTGAGCTGAACATCCTTTCGCCTCTATACTATGACGATTACGCACTTCTTGTGCTAAAAATTTCACCCGAGCTGGATCTGGCACTATACCTCTCTCAGTCAACAGTTCTAAATAGGCCTCCTTCAAGCCCCGCTCACTATCTACTTCAGCCTCAAAGTAAAGCGTCAAAGACAATAACAACTTTTGACACTTTAACTTATCACTCTCATCCACGAACTGCTTATCCTTAAGGGATTTTTGGAGTAAGACAAACCTATCACTCTCTTTCCGCAAGACCTCATCCCTCACAATTTTTTTCTTCCCATATCTATATTGAAGTTTGAGTAACTCCTTAAAGATGTTATCAAAGTTAGACTTATGAAGACGTCTCTCATATTCAAGTTTATTGTGTACCTGTTGAGTACGATTGATGGAATCCCTTGCCCGACTCAAGTCCTTCTCCATTACGCTCACTTTTCCCCTCAACCGAGCTACCTCTTACATGAAAATTATACATTCACCATCAAAATAACATATATCAATAGCAACTGTAAAAGATTTAAGTCTCAGCAAAATAGTTCTATCACCAATACAAATGACAAATTCGACCAGACAAGTCTCAAAACTATGTTACAGCTACATAATCAAGAATTAGCTCCTGCTACCTCCTTGGTCATATCATCAGCAACTGGAGAAGTTGGGGTCTGCTCAGAAGGTCGATCAGCCACTGGAGAGGGATCCTCCTCTGGGAAGATTATCTCACCATACTTCCCAGCAATAGCAAGATCGACATCATCTTTAGTCAACCCCGAGGAGTAAAATGCTTGAATAAGATTATTTTGAGCATCTAACACTTTGTCGAAAGTCTTCTTCGCAGCAGCTTCGATCTCTTTCTTCATCACAACAGTTTCTGCCTTGAACTACTTCTTCAGCAGAGCTTTCTCCTTCTCCATCTGATCCGTCAACCGCTCAGACAATGCAGCTTTCTCTTTCTTAAACTGTTCTCTCAGTACAACTTTCTCTGCATCATGCTGCCGAACAAGTTCCGCACTGTCCTCAGCACCAGCCATCAACACCTCAAAGGCCAATTCCTACGCAACAAAAAGCTGTGCCACAACTACAACATAACAAAATTATCAATCAGATCGTTTCTCACACAGATAACCAAACAAAAATATCACACATACCTGTGATATGCTGGACTTAATCTCAGCACCCAGACATTTCAGATCATGCCTCGCCAGCTCCAGCGACTTCTGCCCCATCACATCAAGATTGAGATCTTTCAGAAAAGTTTGTTTAGGTTTTACCTCTTGCCTCTGCTTCTTTGCAGGAGGCGCCTCATTTACAACAGCTTCCACCACCTTAGTTCTCACCTGCGTCGTCTGCACAGGAACTGTTTGCTCAGAAGGGGGCAATGCCTTTTTTCCTCTAGATCGTCGAGGTTGTGTACTCGAAGTACCTGCAACACAGGCAGGAATCTCTATAACCCCCTCAAAAGCAGAACCATAAGTAGCCATAGCTCAATTTTGATGAGCTCGTTGAACTTTTGCAACTACAGAGTTCAGCCTTTTATCTCTACGGATGCCTAACTCTCCAAGTACTTGGTTCAGCTCAGTTCCTTCCCAAGACACAACGTCGAACAGACTGGATGTATCAACAATACTTTTTGGTTTAGGCTCTGCCAAATCAACAACAAACTATGATGGCAGCTCACAAGAAATTAGAAGACAAAGTACAGACAGAATTAGGACACTTACTCTCGTTAAAATTCTTATATTTTAGCTCGAACGCCGGTTCCCCAGGCACTTGCATATACAATTACCCCTCACCATCACAAGATGGTCGCACCAGGGTCTCCCAGCAGATTCAAAATCAAATAATTTTGGCCTCGCCGAATGACTATTCAAGTATCCACTCTTCCAACCCTCAACACCAGTATCGTTGTAATAAACAATTTTAACATCATCTCCTATACCCATATCTATCTGTCATTGATCCAGGGAAGGTACTTGACAATGTTCTATCTTACCATCTGGTCTCACCAGAGTCCTAAACCATAACCCTCCATTCATCAGATAATGCCCCCATTTTCCATCCAAGTCTTTTTTATACTTCAAAAATGTCTTCCCTATGTCAACATCAGCGGGATACTTAAAGAATTATTAGCAACAAATCCTGCTTCAATTATACTTTTTTTGACCATTATCACAGATACAGAAAGTGATGACAAGACGATCTTAAATAAAAACAAATCATTTTATTACGGTCAATCATCCGACCTTACATGTAATTACAGACGGATGGTACTGTTCACCACATGGGAAGATTTCCCTACCAGCAGCTCTCTCATTCTCTTTAGCAAGCTTATCCAACGCGATTTCTGAAATTGCTGCCTCACGTAGCTCTATATCTAGCAGAAGTTTGCAAAACGTACCACATCAGAAGCTACGACCAAGGTCCTCACCATAATCACAATTGCTCAAATTGACTATGATGATACTCTCATAACAAGAACGTATATAGAGCACAAAAGATATGATGCATTTATCCTCTCAACAGACATGACAACAATACATCTCAACAAGGCAACAAATATATAGCGCGATCTACGCAGTTAAGAAATATATACTTTCAATTATACTTCATCCAACTCAGCAAATATTCGATCTATATATTTTTCGACCTATTTACTCTTCGAATAGTTCAAGAATTGTTACGCGGTGTCCTACAACAATTCATTCAAGCAGTTACAAGACAAGATGAAACAAGTTCAAATTTATTATTCAAGACAAGCAATTTACAAGGAAAAATACTTCATTCAGTTCGATAATCAAGAGTACAAGATCTACAGACAACTATTTCTTCTACAGAATGAAAGACAGCTTAGTACTCAAATGATAGTGCATCACTTAAACAGAAGCAATGGAAGGCCCAACAGAAGAACTGGAGTGAGGCAAAAGATAAAGTTAATCCCACCACTCCTCCGTAACCCCCACCATCTCCACAGCCACTGAAGATGAAGGATCACCTCTACCATTACAACACCCTATCCTTCGCAGGATATCGATAATACTTTATAGACGACACCCCAGCCTTCTCATCTTCTACCGCCACCGCATCCTCTGCAAGCATCCGCAGACAGTCCCGACGATAAGCAGCAAACAATACCACATAGTAGAATCGCCACATTTGATGATAATCTTCCTCTGCCTCCTCTACTTCTTCCCACGACATCCCATGAAAAGTGGGAGGAATAGGGATTGGAGTTGGCAGAGAAAGACTTTGGTCCCCAAAATAATGAGTTTGAAGAATCATCATCTTGTTCTGAACTCTCTTCTCATAAGCCTGACGACGAGTAGTCACCATCACTACTACTTATTCAAATCCAAACGACTGACAGGTTATACCAGGGTAAACAGTGATAGCAACTGGTCACCATTTTTTATATCAGCAGTATTTAAATGCATACCACAACTTCCAATAAAGTCTTTATCACAAGTACACATCTCAAGCAAAAATTTTGGGAGACCCAACAGTCAAAATAAATATTCTTTCAGATAACTAGGAAGCCATCAATGTAGCATTTCAAATGACTGGACTTCTCAACCAATACCACTCGCTACACACGTTTCTCCTGCTATTGGCTGAGAGGGGGCAGTTATAAAGGCTTATTTATAATCCTCGTACTGAGTTCGATATTTGAGCTCATATAGTTCGAGTAAACACACTGATAACCAACCAAGGATTGAGAACAAGCAGATTGCAATACTGACTTTCTCATCTACAGTTCGAGGATATTGAAGCAGCCAGTAACATCGTACTGCAAAAGATACTCATATATCCATTCACAGTTCAAACATCGTTAGAGATCATATCTTCACCAATAGTTCAAAGTTACAGCTAAGGTCATCAAGAGATCCGTTACAAGATCAACAATTGTCAAATAACAAGACGCTACAAGAGACCTCATAAAAGGCTCATCAAAACCTGATATTGTAGTATTCCTCATTAAAGCAATAACGGTCATGTTATAAGACCTATAAATATGACCAGAGAGCTAGAGATTGGGAGGCTGCTCAGACAGATCTTTTAAGAGACCTTTTTTACATCTATCTCTCTTTGTAATAGCTAGCAGTCTATAAACATCTCTCTCTTTCTAAAATCTTTAAGAGAGGTCATGGTTTTTAACTCATTCAAGGGTTTTTTATGCTAAAACTTGTGTTAGTTACTTTCAGTTCCTATCTGACATTCCATATTTTAAGGGTGTAAGGCACTATCTTTGTCCAATACGAAAATAGGCTATTACACGGGTAGTGCGAGCAATTCATTGGGAGATCTAGAGATGAGTTACAGGATTCGATTTCAAGTGAGAGATTGTTGGGTATGAACTCGAATCAAGATTGTCGAAGTCGTTCGAACGAGTTTCAAAGTCGTTTGAACGAACATTTTTGTACTCACTGAAATTTTGGCCCAGAAGTCAATCTCGTTCGAACGAGATGCTAAGTTTTTAGGGCTGGAGACCAACTATCGCAAAGTCATTCAAACGAGCTTGGAGTCGTTTGAACGAGCTTGGCGTAGATTTGCACTAGATGCCTATTTTGAGTCGTTGGGTTCTGCCTCGAGATCTGTACTACTTGTATTTAGTCCTTTGAATATAAAGAGGACTTAGGTTATTTTATTAACAATCTTTTGGTGAGTTTAATCCTAGAGAGGCTAGGGTTTGAAGAGACTCCATTAAAGTTTGAGAAGCTTGAGAGATCATTGTAACCTTTTAGATATCATAGTGAATTGTTCGTGGGGAGTGGTTTTTTATCCGCAAGGGTTTTCCACTTCCCTGCTCTGGGAAACCTTTCTTGTGTTCTTTATTATTCTTGCTTGGTTAATTCTTATGTTAGGGCTTATTCCGCGTATCGTTCTTGTCAGAGAGGAGAGAGTAGCTATCTCGATTCTCAACAGGTACTCTTTGCCTTTGCCTTAGCAACCTCTTTTTATTCAAGCAAAATCATCATTTACGCTAATTTGAGAGCTTTGGGACAAAGGTCGGGTCAACTTCTTGATTTCAAACTCATTAGTACTTGATACAAGAACTTTAGTAACGATCTTCATCATCCTCGAATAGCTACTCCTTCACTCAGCATTTGATATCAAAAACCATTCGAGTCACTAGCTCTACCAAATCTGATTCAAGGTACTCCTTTAGAATACATATACTTCACGTCCAAGTAAATATCCCACCCCGACTGGATCTGTTATTTGTGGTAGCTCTGAAATGGTTTCCTCCTCATCCAAATCCACTATAAATCTGGGAGTTCTTCACCCAAACGCACTTCACCACTTCTTTACAATCAAGAAGACCCTTTGGAGCCTTTCCTTTCCACTAAAATACCTCTGACAACTCTCTCACATCTCCTACCGAAAACATATACACAAACATCTGATTAGACTTAGATAGACAAAAACATCACCAAAAAAACTAATACAAGAAAGGGGTATGGTTGGTCTAGTTTTACTACTTAAAAAGACTAAGAGAAGGTTTTCTTGGGCAGTGGTATTTCTCCCAATCTCTCTCTTTGGCAAAGTCTTTCATCTTTTTTCCTGAGATTTTCAAAGGTGATGCTTTAACCATATGGAATATCTGCCATCTTGTCTTCTTTTCTTTCCCCTTTGACTGCAACAACCCAAAAAAATATTAAAAAACAAGAGAAACCTCAATACAAATTAAATTTTAATAGAAAAAAACCCTTGGCACCACTACAAGTTCTAAGAGCTCATCGAAAATGCCAAAATCAGTAGTACCTAAAATTGGCTTGTTAGTGAGATATAACATGGGAAAGACAATAAGAAATGCAGAAACCTGAAAGAGACATGTGAAAGACAATAGGAAATGCAGAAACCTGAAAGAGCTCTATGTATCATTCAAACTACTAAAACTAATAGCATTTTGAAGGTATTACTAACCTAAAATTTCTTAATTTTCTTGATCTTTCCCAATTTGGCTCCACTACAGTAGACTATAATATCCAAGCACTACTAAATCTGTTACACCTTAGCTGATATCCACCTCCTAAGGTGTAACAGATTTTGCTCTACAAAGTCCTACGTCCATTCCTAGGAGTCATAAACATCAAACAAGGACCCTCACTTTCTATTAATAGCGATACCAGATTAGATGCCAATCCATAACTAAGGGACTGTTCACCAATAAATTTTTTCTAAAGAACTTACACACAAATTTGAATATATTCGCTCTCTGGCACTTGCAGTTATTATTTACAACACAACTATTCTAAATTACTATGTACCACATTTACAAACAATTTACATTTCAATACGCAAAAAAATCAGTCATGTTTTTTATGAAATGGATTTAACACACGCGATCAATCACATTCAAGAACCTGGGAACTCGAGTTTCTTATCTAAGAAACCATATCCTTGATCAAGATGTGAAAAATTATATCAAACGACTATCCAGTAATACAAAACATGTCGAAAAACCAATATGCAGCTATAATATGTTATTTGTTACTGCACTTGGCTTTATTGTCTGTGATGATTTGTGTGTAGCCAGATTATTAAAAGGAAGTTATAGATGCATCTACTCAGTAAGACAAAGTTCCTCGTAATTGAGAACTTACATAGAGAAAATAAAAGAAGCCCAGTAACCCGATAATATAGGCCACAAAATAACCCTACATAGAAGTCGTTAAGGTTCATTGAATCATTTTCTCCTGGATTTGAAGGCGTTGGCGTAAATGGAAGTGTAGTAGTGCATGCTTTCTGTAACGGCGGTCCACAAAAATGGGGCTGCTTACATTAGTGGGTTCATCGAGTGTTGAAAACTAATTCTTCATATATAGTGTTTACCAGATAAGTCTGGTTGATAAGTTGTAACTTGTAAACCACACTGAATATTGACAGAGAAGTTAGATCCTGTCAACTGTGTAGGAATTGTCCCACTTAATATTCATTGTAGGGCTCTCAAACCGCTTTAGGTTTGAAAATGTTTATGAAGCAGATCCTGTAAGATTATAATGGGACAAGTTCAAAGTGTGCATCCATATAAGATATCCGATTTCAGGTGGGATCTGACCCGTTAGAGTATTCCAGGATAGATTGTACTAGACATGTAGGAAAGAAGGTACATGCCTTTGTACGATTCGAACTTCGTTTTGTTATAAGCTCCGCTTCATGTTGCATTGGCAATCATAACAACATATGGATTTGTATCGAGACGACTTTTATATGAATATGTTCGCAAGGAAGTATAGTGTGCACTATTTTACAGTGGGGGTAAATGCACCGTCTAGAATTCCCTCTCTGGCAAATGATATGTTTTTCAAACATGAAGGTAGTGATCTAAAAAGATTGTTGTGAGAAAGATCCAATGCTCGATTGTCTTTTGATTCGTTTTTCAGTTGAATTTTACTTTTCTTTTGGAGACAACACCTATTCACAGAGTAGAAAACATATAATCAATGATAATTTCATGGTGACCATAAACAAATGGTGCATCAATCTCAACTGACATTAGTAAACAACATAAACTGATATGACAAATTTTAAATGCCATAGTTAACAAAACAAAGTTGTTTACTAATGTCTATGATATGATGGTGCATCAATCTCAACTGACATTAGTAAACAACTTTTCAAAGATATAGGGTTCTGTTAACTATTCTTTGGCAGGTTGGTACAGGGTATACTTCGGGAGGGACTAATCCTAATGATCACTATTGTTGAGTTCGGCCGGGGGACATTGATTACCCTAGGACAGTTTATGAATGCCACAGTTGCTCAGACCTTGCTGCTGAAAAGGAAGAATGTTTTAGTTGCCTCGGACCTTTCTAGTCAATCTGTGTTCAGTAATTCCATGATACTTCATTCTCTGAGTTTTTTCCTAACTCAGTTGTTATGAGGGAACTAACTCGAATTTGTGTGATTTTGAAATTCTCCTGGTACAATCATGCTTGCAATACCAAGTTCTTACTCTAAACAATTAACTTTTATTAGATAATAACCACATTAGATATTGTTGATATCAACAATCACCACCACAACACCTCCGATCATCATAAAACCCCCAAAGCACTAACCCAAGAATAAATTAGATTGAAATTCACAGTCAAATCAACAATTGAGAAGGTAAAAGCATACAAAATCTGAAATCTAACCTAGAGAACAGATATTTTGGCAAGATGAGGGAGATCAAATTTCGAATTAGGGTTTTGTTTTGAGGAAGATGAGATTTAGATGGAAGAGGGATACAAAACTACATTAATACCTTTGTATTTTGGAGGGGTAATAATGGGGATCCAATGTGTAAAGCTATTTTAAAGGAGAATTTTGTATTTGACAAGGGGTATATTAGACAGACGAAAAAATGGTCTTTTTGGTCGAAAATAGCTTTTAACACATCCTCAATCTATAGCCTTTGGTGTCTCCTAAACATGTATAACGGCCGAGATGTATTCTCATACTATGGCTTATACTTTAATAATATAGACTAGTACTACCCGTGGCTCGCCACGATAATTACGTCGACGCGCCTTCGGTGCTACATATGGCTATGGTTAGTTTGGTAGTGAGGGATTTAGATACTTTTATACAATTTTTCCTTTCAGACTAACTTTTAAATGTGTAAAATTATCTTAGTCGCCGAATTAATTCCTTGGGCGAGTTAGTCATGGCAAATATTGGGACTAGCCTTGTTAATGGCAAAATTGCATAGGTTTGATATTCATCTTGCAATTTTGCTATAATACTGCGTGAACACAGGTATCCAAAGATTTGTAAATATCTGTGTTCCATAATACTCATAAAATACTATGTTTTAGGTCTCCATTTTATTCAGTTTACAGAGGTTGGCACTGCAATCAGATAATGAATAAAAATGTGTTGTTTGCTATTCTTTTTTGCTCATGAAATTTCGCTTTGCACTTTGGTTTTCTATTCTATGTATCGTATCTATTTTACCCTTCTTTAAGATAAACAGTTAAAATAGACATTAGACATTAAATATCATGTGAGTAACTCCAAATAAATTCTTACAAAGGTAGAAAGGTTAACTTCGGATTCAGCTGTCAATACTGAAATTTTCCTAAAACACATTCTTTATAAGGGATGAACTAAACTACTAAAACAGTAGAAAATATGCACAATAGAAAGAATTTAACATTATATTTTTTATTATAAGGTATAAAGTATGAACTAAACTACTAAAGCGGTTGAAAGAGATACATCTTACATGACAATAATAATGTAGGATCTGCAGAGGAAGCAAATTGTTATTATCTGAGGCGATGATATTCAACGTCTCAGAAATGCTTTTATGCTTTTACTCATGTCTACAAAATATAACATTATAGAAAAATTGCAAGATGTGTTCATTGCAGCTTCCCAAACAACATCAATCATGTCAACGTCGATGGTGTCAACCTCGTGGTGAGTATAACCTTCAAGAAAATGAACCACACCGCCTGCGTGGCAAACATGAACTATCCCCTGTCCGTGGTATACTGTAAAGTAGAGACACCAAAGATTTAGTTATTTTTAGCCCAACCAAGACTAATACAATTCATACGATCCAAAGATGTCAAAACACAAATGTCTAGCTTTTTCGTTGATTTGTATTTTTCCGTTTATAGATTTGTTAAAACTTTGGAACCACAATAACATACCTCGCAAGTTCCTTGTCCTTCAACGTCAGTCGGGGGTTTCACAGCCGAAAGCTTACCATATTTGCTATAACTGAGCACAATTGATGGAAGTAAGTTTCTGGTGGGGTAAATCGTTGCTGTCCAGGTGTCAAACCTTTTTCAGCGACCCACGTCTGATTATCAACCATTAACTGTGCTCAGTTATAGCAAATAAAATGAATTACATATTCGAAAGACTTCATGTTATGATTTATATAAAAGTTTGTGTAAACGTTGATAAAGTACCTAGCAGTTTTGAGCGGCTTCATACTTTGTGACTTATATAATAAATCAAATATCATAAACAATTCTTACTACAAATTCTGAAGGAAGTTAAAGAATTCTTTCAATTTTACCCAATATTTAAAAATGTATAAATCAAATAACGTCAGAACAACTTGAAACACTATACATAGAAATGAAGAGATATAAGAGTTGCACCTGCCACCAGACTGCAAATATGTTAATGAATGCTCCACAAAAGCCTCCTTGATCTCGTCTAGAGATGGGGAGCATAATAGCGACCTATATCTATATATGTGACCAAAGAAGAATTACAGTGTAGCATAGCAGCAGCATGAAGTGAGGATACCTAATTAATAGTCCATTGCAGTACTGTAGAGAATTTCTAAGTCACTTGTTTGAGCACCATCGGGGAGAGTGAAGTTACTGAAGGAAAAGTAAACCCTGTGAACTGAACTGAAGCTACTGTAATCTTCTTTCCTCAACTAGGAGCAAAGTAGCCTCCATCCTTATATGTTCCAGTAATGAGTAAAATTATCATCTGCATCATCTGAGATGCTGAATACACCTGAAACCAAGTAGAAGAAGTTTTCCTGTTAAGGGATACTCCGGTTTAACCTTTGATACTTGTTTATTTTTTTTAACTGATGTGAAGCTAACAACAGTTAAACCTTGTTAGAAAAATTAAACTCGTACCTGTGCACCCATACCAGCAATAAGACCGATGGTTTCTAGCCAAGCACTTTATGACGGCAGAAATAAAGAGCAATGGCTCTCCCTAGCTTAGAGGTAGCCCCAGTGAGAAATATTTCTTCAGTATCCTCCAGGAGCTCTTTCAAAATAACAGCCGTAGTCAAGGTGTTTCCTTGAACAACTCTAACCATTAAATCAAGATGCTTCATTACACATATTGCTGGTAATCCAAATTATTGTGAAATATTCTAAATGCAAGTTCCTCTATCTATAAATCTTTATCCTCTGCACATAAAGTAAATGTTTATAAAATCATGAGGGTGTTAGTTGCTATTACACCTTTTTTTGATATAATCATTAGTACTCAACAAATAAAGATAAGCTTATGGCTTTTAAAGATTGGTTCCTAAGCATTAACTATTAGAACTATCCAATCCCCTATATCTCATATTCATAAAGAATTTTTACCAGTGAGGTTTATGGTTTTAGGTAGAGTCAATATGATTAAATATCTTTTAGAAGAAATATTCACTCACATGCGTAGAAATTAGGTTCTCTAATAGCTATTATAGTTAATATACTTTCCTCAGTGCAGAGGGTATTAAGATTACTGGTTTCGGTTATGTAGCTACAGTTTCAAATGCAGGAACGCCCGAAATATTTCCAACGTCAATGAAAAATATTGAAAATCACTCTACATAGTTATCTTCAATCATGCTCCAAAGCTAAAATGTATTCAATCGACTCAAAATTATAAGCACTCAAAAGCATATAGATCGGGCAGAATACCTTACCAAAGCGCTGTGCCTGTTGTGAGGAGAAGCAGAGATGAAAATCTTACTTTGCATGCTAACATAGTAATCAAGCACAGCAAGTAAAGAAGCCTTGCCCTCAATTTTGTCCCCTTTCTCCTTAGATAAAAGCCTTGTTTTTCCACCGTACACCTGAAACATTGAATAATACTAAGTTTCAAGGCTTATAAACGATAAAAACATACAAAGTTGCAAAGGGATATTCATGTACCTTGTGGGAGGCAAGATATAGCCGAGTATCATACCTATTGACTGTATCAAAAAATAAACTTGATTACACAATTCAAGAAATAGGATATAACATATAATTGATCAGCGTACAATACAACTCTCCAGGTTAGACCCTAAAGATTGTCCTGCAGTATAGCTCAAACATGAATTTTTACTGAAGTACTCGTGATAAACGGTATCAAATCGGGTTTTGTAGTATACAAGAGGGTTGTCGTTCTTCAGGGATGCATAGATCAAATCATAATTCTAGTTATCAAATTAAGTAAATGAAAATATAAATTAATATAAAGAATTTATTGATAAACAAAAACTTACATCATTGATTTCCCAATTTAAATTTTCCAAGATTCTCCAAAAATAATACAACATTTTCTTTGAAGAATACTTAAAGCTACGGTGGTGTTCAGAGAGTAAAAGATAACTCCTTCTTTACAACTCTCCCTCTTTAACCTAACAAAAAGTCCTCATCTCCCTCAACCACTCCTGATTTTGTGGAGAGATTTTAGCTAGGCTTGACTACTAAGTCTTCTAGCAGCTCCAGCAGCTCTTGGCACAAGGTCATCTCTAGTAGCTCTTGACAACAACTCTTTAGCTTGTAAGAGTTGGGCTTTAAGAAATGTTTGATCACAAATGTCTCTTTACCTGCAGTAGTCAAACATACTTCAATTAGGGCCAGTGAAACATAAAATAAGTTCCTAGATAATGTAAATTGAAGGATAAAAATAGGCATTTTTCATGCCTATTAACTTGCAACAAAGGATATAAATCTGGATCCGAAACTCAGGAACCGCGGTGATTTTTAGATTCAACGACCCAATTCTTCAACCAAAAATGCCCCAACAAAGAAAACATTTCTCTAATGAAAACACTATCTCTCCATTTATAGCTCATTTGGCCATAAGCTTACAATCTTATGTATATACTAAGAAGACTTGGTAACCAAACATACCTAAACCAGTAACATCAAACACCACTTAGTTTTGGGGACTACCAAAAACATTAGTGGTGCCCATCTAATTGAATAAGAAATCTACAACACATTCACAAATAACTTCCAAGACACTTCTATTTACTCATAAAAAGCAATTGCAAAACTCCAGGTTATTAGACTTAGTAAGATCAGAATGGGACCCCTTAGCCTTAGTAACATTTATTGTTATTAATAACAAATTTCCTTGATGCGATACGAAGACCTTAAAGATATGTAAGCAAATGTGTAGTGTTATACCTTAAAGATAGTCTTGCTGGGAGGCTCATGAACATGTTATCATTATCATAAAAGTTCCAACAGACGTTACTTTCTCGCTGAAATAAGAAAGCAAAAACATAACAAAGACCACAATTATAAAGGTAAAATTCAATGCAAACTATCATAGATGGTATGAGAGATGTACCCGAATAAACTCTGTATCTATAGATATAGATCTTGCATTAGATAGTGTACTATATTATGTTCTTAATCTCTTCTTTTTACTGGTATCTACAGATATCAGTTGGGGCCTTACCAACTGATTCGTCCCAGCCTATTGAAAGAAAAGCGGGTGCTATCGAAAGAGAAGTGAAAAGGGGGCAGGTGCATGGCCATGGTCTTCTCTTTGGTCTCCTACTGCGGGCTCCTACTGTCTTTCATTTCAGAATTTCTTCATAAGAACTGAATTGCTTTAAAAAGGATCCTTCAGCACCTATCTTGGCACTGTCTTTCATTCCAGAATTTCTTCTAAGAACTATACTGTTTACCGGCACAGTAGTTAAGGATGTAACACGGAACATACATTAGCGTTATGAAAGTCTGAATACTACAGATAAAGATTTATGCTTCATAGAAAGTCTGATTTCAGGTTTCCTCCCCATTTTAAAGCCCCTTAACTGTTATACCATTGTGGATTCTAAACTAATTACAGAAACTAATTACAGAACACTGATTGAAAAAACATGCTACTCCATGAAAAAAAAATATTTGGAAAGAAAAACAGACCAAGAGTAGAAGATAAAGAAAAGTAAAACTATTAATTTAGCTATAAAACTTCATAACGGGGGATAAGATAAAGAAAAGTAACAGACCAAGAGTAGAAGGGTCTGGAAAAGTAATAGACCAACCTCTTAATTCTTCACCTCTCTTAAACCCTAATTCCCCCAACCTCATGTCTCCAATTGAATTCGATCATCATCGAAACGCAAATTCGACGATTCAATCACAATTGATGAAGACGACCTCGACCTAATCTCTTCTATCCGTATGAAGAGACACGAATAAGAAATCCTAACTTCATCTTGCTCTCGATTAGACCTTAATAACAACCTCTCCAACCCCAATACAACCATCTATCTCGCTGACGATGATTATAGGGTTTCTAATTTGATGAAGAAATCAACAGAATCACTTCACTTCTTTGTGAAGAACATATGTAGTTGGGGGAACAACGATTCTGATTTATGAGAATCTAGGTGATTTGATTGAATCAGTGTTGGAGAAGATTCAGAAGAATTAGTTGAACAAACAAAGAAGATAACCCCAGAGTTGGGAGAGATGAAGAATTGGGAGAAATAAAGTCGTGAGTTAAAACCAATAACTCTTCAAGTTCAAACCAACAAGACTTAAATACCTTTACCCTTCTACATGTTTTGTCAAAACTATCCTAAGTATCACAATTGAACAAATCTGGTCCATCGATCTCGTTCTTTCTCATAAATCTACTAAGTTATGAACCCGTGCTACGCACGAATGTTCAAGTTTATACTTGATTGATAAATCGATCACTGACAAATCTCAAAGGGTTTGAACCACCATCACTTAAAATTTTGGGAAATTCATTTCCATTCCCAAATGTTCTACCATTTGAGTTAAAGATCCAATATGCAACAAAGCTAAAAAATATATAATTATTTAATCCCCAGGCTTTAGAAATATATAAAACCAACAAATTTAATCTACAAAACTGTTAAATCTAGATTACATAACAAAATAACCAACAGTGGTTGTAGTTAGAGAATCCATGGAGAGATTTCCAAGAGTGCTAAAATACAAAATTTAAGGTCATAGTTCACAAATATAATTATACATCTAGAAATATGTCAAACATTGAATCTAAACTAACCTCATTTACAATTCAAAGTACCAAAAAACTTAAAAATTAGCTATTAGGTTGAAATAAGTGCAAATATCTTATGTCTAAACATATTATGAATTGGGAACATTATGGCTTAAAATATAAGACGTGGAACCAATAAAGTTAAAGCCTAACAAAATTGAGACATTAAAAAATGAACTTATTTACGTTAAGATATCAAAAACACAGTTTGCCAATCATCTTAAACTCGAATAAGTTTATGTCCATTATTCATATTAGTGTCCAAAGCAATAAATAACATATCACAATTAGGCCAAAAAAAAATCAATAAACTAAATTTCTAAAAAATATTACTTAACCAATTATATCCACAGGTGAGAACCTTGTCACCTCCACTTCTTTGAGGTGAGGCCTCAAGAAATTGAGAGAAAGATTAAGCGAATTAGGTTCACGGGATTCTTGGATTGAAACTGAAAATAAAAAGAACAGAAGTATGAAATGTAATAGCCTATATAAAATCAAGCACTCACAATAAATCAAACACTATATCATGTACATTGTGCAAAGAAGAAATTGGCAATACCTCTAGGTAGATTCTGTGGGGATAATGTATTAACAATTTGCTCGTGGTTATTGTAAGAGTTTCTAGATGAGCTAAAATACTGAGTAAGTGAACCACAATCTCTATGTAACTCATCTTAGGCTTTAAAAATCTAAATTTCAAATGCTTGAGATTAAAGAATAGAGGAGAACCGAATGTTTCAGGTCTTCATTTGGAATAAAAACACCCATTTTACCCTGAAGTAGAGTGTTCACTATCTATAATTCCTTTTCATCTTCATAATAGGTTTGTATATTTACTTCTTTGAGGCGCTTCCTAAGATAATCAAGAGAGAGTTGAGTCCTTCTCAGGCGTGGAAGATCTACGTTGTCCACGGGATCCTGGGGTTGAAGCTTAAAATAGAAGAGCCAAGATGATTATAATAGACTTTAGCCATATGTTATATTTCAATACTATTACATAGAAACTTAATTGTCATACTTCCGTACCTTCAGCTTAATATTGAGGTAATCGAAATCCAGTGTCAGTTTCTCCAGATCGGCTGAAACACCAAGTAGAGTCACTAATAGGTTTGCATAATCCATTGAATGATACTTCCATTTAAACGTCAAACGCTTAAGATTATAGAACAGAGGAACTGAGTTTTGCAGCTCGTCCTCTAGACAAATTATCATCTACTCAAATTACTAAAAATAAAAAATAAAAATAAAATAAAAAATGACGCTAATAGAGATGAGATATTTTCTAAAATTGAAAGCGAAAGATATTTTAGGTCAAACGGTCAAACGCTAAAGGTTATAGAACAGGGGAGCTGAGTTTTGCAGCTCGTCCTTTGGATAAATTATCATTTGCTCAAATAACAAAAAAAAAAAAATGGATGCTGATAGAGATGAGATATTTCTTGAAATTGAAAGCGAGAGATATTTTAAACTATAAGATGTGAGGAAGATATGCTGCTGTATACCTTCTCGCAAAATAGGGTCAGTTTCAAAACTTTAACATGGTTGAATATCTTTAGAAGACACTTCAGTTCAAGATCAATGTTCTCATTTGCAAATAAAGACACGTATAGTGACAAATCATGATACACGCTATCGGATTTACATCACCCAATGTTGATTTGCAGAAGAATTGTTATGTCTCATTGGACATGTTTCCTCCACAAAATTGTAATATATTTTCATCTAGAAATGCAGCACTGGAAAACATTATTAGCAAAAGAAAACCAACCTTGATATTCAGTGAATGAGTAAAATGCATCGTGAGCCGATCAATCCCCAAACCCCAACCACCAGTTGGGGGTAGCCCATACTCTAGAGCTGCCAAAAATGTTTCATCTAAGGCCATTTCCTCGTCATCACCCGATTGTCGATCCTAAAAACAACAATTACAACCTACTCAAACAAAATTCTCATGGAATATATCGCGTAACATCAAAGAACAGTGAATAGTACCTTCAGTTGTTTAGAGAATCATTTACGTTATACCACGGGATCATTCAATTTAGTATATGCATTACAGACCTAACAGATACGGAGGGATGAAACCACATGTATGTATTAGAACATCAAAACAAAAAAGGAAAGGTAACAAAATATAGCAAATTGTAAATTGTAAATATCGACATGAACATACTTCGTGCTTGTTAACGAATAGTTCAAAACGCTCAGTAAGTCCAGGCTTTGATCTATGCCACTTTGCGAGAGGGCTCATTGTCTGTGGATGGTTAATGATAAAGGACGGATTGACACATGTCTCCTCCAAGAAATGCCCTACGATCTAAAATTTAGTAGAAAACAAAATAAGTCATATAGGCAATTACCAACAATTGAGTCTTATAATGCAATTAATAGTGCATTAAGTCTTATAACGGGAGTAGACACTTCTCAAACATGTACAATCCATAATACTAAAAACAAAACTAAAAACAACAAAAATAACATCAACAAAAAATAGAAGAGATTAATGAAGAAAATGTAACGAAAATGAAGCAGGCGCAAAAGAAATATAAGCTCATGTAGTTATTTATAGTACTATAATCTGTTATCTGATAAGTTATAGATATAAAAGTACGTTATTCATAGAATGTAAGCATAATAAAACTATAACCTGTATAAGCAACCATTCAAAGAATGGGATGTTGTTCAAGAGACATCTAACTAATCAATTGTAGCCTTCCAGTGCTGGCTCGACCCAAATTGGTTGTGGCTTCATACCCTTGAACTTTGTGATCATATGATACTCTTATAATCTCCATTTTTTACTTTGAACACCCCCACGTCTTGTGGCCCCAATTGTCTACTATAATTACAGTACGATGATACAATATATCTAACGACCATGTGGCCACTAAAATACTCACCCCAGGAAACCTAGACTAAAGGATTATTTCCTGTGATATCAAAAGAGAATATGCATCATTACAATGCAAAAACACCGTCCTTAACTAAGTGAAGCTGTGAGTTTATTTCTAGAATCAGGATTTGACGACATTTTTGTTTGGGTAAATACAGGTTCCTTTGGGGTAGGAAGAGTTGCAGTTTCACTCGTAAGCATGGAAAGTACATATGACATGGTTGGTCTATTATCTGAAAAATCCTGTAGACACAGCAATCCTACTTGGACATACCTTAAGATTTCTATGAGAAAACATGATTTAGATAGATCTGGATGAACTATCTATAAGGAGCTAACTCCGTTAAGAGAGGGAGTTGGTTCTCACAACGTAGAATCGATCTTCAGTCAGAGGATACAAGAAATTGGCCTAAAATAAGATCTAACTAAAGACAAATACTTTCGTAGAGGCCCGAATGTGACTCTCTACGACCTCTGATGAGGATTTTTAGAACAGATTGTATTACTGAAGAATAATTAACAGGCTTCGAGTATAGAAGGTTAGGGTGGTAGAAGGTAAAATGCAAGAGGCTGGAGATGATTCTTCTAACCCCCGCTTGGTTTCCCCTCTCCTCTATTTATAGAAACACAGAGAGCTGAATCACCAAGTGTGGGTCAGGGTTACATGATTACACTGTCAGGAAATCCTGGCGAGCTGTGGGCGCCGGCCTTGCTAGTACTATTATTGTAACATTTATTGGTGATGTCTCTGAATGACATGGTGGTTGGACCTGTCACTGTAGATGCACGGGTCAATCAATGCGCTGTCTTATCAGATGAGGTAGTTGCCTGTCTTATCTTACTTCGACCGTGTGTTAGTGAGGTCGATGGATTTCTGCTGTAGGATGTTAATCCGTTCTCGAAGCTTTGTCATGTGAGCTGTCTGTCTTTCTTGTCATACTTTGACCATATGTAGATATGGTCGAAGGATGTCTGCTACAATGTACCGATCTGTCCCCAAAGCTTTGTTTGGTGTCGAAGGTTCGTCTCTGGGGGATATCTAGGGGGCCTATTTTAGGGATAGAGTGGGCTTCGGTACATTCGAGTAGGCTATGAAGTGGGCTTCGGCTATCTGTCGAAGGCTACGAGTAGGCTACTACACTATCTCTTCCACTCTGTTTTCCTTCCATGATTTCCATGTCTGAAAATAAGTACAAAGAAATCTTAGTTGGAATAAGCGGGAAAGTGAAGGTTCTCCAAATTAAATTGTAGAAAACATTTGGCATGCACTTACATATCCCAAAAGGCTCAAGGATTCTCTGTAATCATGAATGTTTGTGTTCATTTTTCCAGTGACAATCTCTAATAGGGATATTCTGAAATTGAATACATCGAACTTTTTAGAGAGTTTTCTTGCATAGCATACTCAAGGGACATATAACCGCTACATTTTGATTATTGAAAATTGAATGAATAGAACTATTAGAAATAACAATGTAGATGCGGATTCCTTTAAAGGAATTAATAGTTACTATGTCCCGACAACCCTTACAATATCTGCACTATTAACCATAATGACCAAAGATATTATGCATGTATAAATGAATAGCTCGAAGAACATTGATTGAACTCAAACGAAACAATGACATAAAAGAATAAAACATTTACAGTAGTATCATTAATTTAAGGTATGTATGTAACTTCTCTATGTATTGAGTTATACAAATTCTATTTACAATACTCATATATTATATTTATGTACACTTGGATTGTAGAAAATCCAACATAAAATAAGACCAACTTAAAGAGTTGCGAAAGTTAAAGGGTATAAAGATGTTTTCCTTAGGTCATTCCCCCTGTTCCCTTAGATTACTTCCGCTTATGTTGTGGAGCTAGTATTCGCGTCGATGTAAGCTTTTGTGTTTATATGCATAGTGTTTCAATATTGTAAAAAATATATATGGGATTTATTATTAAGTCTATTTCTAGATAAATTTCTTAATAGTAGGCTTCAGAAATGGGGCTAGTGGCTTCCAGTTCCATCAATGTTTGCAAGGAACTATAATAATGCCATTCGTATCATAAAAGGATACGTAGGAAGATAAATTTAACGACTATATACTGGCCTTTTAATTGTAAGTGAAACAAATGAAATCATACATTGTGGCTAGTTCATAGAGTAAGCAAGACTGTCAAATTATTTTTGCTACCTTTATTTTTCCTTTATGATTTATAGAAGGTTGGAAAGAGAATTATACTTACCTTTTAGTTGTAATTGTTGATATACGACATTCAAAAACACCTGTTTGTTTATGCAAATAATTTCAGCACATTAGATGTTTGTTGGATTAACTATTTACTTATGTTTGGTTCTTCTTTGTGAGATCATCAGTTGCATAATTAGATTTTTTTGGCTCTTCTTTGTGAGATTATCAGTTGCATAATTAGACTTGTTTGGCTCTTCTTTGTGAGATTATCAGTTGCATAATTAGACTTGTTTGGCCTACATTTTACATACTATTCTTAATTTTTACAAAAATAGTGAACACATATTTCACAGGTAGAGACAAAAGACTAAAATAACAAAGGATAACGACAATAAATAGAAGACAAATAAATGAAAATAAAAGCTACAAAAAATACACAGACCTAATAATTTGAAAGAAGATACCTGTTAGAACCTTAGGATGGTTTGCATAGATGTCGACTTCCTTTATGGGGCAGAGTTTCATTGGTTCTTCCAAAACTTTTTTCTGTAAGTAGTAATCAACCACTTGAACATCAGATGGGCTAAAAACAAAGCCAATCGATTGCCATACTTTTTCAAACTCTTCCATTTTAGCCTTTTTTTCCCCAGAGTCTGCCAAATTAATATCCAAATCACATAAGACTATAAACCTATAGGATAACAAAAAAAAATTAGCCTATAAACTAATGGAAAAAATAATAATGTAGTCATACCATTACCATCTCCTCCGCCAGCCGACTACGTTTTATTTCATTCTAAAGCCTTTTCTCCGACTTTGCAATCTCAGCGGTATATCTTTCATTTCTAGCGTCTATTATCCACTTCCTCACTTCCTTAAGATATTCCTTGTCGATTTAGCTGCCCTTATTCTGAGCAATAAGCTTTTGAAACCCCTAAAGCCTCTTCTCCATCTCGGCCATTCTCTCTACAAACAACAATCAAATTAACAAAAATACATAAAAATTAAAGACAATTTAGGTGAATCCATAATTCAATGTCGTATATCATTGAAGAAATATTGAAGGACATGACTCATGAGAACCAAAGAGGAGGTTTCCAGAAAAAGAAAGTTCTAGAGTTATTGGATTTCATGAGAAACAAAGAGTGATTCAAAAAGATTAGTTAATGGGTAGATTTTCATCTTCCTTGCAATTCGTATATGAGAACATCTAGATTCTTTTCGCAACCATTGAATCTTTTGCCGTTTGCTTCCATTGTCTTCAGTAATTGAATCAAAAACTACTGAATTACACATTCAACTATTACAACAAACAAATCAAAATTGAAAAAACGAACTGACATTTAGATCGTCTTCTTTCTTGTGCAACAACTGATTCAACACATCCAAACATTCCCCAAATATCATCGATTGAAACAACAATAACGCCACTCTGCTTTACTGGTGTTAAAGATGCAAACTCAATTCAAACCCATGACGAAATCAAACCAAATCAGATCAGGAAACTATGATTTTTTTTTATGAAATTGAAAGATTGGAGAAATTATGGCTTCTAGGAGTTTGAAGAGAGAGATAAAGAAAGAGAGATTGCTGAATTTGTTTTAGGAAGAGAAGGTGAGTTTTTTATTTAAAACACTGGGTTTTGTTTATGCTGGGAAGAGAAGATGAGTTTTGAGTGGGGGAGGAGAAGTGAGTTTTTTTTTGTCGGGCTTGGTGTTTTCAATTTTTCCCATTAAAACTTGAACTTCCAAAACAACCCTTTCATGTGCCATTCTCGAGGCACCCACAGCGAATGAGGACCCCTCTTTATCTCTGGAGATAATGACAAACTTGTCCAAAGTGGCAAAAACACCGCCCCGTACTAATAAAGAGATAATATATCATAATGAGATTTTATATACTAAAGGTAAAGCGCGAATTTGTTGAGGAGGTAAGCTAAGGAGCGGAGGACCCAATTAGGAGGGGCCACGTAGCACTACATCACGTGAGGTTAAGTTGATATCTTTCAGCAAAGCTTCATCATGTCCGAGTATTAGTAATCTCAACTTCGTCAGCAACATTAGAAGAGAAATACTCGATTAATATGATGTTAAGTAGTTTAGATTAAGATTGTCTTCCATACAGTTGCTAGCTTTTAGCATTGTTCAAGAGTTGGTTTCTACTTGAGATTCACATAACGTGATTCTCTTATTAATCATTTCAATTGGAGCCTAATTATATGTATTTAGCATTACAAACAATATTTAGCACTACAAACAATAATGGTGTAAACAAGTCCAGCAACGAGTCCACCCAGCAGAAATTGAATATGACGGGGTTGTTGTTACATTGTGAGAGAGGAGAGAAAGGAAATAATTGTACAAGTAGAACTGTGATTTATGTTTCAACCTTTGGCATGGCCTTGGAGACTGGGACACACTCTGCCCTCGTTGCGGCATCGAAGACGAAACGACCACGCATGCCTTATTCTTCTGTTCCAAAATCCAAGATATTTGGCTTGAATCTGATCTCGCGATGGATTTCAGGAGATGGAGCTATTCGGACTCGGTGTCCCTCACTTTCCAACGCTGTTTTCAAAGCATCCATCCTCCCATGGATTTATTTTCTTTCTGCAGTCTTTTTTGCACTATTTCTTTTGCTGTTTGGATTAGCAGGAACAGTCTCATCTTCGACCAGCAGACAAAGGCGACTAAAGACATTCTGCAACACGCTAAGCAGCTTCACATGACCCACCTTTCTCCCTCTAATCCGTCCCAAACCATTAGACAAATCCAACCTTAATACTAGGTCCGAGAGGGATGGCACATCGTCAATGTGGATGCTTCCTGGATTGCCCGGGATAAGCCTGGGGGGTCGGGTTTTACTATTAAGAATTATCTAAACGCTCTTATTTGTGCAGGTTTTAGCCCGTCCAGCGCCGCAGACCCAGAGGAGGCTGAGACGATCGCCGCGATTAGAGGGTTGGAGGTTGCCAGGGGTCTAGGCCTACAGAGGATCCTTCTTTTGTCAGTCTATCAGAGGCTCGTCCGTGTTTTCGAGAGAGCCCAGAGGATCTGTCCTGGGGAGCGCTTACTCTTGCCCCGGATCTGAGAGCCATCGCAGCTTGTTTTTTAGACTTTTCTTTTGATTATATTGACCGCAGATGTAATTATACTGCTCATTTTCTGGCAGCTAGGGGAGTTGGTTCCCCCATTCCTAAACTTTTTGAGGTTTTAGAAGCCAACACTATTGTAAACTCTCTCCCCCCCCCCCCCCCGCCTTCAGGCAAGTAATATATTCCTTCTCTTTTGCTTAAAAAAAAAAAAGAACTGTGATATATGTCCATGGCCACATTGACAAATTTAAGAAGAAAATGGAGGATGAGATTTTGAAGGACTAAAGATTTTTCAAATTAAACACCATATTCCAAACCATAATGGAGGTGTATATTTTTGGAGGTTTGGGTAGAAGAGAGAACATGGTTCGGTATTTCACCTTACCGAAACCAATTTTCGGTTTCAAGAAATATGAAACCGAAACCAAAACCATTTTTTTCGTTTAGGTTTAGTATTGCACCCCCAAGGCAAGAATCAATAAATATAGGTAGCGGTTTCAATTTAGCATAGTTTCCTTGGCAATTGTACCTGAAAAATGAAATGCACATTCAGCATAGTTTCCTTAGCAATTATATCGATCTTGGACCAATTGGTCTAGACCTTTAAACTCATTGAGAAACCAATGTACATACATTCTATACTTTACACCAGTAAGGACCTTCATTGGGTAAAGTCTGGAATCTGGATTATGACCATGCTTCTAAAACCAAAAAACATACAAGCCAAATAAGAAATATAATAAGCAGACTACTATCAGGCCAAAAGGAATTAAGTCCAACTTGAAACTAAATCAGGTACACATGCAACTCAGTTCTTCAAGATTCCAAATAAAAGAGTTTGAAAACTAAAACAGACTACTTATTGGTTTGCTAAGTTCAGAATTAGGGAGGCAAATATCTATTACTCTTGAGCACTCGAAGGAGATTCGCTCCCTACAGGAGAATCACCACGTCTAACATCAGCTTCATCTTCATCGTCATTAATGGGACTCTTTTCTGTTCTAGTACTAGGGCTACAACCATTTGCTTCAGGGCTTTGATAGTCTCCGCCACCTGCAGGACTCCTGCTGGGGCTTCTGCTCTTGGCAGCCCTCCTGGGTGGGCTTTCACTGTATTCCGACCCGACTTCTCGCTTTGCATCTGTTCTATCATCGTCTCTTGGAGACAGACTTCTTCGCCTTTCTTCCGGGCTTTCCTCATCTGGTGTTGGACTACGATTCCTCAATTTGGGTGGAGGTGATGGTGAGTTGATCGGTTTTGGGCTCCTTGATATCCTTTCCACACGCTGCTCTTTTCTCGGAGGTGATCGGCTGCGCACGCATAATCAGTTATACATAAATTTTCCAATTATAATTTTCATTACGATTATAACATACTACCAAAAGAAAAAACAAAAATATTCTATCTAACCTGTAACTGTGGCTCCGGCTATTACTCCGACTTCGGCCGCGACGAGGAGGTGATCTTGATACTGATCGCGAATAACTGTGTCCACGCCTGAAAAATAATTCCCTCAAGTTAAACGAGAATATATAACAATTAATATTAAATAATATCGACAAATAAATTAAGAACGAAGATAATACTTTAGGCTTTTTGGACTATTCTGGCACTGCCTCTCTATATGTCCTCTTTGTCCACAGCGGTAACACTTGTTTTTCCAATCTCCAGCTGTGCAATCCCGTGCCCAATGACCTTCAAGGCCACAATTGAAGCACCGACCAGATCCAGGTGCAGGACCTCTTCCTAAATACTCTCGAGACCCACCATACTCTCGGGACCCACCAGAGCCACCAAACCCACGAGAACCACCATAGCCTCCCCCGCCTCCCAAACCTCGTGGTCCCTGCGGCTTATGTCAAAATGCCACCAAGAATTTAGTTTCAAAAAATAAACAAATGAAAAGTATATGCATACTGTAAAAGGATATTAGATGCGAATCACACAGTTAGAATATCAAAAAAGTTTACCTGTTTAGTATTTTTTTACCATTTGCAATCTTTCAATAAAACAATTATTTAAGGATACAAATATAATGAACGTCGTAATTGCACAACTTGCAGTATAATTAGAGTGATTTGGTATCACAAAGCAGTCTTCTATAAGAGGTGAAAGCTGCAGTATTCTGACTAGAGGATAGAACAACACATGCATATGCAAAAACAGTACAAAACTATGTAGATACACAGCAGCTCATACCCAGTACTCAAAACTTGGACACTAATTTTTTTTGAAAAATGATTCCCTTGTGGAAGTGATTTTTTAATTTATATTTACATTTGAAAATCTTTTATACTGTGCATAATGAAATTTATTGGATTTTCATTGTTCATAAATTCTTCTGAGATTCAGAAGTACAGAAAATTACCCCTTTCGCAAATTCCACTACAATGCGACTTCCGTCAAAATCGCGGCCATTCAAGTTGTATCTTGCATCATCGGCATCTCGTGGATCGCTAAATTCCTGAAAGAAGAAATAAGAGAAACCACAAAAGAAAGCTCATATTGCACAGGTTAATCCACTTTTAGACACCAACTATAAGATTTAAGTAACCGAGTGAGAGATTTAATATTAAAAGAAGAAAAATTGAAGGATGAGATAGTACTTACAACAAAGGCGAAATCCTGCTTCATATCCACATCGCGAACTCTGCGGAAACGGTTGCCACAAACAGTAAGGCCATCATGACTTAAGTACCGGAGGATATCATACTTGGCTTCTCAAGATGACTAAACACCACTTTATGATGGTTGCCATTTCCATACAAACACGCAATAACAATAAAGAATCGCCATAGTCTCCTATACACTCTGCAATAATAGCCACCAAATCCACCAAAGGCACCATCTCACCATTGACCTCCAGGTCAGGCAAAAGCCCAAAAACCTTCAACAAGATCATTCAAGTTAAAAATGTGTGGCTAGTCCTGAGTGCAACTTTCTCACAAAGATTGCACATTTTAATGGTGAACACTAACCCAAGCACAAAATGATGCTTGGTATACTCGTCAAGAGAAGCTTACACCACTGGTTTCAAAATTGACCACCACCTACCCTAGTCTAAAGTCACTACACATGTAAGTTGCGAACAATCGAACACAGCGTACGAGATCTTAAAGACTGAATAGAGCATCATATAGCAATCTTAGATGGACAAAATGGAGAAGACTATTAAAATATTTGCAATATTTTAGTAACATTAATATTTAACTACCTTCCGTATCTGCTGAACATGTCTTCTAGTTCACGGGAGCGTGTCCGTGAAGGTAAATGGCCAACGTAGAGACGAGTAGTACTACCATTGCGATCACCGTAACGGTCACGATCATCATATCGAGGCATTTTTCACACTGCAGGAATCAGAAACACATTTTAATAACTGTACAACAACTAGAAAGTAACAAAAACAATCAAGATATTACAAAAACAATTCAAAAAAACTCTAACACCCAGCAGATTGTGCCAAAATACAAATTTTTGGCAAATCAAGAATTCAATCACTTGATGCAGCAAGTAAATAAAAATACCCACGAAGTTTAATCGAGCAAAATCATCAAAAACATTAATAATGAAAAAAAGGGCTAATATTTTACACGCTAAATACCAAAAATTCAGGTTTTCAATCAATTGGAGAATTGGGTACAAATGCAATCACAGTAGCCAAATCACATACATATCTAGCAAAGATATACAAAATTGACCTAATATTGTTGGGAAATCGAAACCCACAAAGAAACCCAATTGATTGGGGATCAACCCTTCCTAATTTCGTCAAAAATTCTAAGAAAATTACATTTTTCTTTCAGATGAATTAGATCGATTCACAAAATTACAATCGCTAATAACAGATGAATTAGATCGATTCAACAAATTTCGTAAGATTGGGGGATCTAAGAAAGCAATTGATGAATTCGATTGAATAAACCTTAAAAATCGAAGAATTCAAGGATCGAAAACATACCTTAAAATTGCAGATTGTGAAATCAGATAAACCCTAGCTTTTGATTGATTGATTGATTATTTTTGTTCTCTTCTCGAATTATATAAGAAAAAAATTCAGATAATAATCGACGGTCTAGATAGGAGTCTCTTAGATCGACGGTGGCTAATTGTGATTAGGCATTTTTCCTTGAGGATAACTGTTATTAGCTAGACACGCGCGGTCCTCGTGCAACTTCAGCGCCTCTGAAACATTCGATGCCCGAAGACATACCAACTTTTTTTCAGATGAATATGATAGCACTAATTCATGATATTTGAATGTGGGGGAATTGTGAAAACGATACCATGAACGAAAATGGAAAACTTCATTGTTTTTATATAATTTGGGAATCCCGAACGTAAACAAGAAAAATGCCACAATTGAAGCGAAATGTGGACAAAAACCAAAAAAATATTAAAAGATGTTGTAATGGCTAGTTTTCCGGTTGGTAAACTTCTCTAATACTTTTAGTAATGAATTTATGAGAAGTTTGTAAATAAATTTAGAATACACTAGATTTTACGTGAAAATTCAGTAAATCCTGAGAAAAATCACAACCTCGAGGAAGATTTGAGAGTATAAATTCAATATGTGTTAGATTATTATAATTGTGAAGAGATGTGATTCATATAATTCTGAATGATAGAAAAAGTTAGGATCTCTGTTGACATAAGCTCTGCTTGCTTTTATAGTGGATACAGACAATTACATATAATTGGTCTCCTGATTTTATGGGTGGTGCGCGAACTTTGCGGATCATGTACAACGGCTTTATTTAACCAAGTGTAATGGTTACTGTAGAGGGTCGAGATTCGTAGATGTGGATCTGATTCATTCTCGAACGAATATATATCTTCGATTTGGTTTTACTGGCTTCTCTTTATCGAGTCTGTGGAATATTATCACAAATCCTTCTCGAATGATATTCGACCTGGCTCTATTGTCTTTATCGAGTCTGAGGAATATGCTACTACAATCACCTCATTCTTGGTACAGTTACTTCTTGTTGTGGTGAAAAGAAAAATTCTGAACCTGGAGGATGAGGTGTGGAACAGGCATATGTCTTGTTCCAATTACAAAAGAATCAATATACTCTTCTCAATAATAATTAATAAAGTGATTTTTGATGAATATGTCTTCGAAGTTTGTTGTAGTAATTAATTTTTTATCGAACATGTTTTGGAAATTTAAAATTTGAAATATGGTTACTACTTTCCCGTAAAAATCGGAGTTGGTAAAAAAAGAAAGATGTGATTCATTGACTTCAAATAGTAATGGCTAGTTGTATTCTTGTGAGTGATGTATTAAGCTTTAAGGAATTTGATGTGCAAACTCTTTTTGTGTGTTTGAGAATTGCAGTGGTGAGGATAGGGAAAATAGAGAAGGTAGAAATGTATTTAGGCGGTTTAGGGCAGCAGTGTAACAACTTGTTGGCTTGAGGAGACAAAGGGTTTTGGACTTCGAGAAGAGACGTGCTAAGCGTTATGCTAGGCGAGTAGTCGAAGGGTCTCGAAGGGGTTTGATGAACAGTCACGTGAGGCCTATAAATAGTACTTCGGGTGCCAACTGTTCACATTTCATTTTTCCCAAAAATTTTGAAGGTGATTCGTTGTGCTCTGTTGTTGTTAACCCTTCCATCATTAGTTCAGAGGAGATTGCTGTGTTAATCAAGAGGGCTAAACTTGCGAAGGATAGAAACTTAGAAATTGCTCGTCTTCAAGGTTAGTTTCCTATTTTTTGAAATACTTTTATTCGATTTTGTTTGTATGTGTGGATAATTTCTTACAAACTCATTGTAGTTTAGATATGTATGAGTGAGTGCGAAGAAGTAATTTGTGTTATAATGAGTATTCTTGTAGAAATTGGTAGAAAATAGGTTTTAGGGTTTTTGATGTTTGTCTGTGATTTAGAGATGATTTTGTGATGTTTGTTTATGTTTATTGATGTTGGAGTGATCGTAGGTAGTAATGGGTTATTGTGGATGTGGGGTTTTGCTTTGATTTGAAGCGAGGTGGATTTTTTTGTTACCGTAAGTATTACGGTGTGGTGTTGGATATTTTATTTGATGTTTTGGGTGTTGATGGAGAGAGGTGTTTGGGGAAACGACTATACCGGATTATACACCGTATATTGCTAGAGTTTGCGCCAGAAAAAAGACAGAATCACAAAAATTTAGATTTGGTGACTTTTGGCGGGAATTTGGGCGCCGTATGAAACTTCTTCGAGAATCTTCTCTCATCGTGTCAAAAACTATTCGAGAAAAATTAAATTCTTTGTCAATGGAAAAATCGAAACCATATCGATGTTTAGGACTGTAAAATGAATGCGTGAGTTAGATCGAGAAAGGATGAGATATTCTCGAATAAATTAAAACTTGTAATAATTATCATTTTCTTTTATTCGAGAACTAGATAGTAGGTAGAATGATTTGTGGTAGAGCATTACTTGATGATTGGATGTAGACTAACAGATAGGAACATAAAATGTATGAGATATAGTATCTTACTAACTTAAAAAGGAATTTTATTTCAGGTTTAAAAGTAAATGGCTGAACCAGTTTAAACTTCTAATTGTCCTGATACCGACACAGAAGGAATATTTGCAAATCGTGTCGATGTAGAACCAATAATAATTGACAAAACTACCTGTGTACATAATTTAGGTAGGAACTACCGAGTCGGGGAGATAAGTATGGAAATGGCTTAAAAGAATCGAGCTATGTTGGAAAAAGAGGTTGTCGAAGATTATGATGAGGAAAGAATAAAAATAGACTTAGAACATGAGCTACAGCCCACTGAATAAGAAGAATGTGCTGGTGGGGGTAGAGAAGGGGGTGAGGAAGAGGGAAAAATGGATTTTGTGGGGGAGTGTTATAGGGATGCCGAGGAAACAAAGGAAATTTTGTCTTTTAAACAGAAATATAACATCCCTAAGGACATTAGGTTGGAGAAGTACCTGGGGGAAATGACTGAGCAAGAGCTCCCGTTGGAGGGCATTCTGGTCCATCCCGAACAAATAAAGGAAGGGTTAAAGTTACCCCTTCGAGCTGACCAAAAGAAGTTCTTAAACTTTTATGATGTTGCTCCTGGTCTGTTCAATCCAAATGTATACGACCTTTTAAGAGTAATGGCAGTGTTGAATGGTCGATTACAAGATAAAGGAGAGCAGGTGATTTCTGTGGATGACTTAAGTGTGTACTACACACTAAAGAAAAATCCTTAGAAAGTTGGCTACAAATATTTAGCCAGGTTTCTCAAGAGGCCTTTATTCTATGAGATGGTGTCGACCAGGGAGACAATACTTTGCCAACTGTTTACTTATTTTAGGGAGCTATGAGTTCGACCCTAAAGATCCTGGGGAGCCATTGAAGAGGAAATGTTTCCATCTAGGTTGGTTTGGAATATGTTTGAATTAATGTAGGAGTAATTTGTTATTTCTAAGTATTGTTGTTTGATAAAGTATTAACTGAATTTATATTGTGTTACAGCTACAAAGGAAGTTGATAGGAACTCGAAGGTTTTAGAGAAACTATGCAATTTGAGAACCAACTACTTTGGGCGAATCGACTCTCTAGTTGCAGATCAATGGGAGGTTGAAGAGTTATTTCAAGAAGTGGGATTAAAGAGATCTTGAACTAAAGGCTCTAAAGTTCTATTGATCGACAGAAAAATGTCGGCCATAAACAAGAGGGTTGTTGAGTCAAGTCTTCCCCTCGATAACCCTACTTTCAGTGGGTACACCACTGACTCTGCTACGACAAAGAAAGAGTCCTTATTGAGTGGATCTTTCGACATGAAGAGAAAAAGAACGTCCAACCCTCCTGCTGCCCCTGCACAACCATCGAAGAGGTTGGTTCGACATGTGCCAGTCGAGATTCTGGAGAAGGATGAAGTAGTTGAATCGGGGACTTTCAATGTCCTGAAATCGACTACTCTTGTACAATAGAATGTTGGCATTGGGAAGAAAAGTTCTCCCAGTAAGCTGAAGACCAAGGCTGTTGGGAATCTTGGAGATTCTGAGGATGAGTCCTAGCAGACCATTTATTCCTATGCCGCTTGGACAACTATTCTCGAAGAAGAGTTTACTGACTGCTTAGTTGGAGCATCCAAGGTCACAAAACAATGAATAAGGCTATAATTTTTCATGCCTTATTTTGAGTAATGAAGTTACTTCCATAATCGAGAACTCATATTATGACTATTATACAAATCAAGAAGTTGTTGGTCGATGGGAAGCCTCATCTTCTCGGTACTAAGGCTTTGGCGAACCAACACCTTGTTTATAAAAACATCAAGAAGGAGCTCGTCAAGGAAAAGGATGAGCGGGTTCAAGAGAATGAAAGCCTGGAAGCGAAGCTGGAAAAGCTTAAGCTTTAAGCAGTGAGGTCGAAGGAGACTATCGTTCGCGAGGCAAAGAAGACTTGGGAGATGGAAAAGAAGAAGAAAGAAGTGGAGAAGATAAGGGGTGACCTTGCGAAGGAGAGAGAAGAGGCATTGGCCCTACAAAAGTCTAACTTTGAGGATGATATTTGGGAACAGATCTTATCCGTCCGTAGGTCAACGGAGGCAGAGAATACCAAGATTCTTACTGAAGCTAAAGCAGAAGTAGATCGAATTAACATCGACTCTCTCTAGGCCCATTTTTTTGGGGGAGTTCGACCTGATGGAGGATAGAAAAGATTTTTACAAAGGCTTGACTGATGCAGCTGGGGAGACCTTTGTAGATTCTGATGCCGAGGAGGAGGTTCTCGATGCCCAAGAAGTGTCCCCTATCTTAGCCGATGGTGCAGAACAGATGGGAAGGGAACTTCTTGATGAGTTAACTCCTGGTCTTCCGGTTAAGGTGACAACTCCAATTATCTCCCCGGAAAAGTAGATAAGAATGTTATCATTGTATCTCTTTCTTGTTGTTTTTGATTTTGTCGAAGTCGGTTAACAAGTTTTGTACAAGTGGCAATGAGACCTTTTAACATTGTTGGTAATTTGATTTGTGAATGACTTTTGATAAGTTTGATAACTATTGATATTGATGGTTAGGTATTTGATCGTAATGAATATGATTGTTGAATAATTTGGTTAATGGTTGAATTTTTGCATAACATAATATTTGGATTTGTCAATGTATGAAGCAAAGGTATGGAACTCGATATATGAGAGTTACAAGAAGTTAGCAATGATAAGTTTGTCGAGTATTAACTGTTAGATATATTCCCCTATGGGATATCTGTTCAATCGATAAGACAACTAAAATTAGTTGTCGATGCAGTAAGGATGTATAATATGTTAAGTGTTTTTGTTCGAGATGAAAGTTGGAGCGGAGTAAGATATACTCTTTGTTAGGTGTATCAGGATCACTTTATTAAGTATTTAACTGAGTTTATTGACTAAAGAGTCATGTTATGGCTTGGGTGACTGAGGGATAGTTGCCAGATGCTTGTCCATTATGAGATATCTGGTTGATGTATAAGATAGACATGTAATGAATGATCGAATGTAGTAATGAAGTAAAATATGAAGTTCCTGTATTAGGAGACCTGTTTATTGAAGAGAAAATATTGAGGTTTGACATACACATGTGCAAGTATTGTCAGAAGAGAGAAACATAAAGTAGAAGATTTATTGATGGTAAAGAGAGCTTCTTTATTGAAGAAAAGTGAAATAGATTGCAACTTTATCTGTAGAACTTTTTTAGATGGGCTGTATTCCATGGGAATTCGAGTTGTAGTTCACTTTCGGTCATTAACCAGTATGTTTCACTATCGGTCTTATCGTTGACAATGTAAGGACCTTCCCAATTTTCTAATAACTTGCTCAATTTTTTTGGTCAAGTACTGTCCTGAATGAGTCGAAGTACAAGATCACCTATGTCGAATGTGCGCTTCCTCACCTTCTTGTTATATGCCCTTTTAAAAGTATCATGGTATCGCCCTAAGTTTGTAATGGCATGATCACGAATTTCTTCGATCCAATTGAGATTATAGAAAAGTCCAAGATCATTATCTTCATCGGTAATGTGTCTTCGAGTGGTGGGAAGGTCGAGGTATTTTGTGCCAAAAGCCATCATATATGGTGTGCAACCTGTAGAAGTTTGAGGTGTAGTTCTATACGCCCATAAAACACTAAGTAGTTCTTCAACCCATCTGCCTTTCTTTTCATTGAGGCACTTGCGCGAGCCAGACTTGATATTTTTATTTATTGCTTCAGCTTGACCATTTCCTTGTGGATAATAGGGTATCAAAGTAGATAACTGGATTTTGTATTTGTGAAGAAATTTAAGGACTATATTGGTGATGAATTATTTGCCATTATCTGATCTTATCATTTGTGGACAACCAAATCTGGTGATGATGTATTTCTAGATGAATTTAATCACTTCAATTTCATCAATATGGCAAAGTGGCACAGCTTCGACCCATTTTATAAAATAGTTTGTTGTTACAAGGCTAAATTTTCTATTTCCTGATACAAGATGGAATGGACTATTGATATCGATTGCCCATAATTTAAATGACCAGAGAAAATTGTTGACAAAGAGGTCAAGAGCTGGACTTTTGATGTTGTGACTGTGGATTTGACACTTTTAGCATTTGCGAACAAAGTCTTTGCAGTCTTATCTCATTTTTGGCCAGTATAAACCTTGTGTGAAAACTATTTGTGCTAGTGATTGCTCTGAGATATGTGCAACACAAATTCCTTCGTGGAGTTCTTTGACCTTAATTTGGGCTTATTTTTTAGAGATGCACTCGATTAGTGGTCCTTCTCTTGTGATTCGGCATAGTACTCCTCCTTTAACTTAGAATCTTGGATACTTAGCTGACAATGTTCGTGCTTCTAATCTTCAAGATCATGAGCATCGGCAACTTGGATTTGCATGGCATAGCTTGCGTAAAGGCTAGAATGTTTGGTTACTTCAATATCGAGTGTCCTTTTCTCAATGTCTTCGAGCATAGTGGCAATGTATGCTTGAGCATCGGCATGTTGATTTTTTGCGCGTAACAAATATGAAATTGTGGCATATTGGAGTATTTTTTAATTTATTCTTCAACCAGCGCTACGTAGTCAACCATTTTGCCCGATATTTTAAAAAATTTGTTGTAATGGTTGGCTACGAGCAAAGAGTCTATGTAGATAGCAATTTCTTCTGCTCCCAGTGTCAGTGCAAGATCGAGGCCATGTAAGATATCATCATGCCCAGTTTTATTATTTGTTGCATAGAACTTGAGTTTGATTCTTTTTTTAATTCAGTGATTGGATGGTGTAACAAGAACTATGGTGATCCCTGATCCTCTTGGTCTAGCAGATCCATTTGTAAAAAGTCTTAATCCTGTACTTTTTAACAATTCATCTGGCTCTGTAATTGAGTCATAGGCTAACACTTCTTCGAGTTCTTCCCATTATGGGTTTTCGATGGGATAATATGCCAAGAAGTCTGCTACTGCTTATCCTTTGACTGATATTTATGGTTAAAAGAAAATGTCATATTCTCTTAGGAAAATAGTCTATTGTTAGATCCTTCTGGACTTCTATTCTTTAAAAAGCACTAGTTTGAGGGGGAATTTGGTGATGACTTTTATGGGGTATGCTTGGAAATAAGCTCAAAGTTTTTTGAAACTATGCGCAAGAGCCAGAAGCTATTTCTCAGTGGTGGTATATCTTTTTTTGTAGTCATGAGAGTTTTGCTGATGAAGTAGATGGGTTTTTTTGACTCCGCTGTCTTCTCGAATAAGAACAGGACTAATTGAGTCATCTGTTGTCGATAAATACATTGTTAGTGCTTCACCTTCAACATAAGTACTCATTATGGGAGGATGCCCCAAGTATCTTTTAAGATCTTGAAAAACCAATTCACATTTTGGAGTCTAGATCATTTCCTAGGCTGTTTCTTCATCATTGATGAGGGGTTTCCCTGAAGAAGGTGGCAAAGATGTTTGTATCGATCAGATGACTTTGTGATGAACCTGTGTAGAGTAGCAACCTTTCCGGTAAGTTTTTGGATATATTTTTTGGTTCGTGTTTGTAATGGCCTAATCCCGTGAGCTCGATGTGGCCTAGAATTAGTCCTTGCACACATGTACATGTGACTACAATCTGCTAAACAATAAATGACACAGGTATTTAGCGTGGAAAACCTATGAATAGGTTAAAAACCGCGACCTTGTGTTGAAGGTTTTGTAATAGTAATTTTTATTGCTTGAGGCTGATAGTATCTTATTACAAGTTATTTCTAGATTTAGAAACATTTAATCTTGTGAATAAAATTTTTGAAGTGTTGAGAATCTAAGAAGATATAGTCTTCCTAGTATTTTCTCATATATTTTTCTGGTCCCTGTCTCTTCTGAAACCTTTTCTTTATATAGGCCTCTTCCACAGTTCTTTATCGTGCTAGAGCACATTCTCTGAACAATGTGGTCAGTAGCTATTGACTGAGTAACTGTTGAGTTCATGAGAAGTAAGTGGTTTTGACTTGTTTAGGTTTTTTGATTTGAGCTCGACCCACGTTCTTCTTCAGTTCGTGGAATATGTGGTAATGTTGGCTAAAGAAGTTGTGTGGAGAATGCGTGAGTCTGATATTGAGGTAATTCAAACTGGGAACAACTCAATTTTAGGTAAGATTGAGGGATAGGCCCCCACAATCGCCCCCTCACAACTGATGTCACGAGTGGCTTTGGTTGAGAAAGGATTCAGATATACATGTATTCGGGTTAGAAATTTGAATTTAGAAAAAAGTAATGATGTGTGTTGACTGCATGGAAAATGCGCGTGTCAAAGGAGGATATATCTGCATTGAATGTTGATGGGAATTGTTGGACGTGATAGTTAAGGTTTGAAGAGTTACATCTTACTGAATGATGACGCTTGGGAAAATGTACCTGCACAATAAATATAGGGTTATATAAAGGGTACCAGTACCATAGATTGTGACAAAGTACGATGTGGTTTGTTGCCAAATTCTCTGTAAGTTTTAATGATGGTGAAGACTCGTAGGATGGTTCTTTAAGAGAGAATTGCTTCAAAAATTTAGAGGCTGAAGTTGAGATTTTTTGGGGACCATTCTTTGGAGGATCCTGTTCCTGCTCCTGTAGGTATGTCGGCAGACAAAGCGACTAAAGTTAAGGAAGAATTTTACTGTAAATGGAGATTTCACCACGTTATCTTAACAGGCGAGCAACGTTGGGTTTGTCTTCGCATTCTTGTGGAGGACAAGGTTTGGGAGGCAGATGCAGGGATAGGCGTGACTGCGGGGCAGTTGCGCTGATTTCTTGTGTCGTAATGGTTTCTAAGGTCGGGCCCTCTTTATCTTTACCAACTCTATGGTGGTGGTGGTTTTAGATGAGGTGGTGATGGTAGTGGAGGAGGGAGATGAACAGTGGAAGTCTGCTTCTACATTTCCATTGCCTTTTGGCGCTAAGATGACCTTTAGTTTGAAAGGTTAATTCAAGCACTGAGTCTTCTGCTTTAATAATTTCCATTTAAAGTTCGTCTAGACTTCGACCAGACTCATTGGAGCAAGGATTCTTGCTGTTTCCAATTTCTACTTTGCATCAGGGTAAAAAATTACTGAAGCAGGACAAACTTAATGACTTGATGTGTCGGAGTACCTGAATGACCTGTTACCTGTAAAAACATTGAAAATCTAATTATCTATAAATACCTATTATTGAGTACTTGAAAGACTTGTTATATGTAAAAGAAATCACAAACTGTTTTGACATGAATACAATTTGTTATCTAATTTTCGTACTGATATAGATATAGGATAGCTCTTAGAAATTAAGCTGTATGATCTGAAGAATGTATGAGTATAGAAAGTACAAATACTTGTAACATTCAAACTGAGATATATATGTAATAAAGCATGTTTAAGATGTAAATACGATTCAGCCTGTGTGTTGGAAATGTGGGGGAGAAAAAAACTTGTAGGAATTTTAAAACTGAAGATTCGACTTCAACGAGGAATTAAAATCTAGAAAGAATAAGTTTGAAGTGAAAAGATTCGGAATGATTAAGTTCGAATGGAACTGATAAGTAAAAATTATTCTCACAAGATTTTGGTGTTATTGTTGCGAGATTAAAGGATATTAATACTTTTTGAAGGGAATAGGTAGTAAAAAATATATAAATAAGGTAAAAAGATATCTGAATATGGGGGAAGAGATAGGAATGGTACACACTCAATCCCAGAGGATTCGTAGTACCGCTGAAGAATGATTGGCCATAAAGATCACAGAAGTACAGGAGATATTTTTTGGATTATTGGGTTATGATGCTACGTTTCCAATGAGGGAGTGTCAGCTCCAAGGATTAGATTCAAGGGACAGGGAACTTGAGTATGCTCAATTTTTCTTTGAAAGATTTTTTCGTGAACTGGTGAGGGATCTTGCATATAGAGTAGAGGTTGTTAGATTGATTACTGAGGTGGAGATCAAATTTGAGGATATGAGTAATACTGTAGGTTCACCGGTTGGATGTGGTTTCTAAGTGACCAAGCTATTTCTGATGGAATTATATGTGAGGTGCATGGAGTGGATATAAAATAGGGTGACAAAATAAGATTGTTTTGAGTTTAAATAATCTAAAATAATTTGCTGAATAGATCCTTTATTTTTGTGAATGTTGTTTGTGACTGTTGTGTAAAAATGAACTTGAAAATATTTGAAACTCTATTACGGTAACTTTGGAAATGAAGTCATGGTTACTATAAGAGTAGAAGAAGAAGCACGTGCAAAAAAAGTAGGGAGGTTCTGATTTTGTCCCTAGTGAGAAGTTGTGAAAACTCAATTACGTACAAAGAATAAGTCATTATGAGTGGGGCGAGGTCAGAGGAAGATTTTGAAGAAAGAGATAAAAATAGATTAAAATATGAGGAAAAGGGTAATAATATGAAGGCGTTTGTACCAAAAAGGTGCAAGACGTCAGATATGGATAGTGGAAGGGATGCCTTGGTTCTAAAATCATGGATAACTCGTGTGAGGCTCAATAACTGCCAACAGTTAGAGAAAGAAAATATAAATACTGCTTCATCTTCGTCAATCAAACGTTTTTCAACTTCTGAAAACTTGAAGAGCAGTGAGAGAGGAAGGAAAAAGAGAGGTAAAAATAGTATTGGAACTTGTGGAGACTCGAGCAAGAGGGATCATCAGTCAAACTTTGAGAGAGTTACTGAATTTGAGTCGCGAAGGTAGTTGTATAGCAGCGTGATGAGGAAAGGATACGGCACTGCCTCAAATTCTCACTCCGATATAGAAGGTTAGTAGATATATGTGACGTTTTATGTGTTTTTTGAAAATTAATTTTGTATTGCTAGGATAGTGATAAATTACTATTTATAGTAATCTACAAAAATTTGCTTGTTATAAGAGATATGAAAGATATTTGAATATGGTTGACGCATATAAAAGGATAATAATAGATACATGGACCTGTGTGTAGGTCGATCGTGTGGAGTGTTGTGTAGGATAAAAATTCTTACTTGTAGTTAAGATAAGGAACTCCCCTGTAAGTGAGGCATTGACCTCTAGTATGGCGACTGAGTTTGAGATTGAAGCGTTCAGAGGTGAGGAAGAAGTAGGTGCTGATCAATTTCCAGGCTTCCCTGGATGATTGGTATCCTACCCTCTTTGCTCAGATACTTTTAGAGAGTTCTGTAAAGCCAAGGTTTCTGCAGAAGGTAGATGGGGGAACAGTATTGAGTATGCCGATAGGTAATTTAGGGGTTATACTGTAGTAACGGGAGATGAATACTTTTATTTGCTGGTTGATTCAGAGAAGGAAAAAAAGGATAGGGGTTTAGATGAATCGATATATTTTGAGTACTTTAATAGGGATGTCCAGACCGAACTCTCGGAGGGTTTTTTGTGTTACCTGTCTCAGTTAGAGTATGGGTTGAGTCTTCCCCTTAGCAATCTGGCGAAAAGGATTATGAATCTTATCGGTAAATGTCCCGTTCAAATGAATGGGAACATATGGGAGGCAATAAGTGTTTGTGAAGCTTTTAACTTGCAGTGGGAAGGACAGGGTAGAAAGAAGAGGATTTCCCCTAAGGATGTGTTGCATTTTTATGGTGTAAATTTTTTTGGTGCAAGTGGAGGGGTTTATTTTTGCACGAAGGCAATTCGACTTTGCTTCTTCGATCTGAACTCAGCAGGTTGGACTTGGAAAGATAATATGATATGGTTGAATGGTGGCTATCTTCAGAGAGATGATGAAGAACCCATGGAACTTCTGTTTTGAACTGTAAAGTAATGTAAGTATAACAATGAATAATGTATAAGATTGATAGTTGAAATTGTACGATGTTTGTTGATGTTCATGTTGTGCATATGACAGGTCCTAAATCATAGGTGGAGAGGAAAAAGTCATTGTTGGATAAAGTCATTCTAGATGAGACTGAGCTCGAGGCTGTATTAGAAGATCTTGGTATTAGCAGGAAGAAGCGTGTTAACAGCAAAGTTAAAAAAGTTTATAAATCTCAGTCGACAAGGCTGATGAGGAGCGCTGACAGCAGCAAAAAGAAAGGGACTGATGGAGAAAAGCAAGCTAGCTTGCAGAAGACCCCTGAAATGGACAAAGGATTGTCTGAGTCCATTACGTCGAGAAAATTAGCTTGAACGTTCCCCAAAAGGCAACCACTGAAGCGTGCTACCGTTGCAGGGATCTCGGGAAGTGGTGTAGCTGAAAAAAAGGCAAAAAAGAGAAGGGTCGAACCTTTTGAATTGTCTAGTGGGAAGGTCATAGAAAATCAACCTGATGTGGAAGACGATTGGAAAAAGGTAGAGGAGAATGCAAGGTTGGCAGCTTTCTGCAGAGAGGAGGAGATGAGCAAAATGGTAGGCTAATATGCTCTAGTATTTGTTTATGATGGATTTTGTACTATGATTTGAGCTAATCAATAAGGTCGATTTGTTTAATCTTTTGCAGGCTGCTCAGTTGATGAAAGGAATATGCCTCGGGGTCGAGGATGAGAGAGCGGAGCTGAAGAGGAAGAAGAATGAGCTCGAAAGGAGCATAGCTCGATTGAAAAATGATTTGAGCAAGGGGGTGAAGCGGCTGGAGGCCCTGAAGGCTTCCCAAGTTGTTGAGATTAATAGGCTGCAAGCAGATGCGAGCGTGGACTTGGAGAAGGTGGGAGCTGAGCGTGACAGGCTTGGGCATCACCTTATGTCCAAAGGATACTCTGATGAGGAGGTGGATGCCATTAGGGCCAACACCTATGTAGGGGAAGAGGATGAAGAGTTTGAAGGTGTTGTTGCTGGGGTGGTTGATGAATTGTATGGTATGTCTCCTCAGACGGCAAGGAATAACCATAAAGATGACATTGAACGCTCGACGACTGAAACTGAGAAGGTAGGATAGTTTTAATGTACTATGATTGTATGAATATTTTGGGATGTTTATAAATTGGTTGGACATATGTTGGATAGAATTTTGTAGGCTAAGTCATTTTTTTTTGTAAACCTTGCTGTAGGAACGTAAGGACATACGCTTCCGAATAAATGATTTAGAGGTTGAGCTTGCTAAGGAGAGAATGACCTCAATGTCCCTGCTGTCTTCGCAAGCAGACAGTAGGTTGGAATAGAGCAAGAAATTTTGATTCGTATGCTTCATTAGTATAGAGCTATAAAGTAATGAATAGAATGTAGAGACAAACCAGTAACCCATTACCGATTTAGGGGCAACCAGTACTGGAATGGTGCCAGACATAAAATAATTTAGATTTTGGCATACTCGAGTATAGAGAATGCGTACCCTAGATTTGCGAATATATGTTATGGAGCATCCATCCGAGATTATAGTTCGACCATAAATTCAGAACTAGTTTTACACAGTGAATGTCAAAAAATAGATATCTCGTTAGAAATGAGAAATTTAGTGATGGATGTTCTAAATCGAGCTGATACAATATATTTGTAATGTGCAGGTCGAATTTGAGTCAGCTCGCCTACGCAAAGATGAAGCTCTCCAATGTAACCAGGAGTTTGCAGGGGAGTTTGTGAGAATGAGAAAGGCGATTGAGGATAGGGAAGGCCATCATTTGAAGGTACACTTCAAGTTTGTTGAGGCCACGTAGAGAGTTGTCGACCTAACTTGGCAGATCGATGAGAAGGATGCCGAAATTCAGAAAGGGCAAAAAGAGTTCGAGGAGTTATAAAGAACATGAAGAGAAACTCAAAAACCAGAATGACACACTGTTAGTAAATAACAAGGAGGCAGACATGGCCCGTTATCGTATACAGGCTTTTGAAGGATCAGAGGAAAAGTTAAATCGGTTGGTGGCTGGTTTGAGAAATGATCTGTTTAAAGAAAATTTATAATCAAGAACGCATTCAAACTGATTTGGCGAATAGCAGGAGCGAAATGGGGCGATTAAAGAAGAAGCTAGTTGATAAAGATAACGACATAAAGGGAGTTCGAGATGAGCTAACAACGTCGGAATTGGCAGCTGAGCAATTGACTACAACTTTTTCTGCAAAGGACATAGAATTTTGGAAAGTTCAGTGAAGATGTAATAAGTTGAATGAAAGGGTGGTACACCTGAAAGCCTAATTGGATTAGGTCAACTTGTGTGCCAGGAATACTGAGGTTGGGGAGCGCTCAAAGGGGAAGAAAAATGATGGCAAAATCTTTCTTGTTTAAGGCGATGGTGTTAGTTTATCAGCTCGAATAAGGGAGTTGGAGGGAGATGTTGCTCGGATTCAAGGATATGTGCCCAAAGGGGTAGAGCAATTACGAACGTGTGAAAAAAATTTGGACACTGCTCTCACCAAGGAGAGAGAGTTAGAGAGTGTTATCAGATTAAAGGAGATTGTGATAAGTGACAAAGTAGAATTATTAAATTAAATTCCAGATGTGAACGAACTGAAGAAAGAGATCGAGACACTTCGTACTCAAGTTGTTGAATTGGAGGTGATTAATAGAGCTGAGTCAACAAAAGCTAACAAAAAATCTATAGAGAGCATTGCCTTTATAGATTGGGTAGACAGAGTATTGGAGAGTCAAAAAGTTAAGTACAAAGGTTAGAAGATCGCCTTCAGAAGGCGAGGACGGCTTTGTTTTACTCAGTTGTGACTCAGGCCTTGCATTCAAACTTGCAGAGGTCTGTAATTGTTTATTTTGTAGAAGAAGTTAAAAGAATTGAGTTAGAGAGAGATTCCTTGTTTGATTGTATGTCAAAAAGGGCATGTTTCTACAAGGTTGATATAGATCGAGGAGATTGCACTGGCTCCATGGGAACAAATCTAGGCCCTCAAACTGTTGAATTGATAGAGGAGGGCAGGACTGTTGTAACTACTCAAGCTTGTGAATTCATGGCTAGTCGACCTCCTGTTGTAGGGGTAAGCGGAGCTGACATCCCCACAACAGAAAAAACTGCATTGCAGTGGTTGTATAAAAACCTGAAAAAGAAATAATATGTGCCGCAAACATGTTGAGAGATGAAAGCTAGTTTTACCTTTGCTTTATCTTATGTCTGGCTGAGCTCTTCGATTGAAAACTAGTATCACATTTGTTTTAATCTAGGAGTTGAGTTGAGTAAAGTCAGTCGATCAAGCGTAGCCTTGATCAAATTGGTAGAATGTCGCAGACATATTAAAATAGATAAAAGCTAGTTTTTCTTTTGCTTTATCTTATGTCTGGTAGAGTCCTTTGATTGAAAACAAGTTCTACCTTGTTCTAACCACTGGTGATTTAACAGAGTCAACCAATCCAAGTGTATTCTTGATTTAGTTGGTATGATGTTGTAGACATATTGAAAGAGATGAAAGCTAGTATTACTTTTGCTTTATCTTATATCTGGTAGAGTCCGTTGATTGAAAATAAGTGTTACATTGCTCTAATCGTAGGAGATTTAGTAGAGTCAGCCAAACCAAGTATATTCTTGATTTAGCTGGTATAATGTCGCAAACATATTGAAAGAGATAAAAGCTAGTATTATATTTGCTTTATCCTATCTCTGGTAGAGTCCGTTGCTTGAAAATAAGTGCTACCTTGCTCTAATTGCAGGAGATTTAGTAGAGTCAGCCAAACTAAGTATATTCTTAATTTAACTGGAATGATGTCGATTGAAAGCTAGTATTATCTATGTATTGTCTACAAAGAAGAGAGATGTATAAAGAAAACTTGAAAGTTTTATTGATTTCAAAAAAAGGATGTACATTGGATGGAGATAGAAATCTTACTTCGGGAATAAAAACGAGAAATTGAAATAGAGTAGCGAGGGACCTAATGATAATATCGTTTCAGTCGCCTAGTGTTCCAAAGACTCGAGATGTGGACGCCCTCTTCTATCATGAGGTAATATGATCCCAGGCCTAAGAGACCTGTGATAAGGAATGGACCCTCCCAAGTGTCTGCGAGTTTCCCAGCATGAGACTCTTTGCGGTCTTGAGGTATTTATCTGAGGATGAGATCATTGATTTGGAAAGTACAATTTCTAACTCGTTTGTTGTACTAACTGGTTTGCATATGGTGACATTGACCTAGGTTAGCGATGACGAGTTCCCTGGCTTCATTGATCTAATTGAGGTTGCAGACCAATTCAAACTTATTTTCCTCGTCAGTTAGCTCGTGATCTTTGAATGGGTGATGATATTCAGAAGGAATGACAGCCTTAGTGCCATAGGCAAGGAGGAATGGAGTGCAGCCTGTCGACTATTATGGAGTGGTACGATATGCCTATAAGATATGAGGGAGTTCGCGAACCCAATTTCTTTTTTTCTAAGAGTATAGCCTTTTTTTGAGCATCTACGATAGTTTTGTTGGTGATTTTGGCTTGGCCATTGCCTTGAGGGTAGTTGGGATTGGATGGTGAGTGAATGATGCTGTGTTGGTTGAGAAAAGCTGTGACCTTTTCTCCAATAAATTGGGGCCCATTATCGATGCGAATTGGGTGGGGGTATCCAAACCGAGTGATGATGTGTTCTCAGATAAAAGAGATAATCTCTTCTTCTCTGGTTCGACAGAGTAGAACAACTTCTACCCATTTTGTAAAATAATCGGTAGCTATGAGGAGGCGGCGGCGGTTACCTTGTGAATTAGGAAATTCGCCGACGAGATGAAGTGTTTATCCTTTGAATGGCAAAAACACCTTGCTTGCATGGAGTTCGAGCGCAGGGGCGCGTATCATCTTTCCATGTCACTGACATGCATCACATTTGCGTGAGTAATCTTCTACTTGCTTGTGCATACCGGGCCAGAATACTCCTTATGTAATGGCCTTGTTTTTTAGTGATCGACCTGTGGCATGAGAGCCACAAGTTCCTTCATGTAAATCGCGGACCATCTCGTCCGCTTTCTGTTTGGGGAGGCACTTAAGGTAAGGCTCTATGACTAAACGGCAGTACAATGTATCATTTTGATTGGTGCAGCACATTGAGTTGTCTATCAGTTATCGGTGCTCCTTCGGATCTGCTGGAAGTGGTCCTTCACATTTATTATTGATACCAAGGTAAACTAAGAAAGGCTTTCGCCAATCGTAGTCTCCCCCTTTATCGCCCCCAGTGTTGATCGTGCATACAAAAATACGATCAATATTGGGGGTTGAAATTACTTTGATCTGGAGATATCGAGCTTCTGTCCCCAAAACCTCGACTAGATATGCCAAGGAATCGGCATATCTATTTTTGCCTTGAGGAAGATAATTGAGAGTTGCTTGCGTAAACTTTCTCATCCTATCTGCAATGAGGGCTACATATTCGATAATCTTGCCATTCTTCTTGTATTGCTCATAGTAATGGTGGACAATGAGTGGTGAATCTATATAAACGGAGAGATCGGGGACACCGAGCCCAAGGGCGAGGTCGAGTCTGTGAATAAGAGCTTTGTACTCGGTGACATTATTCGAGGCCTCAAAATCCAGGCAGACTGATTTCTCAATTCTATCGTTGGAAGGAGTAATCAGTACAATTCCTATTCCTGACCCTACAGGTCCTGCTGATCCATCTGTAAGAAGTCTCTACCCCTTCCTTGTAATCCATTCAGCCCCCTCAACAAATGCTTTGGGGGTCCGATCTTCTGTAACTTCATTTGAAAGGTCAGGAACGTAATCTACCACTTAGGATCTTCCACTGAAAAATCTGTGAGGAAATTGGCCACGGCCTACCCTTTTTTGTAATGGCGTTGTTCAAACTTGATATCATGTTCTCCCAAGCTGACTGACCATTGTTGCACTCTTCTTGATTTTTCTTTCTTGGATAAAACTTCCCAAAGTGGGTAGTTCGTCATGACTTTGACTGAATAAGCTTGGAAGTAGTGTTTGAGCTTTTATGACGTATAAACAAGAGTGGGACGAATATTCTCAATTTTAGAGTACCTTATTTCTGTAGGAGTAAGGGTTTTACTAATGAAGTAGACTGGTTTCTTAATTTTCCCTTCAAGTTGAATGATAACTGAGCTGAGTGAAGTATCTATAACTACGAGGTAGATAATCAGTTCCTCATTATCTATTGGGGTGCTCATGATGGGATACTTCCCCAAATAGGTTTTGAGATCTTAAAAAGCTGCCTCGCATTCTGATGTCTATTGAACCTCTGTATTTGGCTGAACTTTTCCTCGTATGGTTCAACTACAGAGTAATAGTAATAGCCAACGACAGTGGTCGGAAGATTTTGAAACGAAACAGTTGATAGTGGCAATCTTGCCGACAAGTTTCTGAACGTCTTTTATTGTTTTTGGAGATGGCATATTAAGAAGTGCCCGAATCTGATCTGGATCAGCCTCAATCCCCTTCTTTCCGATGAGGTGGCCTTTAAATTGACCTGAATGTACTCCGAATTGACACTTATCAGAATTGAGATGCATCCTGTAAGACAAAAGTATGGTGAATATTGTGTTGATATTTTAAATATGATTGATTGACTGTATGCTTTTGTACAAGATATCGTCAATGTAGATTTCTATGACTTTCCCGAGATGTGCTTTGAACATAGTAGTCATCAATCGTTGATAAGTTGCAGCTGCGTTCTTGAGTCCGTAGGGTATGACTTTGTAACAATATAGTCCTCTTTCGGTGATGAAAGTGGTCTTTTCTTGATCTTCATCCAAGAGTGGAATCTGATTATATCCTGAAGCAGCGTCCATCATAGATAGAAGTTCATGACCTGCTGTAGAATCAAGGATCTGATGAATATTGGGAAAATAAAAACTGTCCTTTGAAGTATGTTTATTGAGATCGGTAAAATCCATACAAACGCAGACCTTTCCATTCTTCTTTGGGATCGCGACGATGTTGGATATCCAATCTGGATACTTGGTTTATCGAATGAATCCCACTTTGATTAATTTCTCGATCTCCATGTTAACTTCATCTCAAAGTCGTGGTGATAAGAGCAGCTTTTCCTATTTCACTGCGGTGACGTTGATGTTGATTGCCAATTTGTGATATGCCTTGGCGGGATCGACCCCATACATTCTTTGAAAACTATGCAAAAACATCTCTATTTAGTAGTAAGAACTGAATGAGAATGTCTTTTTCGTGTTGAACCAACTTAATACCGATGAAAGTACCTCTGCCTGGTCCATCGATGTTGATGTATTCGGTGGGTTCCTCCATGGAAGGCTGATCAACGGGGTGATGAACTTGCTGTAATTGCTATGCAGTATATTTTTCAAAGGTATCTAGAATTGCAGATACGGTATTTTTTTAAGCTCGAGAAAGCTTTTGACTACTCCTGATTTCATAGATACCATCGTCGTGTTTGATGCAGAGTACTTGATGATAGGTGGAAACAATTTTTTCCATATTATGAATCCAATAACGGCCCATAATCCCAAGATAAAGAAATTTGGCATTGATCACATCGAAGACGATGTCGATGGTGGCTGGTCTTACGGCAATAAGTAAGATGATCTTCCCTACTCGCTCGTCTTTAGAACTATTTAATCCACTAATATTGGTGTCGTTTTAAATAACTTGATCGGCCAATCCCATTTGGTCGATAGTGCTCTAATAGAGGATCTCAATACCGCTGCCAGTATCGATCATCATTATGTGCTTGACATAATTTTTCATATTGAGCATTGTGACTAATGCATCATGATGTAGAAATTTTACATGGCTATTATTGCAGAAGAAAAGCAGCAGATCTCTTCTTCCTTTTGATAGCTCCCCTTTCTTCGAGACTCTTCTTTTGGCTCAATACCTATTCTAGTGCTACCTTTCGATAGCTCCTCTTTCTTCGAGACTCTACTCTCTCTTTAGCTCCTATACTGGCGACAATGAGAGCTCAACTATAGGCCTCGGACCCTAATCAATTAGGCAACTGACGATAATGATAGCTCCAACTAGAACTATACGCAAGTTCGGTAGCTTTAGCGTAATGTATATTTTATGGAAAATAACACTTAAAATAGGTTATGTTATTTTCCATAAAATATACATTACGCTAAAGCTAGGAGTAAAAAAGAAAGAACTGGAGTTCAAAGTTGACCAAAACGCTCTGTGTTAGAAGTTGACTTACTCATAGCGAACTCATAGCTTTGCTGGATTCTTTGCTGCGAGTCAGAGATTTCACCCGAAAAAAAAACAACGTCCCTAAACTACCCACCACTTGATCTAGAGGACGGAAAAGAGCACGACTTATTTTTTAAGGGTTTCCCCGGCTATGGTAGTAGTGGTATACAACCTAATTATGCCTTGGATAAGATATTTCTTTCGCATAATTAATCGTAGTGCCACTAGTATAGAGGAAGTTGGAGTCGCTAGTATAGCGAGAGAGTTATTATTCTCTAATAGCAATGAGTGGGTATCCCGCCTACTTTTAAAGTTAAGGGTCTTCATGAGAATTACGAGGATCAGAGTCATTCATAGTGGTTGGTCCTACCTCTTCTAACTATAGTTATACGGGAACGAACTGAAACATCTTTCAAAAAAACTTGCGTACAGGGAAAGAACGCACTGAAACATCCTTGTGGTTGAGCAGCTTAGGACTACAAGTGAAAGACAAAGTCTTCCCCAGCTCCAACTATTGTTGGCGCATCCACACAAGTCATTCCTACTCCACAACCAGGCTTTCTGCGTTGAATCAATACACAGCGGAAAAGGTTCTTCGAATGATATTCCAAGCCGGCGATTGCTCGACTCAGGCAAAAGTTTGGCTTCTTTATCTTAAGGTGTGAGGTCACAGCATTCTGACAATCTCCTGCACTTGAATCAATTAGAGTTGGTGATCTGATTAATCTTGATCATGGTGCTGTGGCACATATGGTAAAGATGTTTCTCCTCAGCTTGATCTTCGCCCTGGACAACTTCAAGCTGCTTCTTATAACTGCCATCCTTATATGATTCCAGGTCAATAATATATTCGAGCATCCATCCCTCATTGATAATGTATTCAAACAACCTCTGTAAAGCATAACAATTGTCAGTAGAATGATCTTTTATCTTATGGTGCATACAGTGCGGTCAGCTCTCAATTGGTTTCAATGGTTGGGAGAGACGGTAGAGTTTATCCTTTGTGAGGATTGGAAAAATTGTGGAGATGCAAACATTCATCTTTAGGAGGACCGGTTTGACTTGTGATCCGCCTTTCTGAGGGTTGCCAGTGTTTCCCTTGGTGCGTTTTTGGTCACCCTTGTCCTCCTTAGGTTCTGTGTTTAGATATTTAGCACGATAATCTTTAGATCTGAATTCCTAATCTTTTGTGTTTCTTACGGGAAGCATTTGTAGAAGTTCTCTAGAGTTTCCTTTATACCTTGCCCGAAAATGAACAAAGAATTCACTGTTATCTCATGTTCTTTAACATGTGCGTAGTTTGATTCAAATAATCATTGTTACTGGGCGATACTGGCTATCGATCCTTCAGGAATGGTGTGAAACCACCTAAGAGGCTCTTTTTTTGGCTCATGTTAAATAAATGACATATCATGTGATCAAGTATAGAGTACAGACCGACTGCTGCTTTGAAGTGGCGGACGTAGTTGAGTGGGTCGGTGAAGCCTGCATATTGGTGAAACTTTGGCATGTGGAAGTTGTCTAAAATTGGCATGACTTCAAGATGAGGAGAAATTGGGTTGGTCTCGATCGTATCTAGATTGGATCTTCGACTAAGATTGTCTAAATGTATGGCTTGAATCCTATTGTTCGAATTATCTAAGGTAATGAATTGTTGGAGAGTGTTCGGTTCTGTTATAGCTTGTGGATCAAAATCTCCTTGTCCTTCTGGGCCCAACCGTTCCCTAACTTGTCAAGTCGGAGGTGGCAGTGAGGTCTAATGATGTGTTTCTCGACTTCCCTAAGTTGTCGATACTGACAATGTGAGGCCAAAATGTCGGGATGCTCTAACTTGGTTCCTTGATCGAGATCTTGAAGTTCAATTTTTCTCTTCCCTCGGTATGTTTTTTATCTGGGAGGTTCGTGACCGATGATCACTTCGGGCTTGAGGGGGTGATCCTTGTCAACTAGTGAGTAGATCTTATTACCTTTGTAAACTTTCCATTTCTTTATGATGAGTTTGGCTTTGTTGTTCGAGGGCCTTCCTCCTCTCGTCCTTTTCAACTTGGAGGGGTTGAGCGTGAATCCTCTGGTCTTCGAGTCGCACGTTCCTGTCAGATTGCATCTGCTTATGATGCTCGATACAGTATTATATAAATTTACAGTTTCTGGCTGGACGGTGGCTGTAATGTCCCCATTGTTTCGTTGGATGCTGGAGGAACTTCTCAGATTCATGTTGGTCATTGAAATGATTGTATAGAATGTGATTTGTTAAAGAAAAAGTAGATTTTCCCAAAGACGGCGCCAATTGTAATAGCTAGTTTATCGGTTGGTAAACTTCGATAATACTTTTAGCAATGAGTTTATGAGGAGTTTGTAAATAAACTTAGAACACACTAGATTTTACATTGAAACTCAATAAATCCTGAGAAAAACTACAACCTCGAGGAGGATTTGAGAGTATAAATCCAATATGTGCTAGATTATTACAATTGTGAAAAGATATAATTCATATAATTCTGAATGATAGAAAAAGTTAGGATCCCTGTTGACATAAGCTTTGCCTGCCTTTATAGTAGATACGAACAGTTACAAATAATTGATCTCCTAGTTATATGGGTGGTGGGCGAACTTCGCGGATCATGGCAGCGGCTCTATTTGACCAAGTGTAACGGTTAATGTAGAAAGTCAAGATCTGTAGATGTGGACCCGATTCCTTCTCGAACGAATATTTATCTTTGATTTGGTTATGCTAGCTTCTTTTTATCGAGTCTGTGGAATATGCTATCACAAATCCTTCTCAATTGATAAGATACCTTTGACCTGGCTCTATTAAGCTTGTCTTTATCAAGTTTGGGGAATATGCTACTACTAATGTACAATGAGAAAAGGAAATATAAAATACACTATGTAGATTTTTTGTTAAGTCAAAGTAAAAATTGATCAATCCCCAACAGGTTAATAAAAGTTTACAGAGTCAATCAAGTTTATTGCCAAAGAGGGCAATTTACAAAAAAAATGGGGGATGAGAGGAACCCAAGTCGTTAGGTGGTGAGCGTCCACATTAAAATCCCTACTAATATAACAAAAATGAAACTCATCCAAAAGGGAGGCATCATAGAGGATGTCTAGAGATAAAGACTGAGCTCCCCATGAGAGATCCACCATCTTCTCTTCATAGGCTTTGACAAGGCAGTGACAATCTAACAAAAGTATCACCCTCTTAAGTCCCATCTCTCTCACGATAGTCAATCCTCTTAGCGCGGCTCCTACCTCTGTGACCTCTGTGCTAGTCTCCCGGTAAGAGTCATGTCCAACAACAATAATATTCCTATTAGAAGTCCATATAACAAAACCTACATCATTATTATGCATATTTTCCATCTAGGAAGCGTCTACGGTGACAACATGCCAACCCTCCTTAACCGATGGGAAAAAACCTTCACGGTGGAAAGGGATAGGGGGGGGAGGAACATTGTCAATGTAGTAGCTCTTGAATTTTGCAATAACTTCTTTAGTGATTGTTTTAATTTTGTTAAAAATCATATCATTTCTAGTAGTCCATATAGTATACATTGTTGTTAGCATGTGTTCAAAATCTGTAATAACAAAAAACAAATTAAGGAGATGTGAAAGAGTTCAAGACACTATCGAGATATGACCGAGTCTAGTCTATGCATATTATCTCCTTAAGATAGATTTGGCGCCCCTGCTATAGTGTTTATAAGGATAATCATCCCATGTCTTCTAGAATACAACGATTAGACACTGGTAGAATAAATCACTCCAATCTTCCCGACAATCGAACTTTGATTGTGACTACTATTCTCTGGATGAAAAATACTAAAAGAAGTTGTAAAACTGATCAAAAAACAAGTCGAAATTAAGTAGGGCTATATAGAGTATTAGTGCCTCTTCACCAAGGGTCACACCTTAAGACGGACCTTAAGTTGGTGCCTCTCTAAATTTGTTCTAGATGGAGACAACTTAACTTACACCTTAAACCCAAAAATGAATAAAGAGCTAAGTGTTTGTGATACACTAACACACATACATTACAGGTCAAACTCTTACTTATAATCTAGATTTGTGCATCCCACATACCCAATATGGTACAAAATAGAACACTTAGATATTAGACATTCAAACTAAGGATAAAACCACAAGGTTTCTTCCAACATACATATGGAAAGTTATTTTCCCCCAAAGGTTTATTGTGACACTATCGAAGTGGTTATTATTAGCCATAACAAAAAGAAGATTGTGAAGGTAATCTGTGTAAGTCCATGTATCAATTTGGTGGGGAGTCCATTATTAAGTGTCCGCCAAAGAAAGTATTAGATTCAGAATGGCACTTTTATTTTATAGATAATACTCCACATTTTATCTTCAGTGCGCTCCTGATTACCTGTAATGACAAAACTAGATGAAGCGGTGGTATAATTATAGATCGACATTATCGTGAAGATACCATTCCTTTCCTCTTTCTATCTGAGAGTATCATTTGGGGAGTGTGTGCTGATAGGAATCTCAAAAATGTGCTCAGCAATTGAGTCTTAAAAAATAGAAGGAATTCATTGTCAATTCTACGACTTAGTCAATGGACAAATAAGATTAGTTACTTTAATGAAAGCACACAACTTTGGGATGGGATTGCATGGCCGCCCAAGGGGAATGGTCGGGGTCTAGGGCTTCAACCAACAATCAATACTTTCTCCATTACCCATATGCCATCACAAGTACAACATTAATTTGGTTTTTAGCTATAAGAATGCCTTTCCAGATCCACGAATTTGAGAGTTTACACGAAGCTGTCATGGGAGATTATCTCGGAGAGTATTTATTAACCAAATTTTTGATTCATATCTTATCGCGTTCTTTGATAATTCTCCAGAAAAGATTTGTAGGAGCGCTTAGTGATGAAAATGGCATAATATAATTCCAAGGCCTCCAAAACTTTTGGGTATGCATATTGTTTTCCAACTAATCAACTGGGCTTTACTATTTCCTTCTTTGTTAGTTCCTCTAAGGAATCTAGAGTTCATAGAATCCAACTTGTTGCAGGCATTCACTGGAAATGGGAAAACAGAGTTAACAACTTTAAAAGTGTGAGTTTACCCACTTGCAAAAGAAATTTAGGTTTCCAGCCTTCAATTCTATTTGCAACACAGGCAATAATGTCATAAAAGTTGAGGTTTATAGCACTGTTGAACGTGAGCACCGAAATATTTGTCATCGGTGACGTCTTTCTTAGTATGCAATATTCATTGTATTATTTTGAGGTGTTTATGGTGACAGTTCTTGCTAAAATGGATGCAAGACTTACGCATATAAAATCTCTTGGCTAGAGACATTCTTAAAGGTGTCAAGAGTATCCTTGAGATCTCTCGCCTCTTGGAAGCTTTGCAAAAAATAAAGCCACCGTCTGCAAAGAGAAGGTGGGAGATGGAAGATCCAGTCCCACTGGTTTTAATGCCATAGATTTTTCTCTGAATTTCCTCTTTGATTAATACTTTTGCAAGAACCTCATAAAAAAATAAATAGAAAGGGGGACAGTTGGTTTTCCTGACGGATACCTCTTTCAGGCTTGAGCATGCCAAAAGGGGAGCCATTAATATTGTAAGAGATGAAAGTAGTCGAGATACATTGAAGAATTCATTGAAAACACTTATAAGAAAAACCCCATTTCAGAAAGATTATCAAGGAGAAAAGACCATTCAATTCGATCAAAGGCTTTACTAAGATTGAGTTTGACCGTTATGCTAAGAAAACTCTTTAGGAAACTGTCTACTAATTTCTTAAGGCTATAAAGAGTTGTTTAGACTAGGAGCTTTATCAAAAACACTTCAAGTACTTAGCATTGATTTTGTTGGAAAATCTAAAACAAACCCTCACGAGACATCACTCATCCCCCAAGGACACATGGAGGTTCAACGACTTATTTCATACGCCAAATGCAACCGTGAGACCTGCGAAAGTGGCTTTTTATTTCTTTGTTGTTAGTTTTATTTATTTTCCTCAAAATGAGCAAAAAATAAGTTTAGGGGTATTTGATAGACACATTATTGCATCTATTTATGCCTTATTTACTTGTTCTTTTGCTCCACTTGAGTTCCTTAAGTCTTGATTTTTCTTTGATTCACACTTTATAGGGTTCAAAATTGCTGGAAAAGCTTTTAATCTTAAAAGAGCATACATATTGTTGTTAAGCGCATGAACGATCAGCAGAAATCATACCAAAATAGGGATAAAGCACTTGAGTAAATCACCTCCCACAGTCAGAAGGAGCTTAGAAGATTCCTGATCTAGAAAAAGACTAAAGGGGACCAGATAAAGTAGGAGACTAAAGGATAAGAACCAATTCACCCACTTATCCGTGATCGCGTTACAACTTATAGTCATCTTGAGTTGTATATTTCAGGGACTCTTAGGTGAATCGATTTCCTTGCTGATTTAGAAAATAGAGATTCTCATTCTAATGAGAAGGCTATTTTAAAAGAAATTATAAGTGTGGAGGAACACCATGCAAGTCTAACTTGGATTTGTGGCAACACTTACATCATGGATCTGTGGTCAATGGAAGCTGCTTCCTCGGTCAAAACTCTAAATGTTGAAAAGCATGACTCGTATGCGGATCTTGTGAAATCAAATACTATGGATTTTAGGTCTCTACTAGTGCCAACAATCAAAAGAGATATACTTACTATCAAAATTCCAGAAGATGGGTTCAAAAGAGGGGTGGATAGGTACAAATTCAGTCTAATAGGGTGATTTGATCTGGTGAAGATAAAATTGGCGACTGCAAGAGCCGTTGCAATGGAACTATGGAAGAATAAAGGAAGCTGTCAATTTACACCATTAGGTAAGGGATATTTTACCAATTTTCTTGATAATGAGGAGGATAAATTAAAAATATGGAGAGGAGGGTCGTGGAATGTTGAAGGGAAGCTGTTAAGAGTAGTACCCTGGTCATCTGACTTTGATATTCATAAGCAAAAGAATTCACATGCTATGGTTTGGGTGAAATTCCCTGGTCTGGGAAATGAGTATTGGGAGGAGGATGTACTATTGTCTATGGCTAAAACAGTAGGAAATCCTGTACAAGTGGAACCAAGTACTCTAAGAAGAACCATGGGCTTGATTGCAAGTGTGTTGGTGGATGTGGACTTCATCAATGCTATTCCGTCAAAAATTAAAGTCAAAAGAGAAGGGCATGAGTTAATACAAGAAATTCAGTTGGGAAGAACACCCAAAGTATTTACTCACTGCAAGGTTATGGGGCATCTGGTGTCTAAATGCAGGGATATGCTCAAGGAGATAGAAGAAGAGAAGACTAACAAAGAAGCAGAAGGTGGAGGGGAGAAATCAAAAAGAAAAAAAACAACAAGAAGAAACAGGCACAAAATGGAGGAGGAAATGAAGTAGAGGAGGGAGGAAAGAAAGATAAGAGAGGGATAGAAAAGAAGATGAAGGATGTGATTGTGGACAAAACTCCAGCACAAAGTGAAGATTGAATACCTGATCAAAGAACTCCTACAAGGCAGATACCTGGAGAAGGAATGGAGGTCTGGGAGAATACCATAGCTAGACTGGGATTAGACAGTGAGAGTCACAATACTGGGGGCATAAGAAGAAAGGATTTACAAGAATCTAATGTAGCATGTAAGGCAAGTATGGTTAAACAAATATGGGCTGATATGGTGGAAGAGGCAGGGAAGAGTACAAATGATAACTCAGAAGGAGTGGAAGTAGGAGAATATAGTTCAGAAGGATCAGGTAGTGAGGACCCTTAAGAAGGTGTGGATGAGAGTGGGGATGAAGGAGGCAGTGAAGAACAAGCAAGAGGGGAGCAGCTAACTCTGGAGCTTGTGAGAAACAAAAAGGAAAATATCAGGGTAACAAGATCAAAGGAAAAGCTAGCAAGGAGAAAGAGACTAAAAGGGCAACAAGGAGGCAAACTACAAGACTGAGATGATGCAGACACTCATTTGGAATTGCAGGGGAAATGCTAATAAAGAGACATGTATCAATCTTAAAGATATGATGAATAAATATAAGCCTGATATATTATGTATTATTGAGCCTAAAATAAGTCCCTCAGCGGATTTGGTGAAAAAGATGGGGATAACATTCATGGCAACTGATGTTATTTACAATGATAATGGTAAGAAAATTCCTAATATATGGATTTTCTGGGGGAAAAATATGGCTAGACCTGCAATGGTGGCAATGTCATCACAGCATATTACTATTCTAATCTAGAATGTGTTAATTACTGTTGTTCATGCTGATTGCTCTTATATCATAAGAAGGAATCTTTGGGCTAAGCTGAAAGTTATTGGTATTAGTAATCTGTCATGGCTACTAGCTGGGGATTTTAATGTCCTTCTAATAAGTGATGAGAAAACTGGTGGAAGGGATATGAGGTGGAGCTCTATTGCTAAATTCCAGGAGATGGTGGATACCTGCTGCCTGCAAGAATGCTTCTATGTGGGACCTAAGTATACCTGGTGTAATGGGCAAAGGGGTAAGCAAAGAATCTTATGCAAACTGGATAGGATGTTTACTAATAAAAAATGGGCTGATGTATATAAGGGATGAAGTTACAAAGTGTTGACTAGAGTAAACTCAGACCATTCCCCCCTCTTTGGAAGAAATGTTGGAGTGCCAAGACCTAACAATATGCCTTTTAAATTCTTCAAAATGTGGGTCAACCTTGAGAGCTTCATGGATACTACTACGAAAAATTGGAATCAACCGGTAATAGGTGATCCTCTATATAGATTGGTGGTGAAATTAAAAAGATTAAAGCAATGCTTGATGCAGTGGAACAAAGAGGTATTTGGAAATAATGAGACTACTATTGACAAAATTTGGAAGGAATTGGTAGAAATGCAGGCAAAGCTGAAACTGGATGTAGAAAATGACAGTATAGCCTCGGAAATGATGAACCTATATGGGCAATTGAAAAGGGCACATAAAAACCATGAAGAATTCTGGAAGCAGAAGGCTTGAGTTAAATGGTTAAAGGAAGGAGATAGGAATACTTCATACTTTCATTCTATGGCTAGAGTGAAAAATACCAAAAGACAAATTACATCCTTGACTACTGAGGATGGAATTGAGATGGAAGAGCAAGGTATTATTAAAGAATACATCATAAAATACTATGAGGATAAATTTGAGAAGAAAGAGCTTAATGCTAATGGGATATCTCTTCAGGTTATTGAGAGACAAATTACTAATACTGAAAATGAAAGATTCACTCAGATTCCTGATGAGGAGGAAATCAAGAAAGCTATTTTTGAGTTGAACCCTGAGAGCTCCCCCGGACCAGATGGGTTTGGGGGATACTTCTACCAGAAAAGCTGGGATAATGTTAAGGAAGACGTTTATCATGCAGTGAAATCCTTCTTTGCTGATTCAACACTGCCTAGAGGGTTTAGCTCAAACATTATTGTCCTCATACCAAAAACTGATAATGCGAAGATGGTAAAACAATTTAGACCTATATGTATGGGAAACTTCTCCGTTAAGATTTTTTTAAAAATCATTGCCTCTAGATTTGGAGATGTGGTTAAAAGATTGGTCTCAAGGGAACAATGTGAATTCATTCAAGGAAGGAGTATTTAAACAAATGTGGGCTTGACCTCTGAAATGGTTAATGAACTCCAGGTAAAAAGGTATGGGGGAATTGTGGGGCTGAAGTTGGATATTGCACAAGCATATGGTACTCTTGACTGAAAATTTCTAATAAAAGTGTTGAAAAAGTTGGGGTTTGCAAATAAGATGTGTAACTGGATTAAAGTTCTATTAGCCAACAACTTTATTTCAGTCCTTGTAAATGGGGGCCCTTGTGGATTATTTAAAATAGGGAGGGGATTGAGGCAAGGGGACCTATTATCTCCAATCTTGTTTGCCCTTGCTGAGGATGTCCTGAGCAGAAATTTGAAGGAGCTAAGGAACCAAGGAAAGATTCTTCCGATGGTGACCATTAAGGACATAAGTGCTCCTACACATCTGCTATTTGCTGATAATATTTTCATTTTATCCAATGGGAAGATGAGGGGGCTGAAGTATATTAAGAGGTGTCTTGCAAATTATCAACAGGATAGTGGTTAGAGAGCTTTTTCGGTGCAGTGAAGGTCAAATGCCTAAGAAATATCTTGGCATTTCTCTGATCAAGGGGAGAGTTAAAAAAGCAACAATTATGCCTTTGGTTGAGACAATTATAAAAAGAGCTTGTACCTGGGCTGGATTCCTTTTATCAATGCAAGGGAGAGTCATTCTAATTCAATCTGTTTTAAGCAGTATTTTTGTATAGAATATGGGGATATATAAATGGCCAATCAGTGTGATTCAAGAAGGAGAAAGATACATTTTTATGGTCTGGATCCAGTGATATTAGAAGACCTATATAGTGTCATGGGAAAAAGTGTGTAAACCAAGAAATGAAGGTGGGATGGGAATCAGGAAATTAAAGGATATCAATCGTTCTCTGCTAATAAAACTAGCCTGGAAATTCCTGGAAGGTCATGATGATTGGGCTAAATTCATGAGAGCAAAGTTCACTGTCAGAAATGGAGATCTTTGTGCTTACTATAAGGGATCTTCTGTGTGGTCTGGTCTAAAATGGTCTATGCCAATGGTAAAGCAACATTCTAGGTGGATTGTGGGTGATGGAGAGGATATTGAACTTTGGAGAGACGACTGGTGTGCTTCAGTGTCTATCAAGGAGCTGGTTAATAATAGAAATATTCCCTGGAAACAAATAAAGGCTAAAGTTTGTTGTATAATAACAAATGGTAGGTGGACTGCTCCTCAAGACCTTCTTACTGTGCTGGCCAGATTGAGCATTGACTTAAGGAGGATCAAAATATGCAGGGGAAGGCGAGATCAAAAAATATGGGAACCTAATTTGTACGACAAATTCTCTACTCAGTCTGTGCATGAGACGGTGAGACAGAAAGGTACAAAGCAATGGTGGCCCAAATATCTGTATAGAGAAGTTATTCATCCAGAAATACTTTGTAGGGGTGGAGATTGTCTAACAATGCGATACCTACTGATGAAAATGTAAAGAAGAAAGGTATTGCTTTGGCTTCTAGATGATGCTTGTGTGAAGAGGCTGAAGAATCAGTGCAACATCTCTTTTGGGACTGTAAGGTGAGTGATGCTCTATGGCAGTGGAGTATTAATTTGATTAAGATATTTTGCCAGTCTCCTGATATCAAAACCATGCTTAAGGCAGTAGATAACCAGAGCTCTTACATCATGGATATGTGGATTGGTAGTATTCTGCGGGGTACAAAATTAATTTGGTTTACAAGAAACAGGAAAATACATGATAATGATTGCATGGATCTGGAAAAAGAAAAAAGGAAGTTGTTGTTACATATATAAGAGCCTTCACTACTACAGAATGGATACATAACACTCAAGAGGATCTCAACACTGTTCATGTGTTGAGAGTCCCTGGTCAACCTAGGAAGGAGACCTTGATCAAATCTTGTTTCTGGGATCTTCCATGTATGGGGCAAGTTAAAATTAACACGGATGGAGCATCAAAAGGAAATCCAGGCAAGGGTGGTGTGGATTATTCCAGTAGCCTACTCGCAGCCTTCTATCCCAGATAGGTACTCGAAGGCTACTCGAACATATCGAAGTCAAGTCAAATCCACAAAAAAGCCTCCCAAAGATCGAAGACTACTTTAAAGCCTACTCGAACATATCAAAGTCAAGACAAATCCACAAACAAGCCTCCCAAAGATCGTCCGAAGGCGAAGGTTCGACTCTAAATAAGCCTCGAGGACGGACTCCACACATCGCAGCAGAAACACTTCGACCATATCTGCACATAGTCAAAGTATGACGGGATAGGCAGCCAACTCAGTAGACAAGACGACGCAGTGGTTGGTCCTTGCAGCTACAGTGACAGGTCTAACCACTGCCATAGTGTAAAAGTACAGATACAGACCCTACAACAGTTATAGTGACAGTTTCGGCATTTTCGGCGCCCATACCACCGCCGGAATATCCGGACGGTACCCTTGTAATCTGACCTAACCTTGGTAACTTAGGCCTTCCTATGTTTTATAATATAGGAGAGATGGGGAACCAAGGAGAGGTTAGAAAAATTCTCCCCAGCCCCTTTGTAGTTTACCTTCGATCACCCAGTAAAAACCCAGTATTCGAACCTTCGATTACTCATCAGTAATAAATACACTCTTAAAAATCCTCATCAGAGGTCGTAAAGTGTCAAATTCAGACCTCTACGCAAGTATATTGTCTATAGATTGTTCATGCTCTAGATTATTTACTTGTATTCCTTTGATTTTGAATTTTACCCCGTGGTATAAGAGTCGACTTCCCTTCCAAAGGAAGTTAGGCCCCTACAATTGGCGCCGTCTGTACTTCCCAACCTACCTATCTTTCTCTCTTTCCCTCCCCTTTGTTTTCAACTTCCACAGACTCTCCCCCATGGCACCAGCCCTCCATTCCAGCTCTACACATGCCGGCAACTCCATTGACAGAGTGACCACCCAAATAGCCCTACTTTCTCAACAATTTACTCAAGCGGAGGAGTGCCACAATGCACAACTCTATCAAGAGCATGAAAAGTACTGGGTGGAGTTTGAAACCGAACGGAATCGTTGCTTGGACGATGCCGATAGATAGAATAGAGCAATCGATGAATTGCGAAATACCTTCCGAGAATTGCAGAGATTACAGCCTCTGGAACCTGCTCGACCATCCCAAGTACCAGATCCGTCGCGTGTGTCTGCCCGCGCCCATCTAGGGCCCCTACTAATTCTTGAAGTACCCCCAGTCCATATCCAGGCCGAGTATGCTCCCCACACTATTCCCCCTACTGGCTCCATCCATCTCGACATTCACCCCACAGAAAACTCCTATGATTCCACTCTCTGATCATCCCAACACCATAAACGCCGCCCTGCTCGAGAACATCTCGGGGAGCGCTGCGCCGAACACGTTCCGCCTACTCGACCTCACCACCCGTAAATCCCTTGATCTCCCCCTCATCCTGCCTATGCTGCACAACAAGACTTCGACCTTAAAATACAAGCTGTTGTTCGCGTCAGCGCAAGCCCAACTCTCTATTCCTGGAGTCGTCTGAACAACCCCTTTTGCCCTAAACTTCTTGCTATTGAGATACCCCCGAATTTTCGTGCCCCCAAACTCAGCAAATACTGCAATACAGACCCTCAATCTTACATTCTCGAATTCCAAAACGCTCTGAGCCTCTATTCCACGGCCGACTACCTGCTATGCCGCCTTTTTCCAACCAGCCTTATTGACAACCCCCTTCGATGGTATCACAACATTTCAAATGGCTCGATCCGGAGCTTCGAGCAACTATCATAGCTTTTTATCGCCCAGTTTACCTTCAATAAAGAGAGAGAAGTCTGAGTCAATGCCTTGTTCAATTTTAGAAAATTTAACAACAAGACACTCGAAGCCTTCACCAAGAGATTTCTTGATGAGTCAAGGAAAGTCGAGAACCTTGACTTTGCGAATGCTGTACTCGCATATTCTAATGCCCTACCAGATCACAAATGTGTGAAAGAATAATTGGGCCTCTATAAACCCCGAACAATTGAGGAGATGCTCTCGAAGGTCAATGGTTATATCGACCTCGAGTGCCTTCATTAATCGCGTAAACAGAGTCAGCCTTCGAACACCACCAACTTTAATAAACCTTGACAAAGCCTTCCTCCTACTCCAGCACCCCTGATCGTTCCTGTCTCACAGGAGACCGAGAACCGCAGACGCCCTAACATCGATAACAGTGCTGAAGCTCACAAGAAGCGACCAAAGCCAGTCTTACCCATAATCATTGCCCCTCTCAATACTCTTCTACCACATATACAGGCAGGCCCCATCTGGCGTATCCCTTTCCCTATCAAAGTCAGGCCAGGGGAACCTTACTGTGCCAATCACAAATATAATTGTCACCATACCAATAAATACTTCACCCATAAATGCTCTCCCGAGATCATCCTCAGAGCAGGTCGTCTATATCAGTATGTTGCCGACCTCCCCAGCTACCTTGACGGGTCGTACCTCAAGTCTCAACCCACCCCTGCTGCTGACCTGGCCAAGGTACATATCTACCGAATTTGTTTCATCAAGGTCAACAATAATGACAGCTGCCATTCAAAGAGCAGGCGTAAGCGTGTTGAAGAATGTTATAAAGTCACCTATCAGGAGAAACTTCCCACCCTCCTACCAGAATCAAGCCATCACCCTTGAGTCCAAGGCATTTCTTTCATCGACTGTGATACATCTCACGTCCATTTTCCCCATTCCGATCCATTAGTCATTATGATTAAGATTGAAAACCTCATCCTCCACACAGTGCTCATAGACACAGGGAGTGCAGCTGATGTCCTTTTTCCCCAAACTGTCAAAACCATGAAGAAAACCAACCTCATAACCGCTGCCAATATCGAATTAAAAGGCTTCAATGGGGCCACAGAAGTCGCTGTCGATCGAATCTGGCTACCAGTTACCACTGGCCCTGTTACACTTCAAACCACCTTTCTTGTCATTGATGAGAAGTCAGAATACCTCGGTATCCTCGGGCGTGACTGGCTCCACGCCATGCGTGCCATACCTTTAGCCTACCATCAGACCCTTCGTTTCACCACCCCCGAAGGTACTTAGAACTTGAAAGGTTCTCAGCGCCTCGCCCGTTCATGCAGGCACCCAGAGATTGATCTGACCCAGAAACTCGTCAGCGGCCCATAGCAATCACTGTCTCTTTCTATCCCCATACCTTCAGCAGATACCACCTCACCCATCGAACCCACTGTTTATATCGAACTCGATGGTCCTGGTCGAGGTACATTCATTGAGACTTTTCTAGATGAGGCAGAATGCCTCGAGCTTACAGATTTCCTTCGAACAAACAAAATGTCTTTGCATGGACGCTCCAGAAAATGCCCGGTGTCGACCCAAGTCTGGCGTGCCATTGCCTCGACCTCATTCCCTATTCCTCAACAGTAAAGCAGAAGAAGCGTAACCTAGCACCACGACTTCGAGAAGCAGTGAACCTTGAAGTCGACAAGCTTATATCTGCAGGTTTTATTAGAAAAGTGAAGTACGTTGACTGGATATCAAACATTATTGCAGTTCCCAAGAAGAACGGCAAGATCAGAATTTGCGTCGACTTCACAGACCTCAACAAGCACACACCAAAGGATAGCTTCCCCCTCCTGATCATCTCAGCACTCCTCGACATCATTGTTGAACACGAACAACTATCAATGAGGGATGCAGCTTCGGGTTATAATTAGGTACCCCTCCTCCCTGACGATCAACTTAAAACTTCCTTTATCACTAAACATGGCCTTTACTGTTTTAACATCATTCCTTTCGGCATTAAAAATATGGGAGCCACTTACCAATGCCTTGTCACAACCATGTTTAAGCCCTTGCTTGGCAAGTCGGTCAAAGTTTACATTGACGACATGTTATGCAAGAGCTTTAAAAAATAGACCCACATTCAGGAGCTAACCAAAGTCTTTTCAATACTTCGAACATACAATAATAAACTCAACCCAGACAAATGTCAATTTGGTGTCTCATCTAGTAAATTTTTAGGTCACCTCATCAGTAAACGAGGTATCGAGATCGACCCTACACATATTCGAGCCCTCATCGATATGCCTTTGCCCCGAACCAAGAAAGACGTCCAAAAAGTGGCTGGTAAGCTCACAGCCCTCAACCATTTTATTTCCAAATCCTCAGACAGATGTGCTTGGCTCTTTTCCCTCTTACGTGACCAAGGCACCCTCAAAGCAAAATAGAAAAACAACCCCGACATCAACTAGACACCCGAGTGTGAACTGGCCATCCTCGAACTCAAAACTTATCTTAATCGATCACCCATTATCAGCACCCCTCAAAGGTGAAACACTCTCTTTATACCTCGTTGTTATTGACACCTCTATCAGTTCAGTGCTTATTCGACTCGACTCAAACATCGAGAAACCTGTATATTTTATCAGCAAAACTCTAACACCCGCAGAAACCCGATATTCGAAGGTTGAGCATTTGCTTCTCACCCTTGTCTATTCAGCCTGTAAACTCAAACCATATTTTTAAGCTCACCCCATCCGTGTTATAACAAGTTACCCCCTTCGAGAAGTACTCAGTAAAAAAGAGAAATCCAGACGAGTACAATAGTGGTCTGTGTTCCTTGGCGAACATGACATTACATTCGAGAAGTAAATATCTTAGAAAGGCCAAGCAGTAGCAGACTTTCTTGCCGACTTCCCGGTCGAAGATGTCGATTGGGAAGAACGCGAAGATGACTTAACAAAAGACCAACCCGAAGCAACAGATTCCTGGAACCCTGGCACTGGCTGGTGTTTATTCACAGATGGATCCGCTGGACCCAATGGCTTAGGAATTGGTATTGTCCTGGTCACACCCACTAATGATTGAATAGAGATAGCCGCCAAACTTACCTTCGAATGTTCTAATAACAAAGCTGAGTACGAAGCTCTGATCTACAGCCTCGACCTTGCACTCGACCTCGACATTCCTAAATTTGTAGCTTTCATAGCTTCCCGACTTGTTCAGAGGCATTACACAGGAGAAAATCAAGCTAATGGCCGCATGGCTGACTATGCTCTATTCGTTCGACAGCGCATGGATTGTTTTACCAAAAAATCTACTATCACTCATTACCTTCAAGGAAAAAACCGACTGCAGATGCCCTTGCCTACATTGCAGCCATGCTCGAACAATCAGAATCCCGGATCCTCCATATCGAAGTACTCGAATGCCCAAGTATCAACCAGATGGAAGTCAATGCCATCAATACTGGGGGCGAGAGTCTCGATCTAGACGACTGGCGAACACCATTCCTCTATTACCTCAATAATATCACCTTCCCAGATGATCCCAAAGCCAGACGATGGGTATTAGAAAATTGCCGCAGATACACTATCCACCAAAATGAACTACATCACAAATCCTCAAATGGCGTCCTCCTTCGATGCATATCCCAAGCTGAAGCCTCTACAATTTTAGCCAAACTTCACAAAGGAACCTACTGTGCTTACACTGTTAGCCGTTTTATGGCCCTTCGAGCCGTCTCTCAAGGATTATTCTGGCCGAATATGAAAAAACAAGCCAAAGAGTATTCCAAACACTATGACAAATGCTAACAACATGCTCATGACATCCATTTCCCTTTTCAAGGCCTCCATCTCAGCCAAGTCTCCTGGCCATTCAAAAGATGGTATATCGACTTCATCGGCCCCTTCCCTGAAGCCTTGGGTAGCAGAGAAAGCATCCTTGTTGCAATAGATTACTTTACCAAATTGGTCAAAGTTGTACCTTTGTGCTAAACCAGAGAAGAAGAAGTTATTAAATTTTTATGGGAAAACATCGTCACACGCTTCGGCTGCCCCCATATGATTCGATACAACAATGGTCCCCAGTTTGTAAGAAGCAAAGTCAAAAACTTTTTCAAAAAGTACAACATCATTTTCTCACCGTCAATACCTTACTATCCCCAAGGCAATGGTCAAGTCGAAGAAATCAATAAAACTATTATCGACGGTCTCAAGAAATGGGTCGATGTGAAGAAAGGCCGATGGGTTCAGGAGTTACAGCATGTTCTCTGGGCTTATCGATCAACACCAAGAAAATCTACAGGCTGCACCCCTTTCCTTCTAGCATACAGTATCGAAGCTATGCTCCCTACTCAATTCAAAGTACATACACGAGATCCTTACCTCCCAGGCGAAGACAATGAGTTTGAGCTCACATACAATATGTTATGGATCGATGAAACCAGAGACCGAGCTATCGCCAACCTTGACCGCTACCACACATCACTTTAGAAATCCTATCATAAGTGAGTTCGACCACAAAGTTTCAACATCAGAGATCTGGTATTTCAACGTGTCAACCAATCCTCGAAGCCTCGAAATGCCGACAAGCTAGCCGAATCCTGGGATGGACCTTATGTCGTGTACGATAAAACTTACAAGGGTTCTTACTATCTGATGATAGAAGACGAGAGCCTTTACCAAACCTGTGGAACACAATGCAGCTGGTCTTCTATAACAGGCCACAGACTCTACCTTGTACAACTGATGTAACACAAAATATTTAATAAATTGCTTTTCCACCCATACTTCATCTCCTATTTTAATTGAATTTCTTGGTTTAGCTTATGTATCATGTCAACTATCAACCCTACTAATACTTGGGGGCGACCTTGAGATTTATCAAGCTTCCGATTTCGAGCAAATTCGAGGGGCAAGGATGGTCGAAAGATCGGACCCTCGAGAATGCATTGGGGGCGAACAGTTATGCTTTACTATGGCTAAGGCCTTCAAAGTCCAGTCGATTTCCTGGTTTCTTCTAAGTATCTTGTCAACCCTTCGACCCGACTGATACTTGGGGGCAACCTTGAAATTTTCAAATTTCCAATTTCGAGCAAACTCGAGGGGCAAGGATGGTCGATAGACTGGACCCTTGGGGATGCATTAGGGGCGAATAGATATGCTTCGATCATGTTCAAAACTGTCGAAATCTAGTGAATTTCTTGGTTTACCTCGGGTATCATGTCCACCCTCGCCCCGACTGATACTTGGGGGCGACCTTAAAATTTTCTAGCTTCCAACATTCGAGCAAACTCGAGGGGCACGAATGGTCTAAAGGTCAGACCCTCAGGAATGCGTTGGGGGTGAACACGTCTTGATTCGCTGTGGCTTAGGCTTTCGAAGTCCAGTAAATTTCCAGGTTTCCTGTAGGTATCACGTCCCCTTAGCCCGACTGATACTCGGTAGCGACCTTGAAAATTTTCAAACTTCCAACATTCGAGCAAACTCGAGGGGCACGAATGGTTAACCGACCGGACCCTCGGGATTTTGTTGGGGGTGACCACATCTTACATCGCTATGGCTTAGGCCTTCGATGTCCAGCAGATCCCTTAAATTCAAAAGAGGTATCACAACATCCTCGGAGCTCTTCAGGGATTCGACCACTCTGCAATTATTCAACAGAAACAATACATGCATATACTATTATACATAAATATCTCCGATGTAAGAAGATTTCAACCATCATTAATCAGAGAAGCAGTTTCAACACAACTCAAGCTCAGCCATGCATCAAACATTCGGTACAAGCTAAGCTAACAGAATAAGCCTCAACATTTCAACAATCCAGAACCAAGCAAGGCTAAAATAAGATAGCAAATCTAGTTTAGAAAATCAGGCACCAATTCAAATGTAGTTTAGAATCAAATTTGGAAGTTTAACGTATAACCACCATCAGTACAGTATAACAGCTCACAGACATACCAAGTTCAAAGACCAACGCCAAAAAAAATGACCATGGTTCAAAAAAATTCAACTCAATAACAAATAAGAAAAGGCAGGCATGAAACTCTAATACAAATACCTCATATCGGCAAGGCCATATCCTCTTCCCCAATAAGCCCTTCAACACCCACATTCGAAGGCCTCGACCCTGAGCCATCTGTAATCATGACAGGCGAAGCCCCAACATCTATACCTTCGCCCACAAGAGTTTCCACGCCCCTTTAAGCACCTTCAACATCAACTTCCATCCCTCCTTCATTTATCTGCAAAGACTCCTCAGCAACAGACTCTTCCTCAGTAGGTAGGCATTCAAAAGTATCAGGATCAAAACCCTGATCCTTAATAAACTCTTTCAACTTGACAGTCACTTTACATTCACCATCAAACTGGGCCTGGTACAGTACCTTCTGTTCTGCCATTTCCTTCTCTTTCGCAGTAAGCTTCGCTGCCCACACCCGCTCCTGATTATACCGCTGACTCTCGAGCTTCTTATCGAAGGAGTCCGTGATTGCTGCCAAATCTCACTTCAAAACTTTGATCCCAGATTTTTAACCGCCTGCTGCAGCTTTCCCTTTACTGACGTCATTGCCCTGTTGTAAGATTGCGCCCAAACATCCGTCTACTAGAATATTTGAGCAGTCAGTGCCCCTCGCAACTCGAAGAACTTAAAAGAAATCAGAATCTCACAGATGAAATTAATAGACAGTTACCTGAAACATACTCCTCTTTATTTCCTTCGAAGCCTCATCTGGGTCATCTTTGCAGAGTTCAACCATCGAAGCGTGTTTGGCTACTGCTTGCTCACATCGTTCAACCTCCGTCATCTCTTCATCCACATTCGCTGCATCATCTTCCCCCAGCGCCCTACGCCTTTTGTCCTGAACAACCTTCGTCCGTTGTACCTTCGGAACTTCGGGAACAACCCTTTCCCTTCCCTTTCTTAGCCTGTGTTGGAACCTACCTCGGCCTCAGTCTCGATACATCGTCAGCCACTTCGGGCACTGGCGCTGCTTGCTTCGACCCCCTCCTCGATTTCAAAACATACTGAATATTTCTTGGCAACTCATCCCCTCCCATTTCATCTGGACCCTTCGAGCCACCTTTGCCTCTCCTCTTCTTCGATGGCTTCGGTATGACGGGTACGTTTCGAAGCAGGGAATTCGTCTTCTTCCTTCTCAGCCCCTTGATACCAAGACTTTTGAAAACATAATTCACCCAATCCTCACTAGCCTCGAGCATGGCATCAATATAGTTCCTCGAATTGTTCCAAGTCAGATTCTTCAGACCTGTAGAACAAACAAAATATAATCACCACTTATTCGAGACATACATCAAAGACAATCCTTCGACAACTAACTTACTCTGATTATAGACCCTATGGCACAACTTATAAAGGTCCTCCCTCTCAACATTCTCATAGTTACCTCGTACTATAACTAAGTCTTTATTCTGCCCTCGACCCGTTGAACACAGATAAAAAAAACCAGGGCTTCTCAGGGTGATACTGGATGTGGTAGGTACCTGTGTCTTAGCTCGCCTTCTTCGAGTAGAAGGTCACAATATCAAACCACTTAATTAAACCCCTCCCCTCACTGCTCAACTTTGTATTCATCCCCTCTATAACCCCCATCATCTCATAAAAATTTCTATTCATTTGCACCGGGGCTACTTCCCAAAAATTTAATACCTCCTTCAGTAACCGTCGAAGAGGAAGTTCTATTTATAATCGAATCTGGCCTCTATAAGTTATTATCCCTTCTCTAGGGTCTGATTTGAAAGTTAACCCTGCTCCCTCCACACTCAATAGCACTCCCACTTTTGGCAACTCCAGCTTGGCAGCAAATCGATCTAATCTAACCATATCTTTAGCTGAAATGGTACCTTCGACCCTATCCGACTCAGTCGAATCCCCACTTTCATCACTCTGCCCCCCTTCTTCCTTTCCACCACTAGAAGGCCCCACATTACCCTCGCCTCTCTCCCACCATAGTATCTCCTCCTCTTCACTATCCTCAGTCACCACCATCTTACGACGTCTTGTAATCGGAACCTTACCAGCCGGCCATACCATGGCCAAAGAGATATCGGTTACAACATCTAACACTTCTAAGTCCCTGCCCTCATCTATGGGAGCACGACCAGAAATATTAGCTTTGAATGGTTCGATCTCCTCGTCTATCAGCCTTTGTCTCGAAGCTTAACGGGTATGCATCTTAGTCTATAAAAGAAATGGCACGCAATCAGATCGATATATTTGATAATTATGTGTTAATTACCCATATCTCATCTACCCCCTCCAACAGATATGCACACATTCAAAACCTCGATCCTAAACCCGACGCCTCCTTCAAAGCCCCCAAATTCCCCGAATGGGTTGGAATATAGACTCATGAATTCTCTAATCCTCGAAGATAACCCCCAAAATCCAAATCGAGATGATTCTACTGGCAGACACAGAAGCCAAAGTAAAACAAGAATAGACAGAGATCAAGTGACGTACCTGTATTAGAAGAAGTATACTCTTAACATCAAGATTAATGCAACAACTTCAGCAAACTCTTTTACTTAGCAATGGCGTACCAGTCTTCTTCCTCTCACTCTTTGGTTAGTTTTCTTCTGTGAACAATACATTTTGTTATTTCCCTCTGATATATATACCTCCTCGAAAAACCAAAACCGCCTCAATTTTCAAACCGCTAGCATTTCCACGCCCCCACTACCCCAGCTTTTCGGCTGCAATGTTTTTAACCGATTTACCCTTATTTCCCTCACGTGCGAACCGCACGCTGACTCTAATTTTACAACAAAATCAACACTTCTTGAACCTTCTAATCCTCTCTCGAAGCCACCCAGTCAAATCTCAACATCTAATCATAACTTTTCCGTAAAACGAACAAAAATCATGATTACTTTTCGGCACACTGCCTCAGGCACACGTACCGTCATAACAGACCAGCTGTCTGGGCTGCTAGCATGACCAGTCAAATCAAACAAAGCCTTTGACACACTTCTCACATACGAGTAATCGACTATACTGCGTCTCAAACATTCGTCAACAGATAACCTCAATTTTGATTCACAAATATATCGAACATTCGACATACAACACATTCGTCAGTTTAAAACTTTATGTCCTTACTGTTTTGACAAATCATCCGTCTACCTCGACTGGTTACAATTTTTACTTCGACCAAGTAGACTTCTACCTCGACTAATCAAAATTCTACTTTGACAGACCACAATTTTTTAACTTCGACAATTAAAGATTTTCCTTCGACAGTTCAAACACCCTACTTCGACAGATTATACTATTACTTCAACAGTTCAGGATACTACTTCGAGAATTCAGAATCCTCCTTCGACAGATGTTACCGTTACTTTGACAGTTCAAAATTTTTGTTTCAATATTTCAAACTTTTAGTACGACAGTTCAAATTGCTACTTATTAAAAGACAGAATACTACCTTCAACTGTGATTCAAAATCCCAATTTCATTCAACAAGATAAGACATCAAGTACAAACTACAGACCCCATCCAAAAAAAAGAGAGAAAGAGGACGAAAAGAGCAATAACAAAAGCTAACCAAAACACCCAATAGACAAAAAACCCTAATTATCAGCGGGTTGCTCCTCTTCGACCGCAGGCATAGCACCAGCATCCTCCTCGTCCACAATCTCTTCTGCAAATGACTCGAGCAGGGACAACCGATGGCCGGGTAATGGTCCCATCATCTGCAATATTCCCCACCAGTACGCGAAGGGCATGCCAGCAATAGGTGCCCCGGGTTCTGCCTCAAAAAGATTAGGCATCTCAGCATCAATATCCTCCTTAATACCAAACTTCTGTTGCAGCTCCAACATCTTTTCTTGTATTCGCCTGGCCCTTACAGCCGCCTGGTTCTCTTATGCGGGAATATTTAAAGCCATTCTGATATAAGCATGAAAGCAAAAAATGAAGAAAGGTGAGGAATTCTCCTTGCAACATAATAATTTATACAGAAAGGTACACTTAAAGCATTCATTCATCCCAAGATTCATTCATTACGGACTTCGAGTCCCCTCCTTGAAAACCCAGCAGTCATAATTTTCCAATTTCCTAGACGTAACCGATTCATCTGTATCTGCATTCAAACCTCATTCCCGAGGACTTGTAGTCGAGCAAACCTCCAGCATCAAACCTTCAACCATCTTCACACATCGATTCCCACCTTTTTCCACCAAGTCTCAATTAACACAGAGCCAAATATCTTTGACCGTACCACTATACTTCGAGAAACCCTTCATAGCAGTAATAAGTGCTATATGGTAACATTCGATGACATGCATTTTCTATCGCACCTATAAACATACTCGTCTATAATATCAACCAGATACAATTACACAAAGTTTCAGCAAATATTTCTTCCATTCCATTATCCGATTTACAAAACAACAAAATTTCAAACCCAAATACATTCATACAAACAACTCAAACAAAAACCTCTACATAAAGACTTACAATACAAAGAGACCCATCATTACCACCTCAAATAGCAGCCCTACATCCCGAAGGCCCAGTTGCACTCACCGATCTTTATTCCTCCATCTTCTCTCTACACAAACGAGGCATTCGGCTAAAGTCGACAGAAAGATATAATGCTTCTCCGCAGTAGTAAAGTTGTACTTCAGTTAGTCCTAAAGATAAGCATAAGGCTCCCCATTGATGAGCTCTCCAGCTTCTACCTCTACCAGTTCTGGCATGTCCCAGTCCAGATCATGATGCCCAAAGAACTTCATATGCAGTTCAACAATCTTCCGCCCTACGCGACGATCCTGGGCGAACCCCATCCTCTTGTGATATCGCGTATTAGGTGTAGTATCCATAGAGATTTCAAAAATTTGCAGAAGAGAGAGAGAATAATGAAAAAGAAGAAGATGACGCAGTATCCCTACTCAATAACCCATACTTATAGCCTCATTTCATTTATTACCCTATAACCACCAACATCCCTTTATTACCCTATTTTATTACCTCCCCTGAAAAACCAATAGTTAACTGTTCCACTTCTGACTACAAATAGTTTTCTCAGCAAACAGTTTTCTCAATAAATAGTTTTCTCAGCAAACGCATCTCCACCTAATTTTGAGTCTTTGCTGAGAGGGGGCGAATGTAGTAGCCTACTCGTAGCCTTCTTCCCAAAATAGATACTCGAAGACTACTTTAAAGCCTACTCGATCATATCAAAGTCAAAACAAATCCACAAACAAGCCTCCCAAAGATCGTCCGAAGGCGAAGGTTCGACTCTAAATAAGCCTCGAGGACGAACTCCACACATCGCAGCAGAAACACTTCGACCATATCTGCACATAGTCAAAGTATGATAGGATAGGCAGCCAACTCAGTAGACAAGACGGCGCAGTGGTTGGTCCTTGCAGCTACAGTGACAGACCCAACCACTACCACAGTGTAAAAGTACAGAGACAGACCCAACAACAGTTACAGTGATAGTTCTGGCATTTCCGGCACCCATACCACCGCCGGAATATCCAGACGGTACCCTTATAATCTGATCTAACCTTGGTGACTCAGCCCTTCCTATGATCTATAAATAGGAGAGATGGGGAACCAATGAGAGGTTAGAAAAATTTTCCCCAGCCCCTTTGCAGTTTACCTTCGATCACCTTATAAAAACTCAGTACTCAAACCTTCGATTACTCATCAGTAATAAATACACACTTAAAAATCCTCATCAGAGGTCTTAGAGCATCACATTCAGACCTCTACGCAAGTATATTGTCTATAGATTGTTCATACTTTAGATTATTTACTTGTATTCCTTTGATTGTGGATTAACCCCATGGTGTAAGAGCCGACTTCCCCTCCGAAAGAAGTTAGGCTCCTGCAGTTATATTATCAGAAACTGTGAGGGTGTTGTGTTAAAGGCTGGGGCAAAAGGATTGGAAACTACTACTAGCTTTCTTGTTGAATGTCAGGCTATTATCCAGGGTATCAAGGGATCAGCCTCTAATTGATGGCTGCTAGCTTGGGTAGAGGCAGACTTAGCTGCAGCAGTTAAAGCCTTCCAATCAGGGGTTATTCCATGGAGTCTACAGGGAGAGTGGCACGAAGCTAGTTCCAACATGGAAAAAATTAGATTCTCAGCAACGTGAAGTGATGCAAACTTCAGTTCTGACAAAATGGCAAATAGAGGAGTGAAATTGCAAGTTAATGTGGAAGAAAATTATGTCAGACGACCTTAATTCCTATATAAAATTGAGGAGCCCATGCAAGAATATTTTAGATTCTGTTATAATAGGAGTGACAACTTGTGTCATTCCTACTATTGTAATCTTTTGTGTTTGCAATAAATTCAATCATATTTAGCAAAAAAAGAAAAGAAAAAAGGGGGGACTCTTAGGTTCTAAAATGAAGACTATATTCAGAATATCTATGAAACAGTTTAGATTATCTGTTAAGACTTGTAACTATCACACCAGGGGTAGGACTTCTATAAATAGTTTCCCTAGGGTTCACTTAACGGTAATTTTTGAATATGTAAAGCTTGGGGAGCTCAAATTTTTACTCCCATGAAACCTTATTTCTTTTTGATTATTCATTTATTAATTTTTATACTTTTCTTCTTTCTTGTTTGTTTAAATTAATCATGAGGGGCTAATCATTCAGGCTTTGGCCTAGAGAATAGTCCTATGCAGCCATAACTAGAAACTTTAGTATTAAGGCCTATAGAGGATCTAATCTAACTCGGACCTTATATGATTTATAACTATTGAGACCCAATCAAGGCCATTAGTTGATTAAATGTATAAGTACATGGACTACTAAATAAATACTTATCCAGAATATGTTCAATAGAGACCAAACACAAAATCCTCTTTGAGAAAGACTATATACTGACCCGATTAAGGCGGTATTAGGGCTGAACACGTCCGGTTCGGTCCGGTTCCAAGTTAAAACCAAAGACCGAACTGGATACCCGGTTTTTAAATTTCCTAAAACCGAATCGACCAACATAAAAACCGCTGAGAAGCCGGACAAAAAATTCGGTTCGGTTCTGGTTTATTTATCGGTTTCTCGTTGAACCCAAATTTTTATAAAAATCTCTAAAACCCCCATTTCAGATCTACTTCACTACTTAAATTTTTAGTACTCCATAGCAAATACATCGCTTGAATCTTCCATACTCCAAATCTCGAGCATGCCTTCATCAACAAAAAATTAAAACTTTCCATTTGGTTATTGTACATAGAAATTTATGTAGAAGGTAACCATCGATTTGATTGTTCTCCATGAACGAAGAGAGCAGCAACGTGAGGTGAATCGGGGAACGCGACGGGGTTGGTAAAAACAAGGTGTACGTCTTTGGGGTCTTATTATCTCCATTGATATTACCTTGTGAGATGTTTAATAAAATGTTTTTTGGGGAAATTTGAGAGCTCTGGGTTGAAGAAAATGGTAGAAAGAAGAAAAGCCAAAGAAGACTAAAAAGAAAAAAAGGTGAAGAAGAATGTAGTCAAACATGTTTATTTTACTTTGAAACTTGAACTTTAATTAATGTTTTGAAGAGAATTGGTGTAGAGCTTTAATATAGAGATGACTAGAGTTTAGAGAGAAAAAAGATTATATGGGTAGTAAACAAATTACATGATATTTGTGAGAGAAGTTTGTATACGGCTCGGTCCGGTTTCATCCGGTTCTTCTAATAGTGCAAACCGAAATCGAAATCGAACCGTAAATATCGGTTTGTGTTATTACAAACTGAAGCCGAACCGACTCAGTAAAGAACCGATAAAAACCACCAGTTTTGGTTCGTTATTTTGGTTCCTGGTTTTATGTGTATTACCCTAGTCGGTATTAAGTCTCCCTCTCATTCAGGCTCTAAGATGTAGATAATAATCAAACTACACCATCCTAGCCATCCGATCTAAAATATAGAAAATTAGAGGCTTTGACCACTCAAAGTGCTTGATCATACACTATGAGTGAAGAGTCCAAACACATTGAGTAACTAGTAGTGTACTACATAGGTGTCAAACCTAAGTTAAGTCCTTAGTTTAATTAAATAATACCTAGTTATAATATATATCAAATTCACATTCCTATAGAATTTAAACTAGCTAGAGCTTCTTAAACGTCCCCGTGTTAGATACTCCACTTGACCTTGCCACAATTTAATCTCTAAATAATTGAGATTATTGATAAACCCTAGAAAGCGACCTATCAATTACTTACCTTGGACTTGGATAAATAACCAATAACAATATCAAAGGCGAGATATTAGCATAACAATTTTAACATAACATAACATAAATCTCCATTTAGTAGAAAATAAGAAGACTAATTAGCCAATAAATTCGAGTTATAATATGCTGACTACTCACTCTGAGCACGACGAATGTTAGCCTATAGATAAATGTAAGACTCCAAGGTGAAGGGACTTAACTTTGCCTACAAAAGAGATATTGTGATATTCGTCAAGATAAAAATTAAGGTTTAAATTGATATACAAATATGATTGCTGTGTTGGTCGTGTTACACTGAACTCGGAGAATGATTTCACCCTTTATCACAATTGCCGAAACAAATGCAGGCGTTACCTTTGCCAGTATCGCCATTATCGCTTTATCTTTATGCGAACATCGGATTCGAAGATACATAACGATTTCTTCATGAAAACAAGTTTCCAATTTGATGGCCTTGATTGGAAGAGTTCAGCGATTGCAAACTTCTTTGAAAATACAATAAAGCACTTATACTAGGAAGGCTCATGGGACAAAAATGGGGAGGAGATGATTCAAGTAAAATTGATGATTGAGATGAATAATGAGGCGGGTGATGAAAATGTAGAAGGAAGCGACGATGGCAGAGAAATGGCGGACGCAGATGTAATCAATGCGTCATAAGTATCGTTTTCTTTCGCAACTTGTTTTAACATTTAATTTTGAGGGCTTCTTCAATTTAACCAAAACACTTTTCAGGGTTTCTTTTGATGAAGCTAATAATTAATTTTAGGTCAATGAAACCTTTGAATTGGCTCTTGTGTGGACTAATATTGGAAATTAGGGTTTCTTTGACGAAACTAATACAATTTTTGGTGTTTTTATTACGGAGCTGGTTATTTGCTTTAGGTTGATGAAACCTTTAAATTAGCTCTTACGTGGGTTCATATTGAAATTAGCTCTTATGACAAGTTGGAATTAACTATAATATTCTATCAACATGATTTTTTTTCTTTGGGTGAATTATTCTTTGGATTCCAAATAAGTGGCCGACTTTGGGGTTACCCAGTTACCCCCATGCTTCACTTGTTAGACTTTGCCCCCCAAATTTCATCTCCGGCTTAAATTTCCCCATAGCCAACTCATTGACGTGATAGAGACCAAGACAACAAATTAATTGAAAAAAATATATTGCACATGCTTAACCCTTTCATTTTCTTAGAATGTTACCAATTTTTGAGTTTTTTTCAAACATAAATCATACGATATTGTAGGGGCCTAACTTCTTAAAGAGGGGAAGTTGGCTCTTACATCATGGGGTTAAATCTTCAAGCTAATGAATACAAGTACGTTATCTACAATTAGAGTAATCAATAGACAATATACTTGCGTGGAGGCCTGGAATGTGACTCTCCACGACCTCTGATGATGATTTTTAAGAGTATTTATATTTACGTCGAGTAGTCATAGGTTCGAGTACTGGGTTTTTACAGGGTGATCGAAGGTAAACTGCAAAGGAGCTGGGGAGAATTTTTGTAACCCCCCCTTGGTTCCCCATCACTCCTATTTATAGAATCATAGGAAGGGCTGAATCACTAAGGTTAGGTCAGATTACAAGGGTACTATCCGGATATCTCGGAGTATGTTCCGGCGCAGCAATTGTCAGAACCGTCACTGTATCAGTTGTTGGGTCTGTCTTTGTACTTTGATTTGGTAGTAGTGGTTGGGCCTGTCACTGTAGCTGTAAGGACCAATAACTGTGCCGTCCTGTCTAGTGAGCTGGCTATCTGTCCTGTCATACTTTGACCATGTACGGATATGGTCGAAGTATCTCTGCTGCGATGTGGAGATCGTTCTCGAGGCTTCGTTTTCAGATAATATTTGGGAGGATTTGTTTAAGGATTGGATGGGGTTCGATATATTCGAGTAGGCTTTGAAGTAGCCTTTGAGTGTCTGAATGGGGTAGAAGGCTGCGAGTAGGCTACTACATTCGCCCCTCTCAGCGGAGGTCTCGAAAATAGGTGCAGAGGCATTTGCTGAGAAAACTGTTTGGCCTTGGAAGTTGAGCGATTTGACTGTTGGTTTTCGGGTAGGTAATAAAAGAGGGTAATAAAGAGATGTTGGTAGTTATAGGGTAATAAATGAAATGAGGCTATAAGTAATGGGGGTAGGGATATTGCATGTTCTTCTTCTATTTCATTATCGTCCCTTTCTTCTACAAATTTTTTAAAAACTCTATGGATACCACACCCAATACGCGCTATCAAAAATGGATGGGAATCGCCCGGGATAGTCGCATAGGGTGGAAGACTGTTGAATTGCATGTGAAGTTCTTTGGGCATCATGATCTAAACTGGGACATGCCCGATCTGGTGGAGGTAGAGGCTGGAGAGCTCATCAACCGGGATTCTTATGCCTATCTTTGAGAGAAACTGAAGTACAACTTTATGACTTCGAAGAAACGGTACCTCTTTTTCTCAGCTTTAGCCGAGTGCCTCATTTGTGCAGAAGAGGAGATGGAGAAATAGACCTCGGCGAGTGGAACTGGACCTTTTGGAAGTAGGTCTGCTGTTTGAGGTGGTGGTAAAGGTGATGGTAATAGTACAGGGTTTTTTGTAGGGTTATATTTAGAGGTTTCAGTTTTGTTATAGTTTGAATGTATTTGGTTATATAAGTTTGTTGGTTTGGTTGTTGGGATTTGGAGAATGGAATGAGAATAATAACTTGCTGCATATGTGAGTCTTTGTAACTGGTAGGCATTAGGAACGAAAATACTTGTAAGCAGGGTAAGAAGTGCATCTCATCGAACGCTGATAGGTGGTAATGAATATTGTTGGAAAAATGGCGTCGAAGTATAATGATATGGTCGAAGGTAATTAACTCTGTATTAGTGTCGATGCGATGCAAGAGATTGAAGTCGAAGGTTGGGTAACTGGTCGATTGTTCGATGCAAGAGTTTCGATTGCAAGTCCTCGTAAATGGTGTTTCCATGCGCATACAGATGAAACTGTTACGTCTAAGAAGTTGTACAGGTTGGACTGCTTATTTTTCTAGGTGGGAAATAGAAGACCACAATTAATGCGGCTAGGGAAGAAGGAAAGTTGAAATTTTCCTTCATGTATAAAAGGGGCTGCTGTGAAGAGGATCTCTCATAGTTCTGCATTCTTTCTTCATTTTTCTGCTTACTTGCTCGGATCAGAATGGCTTTAAATGTACCTGCACAAGAGAACCAGGCGGCAGTAAGGGTCGGGCGAGTATGGGAGGCGATGTTAGGGTTATAACGAAGGTTTGGTATTGAACAGGACATTGATGCTGAGATGCCTGATCTTTTTGAGGCGGAACCAGGGGTACCTATTGCCGGCATGCCCTTCGCGTACTGGTGGGAAATATTGTAGATGATGGGACTATTACCATTCCACCGGTTGTCCCTGCTTGAATCGTTTGCGAATGAGATTGTAGACTAGGAGGATGCTGATGTTGTGCATGTGGTCGAATAGAACCATCCCGCTGATAATTAGGGTCTCTTTCAACTGTACTGTTGGGTGTTTTGGTTGGTCTGTCTGTTGTTCATTTTTGTTGTTGTATTTTTTTATGGGGTCTGTAATTTGTGACTGAATGTCTTGTCCTTCTGAATGAAATTAGGATTTTGAATCACTGCAGAAGTAGTATTCTGGCTCTTTATAAGGAACAATTTGAACTGTCGCACTAAATGTCTGAAATATCGAAACAGAAATTTTGAACTGTCAAAGTAACGGTAAAATCTGTCAAAGGACGGTTCTGAATTCTTGAAGTAGTATCCTGAGCTGTCGAAGTAATAGTATAATCTGTCGAAGTAGGGTGTTTGAACTGTTGAAGGAAAATCTTGAATTGTTGATGTACAAATGGTAGTCTGTCGAAGTAGAATTTTGATTTATCAAAATAAAATTCAGAATTTTGATTTGTGTATAAGAGGAATTTTAAACTGTTGAAGTAAGAAATTGTAACCTATCAAAGTGGGAGGATGATCTGTCAAAGTAAAAATGTAATCTGTCGAAGTACACAGATGATCTGTCAAAGTAATAAAGACATGAAGTTTTGAAGTGACAAATGTACTGTAGATCAAATTTTTAATATCTGGTGTAGTCGATTATACGTGGACGAGACGTGGGTGTGTCGAAGGTTTTGTTGGATTTGACTGGTCGTACTGACAGCCCAAACAGCTGGTCTGTCAGAACGGTATGTACGCCTGGAGCAGTGTGTCGTACAAGTAATAATGATTTTTGCCTATTTTACAGAAAAAGTTGTAATTAGATGTTGAGATTTGACTGGGTGGCTCCGTGAGGGGATCAGAAGGTTCGAGAAGCATTGATTTTAAGGTAAAATTAGAGTGAGCGTGCGATTTGTACGTGAGGGGAATAAGGGGTAAATCTGTCAAAACACATTACAGCCAAAAAGCCGGGGTAGTGGGGGCATGGTAATAATAGTGGTTTGAAAATTGAGGCGGTTTTGGTTTTCCGAGAAGGTATGTATATATGAGAGAAGTAACTACTGTATTGTTCATTAAAAAAAACCCAGAGAGAGTGAGAGGAAGAGAGCATACGCCATTAGTGTTGGTGCTTGAGAGAGGTTGCTGAAGTTGTTGCATTAATCTTGCTATTTTGAGTATACTTCTTTTAACACAGGTATGTCACTTGATCTCTGTTTATTCTTGTTTTGCTTTGCCTTCTGTGTCTGTGAGTAGAATCTTCTGGGTTTAGAGTTTGGAGGTTATCTTCGAGGATAAGGGAATTCATAAGTTTGGGTTTCAACCCATTTGAGGATTTTAAGGGTTTTAAATGAGGGATTGGGTTTAGGATCGAGGTTTTGAATGTGTTTGTAATTTGTTGGAGGGGGTAGATGGGATATGGGTTATTGACACGTAATTATCGAATTTATCGATCTGATTGTGTGCCCCTTCTTCTATAGGATAAGATGCATACCCGTCGAGCTTCAAGATAGAGGCTGATAGATGAAGAAATCAAAGAACTTGAGGCTAGTATTTCTGGTCGTACTCCAATGGATGAGGGAAGCAACTTAGAGGTGTTAGATGTTGTAATCGATGTCCCTTTGGCCATGGTGCTGCCAGCTGGTGAGGTTCCTATTACAAGACGTCGTAAGACGATAGTGACTGAGGATAGTAAAGAGGAGGAGATAGTGTGGGGGGAGAGAGGTGAGGGTGGTTTGAAAGTACCCAAAGAAATGGGAGGGGATGAGTTGCCAAGAAATGTTCAGTATGTTTCGATGTCGAAAAGGGCGTCGAGGCAAATAGCGCCAGTGCCCGAAATGGCTAGTGATGCTTCGAGACTAAGGCCGAAGCAGGTGCCAACACAGGCTGAGAAAAGGAAGGGTAAAGTCGTGCCTGAAACTCCGAAGGTGCAACAGTCGAAGGTTATTCAGTGCAAAAAGCGTAGGGCGTTGGGGGATGATGATGTAGAGGACGAGGAGGAAGAGATGACGGAGGCTGAGCCATAAGAGCATGCTCTAGCCAAGGCTGGTTCGATGGCAGAGCTCTGTGATGCTAATCCAGAAGAGGCATTGAGGCGGATGAAGAAGACTATGTTTTAGGTAACTGTCTATTATTGTTTGTAAGTTTTTTGCAATCCTCTTATGGGCTTTATGCTTTGAGAAATGCAGACGGTTTGAATACTCTAGCAGACGGATGCTTGAGAGAAGTCATTCACCAAGGTAGTGAAAGTGGGAAAAAGGAGGTTGCGGGAGGCGCTTGAGAGTTTAGAGCTTGCTCGAGGGACTGAGGCTTCATTATTGCTTGGGGTCAAAATTTTGAAGCAAGATTTGGCAGCAATCACAGACTCCTTCGATAAGAGGCTCGAGAGTCAATGGTATAATCAGGAGCAGGTGTAGGCGGTGAAGCTTGCTGCAAAAGAGAAGGAGAAGGTAGAACAGGAGGTGTTGTACCAGGCACAGTTTGATGGTGAATGTAGAGTGACTGTCAAGCTGAAAGAGTTTATTGAGGATCAGGGATTTGACCCTAACACGTTTGAACGCCTTCCTATTATGGAAGAGCATGTTACTGAGGAGTCTTTGCAGACAAATAAATGAGGAATGGAAGTTGATGTTGAAGGTACTGGAAGGGGCATCGAAACTTTTTTGAGCAAATGTATTGTTGCTGGGGCTTCACCTGACGTGATTGTAGATGGTTCGGGGCTGAGGCCTTTGATTATAGGTGCTGAAGGCGATGCTGAAGGCCCTGTTGGGGAAGAGGATGCAGCCGCGCCGATATGAGGTATTTGTATTAGAGTTCCATGTCTGCAATTTCTGATTTGTTGTTGAGTTGTAATATTTTGAACCATGTTTATTTTTTTGTGGAGTTGGTCTTTGAACTTGGTATTTTTGTGAGCTGCTGGAGTGTACTGATGCTGCTTATCTATTATTAAACTTCTGGATTTGAGTCTGAGCTACTTTTGAATTTATGCTTGATGTTCTGAACTGAATTTGCTGCCTTGTTCTGGCCTTGCTTTGTTCTGGATTGTTAAAATATTGAGGCTTATTCTGTTGGCTTAGCTTGTATCGAACTCTTGATGTGTGGCTTAGCTTGAGTTGTATTGAAACTGTTTCTCTGGTGTATAATGTTTTGAATCTTCTTGCATTTAGCAGAATTGTAGATATTCTTGTACAATAGTATCTGCATGTACTGTTTATGTCGAATGACTGTAGAGTGATCGAACCCTGAAGAGCTTCGAGGATGTTGTGATACCTCTTTTGAAATTAAGGGATCTACTAGACATCGATGGTCTAAGCCACAACGATGTAAGACGTGGTCACCCCTAACGCATTCTCAAGGGTCCGGTCGGTCAATCATTTGTGCCCCTAGAGTTTGCTCAAATGTTGGAAGTTTAAAAAATTTCAAGGTCGCCCCTGCGTATCAGTCGAGCTGAGGGGACGTGATATCTAGAGGAAACCTAAAAATTCATTGGACTTCGAAGGCCTAAGCCACAGCGAAGCAAGATGTGTTTTCCCCCAACGCATTTTCGAGGGTCCAGCCTTTTGACCATTCGTGCCCCTCGAGTTTGCTCGAATGTTGAAAACTTGAAAAATTCAAGATCCCCCCAAGTATCAGTCGGGGTGAGGAGGGACATTATACCTGGGGTAAACCAAGAAATTGACTGGACTTCGACGGTTTTGAACCTGATCGAAGCTTATCTGTTCGCCCCCAATACATCCTCGAGGGTCCGGTCTATCGACCATCCTTGCCCCTCAAGTTTGCTCAAAATTGGAAGCTTGAAAATTTCAAGGTTGCTTCCAAGTATCAGTCGGGTCGAGGGTTGACATGATACTTAAAGTAAACCAAGAAATCGGCTAGACTTCGAAGGCCTAAGCCACAACGAAGCATAACTGTTCGCTCCCAATGCATTCCCGAAGGTCTGGTCTTTTGACCATTCCTGCCCCTCAAGTTTGCTCGAATTTGGAGGTTTGAAAAATCTCAAGGTCAGTCCTAAGTATCAGTCAGGTCGGAGGGTTGACATAATACCTAAGTTAAACCAAGAAATTCATTGAAAGGAGGAGACAAAGTATGGGTGGAAAAGCTGTTTATTGATTATTTTGTATTACATCAGTTATACAAGGTTAAGGCCGTGGCTTGCTATAGGAGACTAGCTTTATTGTATTCCATGGGTTTAGTAGAGGTTCTTCGTCTTCTGTCATCATATAGTATGAACCCATGTCAGTTTTTTCATACATGACATAAGGTCCTTCCCAGGATTCGGCTAGTTTGCCGGTATTTCGAGGCTTCGAGGATTGGTTGACTCGTCGAAGTACCAGATCTCTGATGTTGAAAATTCATGGTCTAACTCTCTTATTATTGGACTTCTAGAGGGACAGATGATAACGACCAATGTTGGCAATTGCTCGACCTCTGGTTTTATCGATCCATAATATGTTGCACCCGAGCTCAAACTCATTATCTTCGTCTGGGAGGTTGGGATCTCGTGTAGGTACTTCGAATTGAGTAGGAAACACAGCTTCGGTACCGTAGGCTAGAAGAAAAGGGGTATAACCTATGGATTTTCTTGGTGTTGTTCGATAGGCCCAGAGGACATGATCTAGCTCCTGACCCATCGACCTTTCTTTGCATCGACTCTTTTCTTGAGACCGTTGATAATGGTTTTATTGATTACTTCAACTTGACCATTTCCTTGGGGGTAGTAAGGTGTTGAGGGGGAGAGGATGATGTTATGTTTCTTGAGAAAATATCTGACTTTGGTACTGACAAACTGGAGACCATTGTCGCATCGGATCATATGAGGGCAGCCAAGGCGTGAGATGATGTTTTCCCGTAGAAATTTGATAATTTCTTCTTCTCTGGTTTGGCACAAGGTACGGCTTTGACCCATTTGGTAAAATAGTCTGTTGCAACAAAGATGTTTTTTTGACTGCCTGAGGCTTTGGGAAAAGGGCCAATGAGATCATTAGCTCATCTTTTGAATGGCCAAGAGACTTGACTGAAATGGAGGTCATGTGAAGGGCAATGAATGTCGTAAGCAAGACGTTGGCATTTGTCACAGTGTTTGGCATACTCTTTGGCTTGTTTTTTCATATTCTGCCAGAATAATCGTTGAGAGATGGCTCAAAGGGCCATAGAATGACCAGAAGTATGAGCACCGCAGATACCTTCATGGAGTTCAGCTAAAATTGTAGAGGCTTCGGTTTGAGATATGCATCGAAGGATGACGCCATTTAGGGATTTGCGATACAATTCCTATTTGTGGATAGTGCATCTGCGGCAATTTTCTAACAATGATCGTCTAACTTTATGGTCATCTGGGAGGGTTGCATTGCTGAGGTACTGAAGGAATGGTGTTCACCAGTCGTCTGGATCGAGACTCTTATCCCCAGTATTGATGGCATTGGCTTCCATCTGGTCGATACTTGGGCGTTCGAGTACTTCGATATAGAGGGTCCGGGATTCAGATTGGCCTAGCATGGCTGCTATGTAGGCGAGAACATCTGCATGTCAATTTTCTCCTCGAGGGTAATGAGTGATAGTATATTTTTCGGGGAAACGGTTCATGCGTTGTCGAACGAGAGCAGCATATTCAGCCATGTGACCATTAGCTTGATTTTCACCTTTGTAATGTCTTTGAACAATGTAGGAATCTGTGAAAACTACGAGTTTGGGGACTCCGAGTTCAAGGGAAAGGTCAAGGCCATAAATCAAAGCTTCATACTCGGCTTCATTATTGAAACATTTGAAGTTGAGCTTGTCTGCCTTCTCTATTCGATCATTGGTAGGTATGACTAGGACTATACTGATCTCAGAATAATTAGGCCCAGCGGATCCATCTGTGAATAGACGCCAGCCAGTGTTGGTGTTCCATGGATCTGTTGCTTCAGGTTGGTCGTTTGTTAAGTCATCTTCATGTTCCTCCCAATCGACATCTTTGATTGGGAAGTCAGCTAGGAAAACTGCTACTGCTTGGCCTTTCTGGGATATCTGCTTTCTGAATGTAATATCGAATTTGCCAAGATACAGAAACCACTATTGTACTCGTCTAGATTTCTCTTTTTTGCTGAGCACTTCCCGAAGGGGATAACTTGTTATAACACCAATGGGGTGGGATTGAAAATATGGTTTGAGTTTACGAGCAGAGTAGACAAGGGTGAGGAGCTAACGACCAAGTTTCGAATATTGATTTTCTGCAGGTGTTAGAGTTTTCCTGATAAAATATACAGGCTTCTCGACGTTTGATTCGAGTCGAATAAGTACTAAACTGATAGAGGTATCTGTAACAGCGAGGTATAAAGAGAGTATTTCACCTTCGATAGGGGTGCTGATAATGGGTAGTCGGCCAAGATAAGTTTTGAGTTTGAGGAAGGCATGCTCACAATCAGGTGTCCAGTTAATATCTGTGCTGTTTTTCTTTTTTGCTTTGTGGACGCCTTGGTCGCGTAAGAGGAAAAATAGCCAAGCACATATGTCTGAGGATTTGGAAATGAAGCAGTTGAGGGCTATTATCTTACCAACCACTTTTTGGATGTCTTTATTGGTTTGGGTTGAAGGCATATCGATGAGGGCTCGAATATGATTGGGGTCGATCTCGATACCTCGTTTACTGATAAGGTGGCTTAAGAATTTACCAGACAAAATGCCAAACTGGCACTTATCTGGGTTGAGTTTCATGTTGTATGTTCGAAGTATCGAAAAGACTTCGGTTAGGTCCTGAATGTGGGTATGTTTTTGGAGGCTCTTGCATAACATGTCGCTGATGTAAACTTCGACCGACTTGCCAAGCAGGGGTTTAAACATGATTGTGACAAGGCGCTGGTAAGTGGCTCTCACATTTTTAAGGCCGAATGGCATGGCGTTAAAATAGTAAAGGCCTTGTTCAGTGATAAAGGAAGTTTTAAGTTGATCTTCGGGGAGGAGGGATACCTGATTGAAACCCGAAGCCGTATCCATCATTTATAGGTACTCATGTCCGAGGAGTGCTGAGATAATTGGGTAGGGGAAACTGTCCTTCGGTGTGTGCTTGTTGAGGTTTGTGAAGTCGACGCAGATTCTGATCTTGCCGTTCTTCTTGGGAATTGCCACAATATTTGATATCCAGTCAATATAGTTTAATTCTCTGATAAAACCTACGGCTATGAGCTTGTCTACTTCAAGGTTCACTGCTTCTCGAAGTCGTGATGCCAGGTTATGCTTCTTCTGTTTTACTACTGTGGAATAGGAAATGTGGCCGAGGCGATGGCACGCCAGATTGGGGTCGACACTGGGCATCTCCTGGAACGTCCATATAAAGACATCTTTGTTTGCTTAAAGAAAATCTGTAACTTGGAGGCGTTCTGCTTCGTCTAGAGAAGTTCTAATAAATGTACCTCGACCAGGACCGCTGAGTTCGATATAAACAATAGGTTCGATGGGTAAGGTTGTATCTGCTGAAGGTGTGGGGATGGAAAGAGACAGTGATTACACAGCTCGTCGATTGCTCGGTTCTGTCTATTCATATCGTCCAGGCGGCGGTTCCATTCAATTTCTAGCTCCAGTCGGTACGTTTTACATTCCTGGTAAAGCTGTGCGTGGTGTCGCTCCTCGGCTTGAGAAAATTATTGAGATAGTAGGGCTATATATTTGGGCCACCACTCCGTCGATGGAGTTTCCGACATAGGTTGAACTGGAGCGGAGGGCGGGTGCCATTGAGGAGAGTCTGTGGAAGTTGAAAACAAAGGGGAAGGAAAGAGAAAAGAAGATTGGTAGGGTGGGAAGCACAGACGGCGCCAAATGTAGGGGCCTAACTTCTTAAGGAGGGGAAGTTGGCTCTTACACCACGGGGTTAAATCTTCAAGCAAAGGAATACAAGTACGTTATCTAAAATTAGAGTAATCAATAGACAATATGCTTGTGTGAGGCCTGGAATGTGACTCTCCACGACCTCTGATGAGGATTTTTAAGAGTGTTTATATTTCCGTCGTGTAGTAGAAGGTTCGAGTACTGGGTTTTTATAGGGTGATCGAAGGTAAACTGGAAAGGTTCTGGGGAGAATTTTTGTAACCCCCCCTTGGTTCCCCATCTCTCCCATTTATAGAATTATAGGAAGGGCTGAGTCACCAAGGTTAGGTCAGATTACAAGGGTATTATCCGGATATCCCAGAGTATGTATGGGCACCAGCATTGTCAAAACCGTCACTGTATCAGTTGTTGGGTCTGTCTTTGCACTTTGATACGTTAGTAGTGGTTGGGCCTGTCACTGTAGCTGCAAGGACCAACAACTGTGCTGTCCTTTCTAGTGAGATGGCCATCTGTCCCGTTATACTTCGACCATGTGCGGATATGGTTGAAGTATCTCTGCTGCGATGTGGAGTTTGTTCTCGAGGCTTCGTCTTCAGATAATCTTTGGGAGGCTTTATTTAAGGATTGGATGGAGTTCGATATATTCGAGTAGGCTTCGAAGTAGCCTTCGAGTGTTTGAATGGGGTAGAAGGCCGCGAGTAGGCTACTACAGATATAACTCTAAATTTTTTTATGCTCGAATTTAATTTATTTCAAGAAATTTGGTCAGAACACTTCATATCAATCAATGATCTAGAAATAAGCATAAATAATCAATAGTTAAGACAGAGAAATAAAGGACACAAGAAAATTTTTACCATGTGGAAACTCCTTAGGAGAAAAACTACAGGTCGTTGTCGATGAACTTGGCAACCAAAAATCCACTAATAAAAAAGTATTACAATCTGAAATACACTTAAAGACTCGATAACCTCGTCTCGTGATTATCTCTCTTATGATCCAAGCTTTACGCCCTATCTCCTTCGTTCTCGTAATGGCGTTCCTTAATCTCTCAACAAGGATCACCCTCCCCGAATCACTCTAGAGCAATATGTTGGAAGTAGAATTAGACTAATTCAACATCAACCTCATGGTTTTAGGTTTTTGATTGATCTTGATTATTCTCTCTAATAAAGGATGTTAAGCTCTCAAAATAAACTCTGTGAACAACTTGGTCAGAGGAAAAACAAAATAAGGTTTGTTTAAATAAAAAAATAGTTTTTCCTGAGACTCGTTCGAATGCGACCCAAAGTCATTCGATTGAGTTAATCAAATAGCCTTATAAAAAGGGGCAATTTGAAACTCTTTTGAAAAGGTTGTCATTTCGCAGAGGTTGTTCGAACGGCACCCAAAGTCGTTTGAACAAGATACCCACATAAGCCTACAAAAAGAGGCAGTTTGAAACTCGCTTTAAATGGTTGCCTTTTCCCAGAGGTCGTTCGAACGACACCCAAAGTTGATCGAAAAAAAAAAGAAAAAAAAGTTTAAAAACAAAGATAGTTGAAACATTTTGGCTTTTCAATTATCAGAGTTCTACTTACCAACTTACCTTCTCGGCCGTTGGTTGTAGATGACTTGTCCAACAGTTTTAATTCTATCACCGTCTTTGGCTGAGATAACCACGGGACTCCACATATATGAAATGAGATAAGCCAAAACCTTTCAATCTCCCCATTTGGTTCATTTTAAGACAAAATAAAAATTAAGACCTAAACATCTCTCTGTAGTACTTTCTAGACACAGAGACAGCCTAAACCTTGGAAAGACACCACCCCTTTCATCAACAGGTTCAATCTCTAGACATCTTCCACGGATGACATCTTTGATACACCAAAACGTATCAGATAGTTGTTATTTAATATCAGCAAACTAGTTTATGATACATGTGTAAAGAAAAACATACAAAAATCTCTTAAAACTGAAAGACATGATCATAAAGATATCATAAAAGTATCAAACTAGAAAAGCATGATCATATATCCTTTCATTATGCTATCCTGTCAGGGATACTTATTTTTCCCCGATTTTTTTCATGGAAGAAACAAAACATACTCCAATACACAACTCAAGGCCACAGAGTTTACAACAACAAACTCCATAATCTATAAAAACCAAATACTAATAGTAGAAATCAACACCATGAATTTGTCAAGTAATCACCACCTCAAATAGCATAACGACAATTAATACAAACCATCACTATGTAACATCACAAACCCAATCACATGTATGAAGCACTTACGTAACAAGGCTCCATAACAATTTAGGCACAGATAACATTCCCAATAACACCAATAATCACCCCATTACCCCAAAACTAAACCCCAATCACATCCTATAAATTCCTATTCTCAACCAATCGCTAATGCCCAAGAATCACACCTGTAATCATAAGTAAAATCAAACCACAACCTCCTACGAGCACCCAATCTCAATCAGCACAAACTCATATGGCAACCCATCACAAATCAAGTACAAACCCAGATAAATATTCAAACAAGTTTAGGTAGATAGAGAGAGAACAATAGAATAATTACTGACATGCAAGAGTGATGAAAACCTGTAGAATTGTACCTTAAATACGCGAATCCAAACCCCAAACGCGATTAAAGAGGAATCAAACTGAAATTAAACCTTAATATTTCACAAATGATTAGTATAGAGGAGAATATGTTGGTTGTGAAAGAGAACCAAAGTAAGAGAGGAGGGAAAACCAGTTTGAACTAATGAAGAGAACGATGGAGGAGACAAGTAGGAGAACACCAAACACCAATCTCGTTTGAATGAAAACCAAAGTCGTTCGAACGAAGCATTAAATTTTGCCTACAAACAACCACAATTAAAAAGGGATAAAAAAAACCAAATCTCATTCGAACAAAATAACACCTCGTTCGAACGAAGTATCAGATTTTTCCTAAAAACCACTACAGCTTGAAAGGGATCAAAAGAGACCAAAACTTGTTCAAACGAACAGATAACTCATTTGAACGAAGCAATAAATTTTGCCTAAAAACCAATGTATCTAGAAACTGATGAAACGAGGCCTAAAGTCGTTCGAAAAAACCAAAGCAGCTAGAAACTGATGAAACAAGACCCAAAGTCGTTCGAACAAACAAGAAACTTGTTCGAACGGATGGACCTAAATATGTAAACTCAACGACATTTACCAAGCACCCAACAACAACAACCTGACGTAATAGACATAAGATTAGACTCATGACTTTACAAGATAAAATGGAGACAACCAAATACACTCCCCCTCAAAACATGCAGAGTCAAATATATAGGCATAGCGGATGCATAACATATCAAGAGAATATTATTGATCTATAAATGAAGTAATGCAAAAACACTCGGTATGTATGTGAAGTCTAGTCAAAGTCTTGACATTTAGACTTGCAAAGATCACTATATCATAAATATGATTCAACCTAGGCCTCTCATGGTTGGTCACACTTTAAATCACTGAGAATTTCTAGGAATTACTTTGAGGAAATATAAATATGCAAAAAATGAAATTAAAAATTAACATTTCAATAAAGAAGCGCTATTCAACTGAAGGATCACACGGAAGGAAAATCAATTGTTATTGGTAGTGTCATGTTAAATATCATAAACTCTCCAATTATCATCTTCACTTGGACTTTTAAGGTTGTAAAGAGGGCAAAGGTAGGCTAGTGATAAAGTAGGTATTTTGCTGGCATTCTGAGGACAACTGTAACTACCATCTCCGTTGTTGATATCGAGACACCTCCTTCCTTCATTTTTTTTAGTTTAAAAAAAAATCCTTTTCAATGTGATGTTTCTAGAGATATACTTGGTCTTCTAGTACTATTTGAATTTACGCTTTAAGAAATAAAATCACGCAGGCAATTCTAATTTATACAACTTCCCTCATACTTTATCACTTTATGCCCTCATAACAGAAGGTTAAACGGGAATTGGCGTATACAAAAAATAGCTTATTTTTAGGCTCAAAAGGTAGCAAGTAATTAAATGTTTTGGGTTAAGTATTGAAAAGCCAAAGAAGGTGCAAATAACAATGCCTAAATTCATGTCCTAAGCCTCAAATAATTTCTTGTTTTGCCTCGAATCGAGTAAGGAAAATGTTATAGTATTTTAACTTGTATTAGATGTCGCCACCAATAATTGATTAATGAATAAAATAATGAGATCATAAACAAAGAGAGATTTTGTAGGAAATAATTTATTTAATAACACTTGAAGCTTGCACAAAAGGTTCGATCCTCACATAAGGTTAGGTAACGAAGTCTCTACATTTATCCTCAAGGTTTCTACTTACGACAAGAATCATAGATTGTTGGCTCTAGTAAAGAACAAGTTGTACAAGTTGCTCAAGCATTAAATGAATATTTTACAAATAAATAAATTTTGATCATGCATATGCGTAGCTAAGATAGACTTTGATGCAAAAATTAGGGAAAGTAACACTAAGAAAAAGAAAAGACACATACCTGACTCTGCCTACAGAATAATGATGTAAATAATCAGGATGACCAGAGAGATTTACTCAATGGAACAGACATCAATAGTGTTAATCCAGGATTCATCAGATAAAGCATCTTTCACATTGGTTGGTTTGATCATCGACCCATAACACACGCTCTTCACCATCTCATATAGCGTAAAAGCGGTTAACCTAGTTTTTTCTTGAACATTACTATCCCCATACCACTAAGTAGAGTTGAAATTAGTTTGAGCCATTATTGTAACATTGCACTATAATTGTGGTAGAAGATCCTTCTTCTAAACCCAAACGGGTTTCACTTTCTTTCGTACTTCCGTCGCTTTCGTCAAATTCTTAAAAAAAATCAAAAACTTTTAGACAAAAGGGGGATTAGAAACCGATTGTAGAGTTTCCCTCTTTCCCTAGGAAATTCATTCCTATCATAGAATGCAGGAACATATCTACAATAGGGAGCAAGATGACCCCTTCGACCACAAGCCTGATAATAAAATACACGAAAGCCAGAAGGCTTTTTGACCTGCCTCTTAGGAGCATTAGTGATGCTTTGTTTGGGCAAATATGGCACTGGAGTAGCTTTAACAGACTTGGTGATTTGAGGTGTAGTAGACTTAACATTTTGCTCACCAAATCCAAGTCCACTTTTGTCAGTACCATTTTTGCTCATGCTTAGCATTTTATCAATATTCTTTACTCCATGGAGAAAAACTTTAAGTTTATGCTTAATAGAAGTTAAGTCAAATTTAAGTTTCTTAAGTTCAGTATCAATCAATTTTAGCTTCTCCACGGGAGTATGCTTTTCTTTTTCACAATTATCAAGTTTGACAATAAAAACATCTTTCTCATTCTTAAGTTTCTCAAGCTGAGAAGCAAGTTGAGAATACAAATCTTCAAACTTGGATTCTTCATAATTATCAATTTCATAATCACTCTGATCTTTAGTAGAGTTTTTTTAGCTCAAAAGGGTCATAATAATCATTAGTCGAGTTTATTATAGTAAAAAATGCACAATAGTTGTCACTTTCATATTCTTGAGGATGATCATTATTTGCATCAAATTCATCATTATCGTCAGCCCAAGTAACCTTAATATTCATGGCCTTGTGGTTATAATTCACATTTATGAGCATAGTGACCATACTTTTGACACCTATAATATTCAACTTTATTTAAATCTTTCTCAAGATTGGTTTGCTTGCCATAAGACTTAACACGTTCATGTGGAAGTGGCTTATAATTCACATTTTACCATTATTTCTCAAATTGTCATTTTTTTAAAGAGTTTTCTAAATTATTGGCTTATAACAACAATATGCGAATCAAAGTCCAATTCCTCATCATTGTTAGAGATATATAAGTTGTCAACTTTTCTTGTTCCCTGAGAAGATGAATAGTTAAAGGAAGACTTAAAAGCCACACTCTTATTCTTCTTAGGGTTTTTTATTTCCATCTCGATTTCAAATGTTCATAATTTTCCTACAAGTGTATCAGGTTTCATAGTTTTAGGATTTTGAGCTTCCTCTATGGCATCACGTATGGATCTAAAACTCTTAAGGAGAGATCTTTAAATTTTATGAATTATTTGAATATCAGTATATCTAGCTCCTAAAGAGGCACTATTGTTAACAATGTCACTTAGTCTAGCATAAAACACACCAAATGGTTTATCCTTACTCATTTGGATGTTCACAAATTGAGAGGTGTGCATTTGCAGTTTACTCTCTTTAATAGTATCATCACCTTCATGAGTACGTATTAAGATGTCCCAAGCTTCTTTTGAAGTGGTACAAACGGAGATGTGCATATACTCACTTTGGCTCAATGCATTAAAAATGACATTAAGACCTTTAGAATTATAGCCAAACATTTCTTTATCTTCCTTAGTCCATTGATTTCTAGGCTTAGGAATTTTTACAGTTGTTGCTGGCTCAACCCGTATTACAGTTGGGGTCACCCATCCATCTTTAATGGCAATCCAGACATCTTCTCTCATGGAATCTAAGAAGGAAATCATTCTAACCTTCTAGTGGGGAAAGTTTGCACCATCAAAGAGTGGTAGGCGATTTATAGGACCTCCAATTTTTTGGAATCTATTAAATTTAAGCAAGCACTTAAGACAGGATCACCGCTCAGGATATAAAGCCTACAGACGATTCCGCTCTGATACTAATAGAAATTCTATGTACTCGAATTTAATATATTTTAAGAAATTAGGTCAGAATAATTCTTATTAATCAATGATCTAGGAATAAACAAAAAGAATCAATAGTTATGACAGGGAAATAAAGGACACAATAAAAAATTTTACCTTGTATAAACTCCTTACTCAGGAGAAAGACTACAGGTCATTGTCGATGAACTCGGCAACCAAAAATTTATTAATAAAAAAGAGTTGCAATCTAAAATATACTTACAGACTCGATCACCTCATCTTATGATTATCTATCTTCTGATCTAAGCTTCATGCCCTATCTCATTCATTCTCGCAACAACGCTCCTTGATCTTATAACAGGGATCACCCATCTCGAATCACTCTAATACAATATGTGGGAAGTAGAATTTGACTAATTCAACATCAACCTCAAGGTTTTAAGTTTTTGATTGATCTTGATTAGTCTCTCTGATAAAGGATATAAAGCTTTCAAAATAAACTCTATGAAAAACTTGGTCGGAGGAAAAACAAAACAAGGTTTGCTTAAATAAGAAAACAGTTTTTCCAGAGACTCGTTCAAACGAGAACCAAAGTCATTCGAACGAGTTACCCAAATAATCTTACAAAAAGAGACTGTTTAAAAAGGTTGACTTTTCCCATAGGCCGTTCGAACAACACCCAAAGTTATTTGAACGAGATACCCTAATAAGCCTATAAAAAGAGCCAGTTTGAAACTTATTTTAAGAGGCTGTCTTTTCTCAGAGGTTGTTCAAATGAGAAAGAAAAATAAGTTTACCAACTTACCGTATTGGCCGTTGGTTGTAGATGACTTGTCCATCGATCTTAATTCCGTCACCGTCTTTAACTGAGATAACCACGGGACTCCACGTATACAAAATGAGACAAACCAAAGCCTTTCAAACTCATATCTACAAAGGCCCAAACCATTCACCTAGAAACCCCATTAAAACCATATCTTCTCCCCTGCACCAATAACCAAACTCATCTTAATTGGACGACAAGCTTTTTCATCTCCAATAAAGGTAAATAAACATATATTCCCATTTATAATCCACAAAGATGAACATGATAGTGATGATGGTTACATCAAGAGATCAAGATATATCAAACCAAAAATTATAAAAATAATCAATCAAAACCCTTGAAATTTAGAGATAACAATTATAAAGATTTGGGGGGAAACGAAAATCGAAGAAGAAAGTTTGTTAAATTTGATTGGAGTTAGAGAATTTTCTAAAAAGGGAAGCATAAATCTAGAGAGAGGATATTGAAAATGGGTTTTATTAGAAGAGGTTCGGCCACTATGGGACCCGAACCGGGTTGGAGTGCTCCATATCCTAAACTTAACCAGCAGGCTAGAACTTTGATGGAGAGAGGTTTTTGTAAGAACAACTTTTATAAATATACATAGGGTTTTCTATAGTTGTAACTAAGGATTTTGATTATAATAAAGAAGCTATCTTTTCTCTCATATTATGTCTATGTGTATGTGTTGATTGATTGTTTGCTAGATTATACAAAACCTAACACGTTATCAGCTACGCGCTAAGAAGAGCTAGTGGGATTCCAGATTGGTTTGCTAGTTTATCTATCTTCTCTTCATGATCAAGGTATAACTTTAAACCCTAAACTACATCAAAGTTCATAGATTTGCATGCTTAGATCTAAATCTAGGATGTTAGATCAATTTGTAATGTTTATGATAGAGATTAGATGGTAAAAATCATGATGAATCTTGTATTTTTTGGCCCAATCTAGGGTTTTTTTTAGTGATTTTTAAGTGTTAAGTTGAAAAAATATATGTATCAAAAGGCCTATTTTGGAAAATTTCCCCCTTTTCTAGGGTTTTTACATGTTTTTGCCGTTAAGATCGAATTTTTCGCGTAATTGTAATCAATTGTACTCTCTCGAAGGAAGAGATTTATATTTTTTATTTTTTTGTGCCATAGGGGGTTGGAACTGCCACCAAAAATTGGCATACGGTTGTTTTATACGCTGGCGTTGCAATACTGATGTCATAGGGGTGAGACCCACGTGTGAGTCGTACGCTAGGGTTTCCCCATGCATGCTGACATCACTAGGGCAAACCTATGTGTTAGGTATGCTAAGGTTTCTCATGTGTTTACGTAAGTAAGTCAACGATGATGTCACCAGATCAGACCCAGTGACACGTATCACCACCAACAAAAGTGGACATGTCAAGGAGATTACTGACTCAGCAACATGGACCTACCAAATAACTGATGTGGCAAGGGCCAGTCAAGCTTATGTGTCCAGTATATGGACCCCACTGATGATGTGGTAATGGACCTCACCAATGACTTGGCAGGGTCCACATCAAATATGGTAGTAGACCCCACTAACGACGTAGCAGGGCCCACCGATGATGTGGTATAGGCCCCACTGCTTACGTGGCAGGGACACATCGCCATACATAAAAATGATACTTGCCAGTCACACACGAGTCACACGTGCCAATGGCACAGACCCATGCTAAGGGCACATGCCATGTCACATGTCCGGTGTCAAGGACATGTTACTGTGCCACCATGTCTCTGTGCTATCTCTGCCGTCACGTGTCCGCTATGTGCTTGGAGCATGCAGTTCACACTACCGAGGGTGTATAGACCACGTACTGTTATGGTAAACCACACCGGACCTAAATCGGATTAGACCTGATCCAAGCCCGATCATTTTTGGTCCAATTTTTTGAAGAAAAAATGATTTCAGCCCCAGGGGGTGGGACCCAAATTATTTTTTTTAATATTTTTTCTTGGGATGGGTTTCTACTAGTTTTCTATGACCCTACATATATAAGATATATGTAAAATATGTGTAACACTCGTTAATACCTATTTATAGTTTCTTACGACAGCTATTTAGGATATTAAATATATGCTACTAGAATACTAGTTATTCTGATTAAAGATCTGTAAAAACACAAAACCAAAAGACATATTCAGATACAACTAAGAGTTATAATTGAATAATATTAATGTGTAGGACATTAATTGGGGATCAATTGCGAATTGATATAAGTCTTGTTTTGAAAAACATGGATTCTTAGGAACCAGTTTTTCGTATCTACGTAAAATTAGATGTAACTTTATAACATTTAGAAGTACAAAGATCCTAATAGCAATCTTTTACACTTCTAGATGGTTAGCTCAAGACAGGTTTAATTTACTTATCTTTTGAACTTAACAAACTTCAAGCAAGGGACCACTTGTTTGTTAAACATCTAATAACCTCTATATTCATAGCAAATGGGTTATTTGGCTAGAATATACAAAACCTTATTGAATTATGGGACTTCAAACACCCTAGTAGTTAGATAAGGATCGCAACATCGAATGGTTTTGAATATGCATCTTGGTTAAGAACCTATTATAACACATTTCCAAGGTAAAGATCATTAATTTTTGTGGTAAATGTGAGATTTTAAGCTTAGAAAAGAATTTCATAAGTTTTAGAATAATGAACGAGGTTCAACTAATAGTATGATTGCGAATCATTTGCTTAATTTTATTCGAAGTAATATAGACTGTGTTATATGCATATAAAATGTTTATCAAGAACTGCAACTAATTCAGATCTACATTTTTGTATAACAGATGTCTGCAAAACACAGGAGTGTTGAATTTCTTCTATTGATGCTTACTGGAGCCAACTACCTTACCTGGTGCATCGATACTGACTTGTACCTGATGTTTCAAGGTCTTAAGAAGAACATCATCACTGGCAACACTGAAGTTCCGATCGACAAAGTAAAAGCTTTTTTTATCTCTGTCATCACATTGAGAATAAATTGAAGATGGAATACCTCAACAAAGTTGAGCTAGTTGCCTTATGAACTAGCTTAAAAGGATGTTTTGGTCAATAAAGGACCATTATGCTCCATAGAGCAACCCACCAGTAAAATAACCTTCGGTTCCAAGATTTTTGGACTGTGGCTGACTGCATCTTAGCGGTTAACAAAATTACTTTTACACTTGAGCTGTGTGAGGAGAAAGTCACTAATGCTGAAATAATAAAGAATACTCTATCTACTTTCCACGCTAGTATAATATTGTACTTTTGAGGTAAAATTGGCAAGAGAACATTGCGACTCATAAAGCTTTAATTCAAGTATTGCTCCTCTTAGAGTAGAATGATGAATTATTGATGAAGAATCATGAGATAAGACCCACTGGGAACAAGTCGCTACCAAAGTTACACAATGTTCAGTTTTAGGAAAGCAACAAACGTGATTAAGGATGCAAAAATGGAAATAGTAAGAGCATCTCCTAAAGTGCCTCACTGACTTGGTTGAAAAAAGTCAAATCTAAGTCAGTGAGACTCTATTTTCTCCAACAGTACCTGAATTGGATTTTTAACAGGCGATTATTTATTTATTTTTATTTTTTTTCATCACTCCAAATTGGGCGCCCAAGACTTGGGTGCTTGATTTGAAATTTTAAAAATAAAATAAAATTAGGCACCCGATTTGAATTTTTGTTAAAAAATAATAATTGGGGGACCAAAGCTTAGGCGCCGATTATAAAATTGGCAGGGTTAAGTCTTGGATTCCAAGACTCAGCCTTGCTTTTGGAGACTCAAATCCAAGTCACTGAGGCACTGTAGGAGGAAAAAAAAATCTTAGGTAGCACCTTGGATTCCAAAGTAGTGAGGTACTTTAGGAGATGCTCTAAAAGGAGCTCCAAAGCAAAAAAAAAAAAGGGGTGGGAATCAGAAATTGTAAGGCCTTCAGAAAGGTAAAGGATTTAAGGAAATTGGCAAACCAGGGAATGAGAAGAAGGCAAAGAAGCCAGATCAGGGATCTCTTTGTTTCAACTATGGTAGAGTTGAACATTGGGCGCGAGACTGCCAGCTACCAAGGGTGGCTAAAGACAATATGCTCACACTCACCATATCATATTTGATGTTCACACTGCGACTATAGAGTTTGTAGTGACTGACTTCTTTAGGGAGACTAATGCAGACATGGATCAATATTTGGAGTAATCAGTAGTAGTTACATCTTAGTAGATGAGTGATGTCGCATTATAAGTATACTAGTAGTTTCTTTTCTTAGTTGTTAGCTTTGATGTACTTTATTAGTACTTCTCCTGATTATGTTGAGAACAAATCAGTGATGCTTAAGTTTAGTAAGTGCTTGTGACATATATTATTTTAGTTTCCATTTATGAGATCATTTCTTCTTTTTTTCTAAAAGATTATTTAAATTATTGCTTGAAGTAGTACTTAATTTGATGTATGATAGTTTATATCTACTATATACAGGTAGCCTAATGAATCTTTGTACTCATAGAGCATTGATTGATAATTGGATGAGTGGAGATACTTATTTTATAGTAGTGCTACCATGCACTCAATCCTATGGGATAAAAAGTACTTGTTGTCTTTGACCTCGTATGTCGGGGACATCAAAATTATGGCTGGGTCAACCAGTATCATAGAGGGCTCTGGGAGCGCTATGTTATTACTCTATAATGGTACAATACTAGGTATTAAGTCCGCTTTATATGCTAGTAAATACTCAGAGAATTTACTCAATTTTAGGGATATACATGATAATTATTATCAAGTAAAAATAATAGGGAATGATGACAGTCAGATTCTGTGTATTACTTATTCTCCTAAAGATCAAGAAATCATATTGGAACAGTGTCCAATTTATGCCTCAGGACTTTATTCCACAGCTTTCAGGCAATTCGAAACATATGCAATCACTAATTTTTCTCTGTTACAAGAGAAACGTTTAGGATTTGGCATGATCGTTTCGGAAATCCTATAACACGGATGTTGAAGAAGATTATCAATAGTACCTCTAAATATTTATTGACATGAGAGAAGATCTGAGTACTGTAAGATTGCCTATGCAACACCTGCTCTCAGGGAAAGCTAATCAACCAACCTCATAAGGCCAAGGTAGAGTTATAATCTGCAGCCTTTCTCTAAGGTATCCATGAAGATATATGTAGACCTATCCATCTATATAGTGGTCATTTTAAATACCGTATAGTCTTAATTAACATATCTACCAGATGGTCAGACGTTTTTCTATAATCGTTTAAAAGTATGGCATTTTAACATTTACTTGCCCAAATTATACGACTGCGGGTTCATTTCTTGGATCACCTAATTAAATTAATAAGATTTGACGGCGCTGTTGAGTTTACCTAAATTTTTTTATGGATTATTGTACTGTTAATAGGATAGATGTCGAGCATCCAGTACCCCATGTCCATATCTAGAGCAGGATGGTAAAGAATCTAGTTATTACAATCTCAGCTTCCAGCTACTACGTGGGCCATATAATCCTGCATGCTGCCCCCCACCCACCTACCCTAATTTGAATTCGTCTGATGATGGATAATCAATTTTCCCTAAAGTAACTAGTAACTGGGACTAAGCCTAGTATCGTTTATCTGTAAACATTTGGATGTTCTATTTAGGTACCAGTTACACCACCACAATGTAAAAAGATGGGACCCCAACGTCAACTAGGTATTTACGTTTATTATGATTCACCATTTATCATCCGATATTTGGATCTCCCGACAGGCAACATTTTTACCATGAGATTCATAGATTGTCACTTTGATAAGATGATATTCCCAGCATTGGGGGGAGATATGATAGTCAATACTGAGGATGCTTACATAATTAATTGGAAAATACTATCATTGTCTCATCTAAACTCCATGACCAACCAGGGTGACAAGGAAGTACAATAGATTCTACATTTGTAGCAAATCATAAATAAATTTCCGAATACATTCAACAATGTTGTAAAAGTAGCCAAGGTGTATGTGCATGTAGGTAACGCACATGAACAACTGGATGTTCTTGGAACTTGAGTACGTCCCCTATAAATAAATCTAAATTACATGTCATGAGAGAATGCTCGGTTATAAAATGGATCGGTGAGTTAGGGGCTAAGAAATAGCGTATGGGAAAAGAAATTACTAATGGTGTAGTTAGTTCATCGAGGATAGAGCCCCCCATTAGTAGGGCTATAGTAGCTACGCATCCATGTGATACATTATTTGATATTCCCATTGCAGTAATGTACGTGATAATCGGGAGATCTCAATTAACTGTGGTAGTAATGGTACCACGTAGGATCGTTCAGAAGTAGTTATCGACAACATATTCACCTTTACTACTGCGCCCGCCATTGGGGCTGATAATCCAGAATTACTCACTGTAGATGAATGTAGAAATCGTATATATTGGCTAGAGTGGGAGTCTGCGATCAATGTGGAGCTTAGTTTGCTCGCTATAGGTGAAGTGCTTGGACCAATAGTTCGTAGGCATGATATCATCAAGCCTGTCAGGTATAAATGTGTATTTGTACGAAAAAATAATAAGTACAAGAAAATTATTAGGTACAAGGCAAGACTAGTTGCCCATGGCATTTCCCAAAGACTTGCTATCGATTACAATGAAACCTACTTTCCGGTTATTTACGCTATAACGTTCCGGTACTTTATCAGTCAATCAGTCATTGGGAGCAAGCTAGACATACGTCTTATGGATGTGGTCACCGCATATCTTTAAGGGAAATTATATATGGATATATATCATTATGAAGCTATACGAGGGTTTTAAGCTTCTGGAAGCATCACAGCCAGACAAATGGGGTACTTACATAATAAAATTTCATAAGTCATTGTATGGGTTAAAACAGTCAGAGCTCATGTGGCACAATAGGTTGACTAAATATTTGATGCCCGAGAGTTTTGCAAATAGTCTTGTATGTCCATATATTTTCATTAAGAAAACATATACTAGTTTTGCATTATTGCACTATACGCAGATGATTTGAATATTATTAGAATTCCGATGGAGATTGCGAGAGCCATCGAATACCTTGGGAATGAATTTGAAATAAAAGACCTTAGGAAGACCAAGTTTTATCTTTTGTTTGCGGATCGAGCATCTTAAAAGTGGCATGCTAGTACACCATATGACATATACCAAAATAATCGTTAAGTATTTCGGTATGGATACGACACATAGTGCCAAGACGCATATGTTTGTCCATTCATTGGACATAAACATGGACATCTTCCATCCTTCAGATGAGGGGCAGGGGAACTCTTAGGGCATGATGTACCATATCTAGGAGCTATTAATGCTTTGTTATATTGAGCAAGATGTACTCGACCAAACATCTCATTCGTAGTAAATTGTTTAGCTCTCCATAGTTCTGCACATACCCAAAGGCACTGGGATGGGATCAAGCACGTTCTAGGATATCTAATAGGTACGGCAGACTGGGGTCTATTCTACCTGAAAAATGATAAACATAAAATTATAGGGTATGCTGATGCAAGATATTTGTCAAATCCACATAGAGGCCGATCACAGTTGGGATATGTGTTTTTGTATGACGATACATTAATTTCATGGAGGTCAGTAAAAGAGACGATGGTTTTTACATCCTCGAACCACACAGAGATTCTTGCACTTCATGAAGCTGGCAAAGAATATTTTTTGTTGCGCTTCATGGTTAATCATATCAATAAAAATTATGGTTTGAGTTCTATCCAAGATAAACCTACATCTATTTATGAAGACAATGTGGTTTGCATCATTCATATCTGAGGCAGATTTATTAGGGGCGACAAAACAAAACACGTTTTACCTAAATTTTTTCACATACATGAGTTACAGAAGCAGAATGAGATTGAAGTCGTTCATATTCATTCAGAAGATAACTTAGCAGACCTATTTACTAAAGCTCTTGCACTGCCTACATTCATGAAATTGGTACACATAATGGGTTTGCGAAGCTTACATCATCTATTATCTCAGGGAGATAGGACTCGAGGAAATCAACGTTAGGGGGAGTAATCCCGTCCAATTATGGACACATGTGTCTTGAACTTTTCCCTTGATTATACAATTTTTGGTCCTTGGGTTTTTTTACTCACTAAAGGTTTTGATGAGGCAACATATATGCGTCCATAACCCATACAAGGCATGGGATTGTAATCTTTCCTTGCATAGCTCTTTGCCCTAGGGGGTTTTGCTAGTGAAGGTTTTGACGAGGCAAGTCGTCTTGGTATGGAACACCCAAAGGGGGAGTATTATGAGAGGTTCCACCTATATAGGATCCGAACTGGGTTGGGGTGCCCCATATCCTAAACTTAACTAACAAGCTAGGACTTTTTTTGGAGAAAGTATTAGTAAGAGTTACTTCTATAAATATACCTAGGGCTCTTCCTAGTTGTAACTAAGGATTTTAATCATAATAAAAAAGCTCTCATTTCTCTCATATTATGGCTATGTGTATATGTTGATTGATTGCTTGCTAGAGAATATAAAACCTATTAGGTTCTTTGTTTTGAAGGGATGTAAAGCTTTTGTGATTGATAATAATGGGGTTCTAGGTGGGTAGGTTGAGTGTTACAATCACTTTGGTGCAAAAGTTTTGCGGCGGTAACTCTGCACCCAATTTTTGATTTGCTTCTCCCCCAAAATCCTCTCTCTCGATCTTGGATCTCTGGGAGACAGAAAGCTCTTTCCCTTGGGCTTCAATAGCTCTAAATACTAGTCAAAATTTCGATACAAGCCCAACTAATAGAGCTCCAACCTATGTAGAGATAGTAAAGGATCACGAGGGTAGAAGCTGCTCACTTGAACAACTTCCCACCCCTGGAAGAAGAGGGGATTTCCCGACCATCAAGGTGCCAATCGAAGCCCACAAAAGGGGTTTGAACATAAAGAGATTCATTCTAGTTTATAGGCTAGATTTACAAAAAACTTATATTATGGAAGCCCGTACCCAAACTCTCGATCTCTGGAAACCTAAGGGAACCTGATGATTGATTCCAGTGGGTAAGGGTTGCATCACCATCTTTTTGGATAATGAAGAAGATAAAAACAATATTTGGTCTGGTGGTTCTAGGGTTTTTGGAAAGCAATTGCTCCATTTATCTCCATGGAGTCTTTTCTTCGAACCAAAAAAGCAAAAGAATACACATGCCCTAGTATGGGTAAAATTTCCAGGATTTGGAGTCAAATTTTGGAAATTTGATACTTTGATGCCTCTAGGGTGTACTATGGGTACACCAATACAAATCGATCGTTCCTCTATGACTATGGACTTCAGCTACTTCGCAAAAGTGCTAGTAGATATTGATCTTGCTATGCCTGTTCCAAACAAAATTATTGTTAACGTTGAAGAAGGCAATTTCTAGCAAAGAGTCGAGCTGGGATTTGTAGTGCCTTACTTTCCCTAATTCAAACAGGTATAAAAGCATGACATCACCTACTCGAAGCACCTCCTGTTATTCGACCAGGTGCACCTCCTATTATTTCTAAACTTGGCCAGGTGCACCTTCTATTTATTTCTAACTTGACCAGGTGCACCTACTATTATTTCTAACTCAACCATGCGCACCTCTTATTATTTCTAACTCGACCAGGGCCACCTCCAATTAGTTCTAACTCGACCAGGTTCACCTCTTATTATTCGACCAGTTGCACCTATTATTTCTAAACTCAACTAGGTGCAGCTCCTATCATTTCTAACTCGACCAGGTGCAAAAGAAGGATGTCACTTAGTTGAGGTATCTCCTCTTATTTTGTCCATCCTCGAAGTAAGAACGAGATGCAGATCAAGTCAAATAAGCGGTTAAAGCATGTTATTATGTTTATCAGAGATCAAGTCAACAAATGGTTGTAGCACTCTCCTATGTTCACCTCAATTCAAGGCAACTTCCACTCATGACTGGCAAACTGTCCGAACTAATAGGAGCTCCTATAAATAGGAGTTGATGACTCCATTGAAGGGGACCAGAGATACAAGAGAGACAAAAAATATTCTACTTGTAATCAATCTCAAATGCATTTGTAATAATCTATAACAATTAATAATATTCTACCTTCTAAATCCTCAAATAGAGGTCATGGTTTTTTCCCTATTCAAAGGGCTAAGTCATTTATTCATTTTTACTTTCTATTCATCATTTTTACTTTCTCATTAAGTAAGAGTAAAGTTTTCTTATCAAGAAATCTTAGCCCTTACAGGATCAACACCTAAATTTTGCAGTCACTGTAAAATTGTAGTTATAGAATGTGCTATCAAAGAACAAGTCCTAAGAGCTGAAGAACCAAAACAAAAATATAGAACCCAAGAGGCTTCAGCTTCTAAAGATATTTTTACAAAGAATCAAAAGACACAAAACTGGAAAAAAAAAATTAATAAAGAGTCACTGAATAAAGGTAAGGGGCTGTTAGATGAGACTGAGGAAGTTAGTGGCAATGCAGTAAAGGTTTGCCCATGCCATCCTCTTGTGAAGCTGGTCCTTTTTAAACTAACCAGGAAGAGGTAAGTAGTGATGATACTCTGGCTAGGTTGAGCAATTAATGAAGGTATTCCCCTTTATAATGACCAAACTGCTACTCCAAAAAGTGTTGATATGGCTGATAGTGCTAATCCACAAAGTGTTGATAAGGCCATCAATCCCAAGCTCATCTCCTGATGCAGACAATTATCCTCATCAACTTCTTAAAGAAACAACAATAATCAGACTTCAATCAACTTTGAATGGACAGACAGGGTAGATGATGATGTGAGGGATACAACTTTAGTTGATCATAATTGTGACTAGCAAACTGTGGATTAGAAAAATAAAGTCAAAAGAAGAAAACTTCTAAGAAAAAGAATCTAGAAGCAGGTGTGGGGAAAAACACTCCTAACACCAGATCTAACACTGATAAAAAAACTGGTTTCCAGTGAGTGTGATCTTTTGGAATATCAGAGGTATTGGTAACAAAAACTCTAGAATCTCTCTAAGAAGGTTGGTGAATAAAAATAATCCTACTTTTATTTTCATAGCTGAACCTCAAATTAAGTCTACTATGTCAAATATTCTTAAATTGGGCCTTTCAGACTGCAATCACTCTTTTATTTCTAATGATAGTGACTCTAAACATGGAAATTTGTGGTGTCTTTGGAAAACTAGTATTCAAGATCCTTCTCTTGTGGCTTGTTCTCCTCAACACATTACTATTACTCATGATGGTTTGTCAATTTTTGTAATACATGGTTTGGTTTCTATCTCTGCTATAGAGGACTTTAACTATATTAGAAATTGGGGTGAAAGAAGTGGTGGTACAGTTCTTCATCCCAGCTCTTTAACTGAATTTAATGACTGCGTAGACTCTTGCAACCTTATTGAAAGCTTTTCTTCTGGTCCAAATACTCATGGTGTAATTTTCAAAAGGGAAGAGCTAGAATTTTGAGAGAAAATCATGTATTAGAGGTGGATAAGATTATGTGTTACAGAAGAAGGCTCTAATAGCCTACGACAAAAAAAGAAAGAAGAATGACATAAATGCCCTCCAACTTAAGCTACTATAACCCCCCCTCCCCCGTTAAACTCGTGATGGTACAACAAGTAACATCGAGAGTTTGCTAACTAAAAGGCGGAAGCGCTGCACAGTATGAGACTTCGTGAAAATGTCAGCCAAGTTCATATAAGACAAAATGTAAAGCAAAGATAAAGTGCACTGCTTTAGATGATGGCGAGTAAAGTGACAGTCAATCTTGATGCACTTTGCTCACTCATGAAATAGAGAATTGTGTACAATCTGAATGGTACTTTTGTTATCATAATACATAGAGGTTGGAACATCGAGAAAAACTCCTAAATCGACAAGAAGCCATCAGAGCCTTACTATCTCGCCCGTACTCACAGTCATAATATGATACTCAACCTCCGCGGAAGATCAAGAAACAACATCTTGCTTCTTACTCCACCAAAAAATATGAGAATCTCCCAAAAATACACAAAAGCCTATTGTGGATCGTCGATCTATTGGATCCCCCGCCCAATCAGCATCAGAATAAGCCCAAAGAACTAAAGATGAGGATGCCGAAATTAGTAAGGTCTGAAACAAGGTACCATGAATGTACCGGATGATATAAATGTTTGCAGCCCAATACGCGATTCTAGGAGCATAAACAAATTGATTGACAATATAAACAACATAGGTGATATCAGGTCGAGTGATCGTCAAGTAAACAAGACTAATATAAATGACTAGGTATAGTGTCGGATCTCCCAAAGGTGCGCCATCAGAAGGAGTGAGACAAACGTGGAGCTCAAGAGAAGTATCATTAGTCCGAGAATCAGTAAGTCGTACTCTCTCAATAGCATCTGCAGCGTACTTAGACTGAGACAATAAGTAGCCTTTAGGAGATGAGGTTACCTCAATGCCAAGAAAATAACAAAGAGGTCCCAGAACCTTCATCTCAAATACATGCTGTAACTGAAGCTTCAACACATATATGTTAGCAGTATCATTACCAATCAAAATCATATCATCAACATATAAAAGAAGAAATACACTACTAACAGCTGTAGTGCGCACAAACAAAGACGAATCATGTCCACTAGACCAAAAACCATACTGAGGGATAAATGATACAAACTTCTCAAACCAAGCATGAGGAGCCTGTTTCAGACCATACAGAGCCTTACAAAGTTTACAGACTTCACCAGGTGAGTAAATGACTCTTGAAGGAGGACTCATATGCACTTTCTCAGCCAAATCACCATGCAAAAAGGCATTTTTTACATCCAGTTAAGGCAATTCCCATTGGTAGGAAGATCCAATAGCAATCAAGAGAAGAACAATGGTCATCTTTGCTATGGGAGAAAAGTCTCCTCATAATCAATATCATACTTTTGCGTAAAACCACAAGCTACAAGGTGAGTCTTATACCGCTCTATTGATACATTCGATTTTATCTTTATCTTATAAGTCCAATGGCTACTAACAACATGTTTCCCTAGAGGTAGAGGCATCAAGTCCCAAGTCCCCATTTTGTGTAAAGCAGATAGCTCCTCATCCATGGCCTGACACCAAAGAGGAACATAGTTGGCCTCTTTGTAAGAGGTCGATTTAGAGTGATTGTGGATAGTTGTTAGAAATGAAGCAAACTTAGTCGAATAACAAGAGTTGAAGAAACTAAACTTATTGGGAGGAGGAAGGTCACGTGCGGGAGTACGTCGAGGAGCTGGTCCAACAGAAATATGATTTAATAGAATGGACTCAATGGCAGGTACTGTGGCCGGTATATTAGATAAAATATTAGTATTATCTGTAGGAAAGTGATCCACAAAATACAATCCAAACTCGTGAATCTCTCATAAAAGATCATGAATCACTAAAACATCATTTTTGCAAATAATGACATTAAAGATTATTTTTCCATTTATCTTCTATGGGTTAGCGTACTTGCTCAGATATCAACATCATTTTTTTTAAATAGTGACATTAATTACGATCTTCACTATATATAACGTCATTTTTCATGTTGACGTTAAAAGAAATACTGATTATGTCATTTTTGATAAATGACTTTATAAACGACATGTTAATATCTACGTCATTTTTTTTTTCTTACTTGACGCTGATTGTGTTAAAAAAATTCTGACTTTACGGTGACAACAACTTTTTCTCTTAAATTCTGAACATTTTATTGTTAGGGTTTGAGCATAGAGGGATTGAGATATTCCTGTTCTAGGTACACAATGATTAAGATCTCCTCATAAAAATCATTCCTAACTTTAGCAACTTGCTCGAGGAGGCCCCGATAATTTGATTCTGCCCAAAAACTTCATCATTATGTTTTTTTGACGATTTTCATTGTTCCCAAATCGAAGTGAAAATGTTCTTTTAAATCATGTACTTCAATTGGAAAAAAAATCAATTAGTCTCATGGTTGTGACCATGGATATTGAGAAAGAAGATCGATATGCGGCTTTAGGTTTATATGAAGATAGAGTGAGAAAAAACCTGATGGGATGCTATAGGAAAGTAGTAGAAGCAAACGATTGATGATGTAAAGATGATGTAAGGCGATTGAATTCCAGATGATGTAATGCGATCGAGGAATTCATAGTTATTGTTTAAGGATTTTTTACACATAATAGGTGACTATTAGAGTAATTTTAGTTTTTGGTAAAATTGTACAGTTTTTTGTGACACTTGAATAACAAAAGTAAGATGCATTTTTGATAAATTAAGATTTGAAAGTTTCCATTGTATGGTGAAGCTTGAGAAAAAACTAGTTTAAAGTTTACAAGTTTCCATTGTATGAACGAGGTCCTATTTTTTGTCATATCTTTTTGTAAACATAAAAGTTTCTCTTAATGGGTTTGCACATTTATAATCGCTTAGGTTTTGGGTGTTACAGGGCATAATAAGCCATGTCGATTAGGGAATTGAAGTTTCATGAGAAGTACTAATTAAAAGTTATTTTTTCTGGGTTGGAAAAGAAAGGGTAATATCAGATAAGGAAGTGTTGCGCAACGGTGCCTGGTTACTGATAAAGATGAATACAAGAAGCAAGTTCCTAATTTTACAAATAGTAGAACACAGGGTTATTAACAACGAATGACACAAATGAGATGTTGGTATGTAATGAAAGTCCTTCTGTAGAGGAATGTACAGTTCAAATTTATTAACTTCTTTCTTGATTGATACAACTCTATGCAATAAATATATCTAAATTTAAGAATTTCCTAGTTATCTAATCCGATATGAACTTTCTGGACCAAGAACATTGACATACCCATGAGTTGTATCTTGATGAGTAAAAAGACCCAATGAGTTCTAGACCTCTGCAGGTAACATCTCTCCCCTCTATTAGTTATATTAAGCTTCTCTATAGCCTAGTGTATCTTTAAAGTCTACTTTCTTTACTCAGTTTCTCATTTGCTTTGCATTTAGATAGTTTAAAATTCTTTTCAGGTTTGGTTGTCTCGGAGTTTGGAAGTGCTGTTCTTTCGCAACCTATATGGACAATTCTTGTAATGGGTTGGATATGACTAAATTATAGCTCATATGAGATTTTGGTATGAATCTATTTTTATTTATTTTTTTATTTCTGCAATACGTTACTAGATTGTAAGGTTCTTATCATTTAGTTGTAATTTTTGTAGGATTTGGCAAATATTATATAGTGTATCATCTAAGAAAGCGGTTAATGTAATTTACTTGTATTTGATCAAATTTAGACTTTTCTTATTATTTTGTGCATGAGGTTTAGAAATCAAAAAAAAGAACTCTGTATTTAAAAGACATATGCAAAGACATGCAATATCGAGTGTTTACCATTTCAGCTTTATTTAAAATTTTGTAATCTGGATGTTATTGTTGGTGTTAAATCTCACGCTTTGAATCCTTGCAAGTAAATAATTCATGTCAAGGATTGGACATAGAAGAGGAAATTGCAACTGGAGGTTTAGAAATATATAAGATCTTTGCTCTTGCAAAGGTTAGATACAAGAGTCAATTTAATTGTAATTTTGAATAATAAGTTTTGCATTATTACTTTGAGGCTCTTCAATATAATTGGATTATTGAAATCAGATTTTAATATTTATTTATCAGCTTTAATGAATCTGCTCTTTTATTAATGAATGTTTGTCTAATTGTCTTTCCCATATTGGCTCTAATTGTGGGGTAGCTAGCTATAATTTTTATTTTTTATTTTTTATTTTTGTTTTCTTATGCAAGTTTCAATGTCATTTGCAAAGTGACATTAAAAAACTTTAAATACTTTTCACGTCATCTCTGAATTAAAGTTGTATATTGGGCCACGTGAGTTGAGGCTATGGATCACGTCATTTCTTGTTGCCTTTGAAGTCAATATAAAAGTGATGCAAAAGAGTTGGAGTATCCATGCCATCACTTCCTAAGTCAATTGAAAAAATGAAGTTTAATATCAATTACGTCATTAAAAAATGGCGTTAAAGCCATAATTTATTGTATTAAATCAAATATAGAGGAATACGCTCCAGAAAAACTACATGGCGAGATAAGTATAATTTATGACCAATAGGATCATAACATCTATACCCATTTAGAGTATCATTGTAGCTAAGAAAAACACACATAATAGATCGATGAGAAAACTTAACATGATCAGCCTTATCGCACAGAACCAGGGCCGCCCCTGAGGTTTAGGGGACCCTAGGCGAGTTTCGTAAATGAGGCCCCCCGCCGGGTTAAAATAATAATTGGTGGGGCATATTTAGTTGTAAAAATTTAAACAAGGTGAGGATTTGAACTTCTGATCTTCTGGTAAGAGTCTATTATTGTAAACCAACAAGGCAACTGCTTTTTTGTGAATTTTGTGGCCCTTTTTTATCTATTACTTTAACATTTGAAGGCCCCAAATTTACATTTAAAATTGGAGGCCCTACATGGCCTCATGTTGCGTCTATAGCCAAGGTCGGCCCTGCATAGAACAAAGCAAGTGCAACCAAAAACCTTTATGAAAGAGTAATTTGGAGCTATTCCATATAGATGCTCATATGGAGAAATATTAGCAGTGAGAACCATTGGAATCCAATTAATTATGTAAATAATTGTAAGGATTGCCCCACCCTAAAAAATACTAGGCACATATGCGGAAATGAGCATAGATTTTGCAGTCTCCATGATATGCCAATGTTTTTTCTCAACAACCCTATTCTGTTGAGGAATTTCAGTACGTAAAGATTGATAGATAGTCTCATTTGATGCTAACAAATTAGAAAAATCACCAGAAGTATACTCTCCTCTTAAGTCACTCAAACAACACTTTATAATAGTAGAAAATTATGTTTTGATCAAAGTTTTAAAGGCCTGGAAGACAGAAGGAAACTCGGATCGACGTTTCATTAAAAATACCCAACTATAACGAGAATAATGATCAATGAATGAAACATAATATTTGGACCCTCCTTTTATAAGATGAGGAGAAGGCCCCCATACAATAGAGTAAACTAAGTCAAAAGGAGTACAAGAAACAGATGTGCTAATAGTAAATTGTAAAGCAACACATTTTCTGAGATTATAACTAGAACACTCAGAAATATCATGACAATGGACATCACCAAAAGCTCCAGTAGAAACTAAATACTTTAGTTGGGATCCAGATATTTGACCTAATCAACCATGCCATAAGTAAAAATGACTAGATTTAGATCCTAAACGAAAAGAAGATGAATCAATAGATGAACTAGTAGAAGCAGCTCTAGCAAATGGTTAAAATTTTTCTAAAATATATAGACCACCATCTCTATGACCAGTCCGAATCAGCCTCTGAGAATGATAGTTTTGCACAAAACAATGGGTATCAGAAAAATAAACAAAATAACCAGAGATAATAAATTAACTAACAAAAATTAAACTCAAGGTAAGATGGGGGAGAAAATGAACATTAAGCAGAGATAAATTTGGTGTTGAAACATTACCAACACCAACTAAGGACATAGACGCTCCATTAGCTACAATAATGCTAATGGTAGAAGAAGGACATTTAAGACACATAAAAATGGATCAATCGCTAGTCATATGATGTGTGGCACCAGAATCAAAAATTCAAGTGGTACGACAAGTATCTGATGGTACACCAGATAAGATAGAACCAGCATATGGAATGATATCAGGATGCTGAAGAAAAAAAATGATTTATCTGAGCTACAACATCAATGAATGATGCATTTCTATATGGTACTGTTGCTCACTGGGTAGAATGAGCATACTAAGCTGGAAATGCAAGTGAGTGCTACAAATGTGATGTAGGGGTCTAACATACTATTATGGAGGTGTTCCTCCATACGACTTATGATGACCTCTATATTACCGCGTAGATGTCCATGGAGCCGATCCTTAACTTTGTTGTTGTAATCCCTATGGGCATTGATTCATCCAATGGCCTTTCTGATGACAAAAGGCACACTCATCACGAGATCGTTAATATAAAATATATTTTTTTATATATAAATCATTATATTGAGACTAGACTAGTGGCTAAATAGCCAAGACTGACTGAGTGGGCACAGTAAGAATCTTTTTTCCTACTTCCGTCCTCAAACAATCCTCCCCTACAAGGAGCTCACTAACAACATAATCAATACTAGGAAGATGATCTCTATGCAAAATAGAACCTCGAAGACTTTCAAAATCAACATGCAATGCAACTAAAAACTGTACTAAGCATTGTTGCTTACAATAAGTGATCTAATCCGCACAAGTAGTAAGCCCCAGTGGCTCAGTAAAAGCAAGCTAATCCCAAGGAACAATAATCACCCCATAAAACTCCTAAATAATGTTATCTCCTTGTTAAACACCATAGACATCAATCTCTAACTGATATTGCCAAGTAAAATTTGATTTTGAATACAACTTTTTTAAGTGATCCTACCTCTCCTTCCTCGTTAGGAACATGGCCAATTGAACACCAACGGAAAACTCTATAGAGTTACTTATCTATGTAATGATCCTTGAGTTGTTTATTTGCCATTTCTTTACATCAGATGCATATGTTAACTTTTCTAAGTCGATGGACTTCGTATTTGTACCATCAACATAGTCCCACAACCCTCTACCCATAATGTAGTACATCATACTGTTACCCCAATAGGCGTAGTTAGGCCCTGTTAATTTCAGACTAATAGGCATAGTGCGCCATACTGTCATCACCAAAGTCAAATCATCGCCACAGATTTTGGAATGTAAAAAAGGTGAGTAGAGGAAGTTTCAACAACGGAAATCCTTTTATTTGTTATAGAAATCGAATGAGGAATAATCAAAATTGTCATATCAAATCAATCGGGGACAAAGTTATCCGTTTTCAAAAAAGTACCAACCTAGCCAACCTTGCCCAAATATCATGATACATTTGGAACTGGGGTTTCACCATTGTAAGAGAAAAGGAAATCACGTATTAGAAGTGGATAATATTATGGGTTATAAAAGAAGGCTCTAATAACCTACAACAAAAAGAGAAAGAAGAATGACATAAATGCCCTCAGGCATAGGCTACTCTAACAAGAGCCTTATACAATAATGCTTGGATATCAAAGTTTGAAGGTTGGTCTTGCAAGTAAATGACAAAAGAAAACTCAGATCACTCTGCCATGGTTGGTTATTCTCAAGTAATCCCTAAACCTAAGAACATCCCTTTTAGATTCTTTAAGGGTTGGTTATCTATCCATAACTTCAGAGATTTGATGACTAACTCTTTGGATGAATGTCTTATTGGAGATCCTATATTTTTTCTTATGAAAAAGCTTCAGAGGCTTAAAATTGCTATCAAGATTTGGAGAAAAGATATCTTGGGGGGCATGATGGCTCAAATTGATGCTAGTACAGCTGACTCATAGGCTTTACAAGCACAACTGGATGACAACTACTCTGATAGTTTTATGAAGAAAGCTTCTACTAAACAAACTACTCTTAACAATCTCCTTCATCTTAATGACTCCGTCTAGAAGCAGAAAGCCAAAGCTTCTTGGCTGGTCAGTGGGGAGAGAAATACAAGCTATTTTCATGTTTTACATAGGATCAGAACTCAAAAAAACCTTATTACTGAAGTTACTCTTAAAAATGGCTCCATTTTCACCAGTTTGACTGATATCAAAGAGCATATTCTAGCCTACTACACAACCAAATTCACTCATGTTCACTCAACTATTAATGAGGACCACATTGGTTTGGTCCTAATCTTATTACTGCTAATCAAAATCTTATCTTAAATGCTCATCCTTCACCTGAAGAGGTTAGACTAACTATTTTTGATCTTAGTAGTCTAGGCCCTGATGGTTTCATTGGTGTGTTTTTCAGAAGCTTTAGGATGGGGGGGTCTAGGATCTAAGCAGGGTTGTGATCTCTTTCTTTATTGACTCCTCTATTCCATAGGGCTTCAAATCTAATCTTTTGGCTTTGATCCCTAAAGCTAAAGACTCTAATACTATGGGGAATTTCAGGCCAATCTATCTGAGTAATTTTTCTTTTAAAGTGACAACAAAAATCCTTCCCTCTAGACTTAGTAAGATGGCTCCTAATTTTGTTTATGTCGAACAAAGTGGTTTTACGCTTGGAAGGTCTATTAATTCTAGCATTTCTCATACTTTTGAGATGTCTAATGAATGGAAAACCTATAGAAAGGATGGGAATATTGCCCTCAATATTGGCATTTCCCAAGCCTTTAACACAGTGAGTTGGCCTTTCTTATTCCAAGAGCTTAAGAAACTGTGGTTCACTCATAAATTTTGTAACTTGATTAGTGAGCTTCTTGACAGTGCCCATATCTCAGTTCTTATTAATAGAGTTCCATATGGGTTTTTTAAAAGCCTCAAGAGGGCTCAGACAAGGCTGTCTTCTTTTTCCTACTCTCTTTGATCTTGTAAAAAATGTTTTCAGTAGAGGTATTACTTGGTTGAGGGACAAACAAATTCTTAAACCTGTGGTTACACTCAAGAACATCCCTAATCCCTCATATCTCCTTTTTATAGATGATATAATCATTTTTGCCAAAGGAGATTTAAAAGGTCTTAAGGCTTTAAAAATTCTCATGGAGGTTTATCAATCCTCTTCTAGTTAATGGATAAACAAACAAAAATGCAAAATCTTTGCTGGTTCTTTATTTCCTTACATACTGAATACTATATTACCTCTCTTTTGGATTTTTGTGTTGGTATATTTCCAGCGAAGTATCTAGGGATTCTTCTGGTGCAAGGAAGAATCTCTACGGTAACACTGGATTCTTTAATTGATAAAATTAGGGCAAGGGGTACAGGATGGAGTGGGAAGATTCTCTCATTACAGAGTGGTTATTGTTAAATCTATCCTTTTAAGTCTCCCTATATTCAACATGGCCATTTACAAGTGGCTTATTGTAGCTGTTAAAGAGAATGAGAGAATTATAAGGAACTTCCTGTGGTCTGGAGATCCTAATAAGAAGATGTTTATTATAATCAAATGGGACAAAGTTTGCAAGCACCCTAGTGAAGGGGGTAATGGCATTTATGGTCTCAGACACAAACTTAACAATACTTATGAAGTTGGGTTGGGCTTTTCTCAATGATCAAGACCCCTGGGCTAAATTGCATAAAGCAAAGGTTTTAATTAAAGAGGGGGTACTTATAAATTATAACAAAAAATCTGTTATTTGGCTTGGTCTGAAGAAAGTTATTATTACAGTTAATGTTAACATTAAGTGGATTATTGGCTCTGGTAATGACATAGACTTATGGAGAGATTGTTGGGGGTCAGAGGTTGCTTTAATTGATCTACTAGATGTTCACTCTAATATCTGGAAGCAATATAAAGCTAAGCTCTACCAAATCATTTATAAAAACTCTTGGTCTGCTCCTTCAGCAATTGTGCACTTTCTGGCTCTATATGGCATAGATCTCAACTGTATTACTCTAAACAACACTGACAAGGGCATTAGGGTTTGGAATCATAACCCCCATGGCATCTTTTCTGTACACAATGCTTATGAAAAAATTAGCTCAAACATGCCTAAAGTTTGGTGGTACTGCTATACTAAAAGTATAGTCATCCCGCCCAGAATTACCTCTTTTACTTGGAGAGTTTGTCAGAACTCCCTTGCTATTAAAGACAATCTCATCAAAAGAGGCTTTATTTTGATATCAAGATGCTCTCTTTGTCTGTACAATCTAGAGACTACTGACCATCTGCTTTAGCAATGTCCTATAACCAAGTCTATTTAGGATTGGATGGCCTCTATTTTTCATATTCAAGTTGGTTTTACTGGTCTTAAGCAAACTCTAGACTCTAGCTTATTCTCAGCTCAGTTATTATATTTATGATCTCAAGAAAGTTGTTATTCGCAACTTTATTTATTTTCTTTGGTGTGTTGGAAATGATTCAGTGTTTGAGGGGGTGACTTTCAGAACTAATTCTATCAAAAGAAATACCCTTGCTACAATTAAGGATGTTTTAGATTTTTCTTCTAACAGTATCTCAAATAACTATTTAGAGCTCTTAATTGTGGCTGCTTTGGGGGTGTCTATAGAAGTCATACCATTGCCCAGAGTTTAGAGTTACATCTGGATTCTGCCTTGGTCTGAAGAAGTTAAAATTAATTATGGGGGAGCTGCTATTGGATCGCCAGGAAAAATGGGGACTGGTGTAGTGGCAAGAAATCACTCTGGGGATGTTCTTGGTGTTCTTTTAAAAGGACTTGGTATTATAACACCTTTGTTCTCTGATTGTGAAACATTTATTAGAACTCTACATAAACTGGGATGTTCAAAATAACTGGCATCATATGTGGATTGAGTCAGATTCTTAAGCAGCTTCACAGTTTTGGAAAAAACCAAGTCCATTGCCCTCAAAGACCAAGATGGAACAGAATGAAGAATTTTTTTATCTATCCAATTTTCTCACTGCTGAAAAATGATAAATTTCTTAGCTTCTTAAGCCTCAAAGATGGGATTTCGTCTTCCTTAAGGCAGCTTAAAAACTTTTCAAGGCAGACCTTTTTAAATTAAAGTTGAAGAACCCAATGTATGTTATATTAGATTCTCTTAACTTGTTTGGGCTTCGCTTTGCCTCCCTTTAATTGTAACTTTTCTATCTTAATATATTCTTAGTTTTTTACAAAAAAAAGTTAATAATGGGGTTCTGTCAATCTAAGAGTTGTTGATAAGTTCCCAATTAGTAATAATAATGAGTTTCCTCAATTTCACAGCCGTTATTTCAATACAATTGAAGAGAATTTGATTAAAATTGGATATTTCATGTCATTATAAAGTAGACTTGGCAGTGTTTGGTTCACCAATTAAAGAGGGAGATAACAATGTAGATTTGGGGATGTTTACGGTTTTACATTCCATGTGTGATTTTTTTTTTGTGAAGAAAAAAATCTCTACCATTGAATTCTTATATCAAACTTAGTGGATACATGTGTCTTATCATGTGTTTAGTTGTAAAGTGAGGGTAGAATGGTCTCGGTGTGAAGTAAGGGAGTTGTAGTGGTGTATTTTTCTGAAGGAGAATTTTTGCCAATACTATTCGTAAGGAAAATGCAGCAATAGGCTAAACAAACAAGATTTTACGTAGAAAACTTAGTAAAAGCTGAGAAAAACCACAACCTCGGGGAGGATTTTGATATAAAATCTAGTATGTTGCTAGTTATTACAAGTTTTGGAGTGATAGTAGGGTTAAGAAGTAAGAATAGTAAAGTTGTGGATACCAGGGGTGTAAATAATCTATTATCTGCATTTATTTATAGTAGATACATGCAGCTTACAAAAAGAAAGAAATAGTTTCATATTTTGGGGGGAGAACTTTGCGGATCTCTAGCAGCTCTTTCTTGACCAGGCACAATGGCTACTTTTTGGTAGGTCGAGGACTTATGGTAGCTTCCCAACTGTTGTCTATCTTTGACAATGCAATACTGATTGTCTTTGACTATGTTATATCGGCTTATCGTTGTTAAATCTGGGAAACATGCTACTACAATCGCCCTATTCTTGATAGATGCACTTGTGGTTTTATCAAAAAGAAGTCAGAATTCAAAAAGGTTGCTGATGTCTGTGAAATTCTCCTGTTTACCATTTTTGAAGTCAAAGTGAAGTGAATCTGGTCGTATCATCCCCCAGAAGTAATTAATGTGGGACATTGAATCTGGCAGTTTTAAGGTAGTATAAATAGGTTGTTTGAAGAAGGGTTTCTTAGTGGTGCATTGAGAGGATGTCGCCCCCAAGTATGGCATAGCGAGTTGTCAGAGGATGAAGACGATGATCAATATAAGGTAAAAATCTGTTCCAAACCGGTGTTTTGGTATTCTTCAATTGGTGTTTTAATGGTATAGAGGGTGGGGGGAGGTAGATTCAGAGAATGTTTGCACGCTTGGGATCTGTCGGGTTCACTATGCAATGCTGAAGTAATGAAGTATATCAAATTGGGGGAGAATTGGTTATTGTTCGTAGTGAAGGCGAGGACGTGAAGGCTGGTTGGGCATCCAGGGATCTTGTCGAATGAAGGAGGCTTCTTACAATTTTGTACTGCCCTTCATCTGTTGAGGAAGCTCTATTTAGAAGTTCTTAGACCTGAGATTCATTGAGATTCTTAGGATATCGTTGCCCCTGCTGTCAGGGATAATGCAAGATTCTAGTGAAAAGATGCAACAATGTCAGATCTTGGTGAAAAGAAGTACATAGCAATTAGTCTTAAAGGTTGAATGTAAAGATAGTAGTGTAGTTTGATGTAATATAATCGAAGGAGATAGTTGTCGAATGTAATATGTAACAGTTTTTCGAAGAAATAAATTTATTTTTTGACTTTTGATTATGTATTTTTTTTGTCGACTATATATTTTTTTTGTTTGTCGAAGTAAAATGTGAGTAAAGTGAGTGCTAGATGGTCTAAACAACTCGAAGTATAGTTGACTGAGTGGGTCGAGGAATGGATTTCGAGCTTGATTGATTTGACTGTTAAAAATGTTAAGTTCCAAAGTAAAATAAATGTTTTTTGTGTTGACTTGGACTGTGGTGGGCTATAAATATCCTTTGTTTTTGTAAAGGTAAGAGTTGTGTGTTTAAGAAATGGTAAAGATGAGATCTCAGGTGCATAACGAGGTATACAGCCGTGTTCAAGCAAAGTATTGGGAATTATATAATCGGTACATCGGCTTTTGGAATGCTAATGTTTACTTGGAAGATCCTGGGGAACTGAACTATAAAGGTATGAGCGAGGCAGAGGCGAAGGATGCTGAAGAGGATTTCTAGTTTTGATGCCAATTGCAATATTGGAGTCCTCCTGAAAGTGTAAGTTATATGTAAACTCATGCGAAGATGCTTATTAGGAAAGAAGATGATGCTATAGTTAAGAGTTTGTAATTTAAATTTGTAGAAGAAGTATATGTAGTGGTCGAATTGTAGTTGAAATGAAATGAGAATAAAATTTGATGTCAGATTGCAGTTGTCGATATTTTATTTTGTGAATTTATTATCGAAGAAATTTATCTTGTTTAAATTGTGGAATATAGGAATATGATGTTCGCTGTATATAAAAGTTGAATAAATTTTGAAAATTGATCGGATTTATTGAGATTTGCCATAGATATAGAGATTTGTGAATAAGGTTTAAATATACGGAGCTAGTCAAAGGATAAAATATGACGAGGTGTGGTCAGGTACGTGAAATTTAGAAGTATAAGGAAGATGATGTACAACGTCTGTATAACAAGATAGGTTGTGCTTTGTTAGGTATGAACGTGTAAGAAGAAATTCTTTGAGATATGGTAGGATTGGAGCAACAATATAGGGGTCTATTGGTATTGAGAAGGCGGTTAGTCAAAGACTTCGAGAACAGACGTGTAAGGCATTATGTTCAAGAACTCGAGAGGTCGCTAAGCGGTGCGATAAACAATCGCGTGGGGTCTATAAATAATTTAGAGGTGGGCGACTGTTTACATTTTGTAAACTTTGAAAAAATTCACTCAAGTGCGAATTACTTATTCTTGTCTTTGAATTTGTTGTCTACAATTGGGAAGGAGGAGATCAGTGTTCTGATTGCGAGGGTAAAGCAGGCAGAAGAGAATAATACAGAAGCAGCGCAAAAATAAGGTTAGTATTTGTGATGTTTTTTGTTGTTTTGCAATTGATTGTTTACATAAATTTCTAAAGATAACTATGTTTAAAGTAGTTGTAGAATGAATTGGAATGAGTGTAGATGGATTGGGAGATAGGGAAGATTTAGCTGTGCTAGGGTTTGATGAGAAAATTGTGACAGTGATTGTTAAAGGCTGATTCTTGGAGGGCAATGGAGTCGTGATTATAAATAAAGGTGTTGGGGTGCGAGAGATTCACATAATTAGCTGTGAGGGGTGGAGAGAGTATGTTTGGTAGTGCAGTGAGGACGACACAACTATAGGGGATCTGTTGTGTTTTCGGGAAGATCATTGGGGATTTTATTTTTGAAATAGGTTTGATATGGCCAAAATTTGTACCGCAGAAAGTGATATCCGTATTTTGAATGAGAGTATTTTTGGCGGGAAACAGGTGAAGCATCTTTAAGAACAATCGAAATTCCTGAAATTCGATCATAATTTAAATTAATATAGTAATCGATGTGTATTACTTACAAAATAAATAAATAAAATTGCATCGAGAACTGAATGTAGTAAAATATAGTTGTTCGCAACGATAGTAGATTGTAATGCCAATAATATGATAATGATGTGTTGGAGAGTAATCTCGACAACTATATGAATATGATCATATGAACTGATGAACATATATATTTATCAGATATGATAAATACTAACTGTAAAAAAATGGAATCTGGTGTACGAGCTCTTAAAAATGGCTGACCAAATCAAATCGATGATAAAGAAATATTCAGGAATCTTCAAGATGTAGAGCCCTTGAAGATCGATGTGATCACCTGTGTGTAACAGTTGGGTGGTAGGTATAGGGTGGGGTCGAGTAGTGCAGACATAGCTGGTGTGTGCCAGTTTAGAGTGGCACCTAGGATTATCAAAGTGTCTGACAAGGAGGCTACCGAAACAGACATGGATCATGTGCCACAGGTGAGTGATCGAGAAGATAACGGGGGTGGAGAGGAAGATGTAGAGGAGGGTGTTGTGGCCTGCTACGGAGAGGGTCCAGTGATGAAAGAAATTTTAAGTTTCAAGAAGTATGGTATTCCTAGTGATATTAGGCTAGAAGAGTACCAGTATGATATGATTGACCAGGAAATACCCTTGGGTTGTATTCTGGTTCATCGAGAACAAATTAAGAAAGGTTTGAAGCTTCCCCTTCGAGCTGACCAGAAAAAGTTGATGAACTTTTTTGATGTGGCACCTGGTCAACTTAATCCAAATGTATACCACCTGTTTAGGGTATGTGGAACGATAAATGGTCAACTTAAGGTGAGGACGGAGGAGTTGATCGCAGTTGATGATTTATATCTGTATTACACACTGAAGATAAATCCGTAAAAAAAAAGTTATCGTTACTTGGCAAGGTTTTTGAAGAGGCCGCTGTTCTATGACATGGTTACAATAGGAGGACAATACAATGATAAACGTTTACTCGTTTTTGGGAATTATGAGCTCGACAAGAAGGACCCTGGGGAGCCCTTAAGGAGAAGGACTTTTCACTAATGTTTGTGGTTAGGTAACTTAATTGTCGATGTTCTAAGTCATGAATGTTATGTGAATTGTTTGCAACTGTATTGTGTTTATGTTCAGCGTTATTGGAGATCGATAGGAAGTCTGAAGTTATAGAAGAATTGTACAATATAAGGAAGGGGAACTTTGGTAGGATCGACAATCTGGTTATTGACCAGGATCGTGTAAGCACCCTTTTTCAAGAGGCTAGGTTAAAGAGGTCGAGGGCAAAAGGTACTGAAGTCTCTATCATCGACGGTAAGATGTCGGCAAAGAATAAGAGGGTTGCAGAGGCTTGTTTGCCATTGGAAAATCCTTCCTTGGCTAGGTACATAACTTATTCACATACAACTGAGATAGATGCGATGTTTGCTAAAAAATTAGGAAAGAATAAGAATAAAAGGGCAGCGAGCGAAGCTGTTGCTTTGCTACTTCCTCCTAAGAGAAATACTCGACGGTCGGCAACAGAGGAAGAGATGAATAATGATAAGCTAGTTGTTATTCTGGATATGCGTCCTCCACGGGGTTCGACAAGTGTACTTACGAAGAAGATGGGGAGTGAAGAGTGGTCGAAGAACAAGTTTGTCAAGGAATCCGAAGTTGAAGTCCAGATGATGATGGACGCTTATATGTCTGGTGCGAATATATTACAGTCTGAAGTCAATGATTGTCTGGTGGGGGCTGAGAGCTTGATTACATTTCTCAGTGAGGGTCACCGTAATATGTCAAAAGTGAGAAACTTTTTTTCTTTGCTTCAATTAAAGGAACTGGTACGTTACTCAATTTATGAATGTAATGCAGATCAAGAAGTTGTTTACGGAGGTGAAAGGCCGCATTGTCGGTAGTAGTGACATTGGGAATCAAGTGTTGGCGTACAAAAATATTGAGAAAGATTTGACGAGGGAAAAAAAAGTGTTGATCGAAGATAAGAAAGAGCTGAACGTAACTTTGAATACTTACACGGTCGAAGCGCAAAAGGTGAATGAGGCTAACCTTCGTGAAGCAAAGAAAAAGTGAGAGAAGGAAAAAGATGAAGTTTTGGCACTTTTTCGAACAAACCTTGAGAAGGATATAAGGGAGTAGATTGCCGTTGCGCGAAGGGAGATGGAGTTGGATAAAGGGAAGTTGTTGGACGAGGTGAGGGAGGAGGTGACAACAAAGAAGTTAGATATGTATCAGAAGGTATGGGCCCATTATGCTGAGCAGCACGAAGAGTTGGAGGTGAGGAAGTATTATTACAAGAGTTTGTGTGGTGGTGGAGGTGGTCCGTGGAGTTCCGGGGTGCCCGGGGTGGTCCGTGGTATCTCCCGGCAATTCCTTAGCTTTTCTGGTAAGTCCAGTTTTTGAACAGACCAGTTCTGTTCGAACAGGACTTTGTCTGTTTGAACAGGATCTTCCAGGGACAGTTTTCTTTCATCCCTGCAATATTCTGTTCGAACAAGCCTTGTCATGTTCTAACAGGATCTTCCCTGCTTGAACAAAGGCGCGATTTCAGCTGCGTCTGGGTTTATATACTTCATTTCTTCATTCCTCTCTTCACTCCTTCACTTTCCCCTCTCCCTAACCTTTTCCTCTCTCCCCCTCACTCCTAATCCAACCTTCTTCTTCGCTCACGGATTCTTCCTCTGCTTTGCCGCGATCTCTTCTCCTATCCTCGGTAAGTAATTCCCTTATTCCTTTCCTTCAATTCCGCTTGATTTGGCTTAAGGTATGATTTCTAGGGTTTAGATTTTATTCTCGTTTCCTTAAATTGTTGGTTGTTGTTGTTCCTAGTGTGTGTTAGATTTCCAGGCGTTCCATTTGCTTTTCTGCGGATCGTAGTTGGGTTTCCGGGTTAGTTTTCCGCAGGACTTGGGATTTCCTTCAGGCGAGTTTTCCCTTCATTTTTAAATTCCTCTACTAGTTAATAGATGTTGATTTGAGTAGTACTCTGAGCATAGAGGTGTTGCGATCAGTTAGGGTTTATTTTCATATTACTTCTCCGTATTATTGTTAACTCTTTAGTTATTATAGTTACATTGGCTTTGGGTTTTGCTTGAAGTCGTTAGTGTAGTTACTAGTAGTTAAATTCTTGTTGTTGGGTTCAGTCTTCTAGAGACTAAGGTTGTTTAGTTAAGATGACGGTTAGGTTGTTGTTTCATCAGTTTAGATGGTGCAACCGAGTCATTGGGTATTTTGATTAAGATTGTTGCCACGCTCTTCTGTTGGTGGTTATCCTATGTTTGTTTGCCGGTTTCACGGCTGTTACATTGTGATCCTCGGGATCTGCTGCATATTTTCAAATCATGCAAACTCTTTAACTTATCGAGATCGGATACGTAACAAAGCTCTACATCGCTTGACCTCCGATAGGATCGCAGGAATCCTACATCGGGTTAAAATAGTAGGTGGGTCCAGGATGGATACTATCATACCTCATAAACCCATCCGGGAGTGTGAGAAGGTATGAGAAAGTATTTACAATCTGGTACAGGGCTTATCCTTGAGGTTGAAATTCCTTGGAATAAAATATAGTTCGGGCGTTGGCTCCGTGGGTTAAGAAGTCTAGAACACTTTGATCAAGTGAGTATCCACTAGCTTGGTCGAGCTTGACAAAAATCATACCCATTGTATCCCTTTAACAGATCTCTTTAAGTCAAACATGCTAGCGGTTGATCAGCCATTAATTATTATAATAGGATTGCATCACGTTTTCAACATCAACTCATTTAGCATTTAGAACTTAGCACATATCACATCATTGGCATATCATTGCATCTTTCCCTCATTGTTACATTCCCTCCTTTTCTTTTATTCCTTATTCTTACTCTGGTTACTCTTATATTTCCTTTCTGTTCATACTACATAGTTACTTGGATCATGAATCTATTAGTTACTATTATTCTACTTTAACTTACTCTATCTGTTTCACTTCACTCTCTTTATCTGCATATGTTTACTAATATGTTATTTAGACTTGTTGGGTATTCAGTGAGCCGTGGTTTTGCTCACTCTTGCATTATTTCCCCCCTTTAAGAGGTTGAGTAGTTTGAGTTGCTGAGAGCCTCAGCAGTATTTTGAGCAGTTGACGCTGCCGACCAGTTTTAGTTTAGACTTTTGTTGTTATATCAGCGTATGTTGTTGTACCTTATTTTGGACATTGTATATATTTGTGCCAGATATGTATATATGTTTTTCGCTTCCACTATGTTGTTATTTCATTTCTTTACTCTGATGATTATTGCTATATGTGAATAGCCAAGCCAGAATTTGTCTACGGCTTGGCTATTTGCAGGGTAGAATCTTTGGATTCCCCGACCTGCACTACTTAGAATCTAGTAATTGGTCAAGCTACCGATTACCAGATTTTGGGGCGTGACAGTAAGAGATCGACACGTATTTGAATTTGTTCATTTTTTCTTCGACTAGGGCTGCATAATCAGCTATTTTTCTATTATGCAGAATGTCTTGCTGTAATGATTGGCCATGAGTAAAGAATCGATGAAGACTGTTATTTTATCTGCTCTGAGTGTGAGTTCAAGATCTAGACTATGGAGGATTCCTTCATATTCGGTTTCATTATTGGTGGTTCAGTTTGATTGCTTCCTCAATATGATGATTGGAAGGTGTAATGAGGATAATGTCAATCCCTGATCCTCGTAGTCCGGCTGAATCGTCTATAAAAGGTCTCTAACCAAAACTTTTGAACCATGCGTCTGGCTCTACAATTGAGTCATCTGTAAAGATTTCTTTGAGTTCTTCCCAATTTGGGTCTTTGATTAGAAAGTCTGCCAAAAAGTTAGCTACTACTTGTCCCTTGACAGATATCTGGGGTTTGAAGGAGATGTAGTATTCACCAAGGAAATCAGACCATTACTGAATTCTTCAAGATTTTTCTTTCTTGGAGAGTACCAGTTTGAGGGGATACTTGGTGATAATTTTGATGTAATGAGCTTGAAAGTATGGACAAAGTTTTTGAGAGCTGTAGACCAAGGCGAGTAGTAGACCAAGAGCTGTATCTTATTTTAGCAGACATGAGTGTCTTGCTGATGAAGTAGATTGGTTTTTCTACTCCTTCGTCTTCTCAAATAAGTATGGAACTAATAGAGTCTTCAGTTATGGATAAGTACATTGTCATTGTTTCGCCATCAACTGGAGTACTCATGATAGGAGGACGCCCTAAATATCGTTTAAGATCTTGGAAGGCTAACTTACAATCAAGAGTCCAAATGATCTCCTTGTGTTGTTTCTTTGAAAGTGTAGTAGGATTTCCACGAAGAAGGAGGTAAAGAAGCTTGCATCGATCAGATGACTTGGAGATGAATCTGTGAAGAGTGGCGATCTTGCCTACTAATTTTTGGACATCTTTCTTTGTTCGTGGAGATGGCATTGCAATGAATGCTTTGATTTGTGTAGGATCGATTTTGATTCCTCTTTTGCTTACCAGGTATCCCAAAAACTTGCCAGATGTGACTCCGAATTGGCATTTCTCTGGATTGAGTTTCATCTGGTATTTGTGAAGGATATCGAAGATGGTTTGGAGGTTGCTGGAATGATCTTTTTAATTCAAGATTTTCTAGATCATGTCATCGATGTAGACTTCTATAATTGTGCCTAGGTGATCTTTGAACATTTTTGTAACAAGCCATTGGTATGTAGCTCATGTATTTCTTAACCCAAAAGGCATTGTTGTGTAATAGTAGAGACCTCTTTCCGTATTTAAAGTTGTATTTTCTTGATCGTCTTGGCGAGTGGAACTTGATTATAGCCGGAGGCTACATCCATCATGGAAAGAAATATGTGCCCTGCGACGGAGTCAAGGAGTTGCGGAATCGGTGGTAGCGAAAAACTATCCTTGGGTGTAAACTTGTTAGGTTTTGTAAAGTCAATGCAAACCATGATCTTTCCATATTTCTTTGGGACTGCTACGATGTTAGAAACCTACTTTGGATATTTAGCTTCTCGAATAAATCTTACACAAAGGAGTTTATTAATTTCTTCATTCACGGCTTTGCGGAGGCGGGAAGCTAAGTTTTGACGTTTCTATATGATTGCTTTGCTGTTTGAAAGAAGGATCAGTCTGTGGCACGCAATTGATGGATCAATGCCAGACATTTCTTGGAAAGTCCATGCAAATTTTTTGATGTTTTTCTTAAGTAGCTGGATCATGGCTTCTTTTTCGCCGGTTGATAGCTTAAAGCCGATAAAGGTGTGACACCCTAGACCATCAAGTTCTATGGATTTGACTAATTCGGTGTCATGCTGCTCGAATGTGGTGGGTGCTTTCTGCTATAGTTGCTATGATCTGAAAAGTTTTGCGGTATGAGTGTTGGTGGTGGTGGTGGTATTCTCGTACATACGTGCAAGTGTTGGCTGTCTTTGATTTCATAGATTTTGTGATATGCTGGAAATCTTATTGCCAAATGGTATGCAGAAGGTACTGCTTTGATCGAATGTAACCAACTATATCCCAAAATACCCAAATATTTAGATTCAGCATCGATGATAAGGAATTTTATGAATGTTGTTTCTGATCCTGCCTGAACTAGCAGAGTAATTCTCCTGTGGCTGATTTTTTCAAACCGTTGAAACCGGTAATTATTGTTGTCAAAGTTTTCACAGAGTCTGTGAGGCCTAGGATCTCAATCGCCTGCATAATAATACATCCGTTGCACTTCCTATATTGACGGGAAGCGTATGCAGGTAGTCTTGTCCAACTTTAAGCATAATGACGAGAGGGTCATCGTGAGGGTATTTCGCGTGGATGGTGTCACAGTCCTCGAAGGTGATATGGTATGGACGCTTTGATTTGCTCGAGCTTGGGAGAAGGTTTGCTGATTTATCTGAGGAGGTTATTTTGCGACAGGATGTAATCCAGACATCCTGTTTCCTTTTCTTTCCTTTTTCAATTTTGATCATATACTGGTGACGAGCTTGCCCTTGGTCTTGATTATCTTCAACATCTTTGTTCTTTCTCTCATCCTCGAGGAACTTTTAGACGTCGAAGACATAATTATGAAGCCTTCCTGCTAAGAGGATGTGATGAAAGATTTGAATGAGAGAGTAACAGTTGTCAGTTTCATGACTATGCACATTGTGATACTGACATAGAGGTATGTTGGGGAGATAGGGTATTGTTTGTGGTGCTCGATAATACTCATTTCCATTTATTGTTGGTAAGATAGCAGAGAGAGTCATTGTCATTAGGGGTAAAACTGGGATAGGCTTATCGGGTCTTCCGTCTTCCTGTCGGGTCTCTGGTTATTGTGGACGTTTCTGTCACGTTGGTTGGGTGCTTCATTATTGGTCAACTTTTGGGGTGGAGAAGAAGTTGTGAGTCGAGAATGGACGGCAGAGGAGCTTTTCATTTTATCTTTTTTAGATCTTTTAAGTTTGATATAGTTATTAACTACATCGATCATTTCTATCACTATTCTTGGCTTGTGCAGAGTAAGCTCTTCTCGAACGTTAGAGTCGATGTGTAGGGCGGAGGTGAAGGTTGGAACGACGATTTTGGGATCTGAGTTCCCAATTTTCCAAATTTCCTGCAATAAACGCTTGTCAAAGCTTGCCAAGGTTTCTTTTACGCCCTGCTAGAAGAAAAACAAGGAATCTACTATAATCTCTCGCTCCTTAGCGTGAGCATAATTCGACTCCGATAAACGCTGTAAATGGCCGAATGTGGTGATGGAGCCTTCTTGGATTATATGGAACCATATGAGAGGTTCTTCTTTCTGGCTCATGTTGAATAGCCTGCACAGCATATGGTCGAGTTTGAAGTATAATCCCACTGCAGCTTTGAAATGTTGTACATGGGTAAGTGGGTCGATTTGTCTCGATCCTGTCAAGTGCGGATCTTCGTTCTGGGATATCAGAGTTTATGGCTTGGATCTTACTGCTTAGGTCATCCAAGGTGACGAATTATTACAGAAGAAATGGTAAGGCTACAACTTGTGGAACGAAATCATCCTGTCCTTCTGGTCTGAATTGATCTCGTATTGGTCTTCTTTCTGGTGGTGGGGGAGTTTGATGACGCGTGCGTCGACTTCCCTGAGTTCTCGATACTGAGGATGTTAAACCAAAATGTCAGGAAGCCCTGTCCAAATTTATGGATCTGGATCGAGAAATTAGCAACCCGTCTTCTCTTGGTTGATCATCACGCTGAGTTACTCTTGACCGATGATCGCTTCAGGCAAGTGGAGGTGACGTTTATCGGCTAGTGAGTCGATCTTGAATTCTCCTTAGTCTCTCCATCTATTTTTTATGTGTCTGACTCTGTTGGTCCAAGGCATTTCTTCGTTAGTCTTTTTCTGTTTAAAGAGCTTAAGCGTGGATACGCTGATCTTCCAACCTTTGGACTTTTTTGTAGCCATTTGCTTCTGAAGCTCGATTATTGCACCGTGTAGGTCAACCATTCCAAGTATCGGATTAATTTATTGGTCTCTCACCGTGCTGGATTGGCTTCTGAGGTTCATGTTTTTCATTGGAAATATTTTAGATCAGTGCTAGTAAAGAAAAGTGTGGTATTTCCCACAGACGATGCCAATTATAGTAGCGTATTTTTGGAAGGAAAATCTTTGCCAATACTATTTGTAAGAAAAATACAATAATAAGCTAGACAAATAAGATTTTTCCTAAAAAACTCAATAAAAGCTTAGAAAAACTACGACCTCGGGGAGGATTTTGATGTAAAATCCAGTATGTTGCTAGTTATTACTAGTTTTGGAGTGATAGTAGGGTTAAGAAGTAAGGATTATAAAGTTACGGATGCCGAGGGTGTGAATAATCTATTCTCTGCCTGTATTTATAGTAAATACATGCAGCTTACAAAAAGAAAGAAATAGTTACATATTTTATGGGGAGTGGGCAAACTTTGTGGATCTCGATCTCAAACAGCTACTTCTTGACCAGGCACAACAACTACTTTAGGTAGGTCGAGGAGTTATGATAGCTTCTCGACTGTTGTTTGTCTTTGACTATACAATGTTGACTGTCTTCGACTATGTTATGCCGGCTTATCCTTCTCGAATCTGGGAAACATGCTACTACAGGGGTTTTACGTTGACTACAAGGATTTTTAAGTCATAGATAAAATATGAAATTTGGGGGGAGGGGGTAATGTATGAATTCAATACTATTGCTATGATCAATTAATGGATATAGAAAAAAGATTATACTAACCTCTTCTCCTGCTTTTGCAAATTCACTGAGCTTGAGTGGAGTCTTCCCTTAGATTGCTTGCAGGCCATAATGAGAGATTTTTCTATGTTGTAGCCTCCAAGAGGGGATTCCTCTCTGCCTCTCTATTTAACCTGATAAGGTTTAAGTGGTTTTCCCTTAATACCCTCAAGCCCTAATAAATAGTAAAACTAGGTCCCACCAACTTTAACTTGGTGTAACAATTGGACACCGCAAATAATACCTATACGACCTATTAACAGGTGTACTTATGAACTTGAAGATAAACTATTGAGTAGTGCCGGTATAGATAGAAAATCCAACAATCTCCCACCCGACGCTAACTTAATTTTTTAAGAAAATTTTTTTTAGCCTAATTCACGATTTTATAAAAAGTGGATAGCCATCCTTTGTTTTTTATAAAAAACCACAACATGATAATTTATCGAACATCGAACTTGACTGTCACTCTACGGCTAAAAAGATGGCTAACGCAGTTCACGGATAAATTTTGGTCATGCCTTTGAGCACATCCCTAATTCATAGTGTGAACATTGGGGTAACAACTTCAATAGCTTTCAAGTGTATTTTTTGTACGGAGGAGTTTAGCGTGTGAATGGCAAATGTATACAATAATGATGTGCAGGTATATTTTTATTAGTGTCCAATAACATGTGTTTACCATACACATCTCATTTCAATACTTAGACAAACCATCATACTAAGACCATCGCTCATATTATAATGAAGGCCAAAGGATGTGTAGCCTACCCATATCCAGCCCAAGTAAACTTGAGAAACCTTTTAGTATTTTCTATAGGCACTTGATATGTAGGCAACCGTCATGTGATGAAATAACTCATAACTAAAACTTTAATGCAATAGTATAATTTAAGCGAAATATGTGCATATATAATAACGGATCCAAGTAAAATAGTAGCTAAATAATCAAAATCAAAATTAAATGTCGACAAAATGATAACCGGGGACAACTCCCATAGGGATAAAAAATCCTAATACAGTAACAGTAAATAAAATAAATCAATAACTAATCCCACAAAAAAGAGTGATCCTCAAAGATATTCCAGCAATCCTATTAGCGTAACATATCTCCTAAAGGATGGTATCGAAAGTCCCTTAGTAAGTGGATCAACAATCATCTCTAGTATCAGACAAATAAGGAATTTCGATAATCTGCTTCTATACTTTATCAATAATAGCGTAATACTTAATGTCAATATACATGCTATCCATAGTCATGTTATCATTCTTAAAATATTTGACGACTGCCTCATTATCGCAAAAAACTCGTAACAGTTAAGAAATTGAATCAATAACCTTCAGCTCATAAATAAATTGCTTAAGCCATACAGCCTGTCAGGAAGCCTAAAAATAAGCCGTATACTTTGGTTCCATGGTCAAGGAAGTTACAAGAGATTACTTGACACGTCTCTATGAGATAGCGCCATGAGTAAGCATAAAAACATTACCAGAAGTAAACTTCTTGTCATCTTTGTTCCCTTCAAAATTTAAGTCAGAGTAGCCCAAAACCATGAGCTCATTCAATCTCTTATAAACCAATTATAATCTTTAGTCCTCTTAAATAACGAGGAACATTCTTGGTTGCCTGTCAGTAAATAATTAAAGGGTTTTGTTGGTACTTTCCTAATATTCCAATAACAAAACTGATATCGGGGTCTCATACATATCATGCCATACATGAGGCTACCAACAACTTAAGCATACTCCTAGGGATGTCTGAAGAACGGTCTCATGCGGTATCGTCTTTCTGAATATATCCTTAATTAATAGGGACTTCACCAGCTTGTAATCCTGCATGTTATACCTCATTAAAACTTTTTGATATACGCACTCTGAGATATCAAGTATCCCTCTGGTCATCTCTCTCTCAATCTTAATGCCAATAACATAACTGGCATCTCCTATATCATTCATATCAAAATGCTAAGATAAGAAGGCTTTCATCTTCTAAAGAAATTGGACATCAGTGCTACGTAGCGAATGAATATTGTCGACGTACAAAAACTATAAATGTAAAACGTCTCCCACTCTGTTGACGGTATATCAACGATGCATTTTACACTCAACAAAACATGGTTCAAAAATACCTCATGAAACTGTAGGTACCACTGCCTAGACACCTGCTTGAGGCCGTAGATAAAGCGTTTATGCTTATTAAATAGTTGACCTTCCCTTCAGTCTCAAAACCTTCAGGTGGTGTATATAAACCTTCTCATTGAGACGTCAATTAAGAAAGCTTTCTTGATGTCCATATGATGAAGCTCAAGTCAACATGCGTTGTAAGAGCCAAAATTATTTGTAATGAATTATCTTCAAAACTGGTGAGAGAGTCTCATCAAAAATTAATTCTTGACGCTTCTTAAAACCTTCACAACAAATTTCTCTTTAAAAACTCAACCTCCCTTCAGATCGTTCGTTTGTTAAAAAATTCATTTGCATCAATGCCTTAGATCATTCAGGTAAAGGTGTCAACTTTCACAAAAGTTGTGAGACAGAATCCTCTCCTCTGTCATTGGATTATGCCAATCTAAAAAAACTACTACTACAGTCATAATAAAAGATATTAGAACCTAAAAATAAATAAATCCCCTTCAACTGAATAAAGATGATATCTGAAAAATAGTTGAATGCCTCTCCTTGAGGATCTTAGAGTAGGAGCAAGAGGCTGGCAGGACATAGAGCGATGGACGCTAGACGGGAGTAGGTAAAAGATAAATTGAGGAAGAATCAGTACTAAGACGGGGTCATAAATAATAGATAGGTCTAGAACGTACTCGTCACTGTATCAATATTAGATAAACACGAAAGCATAGCAAACTGATCGGAATAACAATTCGACTCCGAGTTTCAGAACCCTCCTCAAAGATAACCTCAATATAGAAAGTATTGGTTGTAGTGGCATATTTTTAGGGAGGGAGGAAACCTTTGCCATACTGCTCGTAAGGATTGAGTAATAAAGAGCTAACAGAAGATTTTAGGGAAAATCAGCAGAAATGGGAAAAACCACGACCGCGAGGAGGATTAGATGTAAATCTAGTAGATACTAGTTATTACAAGTTTCTGAATATTACTAGTGTTTAGGATAGAGAAATGTATGACGTGCGGTCCTTAAGAACCTATTATCTGCCTGTAGTTATAGTATATACAAGCATTTTACAAAAAGGAAAAAAAAAAACCCTATTCTGAGGGTAGTGGGCAAACTTTGTGGATCTCTAATAGTTCCTCTTGACCGGGCTGGAAGGCTACTTTGGTAATTCGAGGACTCACGAAATCTTCAAGAATGTTGAACTGTCTTTGACTATAGAGTGCTGAGCTGTCTTCGACTATAGAGTGTTGGCTTATTCTTATCGAATCTAGGGAATTATGATACTACAATTGCCCCATTTAGACCGAAGTACTTGTAGTTATGTCGAGAAGAAAATTGGAATTTGAGAGGTTGTCAAATATTCTCAAAAGTCAGTGTATGTCATTACCGGGGTCGAGGTGATCTATATTTGGTCAAGTTGGTTTTGAGGCGTAATTAATGTGTGCATGAATGTAGATTAAGTATGCTCAGTATAAATAGGA